>OZ005653.1:105021558-105666558 GCA_963930645.1 Salticus scenicus
GTTTAGTCTTTTGTGAATTTTGTCTCTTTGATTATAAGTTATATATATATATATATATATATATATATATATATATATATATATATATATATATATATATATATTATTATTATTATTATTATTATTATTATTATTATTATTATTTCTATTATTATAATTATTTCAAACTAGAAATTTTGTAACAAAAAAATTTTAGCTGAAATTTGAATACTTTTTTTAAACGTTAGTCATTAAAATGTGATCAAAAACTCGAATATTAAAAAGGACTATGTGTTAATATTGAATAGTTTTTTTAAGCTAGAAATAAAAATTGTGTGGCTCGAATAGATTATGCAATAAATAACATTTTATTCGTTACATTGTTTAGTCTTTTGTGAATTTTGTCTCTTTGATTATAAGTTATATATATATATATATATATATATATTATTATTATTATTATTTCTATTATAATTATTTCAAACTAGAAATTTTGTAACAAAAAAATTTTAGCTGAAATTTGAATACTTTTTTTAAACGTTAGTCATTAAAATGTGATCAAAAACTCGAATATAGGACTATGTGTTAATATTGAATAGTTTCTTTAAGCTAGAAATAAAAATTGTGTGGCTCGAATAGATTATGCAATAAATAACATTTTATTCGTTACATTGTTTAGTCTTTTGTGAATTTTGTCTCTTTGATTATAAGTTATATATATATATTATTATTATTATTATTATTATTATTTCTATTATTATAATTATTTCAAACTAGAAATTTTGTAACAAAAAAATTTTAGCTGAAATTTGAATACTTTTTTTAAACGTTAGTCATTAAAATGTGATCAAAAACTCGAATATAGGACTATGCGTTAATATTGAATAGTTTCTTTAAGCTAGAAATAAAAATTGTGTGGCTCGAATAGATTATGCAATAAATAACATTTTATTCGTTACATTGTTTAGTCTTTTGTGAATTTTGTCTCTTCGATTATAAGTTATATATATATATATATATATATATATATATATATTATTATTATTATTTCTATTATTATAATTATTTCAAACTAGAAATTTTGTAACAAAAAAATTTTAGCTGATATTTGAATACTTTTTTTAAACGTTAGTCATTAAAATGTGATCAAAAACTCGAATATTAAAAAGGACTATGTGTTAATATTGAATAGTTTCTTTAAGCTAGAAATAAAAATTGTGTGGCTCGAATAGATTATGCAATAAATAACATTTTATTCGTTACATTGTTTAGTCTTTTGTGAATTTTGTCTCTTTGATTATAAGTTATATATATATTATTATTATTATTATTATTATTATTATTATTATTATTATTATTAAATTTCCATGAAAACAATTTTTAAATGTTTGCTTGTAAAGATTAAGAGAAATTTAAATTAATTCCAAAATATTTTATATTATCGAATATATCTTATAAAAGCAGAATTTAAATGTTTTAATTGTAAAATTAATCATATATAAATTATTCTTTTCATTCTTTGTGCATTGCTTAAAATGTTATTCAGTCTATATAGAGAAATAAAATGTTAATTATTAAGACTGAACACATTATAACACAGATTAAAATGTAATTTTTGAAATTTTATATTATACCTTATAATGTACATGAGTAATTTTGTAAGGCTCCATAAATTCAATTACTAAAGATAAGCATACTTTAATTCCCAGTAAAAAGCTTTGTGAATCGGAGTAAAATACGACTATTTTGTTATATTTTCAGGGAAGATATTGAAACATACTTTTTCGTAACGTTTTACAGAACGTTTAGTCAAATCATTTTGTGAATCCTTGATACAATTCACCAGTACTAACTATAACAATTTCAGTAAAAAACACAAGCTAAAGTGTACATATATATCATAAGTAAGTTTTAATTAACTCTAACAAAAGAAAAAAAAGTAAAAAGGCTCACGTAAATAGTTGAACAACTGAATCTCAAATTCATAGTTATATTGGAAAATTGATGAAAAATTTTAAAGGCAATAAATGATTTAGAATAATTTTAACATCAAAGCATAAAATTATATTGATTTCATTTTGTGTATATCCCATAATGTGTAATCAAAAGCTCCCTATTTAAGTTTAATAGTAAAAACTAATTTATTTTATTTAACGTTCAAACTTACTTATAAAATTTCTGCGCCAAGTATTATAGATAATATGCATAAATTTTATATTTCAAAATAATATTGAACTTTGTTGTTTAAGAAAAAAATTTATAGAGCAAGATTTTTTAACTTAAATGTTATGTTTCTGTATAAATGTAAGTAAATTCTTTTAAAAGTTTCATCCCATAATTAGATCCAGGATTGCTATAGATAAAATGTTTGAATGCCACACTGTCAAACATAAAATGGCATGTTTTAACAAAAATAAAATAAAATAAATATATAAATATATAAAGATTCATAATTGGCTGAAATTAATATTTAGGAACCATGTTTTGCCTTTTTTGTAGCACCATTTTAGGAATAAGCATTATTAAAGTAGTGTAACATAGAGCCAAAGTAATGGTTGCAGCAAAATTAGAACAATGTTTCTGGAAACACATATTATTTCATATAGAAAGAAAGGCTCACGCAGACAATTAGGCCAATAGACGCATCAAATTTTATTTCATGGAAAGTTGCTTTAAATTGACAAATGATTCATGTTATTTTTAATGTAAAATGAAGAAAACTGAAGAAAATATTTTTCATACAGTGATATTCAAAGTTTAATGTATAAAGTTTTACGGGTGCCCATCATTAAGATTGGAAATTGTGTAGGAACCCATGGCTGCAAACGTCATTTTAACCCTTGAAGAATTGGACGTTTATGCTTGGGTATGGTCGTTCTCGAATGATGCATCTAAAATAATAATAATAATAATAATAACAATAATAATATCAAATACGAGCTACTATTTGCATAAATAAATAAATTATGTTTTTCATCGCAGTATTTTATTGCTTTGTTAGAACTACGTCAATTTCATAAAACCTCCTAAATGAATGACTATCATCTTTCAAAATGACGGCATTTTTTAAAAGACCTTTGACAGAAAAAGTGTATTTGATAGAGAAATCTGCTACATTTTACTGTGATTGGTTGGGACTTTTATTTACTAGTGGCAGAATAAGTATTAAGAAATACTAATATTAACAACAAATTCTAATACAACAAGCAATTCTTTCTACCCGTTTCTCGCACGGAAAAAAATTAAAAAATAACAACTGAAAGAAAAGATTTGTATTTTCAACTGTTGGTCTAAGATTGTTTATTCTGAGTTTTGATAAAGACCAAACTTCTTTCACATATGTTGAAAATTCTATTGGAAACCTTCGCGATTTTACATGTGTGAATAACGGGTAGAAATGTTAGACATGCACATCTTATCCCCTTAAATGTTAAATTTTTCAACGTTCTCCTATTTCATTTTAGTTAAGTCTTAAAAGGAGATTTATTTTCGAAATTTCAAGCTTCTATAGGAAACCATTACGATTTTAAAAATCCGAAGAAACGGTAAATATGCTAGATATCTTTCATATCTTTAAGGTTTCGTCTTTTGAAAGTTCTAATTTTTTACTTTAATTAGGAACTAAGAAGAAAAATTTTGCTAAATTAAAAGTTTTTTTTTTTTTTTTTCCCAAACCATTTCGAAGAACTGTTAGCCGCCCCCTTCGTCCCCTCCTTTAAGGACTAAATTTCAGAAAATTCCAAACTTTTACCTTAATTAGGGCCTAAGAGAAGGCATTTTGCTAAACTTCAAGCGACAGTGGGAAACCACTGCAGAAATATAGTGAAAAGGTTGAAAAAATTCAACTTTCCTTTTACTCCATAAGAGTTATACGACGTTAAATTTATTTATATTGAACCCATGCGTCATTTGAACCAACTGTCCAAAGAGCATGTTTTTAGTTTCGGCGATTTGGACTCGGCGCTCCTAGATAAATGAGTGAATCAGTGATATTTTTCCTTTACGTATAGGGAATTTTTGCGTTAAAGATAAATATTTTTTTTTCTCTGAATAAAAAATACAAGTCTTTTTTTTTTTTTTTAGAACCACAAATTTTCTTTTTTGATAATGTAGCCACTCGACAGTTATGTTTTTTTTTAATGAATCATTTTTAGAATACTTCATTCCTAGCAAACGATAACAGTATAAGTTTATTTATAGCTTAGATATTATTATTACAGTGACAGGGCAATGGCAACCTTTTCGTGCGGCAAAGAATATTTATAAAACTGTCATACGACTATTATAAGTACAGTAAGCCAAACAAGACAACATTGAATTTTTCTTGCCAAGCTGTAAACTCTGCATTCTCTCACGCAGGCATTTCCTTATATTTAAAAGTTCTTTATAATATTTATATTTTACTCTAAAAGATAGACTGTTTTGAATGTAAAACCAGAGCTGCAAACCTAATCCGGCAAATTGTTAGTACCGCCCCTTTTTCTACAGCACTTAATTTTTAAAGTATTTGCTTTCTTCATTCATCGTAAATATATTAGAAGAGAATTACTCTGAAAATTAAGTGGTGTAGGAAAAGGGGTGGTACTAAAAATTTACCGGATTTGGTTGGCAGCTCTGTAAAACATATTTTATCGTAAGCTATGGTGATTGGTTGTTCTGAAAAAAGTTGTAAAAATAATTATGTAAATGGAGGATTGAATACATTTTACAGGTAACATATTTTATATTCCGTACTTTTTAAGTACTTGTTTTTATCAGGCACTTCTAACTGCTTTATTTAATTCATTAAACTAAAAAAAAAAAAAATCTCATGTGTTATCAGAAAAAAATAAATGCAATATTGTTTTTATTATAATTTAACATAATTATATTTATCTCTGGATGATTGAATTAAATAACATATAATATATATACCTGAAAATAGGAAAATGTAATACTTTAACCACCCTGCGCTTGTTTTGTATTTTAATAATAATAAATAAAAATAATAAATAAAAATCCAAAAGAAATAATCGCTTATAACGCGCTTATTGTCAAAAAAGTTAATATTTTTCCTCGAGTCAGCTGACTTATCCTTGCCACAATTTCTTACACCATGAAACATTTTATGTTAGATTAACCGGCAATACTGAGGCAGATTATTTACCAGAAACCTGTAGGAAAATGTTATCAGCTGTAACTGTGTAACCATAGCATGATAGAAAGTTACAGGGAGTAACATTTTTCTACATGGTTTTGGCAATAAGCTGCCTTAATAGTCTTGTATAATATGGCACAAAATACTTTCAGTGTATATTCCTGCAATAAAGCACTGCTCCGCTCACTGTAAAAGTAGGTCTATGATTAATAAATATAGAAATAAAAATTGATACTTACTGTTCTAAAAAGGTTTTATTTACTTATAGTGACCAGCAAAACGTAAAATGCGAAGTAGTATGTAATTAAAAAAACCAGTTTTTGTAAATATAAAAGTTTCATATTTCACACTTAATTTGTGTCATTTGTGTTTTTTTTCTGTACATATGATAGGTTTGTTTTAAGAAGACTGCAATGTTATATATAATGCTATAAATGAAAGTACGTCGAATCATCACAAAAACAGGACGATGATTTTACCAGGGGAAAATATTAAAACGTAAAATAATCTATTATTACTTTCTCGTACCCATAAGGTAGAGAAAGTATTGTTTTTGGGTTAAATTTTCGAACGCGAGATTTTGTTATATTTACACGTTTTGAGGTGCCCTGAATACGAAAATCATGTTTTTAGCAAATGGTCTGTGTGTATGTCTGTGTGTGTGTCTCTCTCTGTGTGTGTGTGTGTGTGTGTGTGTCTGTGTGTCTGCCTGTTATCAGCATATCTCAAAAACAAATTATGGCAGAAAGTTCAAACTTGGTATTCTAAATGTGTATCATATGGGGATGCTACAGTAATCTTTTCGTTAAGATCAAGCAAATGGTTCGTGTACAGGGACAATCAAGAGAATTCTAATACATTACGTCTATGGGGGAAATTGCAGGAAAGTAGAGTTTTGTAGGAGCCTCGCCGCCCCCCCCGGGGGGAAGTCCCCCACGAGGGGAGTAAATTTTCATGATAGGTATCTTTCAAAAGATCTCGCCAATACCTTTAAAATGAATGGTTGAACCATCGATCTGCGATAATTTAAAACAAAGATATCGATTTTTTTTACTTTTAACGAAAAAAAAAAAAAAAAAAAAACATATATATATATATATTTTAATATTGATAATAAAATGGACTTTTTTTGAATATTTGGTGTTATACTACTTCACTAATATGGAAATCGTCTGCCTTATCATAAAAGATAATTTTTTAAAATAATAATTTTAATAAATTATTTTTTAATAATCAAATTAATTTCTATATAAATGTAGGTGCATTAATGAAACGGGGGATTGAGGGGGGCGGTAGCCCCCCCTCACACAGAACTAATTATCATATAAAACTCTTCAGAAGCCTAATATGAATTGTTTAATATAGGTTTACATAACAGTACTCCTTATCTTACCTATTAATCTGCAACCTGTATTTATAGTATTAAATTTCAGGGTAAGAGAAAGTCTGATGAGTGACACACCAGATTATTTTTATATCCATTTTGTCGCTTGCAAAATATTCTTAAATCAAATAATAGAACTTTGTGTCTTTCATTACAATCCAGACGGATCCTTCTACTAGGCAGATGTGTGCACAAAATTTTATCTGGCATATTGGGGCCACATCACATGTTTCACATGAATGAACAGTACTATCACATAAATATGGGGCAACTTAACTCTACCCTGAAATATATATAAAACTTTTTTTATTATTTACAATAAAAAATTCAATTTATAATTCCGCACATAAGCTTTTATTTCTAGCGATAAAACTTGTAAAATAACAAATATTTTCGTAAAATATATATATATTTTTTAAAATAAAAAACATCTTACAAAATAAATTTAACCCGTAAAGTTAAAAACAACATATATAAGTGAAAAAAAAAAGTATATTATTCACAATGGATACAAATTACCTATGTATTGGAGAATCACTTATATGTATATATTACAAAGAATTTAATGTTTTCATCATTTTTTTTTTTTTAAACTGAAAATAATAAATAAATTTGCTGATTGTAAGCTTATTTCACTCAACTTTGAAGAAATATAAGCGAACGCTCTATTTTAAATAAACCTTATATTGTAATATTTTTCAAGTGTGACATATTAGTTTATATTGTAAACTGCACTAATAAACATATTTTGAAATTTTGAAATTTATTTTTTTTATTTTATTTTATTTTTTTACTTGAAATCAATAAATAGATTATTTCAAATAATTCTTTTTCAATAGCATAAATTACATGAAGCGGAATCCAACATCCGCTTTACAAACTGGAACATTTATTGAAGGTGTTTGACAGATATCCGATAAAGCTTTAAAAGTAGGAATACATGGAAAATGTTCTATGAATGGAGATATTTTGGTAGAATGAACTTGATTTTTTGAAAACAATCTATTGAGAGAACATTTTGTTTTAAAATATTTAATCAAAAAACAATTTTAACATGTGCTGTCTTCTTAAAGTATTTAACGAAAGTTGTTAATTTTAAATAAATAATGCATTTTCAGCGAAATAACATAGGAGGTTTTTTTTTTTTTTTTTCATTAAATTTGTAAATTTCATTCTTAATATTTTATAGTGATAAGAAGAATATTTTTTTAAAAATAATTAAAATTATATTATATTTAATCTTTTATTTTTTCAGTAGAAAATAATTTAATCCGACCTGTTGGTCCGACTCCCCACTTGGTCCGAACATGACACCATTAGTGTGTTTTAACTAGAATCCTTACAGAAAAATGTCTGTAAACCGATCTTTGTGGATGCGACACACCTCATCAATCACCAAATCAATCACCTATCTCGTTGTCCAATGTATTCATAGTCGGCATGATTGAGACACCAAGCTTGGTTCTTTATTTTGTTCTTTGTGATAGATGCATTTACTGCAATTTATATTTAATAAATTAAATTTAATGCAGTTTACATTTCTCATAATGGGTACGGTTTTATTACAGAAATAGCAAAACATAAACACATTACGTTACCTTGGCTGGAGAAGTTAAGTTTAATGGAAAGCATAGATAAAAAGAAAGCATAGATAAAGCATTAAAGAGAAAAAACGCATGTTGTAAAAAAGGAGTAAAAAATATATATGTATATGTAAAAATAATGCAGTGACGATTGGAGATGAATAGAGCTTAAAAATTAACGAAAGTGTGAAAATATTAAAGTATACATTTTTAAGCAACGTTTTGTGGTATTTCAAGCAGAAAAGCGAAACGTGAGTGAATTGTTTGGACCAATCACTAAGTGTTTACATATTTTACTAGGCAGAAAATATTATATATATTTTTTAATATAATAAATATATTTTTTATTATTTAAAAAAAATATGATCATATAAAGAACAACATTTAAACAATACATATATATATATATAAATCATTACAATCTTTGAAAAATATAGCAAGTGGGTCCAGGTTTCCAAAGGTCTTTCAAAAAGCAGTGGATAAAATTTCTCAAAATCTAATGCACCGAACTAATTGAAATATTGTACAATTCATGAAAAGTGAATTGAGTAGTGCTTGAACGAAGGACGTAAAAGAAAGAAAATACTGGAATTTTATCTTTTTTTTTTTTTTTTTTTCAGAGACTTACGTTTAAAAAGTGCAATTTTTGACAACAAAATGTAACATTCTTCGTTACAGCACTTGTTGATTTTATTTTCAAGAAGCGTGAAAATTTTCTCTAAGATTTGTGCATTAGTTTAAAAAAATTGTGTCCACCGCTTACCTGACGGGCCTCTGAAAATGAGGACCCACAGGCGAATTTTCCAAATAAAAAAAAAAAAAAAAAAAAAAAAAAACTTTATAAAATATCTTAAAATTGTTGCTATTTTATACGCCCAAAATTTTATATATTTTTTGTAATGAACCAATATTTGACTTTCAACGCATGTAATAATTGTTTTTCTATCTCAATCGCACACGATGTGAAAAGTTCGCATTTAAATGATCAGATTTCACGATATATTCAAAATATGTGTTTTCCAATTGCAGTAGAGTGTTTTAAATGTTTTTTTGTTTTATAATTTATCTGAACGTGAGAATAATTTTCGTTTAATGTTTTAAAACATTTCTTCGAGAGAAGTGCTTTTAAATTGAGAAAAAAACTGGTCGTTTGCAAATCCTACTAAACTTTTGAGCGGTAGTGTATACTAACGCTAATTTTCAAAAAAATATAACACTGTTTAAAATAGGTAATTCCTATATATCAAAACCATATATAATATTAATGCATCATCTCTACCAATGTCATATTGAAAGGAAAACTCAACCTAAAGGAACTGTAACTTTTTTTAAGAAAATATGTTTTAACCTATTTGTTACTGCAGTTCAAATTTCGTCATCATAAGTAAGTATTTTAACTAAACATTTCATCGAAAATTAATTGTAAATTTGAAATTCTTTAAAAAATATAACTAATTGTACATAAATATTTGCAATATACCGGAAAAAATCTATAGTGATGAGACCGTTTTTGCCAAAGCTGCCACTTTGGAAATGTGTAGATCAAGCAGTGGTTCCTTTATGGTTTCTAGCAAATATAGAGTCCATAATGTTATATGGCCTTGGAGCAGCATACTAAACACCACAGTTCTGAAGAAAATTACCAGCACACTGCGAACAAGGTGTCTATTCAAAGATTTAGCTAAATCAGCTTGGTCCGGTAACAGAACATTCACTTCCTATTTTTATGCACAAATATGAAAACGGATATGCAAAAAAATTGTTTCTGTGTATAGCATACGAGAATGTTACTGCGTGCATGTTACTGTATGTATTATAACTGATAATAATAATAATAATAATAAACAACATAGCTATATATATATATATATATATATATATTTCCCTTTTCTTTTTATCTTTTGTTTATTGGACAATGTATCGCAATACTTAGATTTGTCACCTAGTATTATATATAAAAAAAAAAAAAAAAAAAAAAAAAAAAAATAGCAAGCATACATGAAAAAATATTTTTCTAGATAAGTCAAATAAAATTATAATTTACAGCTAAAAACATGAATAAGAATGATGCAGCATGGCAGAACAAGTGAATTCTGATATATATGCTAGATGTTACATGTTAGTTCTAATAAAATATTTTATTTCGAAATCTTATCCATAGTATTTTTCAATCATTAATGAAATATAAATGGACATTTTTAAAAATGACATCTGCAAAGTTTATGAATATTTCTTTAAATTTACTAAAAGAAAAAAAAAAAAAAAACGCATAGCTTCTTTAGTTATTTGAAACATCGATATCGTTTCGAAACATTAAATAATTATATGAAAAGTAATTACCTATATATTGGGTTGGCAACTAAGTTCACACTGTTTTTTTAATTTTAACCCTATACCGGAAACTATGTTTTGAATTTGTTCAAGTTAAAGACCTATTCGACAGCATGGAGTTCAGGTCTTTAAATTAAACAAAAAACAAATCATAGATTCCGGTATTAAAATATAAAAAATGGTGGGAACTTAGTTGAAAAAAAAAAATTATTATTATTTAATTAAACCTGACAAATTAGTTTTTTTTTTTTTTTTTTTTTTTAAGAAAAGTATTACAAAATACGCAAAGTGAAAGTTTCAAAACTGTAATTTTTTAAATTTAATTTATATACAGATTGTGAAAAGAAATTTTTATTTTTCAAAAAGAAGTTAAAATAAAATGTGCAGATTGCATTGAAAATGTCAGTCGAAGAATTTCTTCTACACGTTGCACTGAAATCATGGAAAGCTTTCCAAGTACCTAAGAAGTTTTTGTCGCAGGTGTTGTATAAGTTGACAGCATGACAGTCATAAAGCTGAAAAAAGAAAACAGAAATACTTTTTTTTTTTTTTTTATAACAGACAAAAAGTAT
The DNA here is from genome assembly GCA_963930645.1 of Salticus scenicus. Classification (NCBI taxonomy): domain Eukaryota; kingdom Metazoa; phylum Arthropoda; class Arachnida; order Araneae; family Salticidae; genus Salticus; species Salticus scenicus. The sequence goes on from OZ005653.1 coordinate 105,032,545, forward strand.
TCTATAGTTCAGTTACTGAAAGAAATGAAAATAATTTAATAAAAATGTGCTGTAAAATATAAACGTGCTGGGTATATTGTTTTGCATTAAGCGTATAAATGATAAAAAAATGAAATAAAAAGTGTTCATGGTTCCGTTTTTTAATGAATCAATACCTCTAAGTATGCATTTTTGTATTAAAAAAATTTTTTGTTGTGATTCATTTCTTAGGAAAATACGTTAAAAGCAAAAATTAACGAATATATTTTAAGAAAAACAACTTTAAATTCATTTAAAGAAAATATATATATATTACATATATTTTTTATTTCGTGATGTTTAGTTTAAAACAGTTATACAGTTAACTCTTTATATATTAAAATATTCATTTTACTAATATTATTTATTCAGTGGTTTTACATTACAAGCAAAAAGTATTCCATAATTTAATTACTCAAAGACATGAAAATATTGTAATAAAATTGAGCTGTACAATATAAATGTATTGGGAATAACTTTATATTTTTTATTTTTTGTTATTAATGAGTATAAATGATAAAGAAAAAACAAAGAGTGTTCATTTTTTTGTTTTTATGTAGATGCATGCGATTTTGTTATTAGTAATGAAATATTACTTAGTGTACCTGATATACAATATACACATGAATACTTGGAATATAACACTTTTACTAATAAGCAAGTTTTGTTGATGTTAAGTTATTAAAAACGTAATATTCTTTTATTTTATTTTATTTACAAGTATATATGTTATCCTGTAAATTACCAAATAATTTATAATCAGAATGACTCTTTTAATAATAATATCCGTTCACCTGTATATTGTATATTAAACCATGAGTATGAATTTTACCTATCAGAGTGATTAATTAGTATAATAATTCATATAAACTTAAGATTAAATATAATAGTTTAAAGTTCTTCCTGATTTATTTTACTTCTTTCAGTTTAAAACAATTTTATATTTAAGAATACGATGTAAATAATGCACTGTTTGATAATTTTTTATTTGTTTAACTCCTAAATTTATATGACTATATTAGAAAACAAACACATATATACAGGAACATACAATCTAAGGGGGGAAAATGACGCACCAAGAAGGAGTTAACCAAAATGGAATCAAAATTGCTAGGTGTGATGTACATGTGGAGAAAAACACATGATTACAGTTTCAGAAATTTAGGAGGATATAATCAAGAGAAACATCCTCACAAAGTGAACAAGTTAATAACGCGTTGACCGTCTTTTGGCCCATATGTAAGCAGTTTTTCGACTTGGCATCAATTGATAGAACTGGTAAATGTCCTCCTGCGAGATATCGTGCCAAATTCTCGGTCGAATTGGTTTGTTAGATTGACAAAATCCCGAACTGGTTATAGGACCCTTTTCATGATGCTCCAAACGACCTCAGTGGTAGAAAGATCCGGCGACTTTGCTGGACAAAATAATGTTGGACAAGGAAGAAAACAAGCAGTATAAATTATCTTCGTACGTGGGCGGACATTATCATGTTGAAATACACGCTCAAAATTTCGTGATATGAAGAACACCAAAACGGGATGTAGAATTTTGTTGGCATACCAACCTGCTTAAAGATGCTGCGAATGGCAACCAAAATTGCCCTTATATGAAATGAAATGGAACAAAAGAACATCACTCCTGGTTGTCGGGCCGTATGGCTGGTGACAGTCAGGTTGGAAACCCCCTTTTTTCGGGGCGTCTCTAGACGCGTCTTCGCTGGTCATCGGTGCTCAAATTGGAGTGAGACTCATTACTGAAGACAATTCTACTCCATTTAGTAACATTTCAGGTCGAACGTGCCCGATACCACATCAAGCAGGCTTTTCAGTATACAAAGTTTAATAGCTGTCGGCACAAGGGGTTCCGTAACCTCAACCCGATGTCTTTGAGCCGCTTGTTAATGGTATTTGAAATCATTGAAGTACCATTTGCACGTAGGATCAATCATATCGAAGAATTTGAAGCTTTGAGTACCGCTCTGGCGATTAATCGTTTCTTACATTCTGTCCTATCTAGGCCGACCGCTTCCTTCTTAACCCTATGTTCGGCCACGGTTTACCCATTCCTGCCAACATCATCTTCTAGCGGTATTGCTCCTATCCATAAGTCAAAGAATTCGCAGATTAGACGAACAGGCTTCTTTGAGCCCAACTGCATTTCTCTTCCAAATGCAAACATCTGTGCATGATGTTTGCGCAACTGTATGTCAGGCATGTTTACTGTCTATCTGTGTGGACGGAATGAAATTATGAATGAATTTATGACCTCGATCAAAATTTCTTCTCTATAATATCGTGCCAGTTGTGCAGTTAAAATGTGCTATATAGCGTCACATGTTTATTCATTAGCAGCTAAACTTTAAAAATTAGCATTTTCCATTGAAACCTATATGCATGACAATTTGTGTCCAATTTGCATCAATCCTTCTTGGTGCGTCTTTTTTTTTCTCCTAGAGTATATATATGCAAGCAAAATAAACAAAGTTAAATGAAAATTATCCCAAAACACATGAGGGCCTTCATCAGGGGAGTTCCCCCCTGAAATATGAGAACCTTCTGACGAAATGTTGGCTATTTAGCCAAAAAAAAAAAAAAACACGTTTCTAGCCCTCACCTTCTCACAGATGGAAGAAAGATCGTACAGCAAACGAATTTAATTAATATGAAGCATAAAAAGCAATTAAATTCATAAATAAAGTACAAAGGTTAGTAAATCTAAAGTAAAAGGTTAAATACTTTTTATATTTCTTTTCGCTGCATTTGCACATTGGTTTATAAATACTCTGTTCTAGTTCCATATTTATTCCATCTTATATTTAAAATTTATCATATATATATATATATATATATATATATATATATATATATATATATATATAACATGTGTGTTTATGCGTGTGTATGTGTTCAACAAAATAAATATTTTGAAATGGAGATGAACTTTAAAATTCTGCAATATGTAATAAAAACAATGCTTCAGTAAACACAATAGATGTCACTTTTGTTTATCTTTTCATATGAAAATATTATTAAATAGTTATTTAACAAATGAAAATTTTAATTATGTAAAATTTAGAATTCCACATTAAAATTAAGTAACATTTTAAAATATTCATATATATATATATATATGTGTGTGTGTGTCTTTAAATTCAATTCAGTTATTACAAATAGCGTCTACTTAAACACACCAAATTATGCTTCAGCACTGTCTCCTGTGATCATATTGTTTGCTGGTTAATTAGACAGTGATAAAATTTCACTGCAGTAATTTATCTTAAAATGTCAGTGTCTGAAATACCCATTACATATTAAAATAAATAGGAATGCATATGCGCTATAGTTAAAATGTAGGAATAATATAATGGGAATGTAACGTAATTCTACAAATATTCTTAATATCAAAATAATTTAAATCAAATTTCTTCAAACTTTAGTCTTAGCCTTGCATAATAACATTTATCTATTAATGTATATTTAAATTAACATTCAGTTTCCTTTTATAAAATATTGTATAATTAAAAAAGTGAACATCTGGCGAAATAATACCCAGAGTCCTTGTTTTCCGTTGGTTGGTCTCAGGTTCGAGTAGCAGTTTAGACACAGATATGTTAATAGTTTTTTTTAACCTATTTTTAATGGTGGTTCTGGATTTCATGAGCAATAAATTTGGGAAAGAACATAGAACAGTACACAAACGCATATATTTAAAGATTCAAAAACCATACTAAATAAAACTAGTATGTTGTGACCACCACATGGCTTTCTTCTATTTTCCCTATACAAGTTCATCCAGTAAAAATAATTTATTAAAATAATTATTTAAAAATATATATATCTCCCATAATAATGCAGACGATTTCCATATTAGAGACGTAGTATAACACTAAATATATATATTAAAAAAAAAAAAAAAAAAAAAGTGACTTCTGTTCTCAATATTACATAAAAAATAAATAAATAAAAAGGAAAAAAAATCGATAACTTTATTTTTAATTATCGCAGATCGATAGTTGAACCATTCGTTTTAAAAATATTGCCGAGCTCTTTTGAAAGATAATCATCATGAAAGGGGGCAAGGCGAGGTTCCTACATGCACATTTTTTTTTCCAAGTTGGATAACTCTATTACTAATAATAATTTTAAATTTCATAATGAGTACTAAAAAATAATTATCTTTATGCACATTTATACCAAATTTTGTCTTATAACACCATGTTAAAAATTTAGAAAAAGCGGAATGGCAACACAAGCTTTTGGACAATTTTTACCAAAAGTTGATAGGCAATAATTTATTTCAATGTGTAAATACATACCAACCTGTATGAATATATGTGCAGTAGTACCTGAAATACAGGTGCCGCAAAATGTTGTCACACACATTCACGCAGACAAACAGACAGACATTTTCTAAAAATGGACAAATCGTGTTCTACAGCTCTCGAAACATTTCAGTTCATCAAAAACACGAGGTCATTTTTTTTACGATTCCAATACTTTCTTCTATTGAATATAGAAAAAGTAGAAACTGGAGGAAATGTTATTTGAAGGGTTAACATTTTTAGACGCTGAAAAAAGGGTGTATATTAGTATACATTGAATAGAATTTAAGAAATCAGGAGAAAAATAAAGCAGGTTTAATGTCCCACGATTTTCAAAATTAATAAGAAACGCAACCACTGAAAACAAAAGCTGAAAGGTAAATTAGACGCTTTTAATTTCATGCAGATATTTGTGTTATTTATTCTTTGTTCAAATTTTATGAAATTCAGCATTATTAAGCTTATGATGCAAATAATGCAAATATTGTTGAAACAATCATATCATTTCTTCGTATCATATCATGTCTTTAAATATGATAATAGTAATAAAAAATTATAAAATTATAAAATGCGATATTTAATTATTTTCCCACAGAACAACTGTTAGACGTTTCTGTTAATTAAAATATTTAATTATAAATATTTCTTTAATTATTTCAAAGAGAATCATTAAGCAGCTTTTATGGCTTTTTAATATAATTTTCCCTTGTTAGTGTCTTTTTCCAGATACAAATGTATATAAGATATCAAAACTCGTTTTTACTCATTTTAAACAAATTTTTATTTTTTGTTTTTTCTAAGGAACTCTTTAATGTAATACATTCTTTATTAGGCTCTAGTTAATCATCTAGTAATTTTTTATGATGCATTCAGATATATCTTGGCTTGCTGCAAGCTTGATTCTAATTAAAAAAAACAACGCAAAAACTTTTCAAACTGACAATACAATCCATGCTTGTTGCGTCGTGTGTGTAGGACCGTGGCTAAAAATGGGTTACTCGTACACTACATTAAATAGTACTAAACAGCAAATATAATTTATATATTTATATATATATACATATATCTATATTTTATATCTATTTACTTATCTATCTATACATCTATGCATTCAACATTTTTTGCATCTTATTTAAACATTTAAACACATTTATAACAATGATGAACACGATAAGAAATAAAAAGTTCTTCAAAATATCGGGAGAATACAGGAATATAGGAAATAATTACTTCAAGATAATATTTCAAGATTATTATTTACTTCATATATTACTTCAAGATATTACTTCAAGATTGATATTACTTCAAGATTAATATTTACTTCAAGAATACTAAATGAATATTTAATAAAATTAAACATAATTTATACATCTCATTAATATATTAAAACCAATGTAACATTTAAAATGAGATAAAAAATACAAAAATTTAAAACTTTAAAAATACATATTAATTAAAAACATTAAAACACAAGACAGACGTTTCGGCTACAACACTAGCCTTCCTCAGTGTCAAACATACAAGCACAAACATGATTCACAAAAATTACACCCCACTGCCATGGGTGCCCCTATATCTGTCGTTATACATGAAATTGTAATGCAACACTTAGAAAACAAAATTAATTCCCAGTTACATGATAATATTTTTTTCTGGTAAAGGTATGTGGATGATATTTTTATAAGTAATAAGCAACTTTATGTTAACGATATTTTAGATTTTGCTAACTCTTTATGTCCTGTTATCCAGTTTACCCTTGAAACTGAAATTAATAATGAACTACCCTTTCTTGATATCCTTATAATGCATAAAACAGTCAATGATTTTTTTTTACATTTTTCAATTTCATTCTATAGAAAACCCACCTTATCTGGTCAATATCTTAACTTCAATTCAGCTAATCCTTTATCGCATGAACTTGCAGTCATTCGTAATTTTTTTACTTCGTGCAAAGCATTATTGTAGTAATTCCGAATTATTAAATATTGAACTATCCAAATTTTTTTCTGATTTAAAAAAATAATGGTTATCTCCCTCGATTTATTAAAAGAATTTATAAAGAAGGGTTCTATTTTTCATATAAATCAGTTTATCCTAAAGTTAAAAATTCCACTTATCGTACGACTATCCCTTATTATAAAGGTATTTCTGAAAATATCTCTAAATTACTTAGAACAGTTTATATCTCTACTAGCTTTAAACCTGAACTCCGTAATAGTAACTTTCTCTCAAACTTTAAACCCGCTGTCCCCCCTCTTAAACGTCTAGGTGTAATCTATAGTATTCCTTGTAAAAATTGTGATTTTACATATATCGGTGAAACTAGCAGAACAGGTGAAATTAGATTAAAGTAACATAAACGCTCATATAAAACAGGAGATTTAAGATCAAAACTCGTAATCAATAGTGATCATATTCCGGATTTTAAAAAGTTTAAAATTTTAGCTTCTAATGTAAATATCTATGAATCCCGTATTTTTTTAGAGGGCGCTTTTACCAAAATGCAACATTCTGCCTTGAACGAGGCTAAAGCTATTGCTCCCGAATATTTAATCTTGCTATGATGTATTATGAATTTTTGTAAATGTTGTTTGTGCTTGTATGTTTGACACTGAGGAGGGCTAGTGTTCTAGCCGAAACGTCTGTCTTGTTTTTTAATGTTTTTAATTAAAATATGTTTTTAAAGTTTTAAATTTTTGTATTTTTTATCTCATTTTAAATGTTACATTGGTTTTAATATATTAATGAGACGTATAAATTATGTTTAATTTTATTAATATATATATCTTTTTTTTCATTTATTGGCAAAAATTCAGTTTTTTATTAACAGTATATGCCCCAAAATTAGATTTAGTTATATGTTAATAGCTAATTATAAAAAAAAAAAAAAAAAAAAAAAAAAAAAAAAACTGATAATAGACTATTTAAAAGTGTTTAGTTCCGTTTATTTAAGTTATAATAAATAAAACAATATTTATTACTATAAACACGTCGAGCTTCTATTAATTTATAAATGTGTTTCCGTACATAATGAGGTACACCGTATTGTCATCCGTGACATAATGATACATTCTAGCGGTGGGATATTTTGAATAGCTCAAAACGTAATTAAATATAAACATATATAATGTTTTATTTGAGGTGTCCAGAATGTTTTCTGGGAATTGAATCGAGGAAATTGAGAAATACTAATCAACATCATATGTATGACCTTAAAATGAATGTGGTGTAACATTAAAATTGTGAGGTTGAGGCAATTGTAGGTCACCAATGGTTGAAAACTGTGCTGGATCCAGCGACGCAATACGTCGGGAGAGTTAAAATGCTTCAACGCCAGTAGTCGGCAAAATTTTAGGTTGAAATAGTTTTGCGGCATCATAGTGCTGCAACGGAAGATGTAAGTTGCGAAGTGTAGGCGAATGCGAAGCTGATTTAAAGTTTTGTTGGAGTGAAGAGATGGGAAGTTAATTGAAGGAAGTATAAATAGGAAGTTAGCTTCGTAGAGTGGGTGGTGTAGTGGAGATTGTTCTGATGTCCGAATAAGTTATAATTTGTGGTATATTGCTTAAATTAGTTTATTATTCGATAGTTTAAATCCTGTGCTATTGGAGTTAGCAAGTTTGGTGTGCGTAGTAGTGCTTTAAAAATAGATATATTGAATGTAAATTCTGTCGGCCTTGAGAATCCACCGGAGAGATTGTATTCACATCGCCTAGTGTTAAAGAGTGCTGTCGTCATTCTTATTTTGTTATCTTCTCTGGGTGAGAGCTTATTTTACAATTATCTGAATTATTTGTTATGCTTATTTTATAAAGTTGATTATATTTACTGACTGAGAGACCGCACCAGATTAGCCTCCCATTTATTCGGTTGAATAAGTCTTATTTTATTTTACATCATTGTTTCATGTTCTGCCTTAAAGTATTTACTTAATTCAAATGGTGTTTGCATCCGCGGAAACTTCACAAAATGAATAGACTGTTTGTATGATAATAGATTATAATTTAACCTACCTTTTCTAACTCTAAGATGAGTTAATTTGAAAAACTCATTTTCAGCTTTAGAATGCGACACTAATATGTTCTTTTAGTTATGTCTTTTAATGTACAGTCGGTAACAAAAGTGTCCGAACACTAACAAAAATTCCTATGTGAAAAAAGTACACTTCATACGGTTTTGTTAAATAAATCCTTATCGAATCATGTTCTTACACTGACTAAGAACAGTATTCGACAAGGAATTATTCAACAAAACCCTATGAAGTGTACTTTTCGTAGATAGGAATTTTTGCTAGAGTTCGGACATTTTTGTTACCGACTGTATGCTGCTTAAAATTTCCAATTGTTCAATCAAGTATTTTACTTTCTTTCTGTCTTATGTTTCTCGATTTAGGTAAATGAACTTTGACTTGATATCATATTTCTCTGATTCTCAAATAAATACGTGTAATAGGATTATAAATGTACTATTTCACCTAAAATATTTCGAAACTACCTCTCAGGTGTGTTAAAATTAATGTGTTTTATTGTAATTGTATGATGTGTATATATTAAATTACGTATAAATCACTGACAGAGGGGAAGTTGCAAAAATTCCTTCTTTATAAAAATGCCCTACTAAATTTTAGAGATAATATAAACGCAATGCACCTCTCAAATCATGGCATATTTAAATATATTTACATGTTTAATGAGAATAAAGAAGTATGATAGCAGAAATACAATAAATAATAATAAAAAAAATGTGTTGTATAATTAATATATTTTTTACCAAAAATATATATATATATACATTTAAGATATTAATATTCACACATCTTTGTAATGATATTAACGATCTATATGAACTAATATTGATTATATATGTATATATATATATATATATATATATATATACACTGATATATATATATATATATATATACACTGGTCAAAAAATTTTAAGGATCAGCCCGTTTTCTCTTTCTCTTCTTTTGCACATAATTTTTAAACAAATAAACATATGAACATAAAATTTGAATGACCTGTTCATTATCATATTATTAACCGAATCTTATGTAATTTTAGCATAAGAATAATTTTTAAGCTAATAAATATTCATTTTTCTCGCAAAAGTAAGCTTTGGAAAAAATGAAAAATTCTATCAAATTTAGGAAAAAACACATAATGAAAAGTGGTGTTAAGGATGCATTAGAGATAGGTGAAGACGCTCATACCTTGAAATGTTAAACTAAATCTCGATTTTTCTTTTTGTATTAACTTTTCTTTTACTTTTATAATGAACTTTTTAAAAACATATAATTACTAATTTGTAAACTATACTCAGTGCTAGAATAATAATGATGTCGAAAAATAATTGTATAATGAACATCTTATCCAATTTTCATGTTTGTATGCATATTTTTTAAAAAGTTATTCACATGCGAAAAGAAGAAGAAAAAATAAGAAACAGAAAATGAATGCAGGTAGAAAGATTTGGTTGTAATCTAACATAGGAACGCGTGTGCGTCTTTACCTATCTGTAAGGCATCCTTATGACCATTTTTCATTAAGTGTTCTTTCCTAAAATTATTGAAATTTTACATTTTTTTAAAGCTTACTTTTGAGAGATAACTGAATATTTATTAGCTTAAAAATCATTCTTATGTTAAAATTACATAAGATTCGGTTAATAATATGATAATGAACAGGCCATCCAAATTTTATGTTCATATGTTTATTTGTTTAAAAATTATGTGCAAAAGAAGAGAAAGAGAAAACGGGCTGATCCTTAAATTTTTTTGACCAGTGTATAACATAAATTTAAGGAAGTATTCAATCATCGACTTATATTAAAATATTTAATTGTTACGTAATATGTTAATAGAAGAAGATAAATACCTGCACTTACTTACCAAGAAGTAATAATACTAATGTTTATACCAATTTCTTAACTTAGTATGATATTATATATTCAATTGAGAGATAGAATGCGATTAAATATAAATCTGAATGATTTGGTAAGTTAATATTTAAATGTGAATCTACAATTCTTTAATATGCATTAGCTTACAATTTCCGGAGTAACTTCAGATGTCACGATCGTGTAATTGAATTTAATCAAACTGCTTTATACAATTTCCTGTTTAAAATTAATTGCAGAAGAGCATTTCATACTCTTGTTTCCATACCCAAATCAATTGATCTCTTCGAAGGATGTGGTAATTTGAAATGTTAAATTGTGTACTTCCGGATTAGCTAATAAACAGATATTTTAATCACAGTAAGTAAGCCTAATTATATATCAAAAAATTCCATAAGTATAACAAGCAAATAATGTTTTGCAATTTGTATATTATTATTTTTTAATCAGAACAATATTCGCTTAAAAAAATGTGATATCATTAAAAAAAAAAAAAAAAAAAAGTGAGTTCAAGTTGTTTATTTGAAATATTAAAATATATGTAACCTAGAAAAAGAACATAGAGATAAGCTACAAGACTTTGTACGTGCAAGTTACTGTTTAAATTAAAAGTAATATTTTTTTAATAAAACTTTTTTTATTATATTTTGCTCAATTAAATAAATAAATAAATAAATAAATAAACAAATATTTAAAAAAAATGAATAGAATAATCATAATAAATTTAATAAGTGTAATTCCAAGTTAAGATAAATTTTATTTATTTAATCATCGGTACGATTCATAAAATATTAAGATCGATCGCACTCTCTCTCTTTATATATATGTATATGTATGCGTATATAAAGTAACCACTGAAATTTGTACACCTGTGTATCGTTAGCAGTCTGATATAATACGCAGACTGTTTTTTTTTTTTTTTTTTTTTTTTTTTTTATTATTTTATGTTTTTAAAATCTACGTAAAAAGGCGTCATCATGGCGTGCAATTTTTTTTTTGTATATATATATATATATATATATATATATATATATATTTACCATATCTGTAATGTATGCGAAACAACTTTTAACATCAAAACTTATTATGTTTAAGCTGTGTAAGTATGTTTTTCTGCATGCAAAAATTCATTTAAAAAATTTTAATTTTCGTAAACATACTCGTTTGATACTTTCAACATATAAATTACTTATTATATATCTGTAACCGGAAAATTGGACTTAAAAAAAAAATATATATATATATATATATTACGATGTCCTCTTAAATTTACGCATGTAAAAAGTGAACAAAAGAGATATGTTTTAAAAATAAAATTAAATAAATAAGTAAATAAAATGCAGAAATTTTCATAATTTAATATATTGTATTATGTAGATAAATGTAAAATTTTGGTGATCGACAATAATTTACGTTGCTAATATTATTTATTTGAAATAATAAAGAACGTACTTTTACGTATCTAACATTGTTTTACAGTCGATAACAAAAGTGTCCGAACACTAGAAAAATTTCCTAAAAAATAAAATAAATAAAAATACACTTAATACGGTTTTGTTAAATGAATCCTTGTTGAATCCTGTTCTTAGTCAGTCTAAGAACAGGAATCGACAAGGATTTATTTTCCAAAACTATATAAAGCGTGCTTTTTTATTTAGGAATTTTTGCTAGTGTTCGGACACTTTTGTTACCACTGTACGTTTAAAAAAAAATATCAAAAATGACTTCGTAGGATACAATAAATATAAAGGTGAAATATTAATAATGTAAAGTGCTTCATTAAATTAGCGTTACTTTTTGTTATAGATTTCTGAGAAATCTGTAAAAAACAGCATTACACTTTAGATACAAAATATAATATGAAGTGAAAAATTAGCATACAGTATATTTTGTCAAAAATGATGTTGTAAATAATAATACTAAAAATAAAGTGTGTGAGGTTTGCGTTGTCACAGACCCCATCTTAACCTCATTTAACTAAATGTACTAATTAAATATAAGTAACAAATGAATATAAAAGCACGAGACGATTAAGTAAAATTATAGAGAATAAGTTGTCTCCATATTCTCAATTGTAGATCTTAAATCCTAGATCTTAGATCTTACTAGATCTTAAATATGAACTTAAATAATTAATTGCTTAGTTAGCTAGCAATAAGAAGAGCTCGAGACAAAGTTATCAAATAAATAAAAAAGTTTATTTAGCATTCAATATCAAGGAGGGTGCTGAGCTAACTCAATTTAAATAAATGACTTCAGGAAATAACTTTAACAAGACATAAAATAAAATTATCTTATCTCACCAATGCTGATCTTTTGACGACTGCTCTCGGCTACTACTAGCTATTCTCACTTCAGAGTGTCGAGCGGATTCCCGATACACGACAGACTCTTTTCTTAATTTACGCCACAATACTACACCTCTCTACCATCACTTCACACACACCATAATCCGGTGCAACTCCGTATCGCCACCAACTCCAGCTCGCTATAACGCTTTACTCCACACTTTTCAGCTACCAATTCATCACCCCTAGCAATTCACTATCCTTCATTTTATACTACATTCAACAACTTCCACTCCTTTCATTACAATAAAAAACTTTTCAAATCACTTCTAATTCATCTAACACTGAGATCCTAATTATTTCACTGCTGCACCATGCCGACATAAAACTAACTCGACCAAGACTTTCGCCGACGTCACTGGCGACGAAGTGATTTAACCGTCCCAACTTTTGGTGACGGTCTATAGTCTCGACCTCACAGTCCCCCTCCAAGAAAAAGAAATTAGTCGGGAAAATCCCCAACGGGTTTTATCGAGTAATTTTAAACACTAATATATCTCATAGGAGTGAGTGCAGCCACAACCTAAATTCTTGAAACTTTAAAATAAGTTAGAAAACAAAAATTAAAGTTTAATTTGCTGAGCAATGAACTGCTTTCAGCGTAAAACACAATGGCGAATAAAAAACCCCTAAGCTTAAAACCGGACCAACCCCGAAAAAAGAAATTTAAATTTTAAAATTATAAATGGGGACACTTTACGGCCGGAAACTACGGGGGAAAAACGCCTCAAATAATTTAGCTCAACGATACAGCTGGGAGTACAAACATCTTTCTGTAATTCCAGAAAGGGAAAACATAATTTTTAAACTTGAGTTCGTACAGGTGGGTCGCTTTACAATCAATAACAACGTGAAGAAAAGATTTATTGAAAAAAAAAATATATTGCAATCCTCTCTGAAGTAAGCCGTCTTTCGAAACTTAGAGGAGAAATTTCTTCATCCATTAGAGAGCCAGTCTAGGCTCAAGCACATCAGCTAGTCAAAGTACTTGAGATTGTAGATTGAAGGACAATTCAGTCAAAAAACGTCAGGCATCAGAATAATAGTTTGGACATCAGATTAGATCACAAGAACTGTCCAAACGGAGTTTTTCTAAAATGAAAAGACTTGAACAGTATAAAAGAATATACGAAATTAAAGTGTGCCTTGCAGACAGATAAACGAGACAAATTGTCTCTGAATACATAAAATAGTTACACACAATAATTTTCCCTCCTAGGCTATAGCATGCGAAAAGACAAAAAATTAATTTGTTAGTGATTTTAGTTAAAAGTTAAGCGTGATTTACGCATATAGCCAAAAAAAAAATATTTCCCCACTCAAACACATATATACAGAGAAACTTTTATGTTTTATACAAAAGTTTACACATATCAAATTTCATTTTATATATACAAATTCAATTTTTACAGAAATACGAAAAAAGGGGGGAATATTTACAAAGGCTAAAAAACATGTTTTATATTACCCGCTCTGCAGGTAATGGCTACAAAATAAAAGAACTTAGTGCACATACATAAAATATATATTAAGAGAGAACAAAAATGTTGACATTGAAGCAGAAACAAGAATTTCGATATGAAAGTTCATGCACTAATTTAAATTTGACAGTTTTTAGTTTAAGAAAGTTCGTTTCTTTCAGAAAAGGTTTACAAGTCCAAAGGGTTTCAGTACATGTCGCACATTTTGGTACACCTCTGATAAACAAATACTTGAGAAAAAATAAAATAAGAAACGATACGACCTGACCGAGAGTTTCCGCTGTAACAGCATTTGCATGAAACATGCGAGTCCGCGAGTCCTGCTGGCCATTGCACTCGTTGCAGGGCTGGAAGCTTGCAGCAGGAGGTCAGGTGTTGCAAAGGCACATTCATGGGCTGGGATCGAACCCGGCACGCTGTCGCTGTCCATAGCGTCAGAGGACGATTCAGCTCGCTCTCTACTCATGAATGTTGAGGTCTTGGAGGGCTTACAAGCTTGGAAATAAATCACATTTTTAGTTGAAATCACAACATTTGCTTTTAACTTTGCAAAGAAATTTTTAGAAGCAGCGTTACTTAATATATCATTGTCAGTTGCAGGATTTTCAGCCAAAATACGTGACTGTCAGCTTGACATGTAGAAAACTTAAATGCCCTTTTTCACTACTTTCATTTAAATTAGCTACTCGCTTATAAGAAGCATCGTTGTTTAAACCGTTATTTTCTGTTACTTGTACCACAACATTTTCATTTGGGCTAATAATTAAATCTGGTGGCTGACCAGTTGTAAAACATAAATTTGATTTATTTGCTAAAGGTTGAGTACCAACATTAATGTTAACATCATTTTCTGCGACAATTTTTCCTCTTACATGAGATAAATTTCCGGACTCGACCGGTTTAGCATTTGCGTATGATGTATCCTTAAAAATAGCAGAATCTGCCGACTTGACAGTTTTAGAATTAAACTGTAATTTATCATGCGGTGAATTTAAACTACTAGAAAAGTCTGTTGACTGAACAGTTTCAAAACCTAAATTTCGTTTCTTGACGAAAGTTTTAGCCGCTACATTTAATAGGCTTTCATTCTTCTCTAAATTAGAAGGTAACGAAGAGTTTAAATTAGAAACGCATTGAGAAGAAGAATTTAAATGTGGCACGTTTACGGGGCAAACAGTAAGAGAATTTTAAATTATAGATTGAACTTCGGTATTAAGAGAGTGTGTTTGATTTCCTGCAACAGTTTCTGGTTGATTTAAATGACTGTTTCTCCGCTGCGAAAAGTTAGCTTGATGCGGTCGGTTGAAAGTATAAATTTGAGGGGGGGGGGGCGGAATTTTCTCGCTGTTCAATTTCAACACTGACGGTTTCTTGCCGGCGATTAGTGGTATTCGCCGGTTTAGGAGTGTGACGTGCTTTATATTTATCTAGTCGTTCAAATAGACTATGAATAGATGCGGCCATTTTAAATCTAAAAAATCTTGAATTTGGACTGTAAACAGCGGGTTTATAATGTCCAACACTTCAAAAAATGATAACTGTAAGTCAAGTTGCTTAATTAAATCATGTTTATGCAGGAAAATGGTTGTCGGCTTATCGAATACAGACATTTTCGTTGAATACAGTTCCTGCATTAATTTAGCTCTATCAGCACTCGAGGAAAATGTGCTTATAATTTTGATTTTTAATTGTTCATAGGTGGGATTTTGACCCAAAGAATGAGAAGCGATGAGGTCAAGCCACATTTTAGGTTCTCCTTTTAAGGAGTATTTTAACCATTTAAATCTATCAGATATATCAATATGACATACATCAAAATATTCTTCAAGTTTCTCAAAAAAGTTAAGTACATTATTTGAGCCAGTTTAATAGACTCGAGCGGGGGGGGGGGGGTGTCGAACTTGTTTGGGCGCCACTGTAGAGAATAAGTTGTCTCCATATTCTCAATTGTAGATCTTAAATCCTAGATCTTAGATCTTACAAGATCTTAAATATGAACTTAAACAGTTAATTGCTTAGTTAATTGCTCAGCGTAAATTAAGTACTTTAGAAAATAGGCATAAGAAATAACTTAGATAAATAATAATTGTAAAATAGTTCTCTCCCACAGAGGATAACAGAAGAATAGTGACGGAAGCACTCTTTTCCACTGGATGATGTAAACTCAAATTACCCGGTAGCTTCCCAATCCGTCAGGACTTTAAGTTTGAACTATGAACTAATTTAAGCACTATGCTACAAACTATAACTTATCCAGACGTCAAATCTATCTCTAAAAATTTTTCATCTCATATAGAGACATTATAACCACACGCGTCTTTGTAGAAAACCACAGTTTTTATTAAACAAAATCACCTTAAAATGCGTATAAAACGATACATTTAATTAAAATCATTAAAATTACATCGTGTCAAGGCCTTTCGCCCTGATCATCAGGTCATCATCAGGACAGAGCCATTTTAACTAGAAGTACAGTAACATTTGATATATATATACAAAAGAACCATATTACGGTTACAGTTAATATACATGAAATAAATGAAACAGTTGAATACAGATGAACGACAAATGAAACAGTCTGAAAGCGTAGAGTCGTGCTACACTTGGTTACTATGCAGACACTTTTACTGCAACATTTTAGGCCTTCTTAAATATAGTTGAATTCTATTATGCCTCTAAGTAGCAGCTCACAGTCTGCAGCAAAATGAACTTGCATTAACCTCGATATCTACAAGAAAAAGGAGAAAGACTTATTTTAAAAGCCGTAACAGTTAAGTCACTTTAATGGAGAATCATTTGGATAGAATAGTAGAGGAAAACTTCCAATAACTGTAGGAGTTTTTGGACCATTTTCATTAAGGTGTAGCTGGACTAGCATTAAGAGTAAAAACATGCAGATTAAAAAAAAAACTTTCTCTTTTAACAATCATTAAGACCAAAAAACTTTTGAAGAAAATTACATTAGATATGTGGTTGTATTAGAAAATACCATATTTTAGAAAGAAACGAAGCATCTTTAAAACTGATTGAATTATATTTAATTATATTCACAGCTTTTGAAACTGTTGATTCTGAACTAATTGGTGGAGATAAGAAGATTTTTGCTTGATCCCAAAGCGGTGAAGCTGAGGTTTCATGAATAAAATTGACTAAGGCTGAACTATTTCTGATATAGAAGAAAACATTCTGATTACGTTTTAGTGGGGTTTTATAACCCCCTCAGTGGGTCTAGTTAATTCACGATCATTTAAGCTTAGTTGTTTAATAGTTAAAGAAGAACTAAAAGGAATTAGTATATTGAATTTACGAAAAATATAATGTTTAAAATCAATAAATTCGTTACAGAAAGGCAGACTATAACTAAATTTAATTCTAGGGGTTAAGGCAGAAGAATTTATTGTAGAAGAATTAAGGCTATTTTTAATTTTATTGATAATTTTGATTGTAGTAGTTTTTTTATAGCCTGCATCAATGCCGATTTGTATAATTTTATTTAATTGTTTATTTTCGCTAAATTGTAATTAGGTGTATTTAAGAGCCCGAGTAATGAAAGAGTTGAAAAACGAAAATTTGTAATTAGTTGGACAGGCAGAAGTAACAGGAATTGGGAGTGGTACAAAATAATTTTTATAATACACATCAAACCATATTAGTGAATTATCTTTACTGGGATGAATAGAAATATCTGTAAAAGGTAGAGTTTCATTAACTTTACATTCATAAGTAAAATTAATTGAAGGGAATTGTTACAGGAATCAATAAAGTCAAGCATGGAGGTTTTAGATTAGAGTCAAGCTAGGAAAATATCATCCGCATATCGTAGATAAACTGTTGGTTTAAGTACTGAGGCGGCGAAAACGCGTCTTTTAGATACTGTTTTATTCATTATCTTAAAAATAATATGCCTACTTTATCCCCTTTTCTAAATTTTATTTTCGAATCTTTTTATCTGATCAGTAACAATATTTATTTTATTTTTGATGGTATTATATACAAACAAACCTTTGGAGCCCTGATGGTTTCCCCCCTTAGCACTATACTTGCCGATATTTTACTAATTGAACTTGAAGAACGCGTTTTTGTCGCGTCAGTACTTAAACCAACAGTTTATCTACGATATATGGATGATAGTTTCTTGGCTTAGACCTATTCTAAAACCTCCTGCTTTACTTTATTGATTCCTGTAATAAAAAAAATTTCGTTCAATTAATTTTTTTTATGAATGTGAAGTTAATGAAACTCTACTTTTTTAGATCTTTCTATTCATCGCAGTAAAGATAATTCACTAATATTGTTTGATGTGTATTATAAAAATTCTTTTATACCACTCCCAATTCCTGTTACTTCTGCCTGTCCAACTAATTACAAATTTTCGTTTTTCAACTCTTTCATTACTCGGGCTCTTAAATACACCTAATTACAATTTAGCGAAAATAAACAATTAAATAAAATTATACAAATCGGCATTGATGCAGGCTATAAAAAAACTACTATAATCAAAATTATCAATAAAATTTAAAATAACCTTAATTCTTCTATAATAAGTTCTTCTACCTTAACCCCTAAAATTAAATTTAGCAAAAGTCTGCCTTTCTGTAACGAGTTTATTGATTTTAAACATTATATTTTTCGTAAATTCAATATACTATTTCATTTTAGTTCTCCTTTAACTAATAAACATCTAAGCATAAATGATCATGACTTAACTAGACCCACTGGGGCGGGGGGGGGGTTATAAAATTCCACTAAAACTTAATCAGGATGTTTTCTTCTATATCGGACAAACCTAAAGAACTTTAAACAAAAGAATTCATGAGCATATTCGCTAAGTCAAAGAAGGAAAGAGTTCAGCCTTACTCAATTTTATTTATGAAACCTCAGCTTCACCGCTTTGGGACCAAGCAGAAATAATCCCTTCTCCACCAATTAGTTCAGAATTAACAGTTTCGGAAGCTGTGAAAATAATTAAATATATACTTTTAAAGATGCTGCGTTTCATCCTAGAATATGGTATGTTCTAATACAACCACATATCTAATATAATTTCCTTCAACCTTGATCTTAATGGTTGTTAACAAAGAAAGTTTTTTTAATATACATGTTTTTACTCTCAATGCTAACCTCTCCTTAATGGAAATGTTCCAAAAACTTCTACAGTTATTTCAAGTTTTCCTTTACTATTCTACCCAAAGAATTCTCCATTAAAGTTACTTAACGGTTGCGGCTTTTAAAACAAGTCTTTCTCCGTTTTCTTGTGGTGATCTAGGTTAATGCAAGTTCCTTTTGCTGCAGACTTTGAGCTGCTCCATATAGGCAAAATAGAATTCAACTATATTTAAGAAGGCCTAAAATGTTGCAGAAAAAGTGTCTCCATAGTAATCAAGTGAAGCTCGACTCTACGCTTTCAGACTGTTACGTTTGTGATTGATCTGTGTTCAACTGTTTCATCTATTTCATGTATAATAACTGTACCCGTAATATGATTCTTTTGTTTATATATATATATCAAATATTACTGTACTTCTAATTAAAATGGCTCTGTGCTGATGATGTCCTGATGTTCACGATGTAATTTTAATGATTTTAATTAAATGTATCGTTTTATACGTGTTTTAAAGTGAATTTTTTTATAAAAATTATAGATCTATCTCTGCTACACACCACACTCTCTACGAAATTAACTTCCTATTAATACCTTCTTCAATCAACTCCCCGTCTCTTCACTTTAACAAAACTTTAAAGTTGCTTCGCATTCTCCTACACTCCGCAACTTACTCCTCCTTTGTAGTGCTATGTTGACACAAAACCATTCCAACCCAAAATTTCGACGACTATTGGCGCTGAAGCATTTTTATGTGTCGCGACTTATTGCCTCGCTGTATCCAGCACAATATTCAGCAAATGGTGACCTACCGTTGTCTCAACATTACAAGTGTCTCTATGCGTTTTTTTTTTCTTGCAATGTATACAGCTGAAAAGCAATTGATAGGTTTTTTTTTTTTAGTTATTTTTTACAATTTATCAAAAGGTCTTAAATGAGACTCCTGTTGTCACGGTGAATTCCTTAAAACATCACATCGGTTAAAATCGCTTCAAATGCCACTAAATAGGCTATTGCTATGATAAATATTTTCCTGAGCCACGAGTCAACTGCTGTCAGTTGAAAGCGGTTAGTAAATAAAATATATATTATTCAATAAGTTAGAAACCTGTAAGAGTTTCTACAAATTCTCGCTAGCGGTATTAGTATGCAATAACTGTTATCATGGTGTGCGGTATATTCTGCTAATATGTGAGTTGTTACCATTATTGCTACTTGAGGGTAACCAAAAATTCATGCAATACATGTACATATTGTCAGATCAAGTGCATCCAACATTTTTACATCGAAAGAGTCTATAACTTCGATGGGGATCGATAATGTCGAAGGTGAAAACCCTACATCATGACATAATTTTTTAGAGATTGGCAAAATGAACATCAGTATAGTTTTGTACATCTTATCCAGTTGCTGCAAAGCCTGGATATGAGAAAAATGTTTTGGACATGTTCTAAAGTTGTTCTCGATAGCAATCACTGCACTCATAAAATTTACACGATCAGAAAATTTATATAGCTCATGCATTGTATTCTCTATACATACTGCACATCACAAACTTATAGAATCAATGCCTTTGCGAATATGAACTGTTATCCGTGCAAAAGAAAGTGAAATATGAAAAACGGAAGTCCAATTTTTATCTAAAATTTCTAATTAATTGGTTAGTATGTGTATGTATTTTTATAATAAATCCTTTAAAACAAAACTAATTAAATTAAAACGGGATTCAGCAAACTCAAATTGTAGCGCTCTATCAATAAATTACAAAATAAAAATAAATTAATTTTAATTTAGTCTTACAGGTATTTTTTAAAGAATTATATAAAAGGCTTTGTATAACCAAAGGTTATATTTCAAAGTTTTATCTATCAAATAAATTAAAATTAATTTCTAACAACTAAATTAAAGTCAATTAAAAGTAGTCTGTCAATTAGGACGATTGAACAGCTATTTATTCGAGCATGCGTCTTGCGGCAAAATTAGATTTAGAAAAAAATTAAATAAATTAAATAAAATTAAAACTACAGTGAATTTGAAGAACCTTAATTTAAGCCATGGATCTTTTAAATATTAATCTAAGTCATATATTTTTTATTGTAAAGTTAAGTAACACATGATAAAAAATAATACAATTTAAGGTACCAGCACATACGATTTTAAAAATTACAAAATTTTAGCATTTATACCCTACAGAAAAACATTAAATGAGGTGTATATGCTCCATGTATTTATTCATTGACTAAAAATTTTTCACCTGTGTTTTATAAAAGTTTTCGAGGTATCACAAGGCAAAGCCTCTAACGTAAATCAGATTTATGTAAGTCTGAGTAAGCTCTATGTTAGGAAAAACAAGGTGATTTTATAACGCTCTTACTGAATAATGTACATATGAAAAATAAATAAATAAATAAACTGCAATTATATAAAGGAATAAATACAATTAGATAATCAGTTTGCAAATAGTTAAAAAAAATGGTTTAAACATATCAATACAACTTTTTATTACACAAAACTCATTTATAAATATGAGATAAAAAATATTCTTAGCAATGTCTTTTTTCTTTTCTTTTAGGGAAAGGAATATTAAAAATACGCTATATACCAATACGTATTTAGACACTTTCGAATACAGACGTTTTGTCAAATATCTAGAGATATTCTTCGGGAATTGTCTTGAATCTTTGGGCGTATAATGAACCCATTACACCTCCTTTCATTTCTGCAAAATTTTGAACGAAAGAGAAAAAGGGGACCATTAAAAACATAAAAGTATCAAAATTTCTTGATAACCCTGCAAGAGGTAATGCTTTAAATGCGTTTTGGCTGTAGCGTGTGATTTTGAGGATTGTTCTAATTATCACGAGGATTAATTCTGAGAATTGTTCTAATTAAATTTTTATCAGGATACCCCATATATTGATGGAGATATAGAGGTTTCTTTAAAAAACAGAAATAATAATAATAATAATAATTACGCGTAGGATATTAGATCCAGTGCAAATGCATTTTTAGAAAACTCGTGATGGCATTTTAGAAAACTTGTGTAAACTACAATAAACACAGCGTATTACAGTCAAAATGCAAAAATCTTTAATATTTTAAGAAATATAAACATTTTTACTAAATAGATTTTAAACTGAGCATGCACAAGTTTTAGCGAAATTTTATTTGCATAATTTAATAGTGAAATATATTGAGCTACACATATGAAAGCCCCAGACAAATATCGTGTAAATTAAAAAAGTTATGAGATGTAGAACGAACATAATTTTAGTTCCTCTAAAAAAAAAAAAAAAAAAAAAAAAAATGCTAAACTAGTAAAGGTTTTACTCGCATTTTTACTTTGATTCAATCAATGCCCAATTTTAATGCAGTGTTCGCTGTTTATAAATAAATATTGATAAAGCATCCTATCGTTTTATTTTATTTTATTTTATTTTATTTTTTGAGAGAGAGAGATAACTGAATTTCTGTTCATTCTATAACTCACTTTTTTTTTTTTTTTACTTCACACGAAATTGTTTATGTTTTTCATATAAATAGCTCAATACTTTTGGCTATTAAATTCTGCAAACGGATTTTTTAATGCAAGTGCATTCGCAGTTAACAATTATTTATTAAAAATCCTCATATTTCGTAAAGTATTAACGTTTCTGTATTCTGATTGCAGAACTATCTGTGTAATGTAGTATGTCAAATTTCCTAAAAACAGCTTTGCACTTTGTCTAATGCCTTTCGCGTTATAATAAAAAGTGGCAATTTATCGCAATTAAAAAAAAAAAAAAAAAAAAAAAAAAAAAAAGGAAAAAAAAAGAAAAAAAAAGTTACATATCCATGAATATATATGGCAGACTCACAAATATTTTTACAGATAATTAGTACAATCCTCGAAATCACATGCTACAGAAAAAAAAAAAAAAAAACGTATTCCAAGCAATATTTTTACAGAGTGATTCAAAACATTTTGATTTTTCTTTAAATTTTTACTTATTCCTATTCTTTCTTCTGGACAATTTTTTTTCTGAAATATATGAGGTGTAACATGTTTTTTATACGCCCAGAGTTTCAGAACATTTACTCAAGAATATTTCTGGATATTTGACAACGTTTCTAAATTCGAATGTGACCAAACACCTATAAATTCAGAATTCAGAATATAAATGACATTATTACTATATATATATATATATATATATATCAATATATTTTGTAGTATTCATTAGGTGTTTTGCTGAAAATCTAATCGAGTATCATTTTTCGTAGTATATATGTAAAACAAAATAATTTTATACCATTTATATTACACAGAAAACAATCATCTTTTATTTATCAGAACACAGCATGATTTAAACTATTAGCAAAAAATTGGAATATAAAATAAAATAATACTGTAATTAGAACGGGTCAAAATGTTTTATAATTTTGATATTGAGAAAATCATTAATTTATTTTGAAAATTTATTTTGTGTATAAAAGTATATATAAAGTTAATTATTATAATATATATATATATATTAAATTTATAAATTTTAATTCTGTGAATATTTAAATTACAACCTAAATCAAATTATATATATTACATATCCGTATTCTATAGAATTTATATATATATATATATATATATATATAAACATGGTATGCAAAGTCTGCTTGGTGAATAAAAACATTTCTTGCATAGTATACTATATATGTTGTTTAATTTCTGAAGTGAAATCATTGAAAAACATTACAATGTGAGAAAAATGCCGTACCAAAGCCCGAAATATATAATTTTTTGCTTGTCTTTTATTTTATGCAAGCAAATTAGGAAATACTACACACATTTCTACATTTGTAACGTGGAATTATTTAAATCCTGAGGCACATGTTTATTGCAGGTAAAAAAATACATAATACATTTATTCAATTAACTGCATATCTACTCTTTAGCGGTCTCGTCAAAGCCACACTGCAAATTCCCAATTATTATCTAATGAATTGTAATTGCAATAGGATTTATACTCAAACATATTAACTAAATACATCTTCTTAACGGCAGAAGATTCTTTCTCAGACATGAAAACCGTATATTCTGGAGACTATGTGAGAGCATACAAATTTTTCGTAGGGAGTATCGAAGATACATCTGCTTAATTTAAATCATTGCGTATTTAGTATAGACCTATTATAACGCTTGACAAGACAATTACATCCCTTTTGGGCGGCAAAAATCAAGTGACACATGTAACTAGCTTGACTACAGTAAGCCAAACTCGCCAACATTTAAATATTCTCGCCAAGCTCTAAACACTGTTTTCTCTTTACAAGGACGATATCTTTCCTTTCTTTCTTTTCTTTTCTTTTCTTTTCTTTTTTTTTTTTTTTTATCTTTTAATTTTTTCCCTTTAAAAGTTAGATTGTTTAAAGTTTAAAAGAAATTTTATAGCAAGCAATGGCTTTTAAATATTCTTTTAAAAGCTATAAGGTATATTTTTATAAAAGTAAGATCTGTTATATTTCACTAGTTATATTTTTATATTTTATTATTTCATATTACTTAAATAATTATTTTTGTAACATGCTTATAACTGCTATATTTAATTATTCAAATTAAATTAGATTAAGTATATTAGTATACCATATATCAATTTCAAGAAATTCCATGATTATTTATGGGAGTAATTCCATGATTATTTATGGGATATATACAAACATATTTGAGTACAGATACACAAACCGAAGTCAGAAACACATTTGAATTTTGTTCTAAAATGTTAATAACAAGGTTAAAAAAAAAAAAAAAATCAGTAGCTATAGTATTTTACACAAGTTTTTCTTGCTGCATGTTTTAATAATAAAAATTGTATATATATATATATACTACCAGGCTTCACCCGCTTCGCTGGACCCTATTTTTAAATGAATCATTATAATTACTGAATTCTCAATTTTTATTTTTTTGCCCCACTACTCTCTCCCCCCCTTCCCAATAATTTTAAAAATTCGAAAATATCCGCAATCGATTTGTAAGTATCGAAAACCTCTATGTACCAATTTTGAATGATCTAACTCTATTTTATTTTTTTTGCCCCTCGGCCCCCCCTCCCGCCCCTCCTAATAACGTTACACTTTCGACAATATCCCCATTCGACTTGCAGGCCTCTAAAACCAATCTATACCAATTTTGAACGGTCTAACTGCATTTCTATTTGTTTTTGCCCATAGTCCCCCCTTACCACCCCTCTTAATAATTTTAGAAATTCAAAAATATCCGCATTCGATTTTAAATATCGAAAACCATTTGTGTACCAATTTTGAACGATATAACTCTATTTTTATTTTTTTGCCCCCCCATCCCCTCCCCTTCTCGCCCCTCCTAATAACTTTACACTTTCGAAAATATCACCATTCGACTTGCAGGCCTTTAAAACCTATCTGTACCAATTTTGAATGCCCTAACTGTATTTCTATTTGTTTTTGCACATACCCCCCCCTTACTGCTCCACCCCCTCCCGCACCTCCTAATAATTTTACAAATTCGAAAATATCCGCAATCGATTTGTAAGTAGCGAAAACCTCTCTCTATTTTTTTGCCCTCCTTCTCTCCCCTCCTAATAACTTTACACTTTCGAAAATATCCCCATTCGAATTGCAGGCTATTGAAACCTATCTGTACCAATTTTGGAAGGCCTAACTGTATTTCTAATTGTTTTTGCCCCTGCTGCCCCACCTAGGGGCTGCATTTTTAAAATTCCAGAAATTGGTTTTTAGATATTTGTATTAGCTATATTTTATAGCATAAATTTCACGTATATCTGTTTTTTTTTTTTTTTTTTTTTTTTTTTTCAGATATATAGGTTTATGCGAAATCGCGTTTTACGCATGTGAAATCCCATTTTGCCCCCCCCCCCCGCCCCCCCTTGGAGACCGAATTTCGAAAATTCCAGAAATTGGTTTTTAGACATTTATATTATTTATATTTTAAAGCAAAAAGTTTACGGATATATGTTTTTTTGTTTGAGATATGAAGGATTTTTTGAATTCACGTTTTGCCCCCTTGGGGAGCGAATTTTTTCAATTTTTTTTTCCTAAACCATCCCTGAGCTATAAGGAAAAAAACAAAAAAAGAATGATCGAAATCGGTCAAGCCGTTTACGATTTTATAAAGACAAACATTCATTTATATATATATAGATATATATATTCAAAACAAACAATCGCCAATAACACGATAAATGCCAAGAAAATGTTATCTACACTTAGCTGTTTCATCTTCGCCACATTTTCTTATATTTCCGTAACAAAGGAATGCTCCATCCACTGTTAAGTAGGTCTATGGTATATTTGTACATATTGAACTTAACTTCTATATATTAATTTGAAAGTACTATTATATAAGTTAATTTTAAATGCACACATTTTCCTGTGAATAACATCCATATTGTGATGTTAAAATCATCACATATCTTTTACTTCAAAATAAATAAATAAATAAATAATAATAATGATAATCTAAAATTTTACATTATTTAATTAAAATACAATCAGACAAATTATATCATTTACTTTAAAGGGATATAAACATATTTCCGTTCAATTTATTTAATCTGTTTAAAGTAATGATATTTAAAGTAATGATATTCTATCATTGCACTTATTATTATTATTATTATTATTATTATTATTATTATTATTATTATTTTGCTACAATATTTAAGCATTAAATGCAGAATTTGAAAAGCATCCCCACAATTGGAAATTTTCAAGAAGTAGGGCGTATGGATGCAGTTTAACAAATCTGGAATATTATTTTAATTTTGTATCAGACTTAAATTTTTATTAATATAAATATTATATAAAAACTAAGGAAAAGGGTTTAGTGGGTGGTAGCATTTCCCAGAGGTAAAAAAATATTTAAAAAAAACAGCTTCTAGTGCTATTTTGAACCGATTTTTAATGTTTTTATACATTTTTTTTTATCTGCACATTTTACGTATGTTTGTGTACACATGTAACATTACGTAATTTTATTATTAGATGATTCATCATACTTTCTATAATCTAGGAATTCTGTTTAAATAAAAAAAAAAAGACAGAGACAGGTACACAGCTTATTTTTAATATGAAAAAAAAATGCAAAACATTTATTATATTATAAAAGAGAGACATTTACGTGAGTAAAGACAGTTCTAATCAAACTACAAATAAAAAATATTATTAATAATAAAAATAAAATTTTAGGAGAATAATTGATTGCATAAGAGACTTTATTTAATAAAAATACATTTTTATCAAACTTATTACTACATCCGAGACAAGCACCAAAAGATAAACTATTCTTAAGTAATTAATTGACATATATTCTGTCTTTAAAAGCTAATTATGCAGCTTAATTACCCTGCATTTAATGAAGCAAGTGGATAATAAATTGAATTTTCCATATCATGTCCCATAAATCTGGGTAACTGCTAGTTTTAGTGTCATTTAAAAATTCTTTGAGGTTGAATTTAATAATTCGTTATAAATTGCTGATGTTTGAATAATTAATTGAAAAAAAAAAAAAGATAAATTGACCGTCTTTTTACAGGATTATGCAAGCTATTTTTTTTTAATATATATTGTTAATAAAAATATGTTTTAAATCTGGTTATATGTATTAAAATTAATACAAATTAATAATAGTATGAGCGAAAGTGGCAGAGAGAAATGTAAATTTGCAGATCTATAAGTGCACCGTAAAATATCTATATACAAAATATTGTCAGAATGAAGAAGTAGAAAAGTAATTAAATATAAATAATTCTAAATTAAATATAACTAGGATGACCGTCACACGAGCATTTATAGCCCTAGTTACGCTATTGAAAGTACTGTGTCACAGCAAAATATTAGTTTTAAGATTTAAGCGCCACCTGATGAAGAAAGTTTAACTAATTTACTAATAAATCTTTTGTTACCTAAAAAAAAAAAAAAAAAAAAAAAAAAAAAATCATTCATGTTTTTCTGTTAATTTTAGGTACAACAACATAGTACTATGGTCAATACTATTTGAATAATATGTCTTTATCATTTATTTTTACTCTGTCTATGGGATCACTCGGCATTATTCTGAATTACAAAGTGAAATTTGCAAACGCTTTCAAAACTTTCATTGATATTTTTGATAAGAAACGTATCATTAAATGTACAAAGAAAAGGTAAGGTACTATATAACTAGATTTATAGTTATTTAATGTTTCGAGAATAGTTAAGTAGCCGTTCGAATAGGTTATATTCTTTAGAAATTTGTTGCAAAAAAGGTGGTATCGTACAGAATAACATTGTGTTGAATGCCATGTAGATTCTCTCTAAATCATGGGCACAGTAAAAATGATTGAACAGCATTAACCAGAATATCAGTTATGCAAGTTATTCTAAGAAGTGTAGAAAACAGTGTAAGGCGCCTATGATTTATCTTTAATTCCTATTAGATAAATATCTCTTATTTAAAGTAACGATCAAATGTCTTATTCGCCAGTAGCATGGTAACTTGTTACCGACTAGAGAATGCTACTTCTCCATAAGCATTGCTTAAGCTATCAATAAAGTTTACATAATCTCAAAACATTATAAAAGAAGAAATAAGCATTGCCATGCTATAAACAAATTATGACGCTAGAATAAATGTAAACATTCGTTTATGAAATCCAATCATGAAACAATTTAAACAGTTTTCTATATACTGATCTTTTTCACTTAGCTTTTACAGATATATATACATGCATGCATATATATATATATATATATATATATATATATTCAGTTTTTAGTATTTACTGCAGTACAATTCTATACAAGCATTGTTTGTAAAAAAGAAAAACTAGATTATTTTTTTCTATATTTTTTTTTTCAATAGAATTGAATGCATACGAATTTGTTTCATTTGTTTAATTTAGAATTTTGTTGTTATAGAATGCAGTCGATACATCTGTATATTTGTATTTTGTCGATCATGTTTTTAATAAACTCCCTCACAATATGCATATTCTTTTTTTTTTTTTTTTTTTTTTTTTTAAGATTACTTAAAGGAAATTTGAACAGAATTAAGTAATAGCGAAGAATATTTTTATTGACGTTGACTAAAATATACTATTTTTTTTTCTCATGAAAACCTTATTCTTTAAATTCCAAATACTTAACACTAAGAATGATAATCATAAATAAAATAAGAACTTTGCTTCATATACAATTCAAAATGAGCTTAACTTTAAAAAGTTTTTATCTCTTTACCGTTTTTTTTTTTTTTTTTTTTTTTTCTTTTTATATATATATATTTTTTTTAAGCATTAAATCAATATTAAATATTCTTTCGCTTTAAATTAGTTCTCTTTTTTTTTTCGTGTTTTGTTTAATAATAATAATTTACGCTTACTTTCTTTTATTTTATTTTTTATGTCTATAAATAAAATAATTTTAGAACTCAAATAATTGAAAGTATCATTTTTACAAATACTATGTACTCTGGAATTGTATTTCTTGCTCTACTTCTAACTTTCAAAATATTTACATCGATTTAGTCAACGTGAATCTGTTTTTTTTTTTTTTTTTTTTTTTTTTTTTTTTTTTATTGCAAGAAATGTCCATTTCAAAAGTTTTTTTTTTTTTTTTTTTTTTTTTAAGTAAACTCTAAAACCGGTTTATTTCCCTTCGAATCGAGAATTTGATAAGTGGGTTGTAAGGAATTTAGAGAACATGGTAAATAAATAACTCAACGTTTTTATTGCAATGGTTTTTGTTAGATAGAATTTTTGTCCTGAACTTGAGGTTTTTAAAATATGTTCTTAGATGGATTACACAAGTGTGTTTCCTGATATCATTGATGGAAGAAATGAACTTTTAAAAATAAATATTTTCATCTTAATATATGATAAGAATTTTAAATATTTACATTTATTAATATTATTTATTATTTTTACTATCACAATATAACATTAATACCTGATAATAATATTTCCTAATACTCAAATAGTATTATTTTTTTTAAGTAAATTATTTATCTTTCTTTTTAACTCTTTCCAACAAGGTTGAAAAGTGTTTATGACTTCGGTTTGTCTGTCTGTCTGTCTGTCTGTCTGTCTGCCTGTCCGCGCTCTAACTCCCGTAAATATTTATGGAATTTCTTGAAACTGATATATGTTATTCAAGTTCACTATCGGACGGTCCCTATTGAAAATGGAGTTTATACCTCTACTGGTTTGTGTACAGGGACACACGAAAATATTTCAAAGCATTGTGTTCTATGAGAGGTATTTCTACAAACTATATTTTCATACCTTTACTGTAGACTTACCTTAATGAAATTGAAATATGTTATTCCAGTTCACTATCGGACGTTCCCTATTGAAAATGGACTTTGTACCTCTACTGGTTTGTGTACAGGGACACCCGAAAGTATTTCAAAGCATTGTGTTCTATGAGAGGTATTTCTATAAATCATATTTTAATACCTTCACTGTAGACATATCTTAATGAAATTGAAATACGTTATTGAAGTTCCCTATTGGATGTTTCCTGTATAAAATAGAGGGAATACCACCGTCGGGTTATACACAGGGACCCTCTAAAGTTTTCCAAAGCATTGCGTACTATGAGAGATATTTCTATAAATAAAATTTTAATAACTTTAGTTTCCACGAAATTTTAGGGAATTGAAATATGTTATTTTTCTGCACAAAAGAATGGTTTACATATAATATAGCATGATAAGCATTATATTTACAGGGTGGCACAAAAATATCCAGATAAATTAAGAGCTATTAATAAGAAATTGCTGTATGTGTACTTTCTTTACGTTAAGCGTTTTTAACACTATCTAACATTTTTAATACTTTCCAACAAGGTTGAAAAGAATTTATGACTTCTTTTTGTCTGTTTGTCTGTCTGTCTGTCCGCGCTCTAACTCCCGTAAATATTTATGGAATTTCTTGAAACTGATATATGTTATTCAAGTTCAGTATCGGACGGTCCCTATTGAAAATGAAGTTTATACCTCTACTAGTTTGTGTACAGGGACACCCGAAAATATTTCAAAGCATTGTGTTCTATGAGAGGTATTTCTATAAACCACATTTTCATACCTTTACTGTAGACATATCTGAATTAAATTTAAATGTGTTATTCAAGTTCACTATTGGATGTTTTCTGTATAAAATGGAGGAATTACCACCATCGGTTTATTTACAGGGTTACTCAAAAGTATTCCAAAGCATTGCGTTCTTTGAGAGATATTTCTATAAATCAAATTTTAATAACTTTACTTTCCACGAAGTTTTTGGAAATTGAAATATGTTATTTATATGCACAAAAGTATGCTTTGCACAGAATATAGCATGATTAGCATTAGATTTACAGGGTGGCACAAAAACATCCAGTTACATTAAGAGCTATTAATAAACAATTGCTAGAATTGTACTTTCGTTTTCGTTAAGCGTTTTTAACACTTTCTAACATTTTTTAAGTGTGAATATGATTTCAGTTTTGTGTATCTGCCTGTCCGTCTGTCTGTCTGCCTGTCTGTCTGTCCGAGCTCTAACTCCCGTAAATATTTATGGAATTTCTTGAAACTGATATATGTTATTGAAGTTTACGATCGGATGTTCCCTATTGAAAACGGAGTTTGTACCTCTACTGGTTTGTGTACAGGTACATCCGAAAGTATTTCAAAACATTATGTTCTATGAGAGGTATTTCGATAAACCGTATTTTCTTACTTTTACTGTAGACATATCTCAATTAAATTCAATATGTTATTCAGATTCCCTATTGGATAATTCCTGTATAAAATGGAGCAAATACCACTACTGATTTATGTACAGGGACACTTAAAAGTATTCCAAAGCATTGCGTTCTATGCGAGATATTTCTATAAATCAAATTTTAATAACTTTACTTTCCACGAAGTTTTAGGAAATTAAAATATGTTATTTATATGCACAAAAGAATGCTTTGCATAGAATATAGCATGGTTATCATTAGACTTACAGGGGGACACAAAAATATTCAGTTATATTAAGAGCTATTAATAAAAAATTGCTAGAATTGTACTTTCGTTTATTTTATGCGTTTTTTAAACTTTCTATCATTTTTTTAGTGTGAATATAATTTCAATCTCTGTATCTGTCTGACTGTTCTTCTGTCCATCTGTCTGTTTTACTGCGCTCTAATTCCCGTAAATATTTATGGAATTTCTTTAAACCGATATATTTTATTCAAGTTGACTATCGGATGTTTCCTATTGAAAATGGAGTGAACACCTCTTCTGGTTTGTGTACAGGGACACCCAAAAAATATTCGAAAGCATTGTGTTCTATGGGAGGAGTTTCTATAAACCATATTTTAATACCTTTAATGTATAGAAACTTCAATGAAATTTTAATATATTATTCAATTCCCTATCGGATGTTTCCTATGTAAAATAGAGCCCATTTCTTACTGGTTTGTGTACAGGGGCACTTGAAATTATTCCAAAGCATTGTGTTGCATGAGAGTTATTTTTATAAACCAAATTTTGATATTTTTTTTCTCCGCAATTGAAATATATTATTGGTATGCACAAAAGAGTACCTTCTCTGTAATATAGTATGGTTAGCATTAGATTTATAGGGCCACACAAAAATAATCAGTTACATTAAGAGCTGCTATAAATAAAAATTTGCTGGAATTG
Organism: Salticus scenicus; assembly: GCA_963930645.1. Classification (NCBI taxonomy): domain Eukaryota; kingdom Metazoa; phylum Arthropoda; class Arachnida; order Araneae; family Salticidae; genus Salticus; species Salticus scenicus. The sequence goes on from OZ005653.1 coordinate 105,065,399, forward strand.
CACTTTTGTTTACATGAGCGTTTTAAAACTTTCTTATAATTTTAGTGGGGATATGATTTCAATTTGTGCATCTGTCTATCCGATTGTCTACCTTCTTATCTGTTTGTCTACTATCATCCGTGAATACCTTGAGAATTTTTAAAAAAATTATACACTCAAGTTCCTTATGGAATGTTCTCTATTTAAAATGCCATTAATAGGTCCTGTACAACTAGCTTGTTTACAGGGACAACAACAACAACAATAAAAAAACAAACAATGTATTACGTTTTAGGACAGAATTTTTTAAAAGTTATATTTAAAAATATTTCTACTCTAAAAATCATAGAAACATTGACATGCATTATTAATATTCTAAAATATTGTTTTTTATAGAACATGATATGATTAACTTTCAGATTTACAGGGCTACACTAAAATATTCAGAGAGATGAAAAGCTGTAATTATAATCTAACGGCTGCGTTTTCTTTTGCGTTAAGCCTTTTTAACACTTCCCAAAATGCCTAAGAGTAATTTTAAAATCAATTAGTCTATCTGCATGTGTTTCAGTCGTTCTGTCTGTTGTGTGATAAAGTAGGCAAAGAATATTAAAAGTTATTCGATACAATTGCGTACAGTTGGAAAGTGTTACTAATCAATGCGTACTGTATGATTTTTCTTTCTTGTTATATTAATATATTATCTGAATATTATTATACCAAGTTGTAAAATCTTTAATGTATATTAATCACCCTTTATTATTTGAAACATTTGCTGGCCTTAACAATCTAAAAAGCTCTGAATGTAAATGACCCCTGCCAGACTAAGCATAGTATCAGTAAAACTATTAAACTACATCTACGAGAAAAAATTGAAGAAGTTCCTTTTTAAGTAAAAATGGATAATAAAATATGTAAATAAGATAATAATGGATCTATCTGTCTAATTTAATAGTTATGACTTTTTTTTTCGAAGAAGAAATATACTCTCTGCTATATCTACATGTATATTTAAGAAATGGCATGCAGAACGCGTACTTTTAGGGAGTTTTTAATCGATAGGAGTCTGCACTGTTCCTACCATAGTCTCCCTACTATAGTAATTCATATAGGCAATAATTATGTACATGAGGGTATTTCAAATTTATTAGATGCATCATAATTTTATTTTTATTATAATACTACTTCAGATATCCATTTACATAGTAATAATAGTATTAGTATCGGAACAGAAATTATTGTAGTTTAAAATGTGTGAAGCTTTACCTTGAATTTGAGTAAAATGGAACAAGCAACTTGTTAATGTAAATGTAATTAATAGAGAAGTTTATTCTGGCATGAATACTGTATATCGTTATCTTAAAAATAAATAAATAAATAAATAAATAAATAAATAAACGCGGAGCGTCATTGCTTGAAAAAATTCAGGTGTGAAATCAAATAATACAGAAAAAGGTTAATATAATATAAAGAAAAAAAAATGGCCTTTTTTTTTTTTTTTTTTTTTTTTTTAATACCTATTTTAGTGTAATCTCGACGTAAATCAATGACGACTTTCTTTGTTTCTTCTTAATAAAACGGAATCACGCAAAGATATTTCAAATAAAAAAAATTAAACATCTTCTTTAAGACAACACAATAAGTACGCGTGCTGCATGCCATTTTCTTAAACAACACAATGTAAAATGAAAAAAACCTTCAAAAATACTTAAATACAAAGATATTTTTAAAATTATGTTTTATCACAATTACTCAAAATAACATTTAACCCACCTGTCTAATGTATGCTCTATGCAGGGCTTTATGAATGTCAGGACTAATTACGGAACAAGAAAAGTTTCTTCCATAAAAGTTATAACATGCATTGACACATTACATATAATACATAATCAAAAGCAACAGGCTACGTTCTATATTTTAAATAGTATAGATAAAATTTTATGTATATTACATAAATTAGAATAATAAATTTGCTTGTACTATGACTTTAAAATTTAATAATCTTTACTTGTAATAAGATGAAATTTTACAAAAAATGGAACTTATTCACATTAATAAGATATTATATATTCTTAGAAAAAAAAAAAAATTAAGAATTGAATGTAATGCTAATGTAGTTTTTCTTGAATCAAATAAGTAATACACACACACACAAAAAAAAAAAAAAAAAAAAAAAAAAAATCTAATGATCTTTAGAACATACATTCTTCCAGTGACTCCGTCTATAATTTCCTGATTCATTTATTCTAAGTACTTATTAGATTAATATATATATTAATATATATATATTAATAGATTAATAGATTAATTATATAGATTAATATATGTACATATATATATATATATATATATATATATATATATGTTGCATATAATTTATATTTGTAGTATATACAGTCATCTAAAGTATGAAATTGAAATAAACAAAAAAATTTATATCGTATTAAAAAAAAAAAAAAAAAAAAAAATAATAATAATAATAATAATAATAATAATAATAATAATAATTTAAAAAAAAAAATAATAATAATAATATTTTAGTAGTATTAACATATGAAAATAAGAATGTAAATAATAATAATATTTTATTGCAAAATTAACAAAAGAAAGTGGAATTTGAATAAACCTACTAATAGTGAAAGTTAAAGTCATTAACGTTTATAAAGTTATCTCAATACTTTGAGAACGTCTGTTATGTAAAATTCATCTTATAATATTATTAATTATTTTTTTAATACTGATTATTATTATTATTTAAGTACATTTATTCTTTTATTTATATATTTATTTATTTTTATGTTAAAAATTTGTAATTAATATATGTATTATTATAATATATATATATATATATATATATATATATATATTATTGTTATTCAATAAGTAGAAGATTAATCTATGATTTTACATAATTTTATGTAATAGCCACCGATAAAATCGTTTATGAGAGCTTATATATGTTAAATTTTACAACAAATGTATAAGTAAAAAAACATTAAATTGGAAATTTTAAATTAATATTTGTTTTCATCGATTTGAAAAGCAGCATATTCACACAATCTCATTTTGCAATACCCAACTTTGTGCAAAATTTAAAAATAAATAAATTTATAAATAAGAAGAATTTTTCGATACCAATATAGCTTTATTGGTTTTTATCATTGTAGTAGCTAACAAAAAGATTTTCCATACTTTTAAAAATAGATAATTAATAATCTAAACCTTTGTAATTTAAGGTATTACTTTGAAGTATATTTTTACATTTATAGATAATATCACATAAAAATATGTTATCAAGCTCATTGTATAAAAAATTCTTTTAAATTTGCAACTAAAATTACTGAGAGATTTTATGTCTGACCTTATTAGTGAAATTTAGAGAAATTCTGTAAATAGTTATCACTGTAAAATGACAAAAATGCTGTAAATATTCAGCAATTTATAGACAAAATCGGTAAAAACATTTGCCTTCAGTTAGACTGAATCCACTCTACCGAAAAATAAGGACGTTACGCTACACATAAATTTATTATGGTACAATGAAAACATCTTTGTTAAGTATAGACTGGTCGATATAAGTTTTCAATCATTTTTTTCAAAACATATAAGTCTTATTATTTATATACTTTTAATTTATTTATCTAAAATAGTTGCAATTTAGGCTACTCTTAAATAAATGCGTAAGTGTTATAAATTTTATTTTATTTTATTTTATTTTTTATTTATTTATTTATTTTTTTCATGTTGACACATATTGAAAGGCGTTAGGTTGAGAAGCAGAAATTTAAAAACAATTTAGGTCAGATACGCACAAAAGTTAATATATTTCGAAAAATGGTTAATTGTTTTAGGCAGAAATTTCTTGATTAACCATCAACTAAAAATACAGCATGTGTTTCTTAAATTTTTATTTTATGAAACCTGATGTTGTCAAGCCATAAATATGTACATTATAACATATTATTTAACTCTTTACAAAAAGTGAAAAGTGTTGATGTTTTTGTCTGTCTGATTGTCCGCATTCTAACTCCTGCGGATATTGATGATGGTTTTTATTGAAGCTGGCATATGTTAGGCAAGTTACTACGGGATGTTCCCTACTGAAAATTGAATAATTACCGCTGTCGTCCTGAGTACAGTGACAAAGAAAGTACGACAAAGCGTTGCGTTCTGAAACAGGTATTTATGCAAACTGTATTTTAAATCATTATTTTGCACAAATCTTTATGAATTCGAAATATGTTATTCAAGTTCACTGTCGGATGTTCTCTTTTGAGAATGAAGTAAATATGACCACTAATTTGTGTACAAGAAAACCCGAAACTATTCTAAAGCATTTCGTTCAACAAGAGGTATTTCTGGAAAACCAAATTTAATACCTTTACTTTCAACAAATCTCAATGAATTTGAAATAAGTTTTTCAAGTTCGCTATGTGTTCCCTATTGAAAGTGGAGTAATTACCACCTCTTGTCTATTTACTGAGACACCCAAAAGTATTCTAAAGCATTATGTTGTATAAGAGGTATTTCTATAAGGAATATTTTGATAATTTTACATTCTATGAATCTTAAAGAAATCGAAATATAATTTTAATATGCACAAAATATTGCTGTAGATTACTATATTAGAAAGTACAAGCATCTTTACGATTTACAAGGCCACAGAAAATTATTCAAATATATTAAAAGTCTACATAAGGAAATAGCTTGATATTCATTTTCATTTTTATTATGCATTTTAACAATTTCTAACAATGTTTAAGAGTAAATATGATTTGAAGTAATATATGTGTCTTCCTGACAGTTTGCGTTGGCGTCTTTAGCGTTCGTAATTATTTTCAGTTTTTTTTTTTTTTAGATGATATATGTTATTCAAGTTAACTATTTAATGTTCAGTGTTTAAAAAGGTAATAATAGTCTCTTTACAAACCCTGTACTGTCTCAATTTTTGCAGGGGACACCTAAAAAATTGTCAATGAATTGCATTTATGACAGATCTTTTAAAAAATCACAATAACCCTTAACTACTGTGACTAAAATTCTATCACAACTACTGTCAGCGGTCTCTTAGACCGCTTGATTAAAACTTATTTAAAACGTCGAATAAATGGTAGGCTATTGATTGTATGCTATTATTTATCTACTAAATTGTTTAATTTATCTTTTTTTATTATTATTATTTTTAAAGGCAATTTTGGAGAACTTAAACGGATATCCCGACATATGAACGTGCAAGAGAATACCGATAGGGCAACATTGCATCGATGAGCATGAATTATATAATTTTAAACTCGCTAGTGTTCTCACTAGTGCAACAGAAAATTATAGATATAGTAAAAAAGTATTATTAATTGTGGAAAATATTGCACTATAAAAAAAATATTATTAGTTCCATTAAAAATACATAGTTGCAAATTACTCCGGATTATAGCTAACACAACTTCTCAGTTGAAACTTTTTCAAAATACACAAATATAATGTATATATCCTGAAAAAAAAAAAAAAAATGTGGTAGTCAACATCCGGAGTAGTTGGCATCGGTATTTAAATAAAACAGTAAATAAAATGAAACTTGCATACACATTTTTTTTTTTTTTAATATAAATTTACAAGTTCCAGAATTTCATTCTGTGTGAGATACACCGGACGTTTTCTTGAACTAGTCGAAGCCATTTTTTTTCATAAAATTACAAAAAATATCATAAATATATCTAGAGAAACAATACTACTCATCGGACAAAAACAGACTCGCATCTGCTGTCAGCGGTCTCACATACCGCTAGAAAAAAGAAAAGTAGAAAAAAAAATAACTAAACCCCGTTCGCTGAACGACAAGTGGAATGTGACCTTGGCCGATCGTTTTAGGAAGGTAGAAAAGAGGGCCTGGATCATTACCTATTTTGAGGGGTGTTAATGAGGGCTAGAAAATGGCGAGCGGTCTGTCAGACCGATGATAGCAGTTAAGGGTCACAATAAAGTGGTTTTATCCTGCAAAAGACATTATTTTTAATATCTTTAAATAATAGTGTGCCTCTAATATAAAATGTTACTGTTCATATTTATAGAGCTACACCAAAATATCCATATACAGTATGGACAACAGTCAAAAATCGCTAGAACTGTTTTTTTTTTTTTTTTTTTTTTTTTTTTGTGTGTGTGTGTGTGTGTGTGTGTGTGTGTGTGTTATGCATTTTTAACACTTTTCAACAACTTTAAAAAATGATTCTGGATTTAATTAGTCTATTTCTCTGCCTTTCTGTTCTTATGTCTGCTCGTCTAACGAATACGTACAGTTGGAAAATATTACCAACCAATGCGATCCACGGGATTTTTCGTTCTTTTTTAAACTTTCACGCGTTAAATTACAAGACATAAGCGAGAAATGCTAATGTGCTGATATTCAGTTAACTGAGGGTTGAAAACTTATTTACGGCATTATTCGGTACATTTTCATCTGATTTTGTACAGTGTAGACAAACCCTTCATGCAGTTATAACTAAATATTAGGATTTTATACATATGCAATGTATTACTGATGTGTTTTATTAATATACTAGTATATAACCCCGCCAAAAACGACGGAATATGAAATCAGATAAGGTAGTGAATCAACAAAATTTTTGCCAGCTTCGCTGGACACTATATTTAAAGGGGACTAATGTGCAGGCTGCACCTGACGGGACTAATGTGTAAATTGTACCTGACGGGACTAATGTGCAAGTTGCACCGAACGAACAAACTATATATATATATATATATATATATATATATATATAAATGTCCAATTTTGAAGTTATTTTCATATTTTAATTAATTCTAAAATATCTAATCAAAACTTCGTTACAAATAAGGTACCAAATGAAAGGTACCTATTTTGTAACGAAGTAATCTTAGGTACCTTATTTGTAATTTTATTTATTTTAACTAATTTGATAAATATGACGTCACAATCAACTGTTTGCTTATATCAGATAAGTACATTATCATGATTGCAAGAAAACGATGTAATAACTATTAGCCCGTAATTTTTTGATTGAATTTTATATTACATTTTATTTTTTTCCTCCATGGGTACTTCAGAATTGCAATGGTAATTATAAACTTTCATTGAAATATTTTTACATATTGAGATTAAGGGAAAAGTGTAAGCACAAAAAATGTTCAGTTTTAAAAGATCTTTCTAATAATGTAACATTCATGCAAATTAATTAAAAAGAAAAAGAAAAATACATAGCATTTTTTTTTAAAAACAAGGTACCAAAAGCCTCTGTTTTGAAGCGGTCTAACCGGAATTGTTCCTGACAGATGATGCTCATTATTATTATTAATTAATAAAGTATTTTTCAATAATTATTAATTGAAAGTAATCCATATTTTAAATTTTATTTTTATTTCTGTCAAAAATATTGAATTCAAACATATTGTTTATTATTATTATTATTATTATTTATTATACAAAATATTTTCACACACATAATTATATGTCTATATATATATATATGTATAAACATATACGCTCATGTTTGTGATAACTGCAACACCAAGAAGGAATGGGAATATCAGAATTATATTTATTTGGCACATACGTTGTACTAGGAAGAACAATCTATATACATAAAAGAGTAAACTCACTGACTGATTCACTCACTGATTCACTCACTGATTCACTGACTCAACACGGTTGTGGCGATCCTATGGGAGATAGAGTCACAATTTTTGGTGAGCAGGTTGATTTTAGGACCCTGACGCTCACTAAGACGGGATTTTGCGAAATACACCCCCGTTCCCCCCCGGGGGGGCAGAAGGCAAAAACCACCTTTATAAGCATAAGTCGGCTCCAAATTGCTTCACGGTGAAGAAATTGCAGATGGGGAGACTAGACTTGAATACAAAAAAATCATTTTCTGCGATTTTGGAATTTTGGATTTTTAAGGGGGATAGGGGGTAAAAATGAGATTTTCGGGGGCGCATAAGGCAAAAACACATTTATAAGTATAACTCGGCACCAAATTACTTCACAGTGAAGAAATTGCAGATGAGGAGACTAGACTTGAATACGAAAAAATTGTTTTCTGCGATTTTGAAATTTTTTATTTTTAAGGGGGGAAGGGGGTGAAAATGATTTTCGGAGGTGCAGAAGGCAAAAACACCTTTATAAGCATAACTCGGCTCCATATTGCTTCACGAGGAAGAAATTGCAGATGGGGATACTAGACTTGAATACAAAAAAATCAATTTCTGCGATTTTGGAATTTTGGATTTTTAAGGGGGAAAAGGGGCTGAAAATGATTTTCGAAGGTGCAGAAGGCAAAAACCACCTTTATAAGCACAACTCGGCTCCAAATAGCTTCACGGTGAAGAAATTGCAAATGGGGAAACTAGACTTGAATAGAAAAAAATCATTTTCTGCGATTTTGGAATTTTGGATTTTTAAGGGGGGAAGGGGGTGAAAATGATTTTCGGAGGTGCAGAAGGCAAAAACACCTTTATAAGCATAACTCGGCTCCATATTGCTTCACGAGGAAGAAATTGCAGATGGGGAGACTAGACTTGAATACAAAAAAATCATTTTCTGCGATTTTGGAATTTTGGATTTTTAAGGGGGATAGGGGGTAAAAATGAGATTTTCGGGGGCGCATAAGGCAAAAACACATTTATAAGTATAACTCGGCACCAAATTACTTCACAGTGAAGAAATTGCAGATGGGGAGACTAGACTTGAATACAAAAAAATTGTTTTCTGCGATTTTGAAATTTTTTATTTTTAAGGGGGGAAGGGGGTGAAAATGATTTTCGGAGGTGCAGAAGGCAAAAACACCTTTATAAGCATAACTCGGCTCCATATTGCTTTACGAGGAAGAAATTGCAGATGGGGATACTAGACTTGAATACAAAAAAATCAATTTCTGCGATTTTGGAATTTTGGATTTTTAAGGGGGAAAAGGGGCTGAAAATGATTTTCGAAGGTGCAGAAGGCAAAAACCACCTTTATAAGCACAACTCGGCTCCAAATAGCTTCACGGTGAAGAAATTGCAAATGGGGAGACTAGACTTGAATAGAAAAAAATCATTTTCTGCGATTTTGGAATTTTGGATTTTTAAGGGGGGAAGGGGGGTATAAATGATTTTCGGAGGCGCATAAGGCAAAAACACATTTATAAGTATAACTCGGCTCTAAATTACTTCACAGTGAAGAAATTGCAGTTGGGGAGACTAGACTTGAATACAAAAAAAATCATTTCCTGCGATTTTGGAATTTTGGATTTTTAACGGGAGAAGGGGGTATAAATGATTTTCGGAGGCAAATTTAGAAAAATACGGATTTTCGAGTAAAAATAATAGCTCAAAGATGTAAAAAAAAAAAAAAAAAACGCCAAGCGTCTTCTTGAAAATATTTCCAAAAACTCATTTTTTGATTTTTTTCCGATTTATTTTTTTTTTTTTTTTTTGGGGGGGGGAGGGGGGGGGCAAAAAAAAATAGTGTCAGATCGTTTAAAATTGGTACATAGAGGTTTCCGATACTTACAAATCGATTGCGGATATATTCGAATTTGTAAAATTATTAGAAGGGGGAAAGGGGGGCAGTATAGGGGGGGGCTATGGGCAAAACAAATAGAAATACAGTTAGGCCGTTCAAAATTGGTACAGATAGGTTTTAAAGGCCTGCAAGGCGAATGGGGATATTTTCGAAAGTGTAAAGTTATTAGGAGGGAAGAGATGGGGGGTGGGAAGAGGGGGGGGGCAAAAAAATAAAAATAGAGTTAGATCGTTCAAAATTGGTATATAGAGGTTTTCGATACTTACACATCGATTGCAGATATTTTCGAATTTGTAAAATTATTAGGAGGGGCGGGAAGGGAGGAGGGGTGCGCAAAAAGAAATAGAGATACAGTTAGGCCGTTCAAAATTGGTATAGATAGGTTTTAGAGGCCAGCAAGTCGAATGGGGATATTTTCGAAAGTGTAAAGTTGTTAGGAGGGCCGGGAAGGGGGGGGCGGAGGGGCAAAAGAAATAGAATAGAGTTAGAGCATTCAAAATTGGTATATAGAGGTTTTCGATACCTACAAATCGATTGCGGATATTTTCGAATTTTTAAAATTATTAGGATAGACGGGAGGGGGGGGGGGCGAAGGGGAAAAATAATAGAAATGAGAGTTAGAGCATTTTGGGAATTTTTTCCGAAGGCAGTGAGAACAAGGTGCGACATTTTTCCTAATAAGATTTTTTTTCTGTTTTTTTTTCACGTGATAAAAATTAATGCAATTTTGAGAATTCAGTAATTACAGCGATTCATTTAAAAATAGGGACCAGCGAAGCGGGCGTTGCCTGCTAGTTGATTAATATTTCAGGTATTTTGAAGTAATATGTAATGAGAAAACAGTACATACAGCAGCGACCTCTGTGCGCAATGACAGCACTTATGTGCCTAGGCATTGAAGCAAACAGAAATTGGATGATATGTGCGGGTAAAGTACTTCATGAAGCTTCAACACGATGCCACAATTCATCGTCGTAGTCACTAGCGAGTGGTGGAGGCCACTCGTTTTTCAACGATTAAACAGTCACTTTCATGTGTGCGAGATCAGAGAAAGCGCTGCCAGAGCAGCAGTCGAACACATTCTGCATCATGGAAGGTCCGAATAACACGGACAACTTGCGGCCGTGCATTCTCCTGCTTAAGTATTGCGCTTCGGATGCCTTGAATAGAGGCCAGAGCGACAGGCCTTATCCCGTCAGAAATGTAATGGCTGGTATTCAGAGTGGCGGAATTGATAACAAGTGATCGAAACGTGTATCCAAGGGTACCGTATACCATTACTCCAGGTGGTGACCCTATACGCGGCTACCAAAATTTGAATTACCCTCAAAACTGCATCACTAATATAGGCGTCTTTAATGTGGCATCAACAACAAATCTGAACGCAGGAATGGCGTAAAGTCGTCTTTCAGACAAATCACGATTCTGCTTACAGCATCAGGATTTCCTTATCCGTATTTAACGGCACTGTAAATAATGCACAAATTTAAAAGCCTAAATGGGCTTAAATTTTTGTCCTCTGAAATATCTTTATTTTTAACCTAGACATGTCCTCATTTTTTGACCAAAACCGAGTATATTGCGTCATTTGTACTCATTTTCGCTTGTAAAAATCTGATCAACGTAGACATGGGGGAAAAAGGAGATCATTACCTTACCATTGAGTTCTCTATATTGTAAACATACACATGCACGTTTCATTCATCCTGTTTTAAGCTTCCATGACTAAAAAGTGTATTTTATTACTATTAAGTCGTTGCAGAAGTTCATGCGGTTTTTTATTGCTTCATTTTTTAAAAATACACCAAATCAAATGACAATTTTTAATTAAAATACTCTCCATTACTTTCTACAACCTTTGCCCATTTTTCAGGTAACAAATGTATACCACGGCGATAGAAGCTATCGCCTTTGGAGGCAATAAAATGATCCGCGTCCGCACGAACTTTTGCAATGACCTAATAAATAAATGATGCTGTACATCTTTGTAATTAACAATCTCCGTTTTTCCTCAGATTGCTTTGTAAGCGGTCTCATTTAGTAGCACATACTTACTTTTCCATAACTAGACATCATTTAAATTACTATAGCTCTCGCCGTCCTGAAATGAATGGTGAAACAGAGGATCTTTAGTGAGCACACTGTATGTTTACGCAAAGTTTTTGTTTGTCGAGACGCAAAATGTTGTTCCAAAAAAAAAAAAAATGTTTTGAGAAATATATATTATCTAGTATATAATTATACACTTAACGCCGTTCTCACATTTAGAAAATTGACAATCGTTTAGTTAGTTTTGGCGGTTGGCATATTTCCACGAACGTTTTGAACACTCATTTCGGCTGCTAAAGATATGTAAATTGTAATTAAAAAAAACGGTATGAGACACTTTTTTATATGAACTTTTTTTTAAGGTGGGATTTGACTTCCAACAAAAATGATTTATCGGCTGCATGTAGTGAATTAAATCGTAAATATGTTTTCACGTATGTAGTATCGTGTTAAGTTTATAAAGTCATCATACAATAAAGTGACTCCTCTGGATAAATATCACGGTTACGCATTAGAATTTCTCATAAGCACACTGTTGCATTGAAAGCTCACTACTTAAATGGTGTAGACTGCAGTGTCAGTTCGCAACGTTTACTTTAAACTATCTTTACAAAAACACTGACAACCATGAGAGACATTCAAACTTCGCAAACAAAAATTTCCATCACATACTCCCAACGGTTTGGCGAAACTATTTCCACCTGAACAAACCATTCATGGATATCCAAATTTGATATCTTAGCGCGGTTTAAAGGTGCTTGATGTGTGAAGCATCGAATCATTACCAATTCTTAGTTTAGACATTTTTATTTATTTATTTATTTACTTTCTTTTATGTTTCAGCTTTTTATTAAAGTGTGTGGAAAAATACCATTACTATTTTTTTTCACTCTATAGCTTTAAAATAATATTTAAAAAATAGAAAAAAAAATATGTGTTAATGTTAACAATTTAAATTGTGAAAATATAATTAGAAAAATCTATATATATTAAAAAATGTAACTGACGCTTTTAGTTTTTCTTTTGTCTGCAACACTATCTCCTTACAAAAGATAGGGTCATCAGCATCACTAGAGTTACTGATGTTTGCCCAGTGTTTCAACGAAATGTTTATCTAGTTTCGAAATTTCTATCACATTAATTACAGCACGCAGAATACATAATCTTGAAAGCGACCTGCAAATCAGTGCCCTAAATATAAAGCCTTTCACCAGAGGTCAGTGCGATCGAGTTTATTGCTTGAAAAACTGAAACGAATGTATTTATTGGTTATTTACGAGCTTAGATTACGTGACTGAGCAGACGATACTGGAAAAATCCAATCACCTCTTGCCTCTGTAGCACAACAATACTGGCCAATGTTGGCCCATTACTAGCCAATATTGTCCAATGTTGGGCCGTTGTTAGCCAAAGGTGGGCCATTGCCGGACAATGGTGATACAGCATTGGCCAATATTGTTGTTCTACTTGGGTAGTCAGTGTTTATGGTTTTAATAAAATGTTCGGTAGCAGCGTTATCTGGGAGGCTTATTATTTTCCGGTTATAATCACTTGCCACACTCTATATTTTAGGCGCTGTAACTTAACTGACGAAGTCATTAATAAAAAAAAAAGGTTTCAATAAAAGTACTCTATATGCCAATTTGCACTGATATTGTGTAGAGTGCATATGACCCGAAATCCGCTGTAAATCACACAACCCCTTATAACTGAAAACTCCCCAAATCATTACTGATCCTCCATCCACTTGTCGACTGAAGCATTCTTTCGGTTCCTTACTCAAGTCATGCCTATAGTGTTTGTAAACATCGGGACCATCAAGGTTAAATTTCTTTTCATCACAAAATATAATTTGTTTCTACTCATCATTACATGGTATGACATTTTTAGCCCATTTTAATTTTTCTTCTTAATGGCATTTCAATAACTTTGATTTTTTCTTCAATTTCGTATTAATATTTAATTTAAGATTCTTCCAGACTATTACATGTGAAGTTTTCTTGCTGAAACATTTCAAAATTTCACGAGTTGAAACAACTTTTTTAGTTGACAGTCGAAAAATTTGTCTATTATCACGTGCTGTCAAAATATTTTTTTCTACCGGACCGTTTTATTTTGTTTGTAAAATCTTTTCCAATTGTGGCATTATGAAAGGCAGTTTTAGAACGGTTCATTAACCTCACAATATATCTTTCACATTTACCAGAACCTTTATAAAATAAAATTTTTCTCACTTAGCATTCTGATAATTCTTTACTTCGAGGCATCATGAAATAAATCCTAGATAACACATTCAAAACCTAAGTCTTTGGTTCTTAGGTAATGCTTTTATGAAATACTGACGCATGCGCTTTATATTGAGTTTGACGTCATGTATAATATGATAATTTTCTCAGGTGGCCTTTATTTTCTTAACAGCCACAGTCTTTAATTTTTAGAAAAATGAATAAGTTTTAATGAAATTTACTTTAATTTTGAAAGTTGGAACTAGTATAGGATGCGTTTTCCTATCAATTTTAAATACGCAACTAATAATGTGCCTATTATGCTCCCTTCTTCAGAAATGCACCAATTCGCTTGTGGTCTTATAATTCCTTAACGCATTGGCAATGTATATATATATTTCTTTAATAGAAATTAGTCTGTAGTAGAATATATATAAAAGAAAGAAGCAACACTTAAAACTTACTGCTAATACACACACACACACACACACACACACACACATATATATATATAGGTTCAAAATTAAAATAAAATCAAGGTTGTTTAAAATAGAAACAATGTGTTATCCTCCTGCATTTTTGCTAATCATTGAAGTATTTATAAAATAAGAAATTTTAGAAGGATATAATAGCGTAAATGATTTAAAAATGTAAAATGTAATTATAATATTTTGATTATCAATAATTTATTTAACAAATGGTGTTAAAGTAATACGTGTTTCAAAGCATTCCGAAAAATAATACTAGTATTTTTAAACGATTTTCAGAATGTGTCTTTATTTGAGAAACCAAGAAAAAGTGTCCACTTTTAAATACATGCCTTTTATGTTTCTTGCTCTTTAAAACATTCTCAGTTTCTACAAGAAAGTTGCAGAATTCTGCAGGGACGATCATTGTGTGTGTAATGGCCATTTTCGCTCCAGGATTGCCCTGGTATAATAAAAATAATAAAACGCCATCCAATACTGTATTGAATCTCTCAGAAATGGGTAATACATCCAAGTTTTATTAATTATTTATTTCTGCTTCTGTTACTTTGTTATTAAAAGGAAATACATACGCTAGAATTAGTATACAATAATAATAATATACATAATACCGAAAAATAAGGATGTCTGTATAAATTTGACAAGTAGATACATACATATATATATATATATATATATATATATATATATATATATATATATATATATACCTACAATATTTATGCCTACAATACTTAAATTATTAACAGTTATTTTGTTTTTTAAAATCGTATTCAAACCTTCATGTATTCAAGCAAGGTACAAAGATATACGAAACTTCATTATATTTTAAGTTTCTAAAGCTGTAATATATATATATATATATATATATGCCAATAAGATTTGACTAAAAGCATAAATTCCTTTAAAAGATAATTAAATAATTTTTTTTTTTTTTTTTTTACAACATTTATATATATTTTTTAATTTCTATAATTAACCTCTTTATAATTGCAACTTGTCACAAATTGCAAAATCACATTTTTTTTTTATTTCAAAAAGGTAATTACGTATGTGTTATTTTCTAATTAAGGACTTTTAATTCAGTAATTTTTTAAACAAAAGTCTTTATTTTTCACATTTATTTTGTAAGAAATGATAGCTGACGATTTATATAAATGCCTATCCTAGATATATTTAAAAGATTTCTCTCTCTCTTGTTTTTATTTATTTATTTTTTAATTACAAACATTATTGTAATGTTTTAGAAAATCTCTAATTTATTTGAAAAAAAAAAATATTTTTCAAAGTCAATTAATACAAAGTATAAATTTTACGTTCTTTATTTGATTTTTACTTAATAAATAGCAATTTCTTTCCTGCAGTATTATGTAAATTAAACTCTTTTTCTTATAAAGTTACTTGTACTTCTATTATATAATTATATATTAAAGGTTCATAGCCACTTTTATTTATTTATTTAATTATTTTCTAAAACATTTCGATATTATGTTATTGTTAAGAAAGAAAGAAAAATATATACTCAGTCATTCCAAATAGTCATTAATTATAGTGAGTTATATTATTCAAATTTAATTACATGCATTTTCAGTGATATGTGAAAGTGAATTCATTATAAAAGTGATATAACTCTAATTGTTTTTTAAATATGCGTATTTTTGCTTAATTGTATCACGTTTTGTCACATCTTTCATTATAAATAAGAATCGTCTCCAATAATAGCACTAAAATCCCATAAATGACATTACATGTTTTTCTCAGAAAACTAAAACTTCTAAACACTCATTAAAAAAAAAAAAAAGAAAAAGAAATTCTAAAAGTTTCATTAAAAAAAAAAAAAAAAAAAAAAAAAAAAAAGTTTCTAAGTTACTTAAAATTATTTATAATATAATTTATAAATTCTTAAAACTGTGATTTGTTTTACACACAAAAATCGATATGAACTTTGACATTTTTTTTCTACTCATAAATATGAAATAAGCTCGTTATTTCAAAACCAATCGCCAAGAAGATAATTCACTTTTACAATGAACTAGACTTATTTATCTTCCCATAGATCAACAATGATCACTTTTTATTCTTTGTATTATCGCAAATTATCGAGTAATGTTCGATTTTATAAATAATATAATTTATTTATTTATTTTGAGATACATTTATTAAATTACAAATTGAAAATACAGACTTACAAAATTCTGTAGCATTACGTTGTTATTTGCAAGCTCCTGCATCGACTTTTTCTCAGTTCGTATGTGTAAAGGTGACACAAACAAGGAAGACGATGATTTGTAACGGAACAGTTTAATTAAACTTATGTATGTAACGTTTTTTCTTCCCGCTAAATTAAGTGTTGAATTTTATTATGTAATTAAATATGATTATACTTCTCTGTTTTGAATTGACACAAATGTGAAATTAAATGATTTAAATAACTGTCTCATGAACTGTTCATTCATTCTCCATAAAATATATATGCTGCGGTAGTATGGATAATAAAGCGCCAAGCTCGTAAATGAAAAATACTCGAGTCGGGTTCGATACTCGAGTCGGCGATGAACATTGTGTACATTGATTAAAGTTCGTGCACATAAAATTAACCGCGGATTGAATATTCTTTATTTTCTAAAATTAATTCATTTAGAGGGTTACAGAACTACGGGAGCTCACAAGGGAGCTCTCCGGGGATCCACAGAAAATCACAATTTTGACGGTATGCCTGTAAATTATTACTAATGTGAATTCCATATCGTCTCTAATTGCCCACAGCGAAGTGAAAGTTCGATGTTAAATCCATTCAACCCAAACCAATTATAAAAGTATCTGAGGAAAAATCTTTCTTCGCGCTGAAAGGATTTCTTTTTTTTTTAGACCACAGAGAAGTAGCACTTTGAATAACCATCTTAACAATATCACACCTAAAGTATTTTGTAATCCCACTAAAGAACCAAATTCTAACCGAAAGCCGTAATTCAAGTAAAACACGCAACTGTTCTAAAGCTTGTAGAGTCAGCAGCAAAATTATTCGCGCGCTAGAAAACACTCCTGTGTATAAAATGTACACATAATACTGTTTTGTTAAATAAATCCTTGTTCAGACATGTTCTTAGTCACTCTAAGAACATGTTTCGACATGAATTTAGACGATCCCCAATTTAAAGTTTCACTTAATTTTCTAAAAATAGACATAATTCCTCGTCGAATGATACCTACTCGTATTACAATTTTGTGCATCGATTAGCAACGAAATTATTTAGAGTGTTGCATTTTTTTCTCTTTCTCCGACTGTGCATAAAGAGAATTATTTTTTAATAATCATTATGAAATTAAAAGAATTGTTTATAATAGTGACAGTTAAGTGGGGAAAAATTGTACATAAAGAAGCATCGCTTCCCTGCCGTGGAGGAATTCTTCACTCCGAAATTAACAACAAAAAAATAGCATTTTTAAGATGTAATATAGATAATAAAACTGTCATTCATTGTATATTTAGTGTTACACTACTTCTCTAGAATGGAAATTATCTATAATAATTTTAATAAATAATTTTCACTGAATGAATATGTATAGGAAAATATACAACAAAGTCATGTGGTGGCGACAATATGCTAGTTTTTCTTTCTTGTAATTAAACATTGTAACACATTAAATATTATCTGCAGTATTTTAGATTTAATCTGTTAAAATATATGTAAATGTGCATTTAAATTCTCTGTTCAATGTAAGAAAATATAACCAACGAACTAATTTGTAGAAAACATATCAAACATTAATAAAATATTAATAAAATTGGTGCAATTTATTCTCCGAGTCTCGAATATTCTACTCCTCCGTTAAGCGATAAAACGCGAGCAATAAAGTAAAGTGTTATGTGTTAAGAATGAAAGCTGAAGGAATTCCCAAAAGGTATAAGCAACAATGAGTGTAAATGCATTGATGCATTATAGCAAATAGTAGACAATTGTTGTTTTACATGGTTTAAGCGTAAAAAAGCCTTTATATGTGTCTATAATTTTTATGATAAACTTAGTGCGCTTAACAGACAATTTGTTAAATAAATTTAAGTTTTTTTTTTTTTGTTTTAATATAATAATATTTTGATCATTAACGCGATTTATACCGTTATTTTTTTTTTTTTAAGTATTACATGTATACACATACTTTTTTTTTTTTTTTTTGCAAGCACCTAAGATCAGAAAAAAGAAAACGACAAGCTGTAACAATATCTTATATAAGTTACTTTGTATTATCGAAATTAAAATTACTTTTACACTACACTGGGGCGTTTACTTGCTTACATACCGTAAAATAGATAAATAAATAAATAAATTACACAAAATACACAAAATATGTTAATTAGAATTTTTTAAAGTTATTTAAATAATATACAAATATATTAGATAAAACATTGAAGTACGCCCGAAAATGCAATATTTTAATAAACGTACGATCAGTATTTCGCTGGAAATTTCCTTTAGATAGTATATAAACAAATAAAAGAAAATAATAATAATAGTAATAAGAAAAGAAATGTTTTATTTTATTTTATTTCATTGTATTTTTATTTTTTTATTCGTTGCCGAAAATTACGAAGTCCTTCTAAATCATATTTGATGAGCAAACATTCAAACCGTGTTTTCTCCAAAATATTGAGTAAGTGATATTTCTTTCAACTTAATATAAAAATAGCATGTCTATATGCCTTCCTAGATATGTCTACATATTTTCCTAGTATCTAGAAATACATCTAAACAAACGATAACTAGGTTTTAAAGTTAGTTATTTTTAAATTTATTAGTTTTTATGTTATCTAAAAAATTGCGTCCGAAAGAGAAAACACGATTTGAATGTCTGCCCCTCATTTATAAATTGTTTAAATGATTATAAACTTTTTTCTTTCTCTAAGAAAGAGGAAAATGATTAATATGATGAATGAAGTAAGATAAATTAGATGGTTTGTAAAAAAAAAAAAAGTAAAATTAAGTGATATTTTTAAATGTATATTGATATATAAATAAAAAATAAGTAAATTGATTTTTTTTTTAATAATCTATTTATAAAGTATTCTGCATTACAAAGACTTCCTGTAAAATATTGGCATGAACGCCTAATATATAATGTGTGTTAAAATTACAAATAAATTAGAAAGAATATGTTTGATATATATATATATATATGTGTGTGTGTGTGTGTAACGGTATGCTTCGTTCACTTTAGAAATACGCAGTCGTTATAGACATAAAAAAAAAAAAGTTCGTACATTTCCACAACTTTATTTGAATCTTAAAAAACTTTAGCATTTCTAGCACAGGAAGAGGCCAGTAACACCTTAACATTTTTTTACAGAAACCATCCTATAGTATTTAGACAATATATTATTTAGACAATACCTTAAAGAAAAAAGCATCTATTTAGGGATTTAAGCACTTTTATATGAGGGAAACTGAAAAGAGAATACGAGATTTTTCCCCTACGTGACGATCAGTCACGTTATTAAAATGGCGTAACTATGTGCTTCAAATTTATTTAATTTATTCTTCACTCTTAGACTGGGCAGGACATTAGCCTAGAGAGGGTATTTCTGTCGGGAGGGCAGAAGATGAATTTCAAAGAAATACGTTAAAACAATAATAATAATAATAATAATAATATATATTAATTTTGCTAACTGTTTAGTTTTTAGGAAAGCGGGAATGCTAATTTCAATTTAAGAGAACTTGTTGGAATTATTATTAAAGAATATAGTAGATAAATTATAACTTAATGCAAAAAACCTAATGAGAGGATTTTTATATTACTGTATGTGTGTGTGTGTGTGTCTGTGCACATATATATCAATGAAGAACTTTTTAAAAATCCCGACAATATCTCCCCAGAAATTTGCTGAAATTTATTTAGAGTTTGCATAAACTTCTATGATAAATAAATTATTTTCCACTCGATGATGCATGCATGTTCGTGTGTATGCGCGTGTATGTATGTGTGTGAGTGAAAACGATAGAGCCTAAATACTTTGTTGGAATGAGCTAAAAGTTAGTACGTAATTTATAGGTGACTGTCGCGAAAACTATTGATTTTAAATAATCTAGAAACTATAGTATTTTTAAAGGGGCAGAAAAAAAGTAAATAATAAATAAAAACTTTATCATTATGGTACTTTATCAACTTGTGACAACATAAAATAATAATAAGAATAATAATAATGCACATTAAAATGCGCACTTTCAATGTGGAATTTTTTTAAGCGCCTTATTCGACGGAGCTGATAATCTATACACATGTCATAATTCACAGTTACACATACTGATTTTCAGGAATCTAGCACTTATAATCTTTTTCAAGGGACACAAAGAATAATTATTTAACATAATGTTAAATATATGTAATATATGTATGTCTGTATAATCTATGGCCCCAACTTTTTTAAAGCGCGATAGCGTCTAAACGTCTTTATCGTTTGAACTGAAAATTTATACACATTGGTAAAGCTAGCACTTGCTGTTTTTTTTTTCTTTTTGTAATTTACACAAAGAATTACAAATGCACTATTAGCTTTTCATATGAATAAACATACCGAATAAAAGTAAAATACATTACATCTATTTCTAGTATACACTAGTCCCTTAAATCAATTACACAATAAAAGAAACAAATAAAGAAATAAATAAAGTATGCAGATGTCCCAACACATGCATTTAATACCCCAGGATTTATTTTCGGTATATTCTTAATAACAAAATCCAGCTATCCCAGTGCACTAGCGATACTGTAATAGCTTAAACACTATATTGGAATTTTAATTAAAAAACAATATATATATATATATATATATATATATATATATATATATATAGTGTTACGAAATTGTAAATAATTGCATTCATTTTTGTATAAATTCTTTCAAAGAGGCTTAGTAAGTAGATAAAATACTAATTTTGTGCATTTCTAGTCTTTCTAGCCTAATTTTCCCTTAAAAAGGTATTAGAGAGCTACTATAAGGCAGGTAATGGATTTGGCGACAAATTTGGCGACTTTATCCCAACTTGGCGATTGTTTTGGCGACCTTGGCGAGAAAATCCTTATTAGGGATATACCAAATATGGAAGCTCTGCTCTAATCTCATTGGCTGATGAGATACGGAAATTTCTGGAACTTTCCATACTTTTCTACAGGGGTATATAAGAGCTGTTTTGTTTTTCGCCAAGGCCAGTTCAGTTCAGTCTGAGATCAGAATCAGTCAGTTTCGCCAATGCTTGCATTGATTTCAGCCTCTTTGAAAGAGACTTGCTTTATGTGTTATTGCTATACAGTTTGTACTGTGAATTTGCTATTGACAGCTGTTGTTTAAGCTGTGTGTACTGGTTGAATTGAAGCTGATACTTGGTTTATAGACCTGTATTTTTCTGGAGCTTTCTGTGAATAAATTATTGAATTTTTGAAAGTTTCGCATTTTATTCTCGGACAACTCACGAACCCCCATGTACGCAAAATTTCTGGTGCCAGAAGTAGGATTGTCTGTGAATAGTGATAACAAGAGCTATGGAGCAAGAAATGAAGAAATTTCTAGAAGGTCTCACTGCTCAGATGAATGAGTTAAGATCTCGATTGATAGAGAAAATGGAAACAGGACAGGAAAAGATGGAAACCGGACAAAAATAGATGAGAGATAGATTAAATGAAGAAATGAAAGCAGCACAGGAGAAATTGGAAACATCGCAAAGAGAATAGAAAGATGGATTGAATGAAGATATGAAGGAAATGAAAGCAGTTCAGGAAAAGATGGAAAACCAGTTTCACCGAAGAAATTAAATCTAATCAAGATGAGATGAAGAGAGCTTTCAACGGCGAAAGAATCAATAGAGGTTAAATTAACGGTGATGAAAAATAGAATGGATGGAAGAGAAGAGAAAGTTATAAAGGTAGAAGAAAATTTTGAAGAAAAAGTTTTGAAAATAGAAGAGAGTTTTGATGAGAAAGCTATGAAAATAGAAGAAAATATGTTATGAAAGTAGAAAGGAATTTTGAAGAGAGATTTATGAAGATAGAAGAGAATTTCGAGGAGAAATTCACGAAGAAAGTAGATGAACATCTTGAGAGAAAAGTAGAAGAGAAGTTGATCTCCTTGCCTCAGGAAACTGAAAAGAGAGATAAAAGAAGCCAAAATCAGGAATTTATTAACCTATCTACCTGCGACGACAGTTCCTCCTGGCATGTATATAAGGCGCAGTTTTCCATCGTAGCTGAAGCTAATGCCTGGGACTCGGTTGCAAAGACGGCTCATCTGGTAGGGTCGTTGCGGGGCGACGCCGTAGATATTTTGCAGACCTTTTTGAAGGAATAGCGCTAGGACTTCGAAGCTTTAACCAGAGCACTAGAGCTACGTTTTGGAGCGAAATGGCCCAAAGAATATAGTCGACTCCAGCTAAGGTCCCGTCATCAGAGACCAGGGGAAAGCTTACAAGAACTGGCATCAAACATCCAGAGGCTTTCACATTTGGCTTTCTCAGACTATCATCCTAAAACACGCAATGATCTGGCCCTAGAATATTTCATTGATGCTGTCGGAGATCCAGAAGTTCAAAAAGCCTTCAGACTACCCGGCGTGAAGGAGGTGGAGTCAGCTTTAGTGTATGCTCTAAAGATCGAGGTAGCCCAACAAGCCTCCATAAACTTCGCTAGAACAACACAGCAGATAAAGTGATCGGTTCTCAAGATGATCTTAAAGAGATTCAGAAAATAATTGCAGATATTAATAGAAGACTACGCATTCTTGAGAGTAAGAAAGAAAGAAAGACTCCAACAACTAAATGCTGGGGCTGTGGAAAAGACGGGCATATCAAACGAAGCTACCCAATAAGTACACCGAGAGAAGCAACCAAGAATATCTCTTAGGTATGCCACCCAGAAGGAGCTCTTCAAGAAAATCCAGATGCCTTCTTGCGGAAGCCTCCATCTGAAGATCATAAATACAGCTCTAAATCCGAGGATAAACACCAAAGAATAAAGCCAGTTGCTCGCCAAGTTATTGTCGGAACACCATCAAAACAAGATCCCGATCCATGTAGTGACGAAGAACTTAGACAAGTCCAGTTGGAAGATCCTGACATAAAGCCAATATTACAGCTGAAGGAGACTACCAGCAACAGACCTACCTGGCAGGACGTTTCCAGATTTAGTTCCATTACGAAAATTTATTGGGCACTTTGGGACTCTCTTCATATCAGAAACGGCGTATTATACAGAAAGTGGGAGTCTGATCATAGGAAAAGCTTCAGATGGTAGATTGCATTCCAGATGTTTTAGAACAACTGCATAGTAGCCTACCGGAGGCCATTTCGACGTAATGAAGACTCTGCAGAAAGTTCGGGAACGCTTCTACTGGTGCAAGACAAGGGAGGACATGGATAAATGGTGTAAATGCTGTTATCCTTCTGCGGCACGTAAAGGCCCGCAGAAACGAAGTCGATGAAGATTGAAATGGTATAACGTGGGAGCACCATTTGAACGCATTGCACTCGACATCTTGGGTCCCTTGACACGGACCTCCAGTGGAAATATATACATCCTTGTCATGATGGAAAATTTCACCAAGTGGCCTGAGGCATATCCCATTCCCGATCAAGAGGCATGCACAGACGCAGATGTCCTAGTGCAGCAATGGGTGTCAAGGTACGGCACGCCCCTACAACTTCATATCGACCAAGGTACGAACTTTACCTCTGCTGATTTCAAAGGACTGTGTCAACTACTCGGCATAGACAAAATCCAGACAACACCCTTACATCCCCAGTCGGGCGGCATGGTCGAGAGGTTCAACAGTACCATCCTGAATAACCTCTCTCTTCTAATATCAAGGAACCAGCAAGATTGGGACTTGAAGTACCATTGTTCCTGTTAGCTTATCGTAGTGCTATCCATGAGACCACCGGTTATACTCCAGATCAGACGCTGTTTTGACACGAACTTCGTCTCCCATGTGATCTCCTGTTTGGTTGTCCACCAGATGCGCCTTCATCGCCCGAGGAGTACATTCAAGATCTCCAGGCACGATTTGAAGACGACACAACTTTGCTCGGGAGCGGATTTACATGGCAACAGAGAAAATTAAGCCGAGGTAAGATCTAAAGTCTACTCAACATTAGTTCCAGGAAGGAGACAAGGTCTGGATGTGGAATCCTGTTCCACGCAAAGGACTCTCTCCCAAGTTACAGTGCAACTGGGACAGTCGTCTTACTGGGTCTTACACAGTCTTAAAAAAGCTGAATGATGTAGTGGTGCAGATCACTAAAAGACCTTCATCAAAACCGAAGGTGGTGCACTATAACAGGCTATCCAAGTACCACACTTAACGGTAATAATAAAATTTAAAATGTAAATACTGGTAAAATTTGCGCATGCGTAATGTAAATATTTGTATATAAATATATGTACATATTTGTGAATTTTGTAAATATTTCTCACTTGATTTATATTTATATTTTATCGTTATATGCAACTTAATTTTTGTATTTTAGATTGTGTAAATCTGTTTAGTTTCGCCTCTTGACCAAGGGTTGTACTGCCCGGGACGTGCAGTGTTATGAGGGGGCAGTGTTACGGAATTGTAAATAATTGTATTCATTTTTATATAAATTCTCTTAAAGAGGATTAGTAAGTTGAAAAAATGCTAATTTTGTGCATTTCTCGTCTTTTTAGTGTTAAAATAGCCTAAATTTCCCTTAAAAACGTATTGGAAAGCTCCAATGAGGCAGGTAATGGATTTGGCGACAAATTTGGCGATTTTTTGGCGACCTTTGCGAGAAAATCCTTATTAAGGATATACCGAATATGGAAGCTCTAATCTGATTGGCTGATGAGATACGGAAATTTCTGGAACTTTCCACACTTTTCTTCAGGGGTATATTAGAACTGATTTTTTTTTTCGCCAAGGCCATTTCAGTTTAGCCTGAGATCAGAATCGGTCAGTTTCGTCAATGCTTGCATTGCTTTGAGTCTCTTTGAAAGAGACTTGTTTTATGTGTTATTGCTATACAGTCTGTACTGTGAATTTGCTAAAGACAGCTATTGTTTAAGATGTGTGTACTGGTTGAATTAAGGCTGATACTTGGTTTATAGACCTGTATTTTTCTGGATCTTTCTGTGAATATATTATTGAATTTTTGTAAGTTTCGCCTTTCATTCTCGGACAACTCACGAACCCCCAAGTACGCAATAATTTATATATATATATATATATATATATCCGTTATTTTTCGGTTTTCGAATATTCATTTTATGATCCATATAATAAATTAATCATGCAAAAATAATAGTTCAATTTACAAAGATTTATTTTATAAATGTATTTCAGCATACTATATAATATTTTGTTATCAGTGAAATAAACAAAATTAGATTTACTGGAATTTATTAATTCATAAAACTAACCTAGAAAGCGCAAAACAATTTCTGTTAAGAACAAAAAATTTTTTCGTGGTTATGAGGAAATTTTATACGTCAAGGGAAAATATGCTTATACCTTTAGATTTGGAAATTTAACTATTGTTGGATTTACAAGCGAATCCAAAAGAAACTTAATTTAATGGAAGATTATTAATTCTGTTAAATTTTTAAGTGTAGTTAATTTAGTATCTGACAATATGTAGACAGATATTCAATTAATGAACATGTAGATTTTAAATACATCTTTATTACATATATATATTTTTTTTGGATATGGATGTTTTATATTATTTAGTTTTTTTTTTATTTAAAATAGAAATAGAATAAAGAAAGGTGCACCTGAAAGCAAATCCAGTTTGAGACTCTTGGTACCCCCTTTTAACAATTGGGATTAGGCACTAAACGTCACTCTTCTATTTACTCATTGTTGGCGCTACCTACTTTGTATCAGTTTACATTTCATGCTTTTCTTCTCATAGAATATGAATTAAATGGGAACTTTTATATTTTTACTTGGAATGATAATTCATGAGTCCCAGACCGTCCCCAGGTACACAATGCGTAACTGTAATTCGACTTTAAACCAACTTACCTCCTAAAGAGATTCAAACAATTTGTTGCTAAATAACCTAAACTATTACAGTTTACGATAAAATTAAAAAAAATAATAATTATAATATTATCTTAAAAGTAACGCATGATTACAAGTCAAATTTTACAGCATATTAGTCTTTGAAATCTTTGGATACATTAAATTTTAAAGCAATAACAATAATGATCATAGCAATAATAAATTTTAGTGGCTTAACTGATGATTATTAAAGCTCTGGTACACACACACACACACACACAGATATATATATATAGTTAGAGAGGAACATCTCCAGTTATGGGCATTCTCCTGTTGTGGGCACCCCAACATATATTTTAGCAAAAAGTAAATATGGTTGATTTGAGTACTGTCAAAAATGAATTATGACAGTACACAGTTATTGCGCTAGCACCGAACTGACTATACGCATTTGCTTAGTAAGCGCAAGCATCGAAACAAAATTTTGAAAAAAAAAAAAAAAAAAAAAAAAAAAAGCAACTCAAAAGTAATTTCTGATTTTTTTTAATCCATGCAGTATATCCAATATAGTTTGTGATGCAAAATCAAATTAGGCCAAAATTTGGAATAGTAATATTTTTTTCTCTCATTACAAAAGTGATTCTCATTCCCCGTTGTGGACCAAAATGTTTCTTTCATTTAAAACGTGTTTTTGACTTACAAATTGTCAAATATGGTCGTTTAAAACAACATAACATCTTTTATTAGAGTTTAAGTATTTTTAGGCTTTTTTAGGCTTTTTTAGCCATGTCAATCCCGGAAAAGTCAATCGATCCAAAATAAATGCATTTTAAGGCGATGGTTATATCCATTTAGGATTGCTTGGTGTGTACGAAATCCATTAAATCAAATGCCCGAGAATATGGATCTTCTCGCAGCTTTTCTGTCCCTAGAGAAGAAACTTTGAAAAAGTAAGGGAACTCCAGTTGTCAAACTGCTGACCAAGCGCGCTAAAAAGAGGAACATTTACAATTAGGAGATGGTGTCGATTTCTGCATCATTTGTTTGGAGCACCTGCTACCATGCCGAACAAAAGCAAATTCAATCAAATACAACGAGTCTGGTGCATTTTAAATGTGCCAATATACATGAAAATTATTTTATTTACAAGCATTGTACTACTGATTTCAAAAATGAAGACGATGACAAAAAAAATTGAAAAAATGTCACTTTCTGTTATTATTTTGGCCGCTGAATCCTTACAAAATAAATAAATTTTATTATTAGCTGTAATTATGGCGATTTTCTAATTATTTTTTCCCTGTTTAGCGAATTTTTAAGTTGTTCCCACAACCGGGATACTTTTTTTTTTTTTTTTTTTTTTTTTTTTTTCGGGGGGGGGGGGGGGGGGGTAAAATTTATTACTTCACAAAATTGCCGATAACCTTTTTTGTGATTCACGGAATCGATACAGTTGATTTATCAAACGTTAGCTAAGGGTTCTAGCTTTCTATAGGTATTCATATGCTTGCATAATATTTACTCTATCAAAATCAAAACTGTGCCCACAACCGGATATATTCCCCTATATATATATTAAATTAATTTCAAAATAAATGACAAAAAATAATTTGCAAAAAATAGGCGCTAAAAGCAGCACTAAATTTATTTATAAAAATAAAACAATGTATTAGAATTATGATAAGTGAAGGTATGCATTTGGAATGTAAAAACAACAAGAACAATAATTTAACAATGTTAATTAACAAGACAATTAGTTAAATTTAACATTATTCAAGCTAAAAAGTTCAATTGTGCAAACACAGCATAATTGGAATTTTTATCTTAGTGTTAAATTTAATTAATTTTCTTGTTTATTAACATTGATAAATTTTTGTTCTTGTTGTTTTTACATTTCATTTTCATATTTTAACTTATCATAATTTAAATACTTTGTGTGATATATCTATATCTATATCTTTATCTATCTATCTATCTATCTATCTACATATATATCTATATATTTTATATCATATATATATATATATATATATATATATATATATATATATATATACTGAGTGCCCCATTAGTCTGTAGTCATTTTAGAAATTCACAAAAATTGAAAGAATTTCTAGAAAAGAACGTGGTTTACGAAAAATTTGTTCTCGTGAATGGGGATTTTTCTTTTTTATTGTAAAGAAAATATAATTAATTTTTTCTTCGCGAGAGGGAGCTGCACAGTCGTGTAGAGAGAAACATCCGTATCAGAGTCCTACAAATTGCACAGTTTTACAATTACCCCTGATTATTTATTATTTTGGGTCATATTTGTGCATGCATGAAGTGTTATTTGCGATGCTGAGTTGGTGGATAAAGCACTGTTTGTGAAGATGTTTTCCCTCAGGAAGAAGTTGGAGATATTTCCCTCATCCGAATGAAGCTACAGCTAGCAGTGTTATAAATTGTTTGTAAACTGTAATTCACTGTGTTACACAACAAATAGAATAGTATTTATATGTCTGTAAAAGTTTTCTTGCAAATAAATATAGTTTTTCATGGAAATGTGTGATTTGCACAAGCACAGCGCCCTCTGTCGAAGATTATTTTAATTATTATTTTACTAAATCCCTCTTTACCAGAGTTAGTTTTTCAAACTGCGTTCAATTCTGCGAAAGATTTTAGTTTTTTATAAGTTTTTAAAAATGTGTTCAGACTTATGAGACACCTGGTACACACACACACACACACACACACACACACACACACACACACACACACACACACACACACACACACACACATATATATATATATATATATATATATATTTATATTTATATATGTGTATGTGTATACATATTAGTTGCCAACCGATACGATTTTTGCTCTATCATTAAAAACGAACATAAATCTTATTAAAAATTACTTTATATATATATGTATATATATATATATATATATATATATACAGGGTGTATATATATATATATACCCTGTATATATATATATATACAGGGTTACCGGTAAATGTATTTGATAGTAAATAATTAGTGATATGGCAAACAAATTTACAGCTTCTATGTTTGCAACAAGTAATGCCTAACAATTATTTGTTACTATGAGTTTTCGAAATGACGATCATCGGTTTTGACACAAGCAGCGACCTTCTTCGGAAGTGAGGTGATGCTGCGGTGCAAGTAGATTGGATCTAAATCATCCCATTCGTTCAGGGCTTTCGCGAGTCTATCAAAGTTATGATTTTCTGCGTTCGCAATTGTTCTTCTAAGAACTCACACTCTGAAAAATCCATTGGACACAAATTAGAGTTGCTACAAGAACACAGATTTTTGGTCAGATAACTTTTCACTTTGACATAGATTAAAGCAAACGTTGATTTGACTCCATGGACCAGAGTATAAATTTGGTGAGAGATCTTAGCCGGATGAAAGGCCTTAGCCGCGTCCATGGAAATACAGCTTTCTCTAAATATCTTTTTGATAAACTTTTCTATTAAGTTTTTCATTGTTGGTAATCTTATCTTAAACCATCAAGCACTTTAGAAACAAAGACCTTGTTGCAACTTTTCGTTTTCGGGTGTTCTTAAGAGCTAGATCCAAAAGTTTGCGATGATTTTAAGAGTTTTCAGCGACACAAACAGTAAAAACTTTCTCATCGGGCCACAAAATATCTTAGATGCGCCACACTTTGAAAAAATCTAGAAAAAAAAATCATTTATCTAATAGATTTTACTTTCCCTGATCGCTCAAAAACTGCCTGTTGATTAAATGCAAACTATTAGAATAAATAACAATTAAAAATAAAAGCATTGCAACAACAACAGATATATAAATATATATATATATATATATACACATGCAAATATGAAAACAGCTGACAGCTAAATTATGATATACATAATCATTTTTAAGCGCAGAAAAAATTATATTTTAAAAATTTAACAATAGAAAATGTGATATACTTTACCATATATGATTAAATATATTATCATTATTATTATTTATCCTATACAAAAATCTCTAAATATTTAATTTATTCGTGATACATAAGTCTATCGATAAAATATGCAATTCCTTGTTATTATTATTATTTTCTTATATAAATTGCACTTGATTAACATTTGTTATTACACAGGGTAATTTTCTTCGTATTCAACTATTGAATCTTTTACAACGTTGCATAAATTAACTATATAATAACGATTTCCTATAAACATTGAGCTTAATTAAGCTGAAGAAATCAAACAATGCTCCGTTACTTCCAGCATAAATTACTGCTCTTATAGATATGATGGAACTGATTAAGGTAACTATAATTATGTTGACGCGAGATTAATTAAGAACATCCGTATGGAATTTTATACAAAGACTTCAGAATATTAATGTGAATTTAGATATTTTTGGAGTAAATATCCTAATTTAATTTTCTCGTTAAAACTTGAGAGTTAAATTTTGTTAAAGTACATTAAACTTAATTTGGATTCTTATAAGAATATCAAATGAATGAATTTCTGAAATGAGTGAGATATAGGTAAAATTAATGTTGAAATTTTAATTGTTAAATTCAAAATCCTGTATATTTTTTAAATGTCCTTTTTGCTCCCTATATTTATTCCATTTTGATTTATTTGATTATTTTTTTTAATTATTATTATTAGAATAAAACCAATTGAATGCACTAATAATTCTTGAATATAATTGAACAATATTTAGAAAATAAACTTTATAAGATAACGAGTTATGGAAATTATGTAGCATTTTATAATTTTCAATATTTTACAGGAAACAGTACGTTCTTGCTGCATACTTCGTTATTCAATAAAGAACTTTTTTTTAACTATTGACCTGTAAGCTACGTGAAAATTTCAATTTATAAAAAAAGGAAAAATAATATGTTTTTATTAAAAAAAAAATATATTGCTTCATTCTGAGCTATCTAAAAGAGAGATAATATTATAGATACTAGAGAAGATGTTTTTGGGAATGGGAAATGTAAAATCCAACTATCTCCCTGATAAATTCTTAACATTCTGATAATTTATATATATATATATATATATATAACTCCAAGAAAAAAAAAAAAAAAAAAAAAAAAAAAAGAAAGAGACCACTCAAAAACGCCAATTCTACAAAACAATTCACCAGAAAATTAAGCAAATTATTTAGGATAAAAATATTTGAAACAGAACTTTTTCAAATAAAGTTTGCTTTAAAAAAATTAAAAATATACAAAAAACATCAATTCGTGAATTTTAAACAAACTGCTCTTTGGGAAAAAAATTAAAGAAACACATTCTTTTTTTTTTTTTTTTTTTTTTTTTTTTTCATGAGTAAAATTTTGCATAATTTTACATGTACTTTGATTGTTTTAAACAACCTAAAACTAGTATAAAGTAAGATTTAATCTTGTTCTTCAGCATGCCGAAATGCACACAATGTTCAGAATATTAAACGTGTAAAATTACTGATTCTAAACTATTTAGAATGAGTGAACGTGAAACTTCAAGGCACATAAAAAGCTCAAAAACAGTAATTTAGACATTTTGAATATTAAAAGGAGTATAATTTGAACAGGTATAAAAGTAAAACTCCCTCTCTTACCATATTTCAGAAACGCAGAATAAACCATCGAGAAACAGCAAACGTAGAAAAAAAAACGTCTAGTGGAATAGTACACTGCAAATAAAAGGATCTTAAAATAAGGCATAAAAACAACTGAAACGGCATTTAAGACCCATAAATGTCTTAAAATGCAGCTCATACGTTATAGATATCTTAATAATTTAAGAAAAAAATATGCCTGAAATATCAATTCATACACAAAAATGTCTGAAACACGTAAACACATAAATTTTGAGACAGCAAAAGAAGTCTGAATTTTCAGACACTTTAGAAATTCAGACACTCTTGCATTACTTAGAATTTTTTTTAATGGAATCTACCTTAAGAAAATATGCTTATCCTACTTATGTCCACATTCAACAAATATATTATTATTTTACATAATAAGCAGTTAAGCTACTTAAGCATTGTGGAATTAAATTTTCATGGATTAATACGCTAGAGATGTGAATGATATTTTCATGCAATTGTCTTTAACATAATTCATAAACAACATATTTAGACACAAAGTTTATTTTGTAAAAAAAAAAAAAAAAATAGTTTTTAAAGCTTTTTCATATTAAAAGAAAAAGTATTAAGATGGACGTAGTAAGTATTTTCTCATTATTATTCATAAAAATATATATATATATATATATATATATATATATATATATATTTCAATTATTTCCCTACATCTAATCGTACTACGAAAAATTTCCGGTGTTCATGATTATAGTTTGTTTTTATTTAAATACTAGCAGGCAACGCCCGCTTCGCTGGTCCCTATTTTTAAATGAATCCCTCTAATTACTGAATTCTCAAAATTGCATTCATTTTTATCACGTGAAAAGAAAAGAGAAACAAAATCTGATTAGGAAAAATGTCGCACCGGGTTTTCACTGCCTTCGGAAAAAATTCCCAAAATGCTCTAACTTTTATTTCTATTATTTTCCCCCTTCGCCCCCCCCTTCCGTCTATCCTAATAATTTTACAAATTCGAAAATATCCGCAATCGATTTGTAGGCATCAAAAACTACTATGCACCAGTTTTGAACTATCTATCTCTATTTTTATTTTTTGGCCCCTCCATTCCCCCCCCTTCCCGCCCCTCCCAATAATTTAAAAAATTCGAAAATATCCGCAATCGATTTGCAGGTATCGAAAACATCTATGTACCAATTTTGAATGATCTAACTCTATTTTACTTTTTTTGCCCCTCCCCCCCCCCACCTTCCCGGCCCTCCTAATAACTTTACACTTTCGAAAATATCCCCATTCGACTTGCAGGCCTCGAAAACCTATCTGTAAAAATTTTGAACGGCCTAACTGCATTTCTATTTGTTTTTGCCCCATAAACCCCCCTTACCGCCCCACCTAATAATTTTACAACTTCGAAAATATCCGCAATCGATTTGTACGTATCGAAAACCTCTATATACCAATTATGAACGATCTAACTCTATTTTTATTTTTTGCCCCCCCCCCTCTCCCCCCCACCTTCCCGGCCCTCCTAATAACTTTACACTTTCGAAAATATCCCCATTCGACTTGCAGGCCTCGAAAACCTATCTGTAAAATTTTTGAACGGCCTAACTGCATTTCTATTTGTTTTTGCCCCATAGCCCCCCACTTACCGCCCCACCCCCTTCTCACCCCTCCTAATAATTTTACAACTTCGAAAATATCCGCAATCGATTTGTAGGTATCGAAAACCCCTGTATACCAATTTTGAACGATCTAACTCTATTTTGATTTTTCGCCTCCCCTCTCCCCTACCCCCTTCATGCCCCTCCTAATAACTTTACACAATCGAAAATATCCTCATTCGACTTCCAGGCCTCTAAAACCTATCTGTACCAATTTTGAACGCCCTAACTGTATTTCTATTTGTTTTTGCCCCTTAGCCCCTCCCCCCCCCCTGCTGCCTCACCTGGGGGCTGAATTTCTAAAATTCCAAAAATTAGTTTTTAGATATTTGCATTAGCTATATTTTAGGGCAAAAATTTCACGTATATCTATTTTTTTTGTTTCAGATATATAGGATTATGCGAAATCACGTTTTACGCATGTGAAATCACGTTTTGCCCCCCCGCCCCCCCCTTGGGGACCGAATTTAGAAAATTCCAGAAATTGGTTTTTAGACATTTGTATTAGCTATATTTTAAAGCAAAAATTTTACGGATATCTGTTTTTTTTGTTTGAGATATGAAGGATTTTGTGAAATTACGTTTTGCCCCCCCCTCCCCCCCTTGGGGGGCGAATTTTGTAAAATCGCTTCTTAGTGGATGCCTACGTCATAGAAAGAACATTGTCACGAAATTTCATGCTCCTAGGTCTAGGGGTTTGGTCTGGGCGATGATAGATCACCCCATCACTCACTCACTCAGGAAGTGTTCTTTTATATATATAGATAACTTTAAAGAAAGAATTTGTTATGCAAACATCGAGGGCTGCAACCGCCACATACTTGTTATGCATTATTAGAAGATTATAGACTTCTAGATATGAAATTTAAGATAATAATATTTATTAAGCTTAAGATAACATATTATCAATAGTTTTATGGCAAAACTTTAGAAAAAAAACATAGTACTGCGATTTGTTTCACGAATGCTGAAGTATATTTTATCGGTGGCGTGATTGGTAAATGCTTGATACCGGCAATGCTTGGCTCCTGGTATCGGTTTCCATGGACAGTGTGAGTTCGATTCCTATCACCGGGTACTGGGATTTTTTTTTTTTTTTTTTTTTTAATTAAATATATAAATATTTTATTTATTCTCTAAAGAATTATAAAATCAATTTTAACAGCAAAATAAAATTGCACGCGCATATATTTATTTTATTTGTTAAAAAAGCTTTAAAAGCGGTAGTGTGTTTAAGCCTAAAACATGGCGCCGTTTTAAGATACTTGCTATGTCTTAATTTCAGATGAAAAAAGGTATCTTAAAAGGTAAGGACTTTTTTTTTTTTTTTTTTTTTTTCTTTTGAAGACTGAGGGCCTATTAGTCCCAATCTGGGATTTTTGCGTTGTCGATTTCGATAGTTGGACATTTGTCGAAATCTAAAATTTATCGAAAATATAATTGAATAATTTGAAAGCGATGTCATAATTTGAAAAAAAAAAAAAAAAAAAAAAAAAAAAACTAATAGTCCTCCGTCCTAAACTAAATTCTGCTTTTGCCAGAATCTCATCAAAATGTTTTATTATTATTATTATTATTATTATTGAAAGAAAAAGAAAAGAAAATTAATAATAATCAGTATCGTTACAAGCGATATCGAAAAAGTTTTTTTAATAATTTTGAATTAGGAAATAAAAAGTGCGCGTGAAATAATATGAAATAAAAATAAGTAAAAAATGAATTTATTGATTTAATGTTTTTGTTTTTCGGGGGCTGCTCATGCATATAAAAAATGCGTATTAAAACGAGTCGAAGAAGAAAGCGTAATAAGTATTGAGTTATATTACGATAAATACGATATATAACATGATACGATATATTAGACCTATCGTCCAGGGTTAGTAGGCATTTTCGTTGAAAGAAATAGTTTGTTCGTTCGGTGCAACTTGCACATTAGTCCCGTGAGGTACAACTTTCACATTAGTCCCTTGAGGTACAACTTGCACATTAGTCCCCCCCCCCTTTTTTTTTTTTTTTTTTTTTTTTTTTTTTTCCTTTTACGCACGATTATACAGAAGAAAATTTCAAGAAAGATTGTTAAAATAGAAAGAAAAAAGCGTGAAAGAAATTCGAACTATTTGATTTTATTATGGATAAACAGTACAACTGCGTTAACGAAATCATGTGAAATGAAATGTTTTCACAGTTGAAAGCATTTTAAAAAGAAAAAAATGAAATTATGAAACATCATTTCTGTATCCCCTTTTATTATAATACGGATTGTATAAATTGCTAAATATTCATTCTTAATTAGTAAAATTTTATGGTTATTCTCATCGTTTATATATACATACATATATGTGTGTGTGTGTGTGTGTTGGGTTGACTAGAAAGTTCTATCGGTTTTCTAAATAAGATAATACTACCAAAACTTCTGCATTTCGAAAATAAAGATGTATACTAATTCCACCTTAACAACCTTTTTACCTATTACGTTTAACCTTTTTACAAACTCTTGCGTGCATAAATTATAACTTTGACAGAAAAATAACAGAGCAAACGCAATGTAATCTCTTTTTGAAAACCAAAAGAACTTTCTTGCAAACCTAATATATATAATAAATAAAATAATAATTTATTACAATGATCAAACACCTTGAAGAAAGACCAGAATTAATGTATATAGAATCACACAAACTAGGATACGAAGGAGGAGGAGCAGAGGCTACGACGGCTTAAAATGGGTGTAGCAGGTTAAACAAGTTTTACGGGCATCTAACTTTCCCCAAAACCTCTGCAAGACCATATTGTAACAAAGTGAAAAGTCAAAATAGAGATAATAATTACTTCAAAAAAAGAAAAATTAAGTAAGAAAAAGTTAACCATGTATAATTATATATACATTTTTTTTTCCACTTAAAAAATGACCATCCATATAAGACACCTTTTTAAATGAATTTAAGACATTTACGTTTACAGTGCAAGTGTGTTCAAAAACTATCGAATCTATCGGTAAAGTACATATATTGATTTGGAAATCCAAAACAGTAATCCCATGTTAGTAGTCTCGTTGGTAATGCGCACGATTTTTTCAGCATTCTCGCCATTGTTGGAAATATTTCGGTGACGTAGTTTTTGGAATTGTGAGCAACCGGCCGTCACATTCCGCATGATGTTTTCTCTTGACTCAAGTAGGGTTCTTTTAGCGTCTTTTTAAGTTTGTAAAATATCCAAAAATCTGAAGGAACCATTTCTTGTGAGAAGGAAGACTAACGAACCACAAAGATGTTGTGTTTGGCGAAGAAACTTGAATCAGAAATGTGAAGAAGAGATAAACGAGTTATTATGATGTAGCTTCCATGTTTTCTCTGTCGACAAATCCGGTCATTTAAAATGCACAGCGTCATGAAGGCGACGAAAACCATCCTGGTACAGTCCGCACTTGCCCAATGACAGAGTCAACCCAACTTATTGAGAGCCTACCTAAACATATTTCACTGTTCACTAATATGTGGTCATCTTTGAAGCGGTTGTACCATTTCTTTATGCGTGAGGTTTTCCTATGGCATTGTCCCCGTAAGCCTGTTGAATCTTGCGCATAATTTATGCTTGCGTATCGCTAAGTTTTCGGCAAAATTTTATACAATTTCGCTGCTTAAGTCTTTCTGTCATTTTAGAAAACGAAAAATCCAAAGACCACTCACACCCTGTCTTCACTCGTTCGCGGGACACCAGCAACTGATACTTT
Organism: Salticus scenicus; assembly: GCA_963930645.1. Taxonomy (NCBI): domain Eukaryota; kingdom Metazoa; phylum Arthropoda; class Arachnida; order Araneae; family Salticidae; genus Salticus; species Salticus scenicus. The sequence goes on from OZ005653.1 coordinate 105,102,664, forward strand.
CTGCTAGCAAGAAAATATTCACAAATGCACATGGTTGTCCCTTCTACACCTTCAATAAAGAATGCTGTATTTGCTTAGGCAAATATATATATATATATATATATATATACATATATTTATTATATTAGATATAAAATATTATAAAATAAAGAAATAAAATGCCTTTGAATACCCCACGTAAAAAAATAAATAAAAAATAGAAATAAATTTATTATGTAATATTAAAAAAAAATAAATAAATAAATAAATAAATAAATAAATAACTTATAAGAGATCCTAACGGATCAATGACAGCATTACACAGTTATTAGAAAATTTCGGTAACGCAAGAATATTGTTGCATTTTCAAGACAAATTTTAATTATTTCTTTTTTAGTTTCTTAGAGTAATCGCACTCAGTCAACATGTCTTGGCATAATCAGCTAGCTTTAAAAAAGGCTCACGAGAGCCCTTTCGCTGAAATCCATGTTATTATTTATTTATTATTATATTATTATTATAAAATGAAAACGGACGACGCATGGTACAATCTCCTAGGATAATGTTGTTTCCCTTACTTTACAATATTTTTTACTTTTTCTGTGATTGGTATCATTTGTTTTTCTTTCTTTATTCCGAGGGCCGCGGTAGTCCGGTCGGCAGAGAACCGAGCTTGTAATTGGAATTTTTCGGGTTCGATACTCGAATCAGCCAAATATCTTCGTGTACTCTAATGGTAACTGGTGCACGTAAAATCCGTCGTATCTGCAATTTCCTGCATATTCCCAACCGAATTATACCTCTGGGGTCGCTGAAGCGGGGAAATCATTCCCTATGTGGAGTTTAAAAATACAATGTGATGCCACTGGAACATCTTTAGGAGTACGTCCCTGACCGTCGCCATTTATCCATAACGCAGTACTAGTACGACGTTAAAACCCAACCCACAACAATATACAGTTGGTTCTCCGTTTAACGACTTTCAAGGGACCGTAAATAATCGTCGTTAAGTAGAGAACGTCGTTAAACAGAATATGTGAAAAAATTATGTGCTTAACATTTTCCTTCACACTTTACAGGCTTAGGACTGTTAATATATTTCTCTATATATTGGCGTGTTTAAAAATGTTATGTTTTTTTTTAACAATTACTGTACTTTATTTTCGAAAATTACATTAAAAATGGGTACAAAAAATACAATAAATTAACTTTTAAAAAAATCAAAAAGTGTTGATTGCTTCAACTCTGGCCTGGTTGATTGTCTAAAATATTAAATGTGTCGTCTTCCACATTCGATGAGACAATATAAAGTCGGAGAACATCTAGAGCCGAAGTTGCCTCTTTGTAAGATGGTGGCGGTATCTCATTTTCCGTTTCTTCAACTTCACTTTCTTCGTCTGACACTATAGTTTCGTTTACTAAACCCTCATAAATTTGTTCTACATTTCTATAGTCTGATGTTAAAACTGATTCATCACACTGGAAGAAATCTTCAATTGAAATATCCTCACCTTGAACAACACTTCTCAATTCTTCATGATCATCATCATGGGTAATGTCATCTTCATTGATTTCTACATCCGTACATCGCAGCTCTACGTCAAGTTCTTTGTGAATGCCGGCATTGCGAAAGCAATTTTTTATTGTGGGTGAAGAAACTTCTTTCCAAGCTGATGTTATCATGTGCTTTGCTTCCAAGATTGTAAATTTTCTAATTTTCATGCTGCGAATGATACCCAAGTCTAATGGCTGGGTTCTTTCTTACGTTTGGATGTGTATCCGAAACAGAATTTGTGTGCTGATTCAACAATTTTTTCTCTGCTTGCTAAAATGCCTTTGAGAGTAGACTCATGTAATTCAAATCTTTTTTTTTAAATTGCACTTTCGTCATTCCAATGCTTTTTCCCCATTCTTCAATAATTTTCACCTTTTCGTGTAGACTGTGATGCTTTCGCTTTGATGCCATAATGTTCGGATCACTTCGTACTGCAACACAACACACTCGCTAAGTCTCTAAACATAAACACACACGTAAGCAAAGATCGCTTTATCGGAAGGAATGGGAGGCAACTGCTACAGAAAGTCACATGACGGGTTAGGGACAATAGAGTGATTACACTCCCGCACAGCTCCATTATTCGATTTTCCAAGAAACAGTAACCACCACCCTTTTTTCTTGTAAACCCTGCAACACTTTTATGATTGCAACATTGCATGTATGAAATGTGTTTAGTGTGAATGAAATGTGTTCTGTGTTTGTTGAAAGTTATTTTTTTTTTTCTCCTACAGGAAATTTCTCTATTACAGATAAGAGTTTCAAGGAGAAAAAAAAGAAAAAAATTGTCGTTAAATAGAAACATCATCGTCTTTAAATAGAAAATTTTTGCGGCAAAGGGGGTAGGGACTGTGAAATATCGTCTTTAAATAGAAATCATCGTTAAGTAGAGCGTCGTTAAACAGAGAACCAACTGTATATATATATATTTCAAATAAGGAATGTGTTCTTTGTCCCATGATGTTTCTGTTTTTATCTGTTCGTTCCTTAAAAGTGAGGGGGTTGTCAGAAACTTATAAAAAAGAGATGTTTGAACATTATGGGTATTGCATGTATCAATCTCTTTAAGTCATTCTTACATCTTTTCTTATATGCATATTTAATTTATGGTCCCAGTGTTCTTATAATTAATGAAACGCATTTTTTAATAATTTTGAATGTTTAAATGTTATTTCGTTTTTTATTACATGATTTAAAAAATAAAAAAAAAAAAAAAAAAACTTTGATTTGTCTTTTATGATTTAAACTCAAAAGATTTTTTATTTATTTATTTTTATTTTTATTTTTATTTTATAAGTATATTGAATTTTAAATTTTATGTAAATTTCCCTAGTTTATTTGAACGTATATAAATGTTTTCACACATTTAATAAATCTTGTTTAAAATTAAAACTGATTAATAAATAAACATCCCTTTAGAATAAAATCAACTTCTAATTCAGAATATGTATATACATGTACGCCGCAGTTTTAAACTTATTAGAAAGAAATAATAAAGGGACAAGATTCAAAGATTTTGTTAGCTAAAGTAAAACAAATTTTATTAGCTGAACAATTTAAACATATTTGCATAAAAATAGATTCTTGTAATGCTTTTTAAATAACGAACTTTATTTTCATAACATAAATTGAAGTTTAAAGAGAAAAGTAAAAACTGCTACAATTTCTAAAGTAAATAAAGTTTCCCTTTTTAACCCTCAAAGTAAAATGAATGTAGATTATGTGAATCCGGGCAAAAGAGTACTCTATTTAATGAAAGGAATTTAAATTGTAGAAAATAATACGGATGATTTACATAGTAGTTTTTTTTTTTTTTTTTTTTTTACTTTCTTACAATTGTAACTTAACTCTGATTCTAGAAAAAAAATTATCAAATAACAAGTATATTTTTATTTGCTTTAAATTTTCAGGAAAAAAAAAAAGATTTAGAATTTTCCAGAAATAATAATGGTAATGGTTTATCCCTTTAGAAAATAAATAATAAGTACACAGTACAAATAATCAAAGCATAAAAATGCAGTATGAAGCATTTTAACCCTTTTGCGCTCGGCATATTTTCGGCAAAGACACGCCTTTTGGCGTTAAAATGTCACACGTACAGTTTCCAACTTTCTACCGTTTGGCTACCGGAAAATTGTAATAATTTGTTTTATTTTACTTCATCATTAAATAAAATAAATCTTTCTGTTAAAAATTTCCGGTAGCCGAAAGGTGGTCTATAGTTACACGTTTAAAAAAAAAATAATATTTCATTTGCAGAGGAACAACTTAAGGCGTGGCTCGATTTTTTAATGTACCCTCAGAAGGGACATACGAGCGATAAGGGTTAAAACATATTTTACCTATTTCAGTATAGCGTCAAATCATCTGCGATTTGGTAATTTTAAAGTCATTATATGCGATTACTAATAATCAAAAGCCATAAATTAGAGACATTTTAGTCATTTTATGAATTACTACATCAAAAAAAATGTTACTAGAACATTTTTCGTGACATTATTATTTTTTACTATTTTACATAATCATATGTTAATTATATTTTAATTGATCTAGTATTATAAATGTGCTCTTTGTTATTTTTCAACACTGGTATCACAAGGCGTGTTCAGCCCAGCCTAAAATTTACGTTATATATAGATATATACATATATAAGCAAACTAACAGGCATACTTTGCCCAGAAGTGTTTGGGCCCATGCTAGGGGTTGACAGGAGTGCCTCTAGGGAGGGCGGCTTTAAAATTTCAAACAGGAAAGTATGCTTTGCGATACTTCCCTGGAAACGTCACTTCTAGACAATGAAATTTATATAAATAGTTTTGTCACGCATTAATTATTAAAAGGGATACATAAGTATAAAGTACATATTTCAAAAGTCTAAAAACTCATGTATCTCCTTTAATAATCATTGTAGGGCAAAACTATTTATATCAATTTCATTGTTTTAAAGAGACGTTTCCGGGGACGTATCATACCATACTTATTTATATCTTCCTAGACATACCTTCCTATTTGAAATTTAAAAGTTGCCCTCTCTAGCGGCCCCCTTTAGCTACCCAGGTCCAAATTTTTTCACCAAAAGAGGTCACTCTCGAATTAATTGAACACGTGTTTCGCCATTTTCCACAATTCCAACTCATTTTCGAATTCGGAAGTGTGTGGGGGACTTTTGGAACAGCCTGTATATATATGTAGTCGAATCTCGTTAACGTGAATCTTAAGGGAAATAAAAAAAAATTGTATATGGTGTCACTAGTACATGCTATCTATGACTCGGAAACTAACAGTTTGATCGTCAGTATGTTGGAAAATGTTGCAAAAATGAAGCTTGTTAATGCAAAATCTCCATGTTCCACTGTCCTACAGAATTATCTAGTCTATGTACGACATCGCTTTTCCAACCAGTGTTAGTTTCAGTACCATAACAACCACTACATCTAGTTGTTCTGATGATATGTTCAGGCAAACGAAAAATAATGTTTTGAGTTACATAATCCGATAAACTCGAGGAAGGAAATATATGTCCAATATTTTTTTATCCAGGCTTCTGAATAAGGTAATAGTGTTTTTCTTTTCACATTCCTGCAAAATTTCTTGGTATTGAATTTTCCTTTCGAAAAACATATCCTATTCCCATCCGTCAAAGTAAAGACCCCATTTATATTCAAGAGTTTTAAATAGACTTTTCAAATCCGTCCAAACACGATTCTTGTCTCTAGTTCCAACTAGATCAATCTATTCTAAGTGAGTTTTTTTTTTTTTTCAAACTAAGAAGAACATAGGGAAATTTGCGAATTATCAGTAAATTTTTGCTTTTCTAGGACATTACATGAATGAAAAAAAAAAAAAAAAAAAAGATTACTGTTAAGTATATAATTTACTTAGGTTATTTAAATCATAAAGTAAGCATAAAATACTAAATAGAGTTTTTTAAGAAGATTTAAATAACTTAAAAAATTACAAAAACCTGCGATTTTTAATTATTTATTTTTATTTTATTTTTCATTAATTTAAGTGCGAACGGAAGATGTCCATTGATATATATATATATAGATAGATATATATATATTTGTGTGTGAATGTTTTATTTTTATTACAATAGACAGCTCTTCAGCACTAAATAGTTCCAAAAAAAATAATTTTTTCACCCAACCTACTGTACAGTTATCCTACATATATATTTAAAAAATCATTTTGTGGTATAAAACATAGTCAATTAAAATATTATTAAAATATTCCAAAAAATATTTCAAGGTTTTATTATTATTATTATTATTATTATTATTATTATTAAAAACTTTTTTTAGACATTTTTCATTTTTTTCTTGATGTAATATTTTTTTTAAAAAAATCAATGTTAAAACCTGCAACAATGATTTTTTTCTTACAAAGATTAATAAGATAGTAATTACATTTTTCACGAAGTTAATTACATTTATTTATTTATTGAAGCCAATGGTAATTAATTTCATATATTTTAATTAAATTGTCCCACACAGACATTCTTTATTAATGGAAACACTAAATTTTTAACCACAAGGAATCTCAAATGTCAATATAACCAGCAATTAATTTGTCTAATTAGGTTTAGAATAGAAATCGTGATTTATTATCCACTTACTCCATTAAAGAAATAGTAATTATCTCACAAAATCGGTTTTAAAAGAGAGGGTATTTATTTAAAATGCAAAGGCGTCACGAGGATGGTCACAATTAACTTAATGTGTGTTTATATATATGCAGTGTATTTATTTCTTTATCTATCTTTCAATATGTTTGTGTATATAATGTGATATTTATTGTATCTCTTTAAATTTTCGAATTAAAAGTTCGTGTGTACAGAAAGTGTTTGTGTCTATGACATAAACAATTAATCTGTAAATTGTTTCATCTAAGTAAATGAGGAACAAAACAATAATAATCTTGATAAATAATTTCTATGATATTTATTTTCAAAATTTAGAAGAACGAATTAAATATAATGACTGGCCTCCTATTTCGAAGACGTCTGTTCAGAATACATATTGCTAATACCTCTGCAATGAAATAATTAAAAGCATTTTTCACATTATATTATACTAGCTGGAACCCGCCGAATTCAACGATCACTTTATTGACCGTAATGTTTCAAAAATCGTCGCATCATTATTTAAATGTATTTCATGTTAAAACATCTAATATAATTTACGACATTTCACTTAAAAAAAGAAAGACGGAAAAATTCTCATAAATAGAAATGCTGTATATGACATCACTGTCTGCAAAGTTCTGTCAATGTGATGTCAAACTGACTCCAAATGAACAGATGCTATCTTTTATTTTCTATTTCGTTTAATACTACAACTATATGTTAGCTGACCCGTCCGGCGCTCGTCGCCCAGGCCCATGATACCTTAAATGAACCTTAAATTTGTATTATTTTATACCTTTAACTCGATTTTTTTTTTTTGAATTTCTGCTTTTAAATGAAAGCATCACGAAAAAAATAATCATCTGTAACAAAACAATTACCTCGAACCGAACGAAACTCTGCCTTGTGACCCCGGTGCTTGTGGCAGCGAATACACGGGATTCTAAAAACATAAAAAAAATTCCCAAAAATTACCCTGGAACCGAACGAACCCGTCCGGCAATGCCCGGGCCCATGATAACCGTAAATGAACCTTAAATTTGTATGGTTTTATATCTTTAACTCGATTTTGTTTGAATTTCTAATTTTAAATGAAAACATCACAAAAAAAAAAAAAAAAAAAAAAAAAAAAAGTCATCTGTAACAAAAAAAATTACCTCAAACCGAATGGAACTCGGGCTCGTGATTCTGGTGCCTGCGGCAGCGTATATGCGGGCCGCTAATAACATGAAAAAATTCTCAAAAATTAACCTTGAACCGAACGAACCTCTGACTCGTGTTTCCGTTGCCTGTGATCGTATAGCAGGCATGCTACGCACGCGCAGCAAAATCCACTTTCCTCCACCAGGGGGCGCAGTGTGTTGTATACGAACGTCACCAATCGTCTTCAATTTCCAAGACCTTTCAAATATGGTGTCACGTGGCTGTGTCAACTGCAAAATCCATTAGTTGCACTTTCCACCGCCAGGGGGCACAGTGTGTTATGTACGAACATCACCAACGGTCAAGAAATACCAAGACCTTTAAAATAATATGCAACATGATAGGGTCTACTGCAAAATTACCTAGTTCCATTTTTCACCACCAGGGGGCGCACTATATTGTATACAAACATCCCCAATCAACATGATATATCAAGACCTTTATCATCAATCGCCTTGAATTTTCAAGACCTTTCAAATAAGGTGTCACATGGTGGTGTCAACTGCAAAATCCTTTAGTTGCATTTTCCACCTCCAGGGGACACAGTGTGTTCTGTACGAACATCACCAACGGTCAGGAAAGGCCAAGACCTTTAAAATAAAGTGTGACATGATAGGGTCTACAACAAAATAACCTAGTTCCATTTTTCACCACCAGGGGGAGCCCTATATTGTATACGAACATCCCCAATCGACATGAAATTTCAAGACCTTTATAATGAGGTGCTACATGTGTGGGTCTAGAACGGTTTTCCCTCTCAAACTAATTTCTCCCTTTCCCCCCTTTAAAATTGAAAATTCCAAAATCGGAGATATTGGTTTTTTAGTATTCGAATCTAGTCCCCCCCATGTACAATTTCTTCACCGTGAAGTAATTTGGAACTGAGTCAAGCTCGTAGACGTGTTTTTAACCCCTACCCCCCCCCCCCAGGGTGGGGAACCGTTCGACTTTTTATATTTTTCTCCTTTCATAACACTTCTACAGACCAAGACCTTTCTTTAGACACCTAAACCAAACTTTTACACCAGCTGTTCTCTCAATTTAGTGGAGACAGACAAAAACACGTTTCAAATTAATATATAGATTCATTTTTTTTTTTCGACGCAAATTCCAATTAATACATACAAAATATTGTTAAACTCGCGGTGATTTGTAACAAATTATCTCACAGATGATTTGATGAAGTATAAATAGAAATAAAAAATACTTAATTTAATTCTTTTAAAATTCTAAATAGCCTGTACAGAGTAGATTTACGTAGTCACCTACAGGTAAACCTCCGATCTGCATATTAACTAATTTAAAATTTATATAATTTTATTGTTAAAGTTCCATTTACGTCTGTAACCATCTGGCAACACAGTTAATAGTAATAAAAGCATTTAGGCATCTGGCAACAAACATTGTGTTTCTCATAGCAACAAAAGTCAGAACTTCGTAGAACAATACCTGCTTTGACTATTGACAATTATATATTTTTAATATCTCTAGCTTATGTTACTTCTCATGCTACTGCAATAATTAATTTATCCTATTTAATTGTAAATAGTGAGTATATATATATATATATATTTATAATTGGAGTCTTATTTATGCAAACAGCAAGAAACACTACCTTTATTTTGATTAAAACCAATAATCAGTTAATTGTTTTTTCACATATAAAATATTGTATGGCAAGCACACTTTTTTAAATTAGTTATATTTAAAATCAATTTATATATATTGATTTTAAATAAATTCACTGTCTTATTTCTTTTTATTATATGTGAACACACATACAAATACCTGCAGCACCTCCTAGAAAGCTCACAGCGTCTCTAAAATTATACATTTATTCTTTAATTTTGTTTTTATCCCGTTCTACTTAAACAAGAAAAAAAAAAGGTTTTAATGCTAAAATATCATTTTAAAAACCACTGTTTAGACTTTTCTATAAATGACAAAATTATAAAACGCACATAAAAATTTAAAAACACTGTGATCTCTGCTTCGAATATTATCATATTATAGGTATGTTCTCTATGATCGAATGAGATGAAAAACGTCTCTGTAATTATTTACTGTAAGACATAAATAGCATGCTAAAAATAAATCTTCATTTCATATTAAATTCAATTATTGTAAAGTACCCATTATTACATAGAGAAAATATTTATAAAATAAAATAAAAATTAGTTTATAGAAAAAATCCAGGGAATTACTTACAAAATACAAAGAAAGGTTATTTATAATTTTATATTTTGTCAAACACAAACATTATTTATGAAAACAGCAAATTAATTCTATTTTTGACGAAATATGAATTCAGTCGAAAGTTAACTTATTGATTTTCTTTTTACAATAAAACTCTAAAATAAAATTTATTTACTTTTATTGTTTCAATTGATATAATATATTAAACTATAAAATGAATGTCATGTAAAATAAATTAACAAGAGTTAATTTAAAATTATGGAATAAACAGATTTATAGTCATCCGATAAAAGTTTCATATGTACAAAAAGCTTTAAACGAAAATTAAACATACATTATAACATAAAAAAAAAGAAAGAAAGAAAGAAAATACTAAAAATTTAAGAAGTATTTAGTACTCTCATTAATGGTCATTACTTGCATAAAAACAATAAAAATTTATATATAAAAAATATAGCACAATAAATTTTCAATTAAAACGGGAATGCATTTGAAAAATTATATTTTGCTATAGATTTCAATAAAAACTATTTGGAAAAAATTACTTGTATAAATATTACTGTAGCATTTAAATATTACAAAAAAGTACATAAATAATTTGTTTCATTTTAAATTTTACATAATACGGATGTCTAAGCTAAAATTTTCTTATCAAAGATTCAAATTTTGTATATTTGGAACAAAACATATCTGTTAAAACCTCTGCTAAAAATAACTGTCAAAATCTATGCTATAAAGTGTTAGCATCTGACGATCTGCCTTAACGGATCTAAATAAGGTGACTGTAAAAAAGAAAAAAAAATCAACCGTCACATGTTGTTTAAAAGAATAATCTTTTTTTTTTTTTTTTTCCTTGAGCATATTCAGTAATTCTTGATCATTATTTCAAATAGCTCTTCATTACTAAAATGACGCACTTCTTCATTTTACTTTCTGAGTAACGTTCTGTCCCTCATTGTAACGCATAAAAATAGAAACGTTTTAAAAAATTAAAAAAAATAACTACTAAGGAAGGATGCTGTTCAAGTAACTTTTAACTTTTAACTTTTGAAAACACAAATGGATTCCACAAATATTATTCATTTATTGATTAATAAATAACTCCAAATTTTAATAAGTTACTGTTTCAGTTTTTTCTTTTCTCTTCAGCGCAAGGGCATTCACCAATATGAATAAATTCAAGTACTATCGTAAATGAAAATCTTAATACAACAAACAAATCTTATGTCATGTTATACAAATAATTAAAGGACTTTTCAACTATATTTAACAATTTCATTAAAAATTGTATAATTTTCCTTACTTTATGTCAATTTTTCATGTAGAAACCTTCATAGTTATACAAATATATATGTGCGACGCATACAATAATCGGCGGGCGTAAAAAAGCAAACTATTTGTATTGTGTACATTATAAAGAATATGTAATAATGTTAAATTATCATTACGACGTTCTTAGATATTTCTCTTAGTTTATTGTTTTCTGTGTTTACAAATTGCTTGTTAACTCTTATATATATTTTCCAATAATGTAAGCTATTTTCGAAGCTTAATAATTAGTTCATTGTATATTTTGAAACCTGTATATACATTATATTATTTTTATAATGGTAATGTATTAACATACCTTTCACATTTTTAATGTTTTTACACATTTTTTCAATAGTCTCATTTTATTTGAGTATTTAAGGGTTACCTGTGTACCTAGGTTCAGCCCGCTGTATTTGTATAATATTTAGTTTTTAATTTGCACTACTCAAAGAGGTGAGTAAAAACACCATTTGCAATTTGTGCACCCATTTTAAAATCCTTGAGAAGAAATTTTTCACAATTTATAGGTAGAAAATTTTTTATATAGCATAAAGTAAAATTTTGCAGCTCATCTATTTTATTATTGTACAAAGGCAAGTAAAATATTTCTCTTTCATTTGCAGTACATAATTTTGTTTGTTATTTTGATACTATTATATTTAAAAAGGTTTCATAATTAAATTTAGGAAAATGATTTCAGTTATATTTAGCTCTTTACTCCTATAAACATTCTAATGAACTTTCGTGTGTCTTCTGTATGTCCAGTGTATAAAAAAACATATTAACCTTGTAAAGACGTCGGTCTGTCTTCCAACGTCATACTTAATAAAGTAGTGAGAGAAAGTAAATAACAGAGACAAACGTAAAACTGAATATTATATTTAATTAAATTTCAATTCAAAGGAGCATGGGACTACACCATTAAACGACCTTTTGCAATACATTTATTTACTCAAACTTCGTCGTAAAATTATAGATACTAATTACTTTTACTAGCTAGCAAGAATGTAACTAAACTATCATAACATGAATCAATAAACGATACTGTATTACCACTCTTGAAAACACTTGACTACTAGCTCGATGATCTCTCGATCAGCTAAGATATCTTAGACGCACTCGTGGACAGACTTATGCTTCCAGGCAGAAGCCACTTCACTACCTACTTTACACCTAAACCACCTGCATCTCCCAGAGCACAATACCTTTATTCTTTTTATACGTTTAGCTAATTTACATCTTTTCCTTTAACCGCCCTTGTACTAAAACCCCCTTGGCGAATCTCGTAAAATGCGCAAGTTCTTTTTAAATCCTAACTCCTTATTAGAATACTTTAGTAGGGAAAGTAAAACCCTGAAAACAGTTTCGCGACTCGTACTTTGCGAAACTGCCTCTTACCCTACAGCTCCCCCCTTTGAAAAATAAAATTTTGTTAGAAGGTTTTTAAACGAACCTTTGAAAAAAGTTTCTAACTGAAAATAATAATTTTAAATCAACTAATAGCTTCTAGCTTCTTAAAATTTAAATACAAAATACCTAATAAACTTATTTATTCCGTCTAAAATAATTCTGAACTAACAACCTTTAAGAAGAAAAAAAAATCGCCTCTGTACATAAGCTTAAACTTGCACTGGCAAAAACTTTAAACGCAAACATAATTAAATTTCTTAACGCAAACATTTTAATGCGGAATACTTGGTTGAAACATTTAAACTAAGTTTTTAAACCTATAATTTACAATAATTTTAACGTTATAGTCCTAATCAACAGCAATTTGTTAAATTTTATACATGAAACGAGGAACGAAAAAAAAAAACTATTTAATATCGTAGTTATCTAAAAAAAGACTTTACCACAGTTCTTAAACACGCACTTTTAAAAAAGTTAACTAATGCAAATGTGCGTCATTTCGAAAAGCAAACACTCTTTTAAATTGCCCGTTATTATATTAAAGTTACTGTCTAGTGTAGTCCCGTATTTTACAGAGGTAATTACAATCATCCAGCTATATCTGGGAATTCATTTTGTTAAACAAATATTCAAAATTTTACAATAAAAATTTAGCAGAATTTACAAAAGATCTTCAGCTTCCTGGGATGATAAAAAATAACTCCTTTTACACTGATAATAGTTAGAAATTGGATGAAAAGCTTAGCATCTTGTCTGAAAAACTAGAAAAAAGAACATTTTATAATATCTACAGTCAGCAGATGCAACTCAAATCAACAGTAATGTGAACATATCAATATAACATATTTAAATGTTTACACGTACATTATTTCCCATCTTTTTTAAACTAAGTAGGGGAAGTAAAACCTTGAAAACAGTTTCGCGACTCGTACTTTGCGAAACTGCCTCCTACCTTACAACAAATGATAAATATTCGAGTTCAAGTGTGACCAACGACCATATTCCTCCATACATGTTGCAAATCTCTGTCGCCAGATGGCGCTTTGATATTTTAATAACTCAATATCTAGAATTTTAATTCAGTTTAAATTACTTATAACACATAAATATTGCGTACATTTAAACTAATATAAGTCGTCAAATTCTGTCTGAAAGTTTCAGAGAGCAACACAGAAAAGCCAAAAATCCTTATCATTACAATATCTCTAATTCTAAGTTTGATGCAGGCTTTGGAACTTCGAGACTCCTTTCACATTTCGTATTGAAGATTTTTAACACTATTTAGCCCGCAGTTACGCAAGTTTCAGAGACAATTTTTTTTTCTTTAATAAATATGCTTATATTATCTTTTTATCTCAGCTTCTAATTAACATAATTTCATAGGTAAAACATCATTTAAAAAGTCATTTAAATTTAAATTGAATGTACATATTGCAAGTCTCTGTCGTCAGAGGGCGCTTTGATATTTTAATAATTCAATATTTCCAATTCTAATTATTGGTAAATTACTGACAGGGAGAAGATTTGGAGACCGTAGGCCACATCGGTTTGCAGATTTGTCACGGTCCGAATTTTCAAGGTCCTTTACTTGGTGAGCGAACAGGCGTTTCAAATTATGAAACGTAAAGCGGCGCCTTAGTGGCCACAGAGCAGAATTTTGCTACAGTGAAAATTGTCAAAGATATTTACGTTATGAGTGAGCAAGTTGTTGTAAGTTCTAAAACGGGTATAGGGCGCCGCAGGCGGCACCGAACGGGACTGTGGTAAAGCCAGAATTTTGAAAGATCCCAACACGGTGAGTGAACAGACTGTTTGAGAAATTGAAACGGGAAGAGGGCGCCGCAGGCGCTTAAGAGCGGTAATTTACTGCGGTTAAATTTTTCAATAAAGCTATTTTCATATATGTTAATAAGCTGTTGTAGAACCTGTAACGGGAAAAAGTCGTCGCAGGCACCACTGAGCTGGAGTTTCGTAAAGTGAGATTTTTCAGTGGTCGCAAATCAGCTGGTCGCTGAAGTTGGATAGTTACCGATATTTTTAAATAATAAATTTGGATTAGATATTTTATTTTGTTCAACTTGATTCAAATATATTTCTTAATTTTACTGATACAAACAAAGCAAAATATTATCTAAAACATTTTACTAAAACCATTTTTTTTTTTTTTTTTTTTTTGCGCCTATTATTTTAGAATCATATACTATTATTTGTACTTGTTTCAAATATTTATAAATAAAATTCAATAAATTAATTTTATACTTAAAAAATTGTGATTAATTTCAAGCATGAAATTAACTTTGTTTAGAGCATTTTCCATTAAACAAAGATAAATAAAAATGAGATATAATATGCATTTGTGTATACCATTTAAGTGGTTTCTGCACTTCCTGTTAAAATGTTTATCTATTGAAGTGCGTTTTGTCGAATTCCATGCTATTTCGTTTTCGAATGAAGTCGTATTAATGTTTAACATACATAAATCATACATAAATATAACTTTGTGCAAAATATTTATTATTTGAATTAACGTAAGAATCAAAGCTAAAATATATCATTTTATATTTAAAATAACTTTAAGCGTTTTGATTTTTTTTTTTTTTTTTTTTTTACTTTCCGAACATACGGATGTAAGGAAAGTGTTATAATCATGTTAAATATCCGACTTTGAGATTTTGGTGTTTCTATACGTTTTGAGGACCGCTGAGCTCGTTTTTATTATTTTTACGATGTGATATGTATGTGTGTGCCTGTATGTATAAACACGATAGCGTCTAAATGCTTTATTCGAAGGAGCTGAAAGTTGGTACGCACGTTATAGGTCACCATAGAACAATCCCTATTGATTTTGGTGAATCTAGGAGTTACAGTTTTTTTACAGAGACAAAAGGAAAACTTCTTTAACATTATGGCCTATACGTTCAGATTTTTAAAGTGCTATAGAGTCTAAACGTCTTATTCATCTGAGTTACAACTTTATACCCATGTTGTAAATCACCATCACACAAACTGTATAGATTTTAGCGAATTTAGCACGCATTGTGTTTTTACAGGGACACAAAGCACTTCTTTTAACTTCATGGTTTATGGTCTTTATGGTCAAAATACTTTAAAGTGCGGTAGCGTTTAAACGCCTTATTAGATTAAGATGAAAATTTATAAAAGTATTAAAGGTCATAGTCACACAAATTCTGTAGATTTCTTTTTTTTTTGTTTTTTAACATAGTCACAATGAAATATTATCTATCATTATGGGCCCAAAATTTTAAAGTGATGTAGCATCTGTACGCCTTATTTTTCGATTTTCAAATTTATACACATTTTATAGATCATCGTAGCACTAATTGTACAGATTTTGGTAAGCCTAGACCTTATAGATTTTTACAGGGACAACACAAAAAAACTGTGTTATTATGGTCTATGGACTCAAGTTATTCAAAATGAAATAACGCAAAATTAAAGAATGGGGAAAAAAATACTCAACCCCCCCTATTATAAATTTCACTTTTTTTTAAATGATTTGTCTTACTTTGCTTTATTTACACAACCTTAACGTTAGGAATGTCGATATGAGTCACGCCAGATTTTTTTAATCATATGCAGATATATAAACATGTGTTACATTCATTTAAAACAAAAATACTAATTTTTAATAAAATGATTTTTTTCAATACTATCATAAAAAAAGCAAATATAAGATCTTATCTCATTTCCGTAATTTTAAATTATTTTCCACCAAAACAGCATGAATTCCGTTTCCTAACAGGAAATGTTTTCCATCTTTGACATGCAGTTTAATATCCTTTCCTATGCAGGAAAATGCATTTAAAACTCTGTTTACTTCTTGAGAGGAAAATTAATTTTGCAGAATTAATTTTTAGATTTTTTTTTTTTTTCTGATATATTTTTGAAACTTTTATATATACTTAAAGTTGGATATTAATAAAAACACTTACTTTCTCAGAGCATAAAGAATAAAAGAAAGTCTTAAATTAAAAATTGTTATTTTACATGAAGAGAATGAAATATTTTGTTTCTAGATATATGTATATATATATATATATTTTAACACTTCTGTGAGTAAAATAAAATGTACTATATTCTAAAAGGTTATTTTATTTATATTTAAAATACTCTTTAAAAGCAAAAATATATCATTTTTTCTACTTTATAGCGATTAAATTAACCATTTGTAACGTTTTTTAACACAAGTTTACATAACAATGTAAAAACTGTTTTGGGGTCAAATTTGACTCCAGAGGTATAGGGTGTAATATATATATATATATATATATATGTGTATGTATGGTACTAGGAGGATTAAACTTTATCCTATAATAAAATAATTTAATTATAGTTTACTTTAAAATCAAATGTTTTGTTCTAACTTGAAATCAATATTTTCATTACTTTTATTTATTTATTTATTTATTTATTTATTTATTTATTTATTTAATTAATTCTTGTTTTATATCATTCAGCATAAATAAAATAATTTTAAAATTAAATTTGCATTTTATTTTAGCAATTTATATTTCATTTCATGACATGAAAAAAGTATTTGTGATGTTTATTATTTGAATTAACATAAGGACCAATATTAAAATTTATCAATCTAAACTTAAAATATCATGAATTGTTTTAACGTTTCTTTTTTTTTCTATTTCTTTCTTTTTCTTTTTTCTTTTTTTAACAGGATTATAAATTTGAATTACTTCACGAGACTCATAATTAACACGCTTTTATTAGCTTCATCTGTATGTATGTTTGTATGTATAATGTATGTTTGTAACCACTCTGGGAGCAAACAAAAAATCCATATTGTAAAAAAAGACTTTCTCTACGTGAACGCTGTGGCTGTGTGGTAAAGCTCCGCGCTACGAAGCTAAAGGTCTAGCGTTCGTTCCCAGTCAGGGGAGATTTTTTAAAAATGATTTTTGTTTATTTCTAAATTATTTTAATTAAAGATTTAAATGTATGTAAATATTATGGTGTGTCACTCACACGATTTTCTCTTACCCTGCATTTTAATACAAAGATAGATAGTTTGTGCTTATAGTTCACATTTCTATAAATGCATGTTCATTAATTTTTCAAACTATAATATTATTTTTAGTTTACACTCCTTTTATTTAAGCATAAGTAGATACATAAACATCCAATACATTCATTTATAACAAAAATACTATTTTTTAATGAAATGCTTTTTTTTCAGTGCTATCATAAAGAAAAACAAAATTTAAGATTTTATCCCATTCATTTAAAGTTAAATTATATTTATATAAACATTTTTACTTTCTCTTACCCATAAGGTAGAGAAAGAATTGTTTCAGGGTCAAATTTTCGAAAGTAAGTTTGTGTTATAATTACATGTTCTGAGGTTACCCGAATAAGAAAATCATGTTTTTAGCGAATGGTCTGTTTGTCTGTCTGTGTGTATGTGTGTGTGTGTTATCAGTATATCTCAAGAGCAAATAGTAGCAGAAATTCCAAACTCGGCATTCTAAATTTGCATCATATTGGGATGCTGCACTAAGCTTTTCGTTGAGATGAAGCAGATGGTTCGTGTATAGGGACACTCAAAAATATTCAAATATATTACGTCTATGAGGGAAATTGCAGGTAAGTAGAGTTTAACACCTATAGACTGCACTAAACCAAATGAAACGAATACATATATTTTTGTATTCATAAAAACATGTCCCATGTAGAACAAGGTAGGGAAATCATTGACTGTTCGTTTATAGGACTACGCAAGAGATCTAGATAAAAGGGCGGCAATCATTGCAAATTGATGGGAGTATAATTCAGACTGGGCCATGTATGATTAATATAGGATTATATTTAGATGCACCATGTGATCCGCATACAATCATCGAAAGATATACAGGGCTGCAAATATTTAAGCGATTACATTAGTATTTACATTCTTTTTGTTGTTAGTGGATGTGCTTTACTAATAATATTTTACCATTTCCAGGAAAGCTGTTCGGAAATTGAAATAAATTCCTCATAGAGATATGGTAAAAAATGTATGTTTTATGCTAAATATTCATCGCTTATTTTTTGCATATTTACACGCTTTGAGGCTTCCGGATTACCGTAGTCATTTTTTTTCACGTTTGATCTTTGTCTGTGTCTCTTAGAGTGACTTAAAAACGAATAATTTTAGAAGATCCAAATTTGGAATTTGAAGTTAATGTACGTTTGCTGCTGGAAAAGTTTGATCAAGAGTGATAAGTTTCAAGGAATGCTGCGTGTGAAAATTGCCTGTATAATTTTAAGTAAACTTAGTAAACTTATAATTTTAATAACAGAATTATATTCTATATAAATGTAGGTGTATTAATGAAACGGGGGATTGAGGTGGGGGGGGCTATACACCCCCTCACACAGAACTATTATCATATAAAACTCTTTCGAAGCCTAATTTTAATTGTGTAACCATAGGTTTACATAACAGTACTCGTTATCTTAACGCTTAATCACCAGCCTGTATTTATAGTATTAAATTTAAAGGTAAGATAAAATCGTGTGAGTGACACACCAGATTATTTTTTATATTTAACTTATGGTACTTTTGTTAAAATTTTACATTTTTTGTTAATTCAGAGATTTTTATACTGCTTGGTATTTATAATATCAGTACTAGAGATATTTAACAGTTTGCAACATACAATAAAACAAGCTGGATAATCATCCCAGAATTTATATTTATATAATAACAGGCATATCCGGCGCGGTCACCGCTCAAGTAATGCTTTAAAAATGTTCGAATCAAAAAACGAAGAAAGCAAAGAATGTGAGCTATGGAAAATAAAGAAATAATAATTAATGTCTATGATTTTGAGATAGAACATCATCAATAAATTAATTATAAATTCAACCTAGAATATCGAAATAAGATATTTACGGATCTACAACGGTTTTATTTATTCTTGAAGGAGCATAAACATAAGGATTTATAGAATTTCCCGTCTCGCAGCATAAAAAACGTAACTGGCCGTAAGTGACACGTGTTTGTATGTCATCTAACATCCACCTAAATTCAAAAGGAATATTATTTTCCGTTCTTTCTGGTAATCTAAGCTCTGAGACCGTTGAACATCTGGCTTATACTTGGCTTTTCTCTGTTCGTCAGTTTCTTTACGTGGGGCATTCTTTATTCACCATTTTTCTGACTCAAGTTTTGTGCATATTCTTTAGCTTTTTTTTTTTTTTTTTTTTTTTTTTTCTACTTGATAACCACTTCAAACTTGCATAATATATATCTTAATACTGATGGTTAATTTATATTCTTCTTTTTGCACTTTCCCTTTAACACTATCGACGTTGTCTCGATTATAGTTATTCGTGAATTTCTTTTTGAAATTGTTTGAGATGTTGCTTTTGAAAATATTCCTGCTGTTGTTCTCCTTTTCATTTTTCGCATCAACGTTAAGTTAAAATTGAGAAAAAAAAATCTTATGGAATAAGATAACTCACTACAATAATTTACTAAATGTACTTCCTCAATAAAATCTAGACATTACCAATTTGAACTCAAAGTGAGAGTTTAAACAAATAAACCGTATATAAGCATTTAATAAAATAAAATAATATAATATAAAATTAAAAAATCACAGGTCCATTTTCCCGACATAGAAAGGGATTTATTTTATTATTTACATGTAAATAAATGTATATATATACACTGCATAAAAAAAGTAGACGGACACTTCTTTACAATTTTTTAAAACCCCGTCTTTGTTTCATAGGAAATGTCAATTAAAATTCTTTAACATGTTTATACTTATCAATCTTCATATTTTTGACAGACAAATAAAAATATTCAATTATTTATAATTTTAATGTAGGGAAATGCAGAAAAGAGAAAAGATATACATTTGCACAATAATTTTTTTTAAAAAAAGTAGACGGACACTGGTCAAAAACTGCAATTATCTAAGTGGGTGTTTCTTGCGGAATACCAGTTTTGCATGTACAGTCACCCAAAAAAAAAACGCCACCCCCCCCACCTAATTTCGCCGTAAATTATCGTAGAAACATTTGACTGGTACCGATCGATTTGTAATAACGTCTAGTTTATAACGGTATAGTTAAATTTTGCCTAAGGGGTCGTCTACATATTAAAACTGGCATTAACTTCATTTTCTTCAATGGCAACCCCTATTTTTGACTTCATATTCAGATTTCTGAGATCAAAGCGGTCCGAAAAACATACCTATTTATTTACCTTAAATCAATTTTAAATAGAGTTACACGTGAAAATGTATTAGGGGTCCGTCTATACATTTAGAAAATATAAATCACGATCTACCACCTAGTATACATTATTTATTAAGTTTCACACCGGAAAAAAATTTCAGAAATGTTAATTATAAAATAAAAAAAATGACTAATTCACAGAACTTTCTGATTTAGTTTATGAATTAAAAGATTTTTATTGGTTTCTATTGATTAAACATCAAATAGTTCACTTCATACGAGGAAAATTAAATAGCTTGAATAGATATTAAAATATCTATCAAAAGAAAAAAAAAAAAAAAAAAAAAAAAAAAAAAAGATGAATGGTTTTAAATTTGTTTGAAAATTCAAAATTATTTTAACTCAAGCTACCGTATAATTGTCTGAAACGGCGGCACTCAACCTGGTTCCCACGGCCGTTTCACAGTGACAATGGGAGTTTGTTCTGATACTGCAGTACTTTCATTTTCTTTAATTGACTTTTTTAAAATATTAAAACAGATTTTTTTATTTTTATTTATTTTTTTTTTTAATTAATTATTATTATTTTTTTTTTCATTTTTTTTATTAAAAACTTTTACATAAATCTCCACGATATTCTTTTGCTTTTATATTTTATAATGTGTAACAAATTAATATGCAAAATAATAAATCCTACTACTTAATGGGATGTTCTAAAATTCTACAATTTAACACAGATACCGAAGTGGACGGTGGGTGTAGAAAGGCTGACTACCCTTAATCTAAATCTTCACTTGAAAAGGTCAAAATGTTACATAACTCTTTTTTTTTAAGGAAAAAGGAAGAAGATAAGGAGGAGAAGGAAAGATCAAAACGAATATAAAGCATATTAAACGTTAATACCCTTTAAACACTGGAAAAAGGCGGGGTTTTGTATTGTGTGTCATTTGGGAGCTGTAGAGTGCCAGAAAATTACTTTATGTAATAAAACTTTTCATTTAAAGGGTATTTAAAGCAGCATTATATTTAATACATAGACTGTTCAGAAAAAAAGTACCATTCATCTGGTTCATGAAAAATAAAGAACATTTTCTGGCATTGCTCTATGTATATACATTCTTGTCAACATATCCCGGAAGATTACTGGTCCCGCCCCTTTCCGTACATTTTTTTCACATCAGTCTTTTTAGAGCCGTGTCAGCCATCGGTGGCTGACACTGATCTTTCCATTTAGGCTAAGTCAGCCGGCAGTGTAAAATATGATATAAAACTACAGAACTTACATAGTTTTAAGTAATTACTGACAATTTATTTAAAATTTACTTCATGTTTTTTTTTTTTTTTTCTTTTTTTTTTTTTAGGATTTTTATAGGAATATATCGTTAAGGCCTAATGGGGTTTATTGAAACTCGATAAACATAACACGCTTCTAAGCAGCACGTGTGGCCTGAATGGGATTTCCATAAGAATTCGCGTGGCGCTCAATGAGTTAATCGTAAATGTATTTGAAGTTAATTACTCTAAAAAATAAATTGTGTACACACAGGGGCGGGAACTAACAATGTTACTGGTTAGGTTGGCAAGTATGCATATATATTTTGCTTGATTTATAAAAATTTATAACACATTTTCTTCTTTTTTTTTTGTATTTTGTGTTTATATCTCTCATTAAAAATACATACAATATTCATATATAAACATTTCCATACAGTAATGTATATAAACATATTGATTAAAGAAGATTTGTTGATATTATATAATTATTCTTCTATCTGTATAGTATATTAACACAAATATATTTTGTAAATTTCGCAGCATCGAAAAATAGCAACATAGCTTCCATATCAAGGCTTAATGTAAATAGGACGTAAGCGTACTGTAGCTAGTGTTGAAATTTGAAAAAAAAAAAAAAAAAAAAAAAAAAAAGAATAACAGTGGGCTAAAAATACGCCGGAATAAATTAAAATGTTGTTTATTCTGGTTTTAGTCAGGTGATATCACTCGTGCTAAATAGCTGGATCCGCCCTCTCTTAAGCTCAGGTTCAGCTCATCATAAAAATATTGTTTTTAATATCTGCCGCACCAAAATGTTCAAAACACAAATGCCAATTTTCATATATTTTGAAATCTTCCCGTTTCAACTTTAAAAGCATTTAGATTAATTTATTTTATTTTGAATTTTTAAATTTAGACGTTTAAAGTCTTTTAAATGAAATTTCAGGATTCTGTAAGATCAATATCTATATATTTGAAAGTAATAAGACAATTCCTTTGTTTTAAATTTTTATTCCATAATAACTGTGATTTTGATTTCGTGATTAGGAAATTGAAAATAAATACTATTGAGCTATGTTCCAATAATAGATCTTATAAACTTAAAAAAATAATAATAATAATAATAATAAAGCAATTTTTCACTATTTGATTCTGTATTAAAAAACTTTTAATAGAAATTTGATATTTTATTATGTTACATTATGGGATAAATTGTAAATAACACAAAGCTTACAAACGGTACAGTAACCAAATGCAAATATGTCACAACAAAATTTAAACAGAAAATTTATGGTAAAAAATCTTTTTAAAATTATTAAATATTCATAATAATAATAATAAAACGATTGTCGAATGCATAATTGCTGTTTCATGCAATCAGTTTCGCTGTACCGTGTTTTCTAAAACATGATATTTAACTAGAGGTGTACGTACTCTTGAATATTGAAATGCGAAAAAAAAGTGTAACAGGGTTAAAATAGAATTTTAGCAGCGAAAAACTAGAAAAAGATGTTTAATACTTATGAAGAAAGACTTAACATATTAGGATCGGATATTATATTCTTCTCTTGTACCGTAAGCCACGCCTTTTCACAAATTTTCTAAAACTTTATAATATAAAGCAAAATAATTTTGCATATTTGTAATTAAATCATTTAAGTTTTGTCTTCAATAATCGATGTAGTAAATACCATTGTGATTTATGCATACCAGCGTCACATATAGAGTCAAATAGGAATATGCAAATTTGTCATTTTTTTTAAATAGTGTTTCAGCGAATCAGAGGCGGGGCTTCTTTTCTTTTGAAATTCTTTCACAATCCCTCGCCTACATTGTGATAACTTTACAAAAATATGCCAATTTGTATAATAAACATCGAAATATTGCTTAGGAAACAATAAAAATAACATAAAGGTAAATTAAAATAGTTTTCCGTAAAATTATATACAAACATTTCCTTATAGAGGATACAGATTATAACAAGTGACGGCCCCCTAACAGGAATAAAAAGTGAAATATCACTGTAACTCAAAAAATAATGTTAGGAACGAGCTGTAAATTTGGAAACCCATGTTTTTGATGATGCCCGTTCTATTCGTGCAAAAATTAACATAGGTCATAATTCATAATTTTTTCAAATATGAATTTATTAATAATTTTCATAATTCAAAAAATGTTTTTTTAGCAAAAATTTGCATGGAATATGTTTGGGTCACTTCATTCTAACGAATAAAAAAAACAGAATTTAAATATCATAATTATTTCGGAAGATATGATTTAATGTTTGTCAAATTCATTTAACATTAGCACCCCCAAACTTTGACAGCTTAGAACTCTATGAAAAATCGAGCGAAATATATAAACTATACCATTTTCCGTGATGATTTGATCCAAAGAATTCAAATAAATTATAAAAAATGGGGGTTACAATTGAAAAAAATGAAGTTGATGTCAGTTTTAATATGTAGACGACCCCCTAAGTAAAATCTAACTATAACATTATAAACTAGACGTTATTACAAACTGATTGGTACCAGTCGCATGTTTCTACGATAATTTACGGCAAAATTAGGTGGGGGGTGGCGTTTTTTTTTGGGTGACTGTACATGTACATTTGGCATTTTGCCAATTGCTAACGTGCTTGACAGGTTTTACGTAGTTAAATTTCTTAGAGATGGATGCGCCATGCCACGAGGAATTCCTCTAACTGATTACCAGAAAGGACAGATTATCGCGCTGAAAAATGTTAATAAAGGAGTCAGAGAAATTAGTAGGCTACTTCTAATAAGCAAAAGTAGCATCAGCGATTTTTTACGTGCTCCTGAAGCCCATGGCGCAAAGTAAAAGAGTGGCCGGCCAAAGAAATTTTTGCTTAGAGAAATTTTTACTGAGCTGAAAAAAACTGGAGCATCAATTCCCAGAGTTCGAATAAGCACAGGAATTACTAACGTAACTTCTCAGACAATTTATAACTACATTAAGCACTCAGAGCTCTTTCAGTATAAGAAGAGAAAACATCATCCATGCTGGAAGGATCACCATGATACAGAACGCCTACAGTGGTCTCAAAACCATATGTCTTGGACTACAGAATGGATATCTGTAGTTTTTTCAGATGAGAAAAAATTTCATTTAGACGGCCCAGATGGATATCAATATTATTGGCACAGTTTGGAGAAAGAAGACGAAGTGTACTCTACTCGGCAAGTTGGTGGTGGTGGCGTGATGGTGTGGCTAGCTGTTGGCTATGGTGGAAGGACAAATTTAGTGTTTCTAAGTAAGAAGCAGACTCACAAATATTATATTGAAACACTAAGCAGTGAGCTTTTGCCATTTGCGTTTGATCTTGGAGGAGAAAACTGGATTTTCAAACAAGATGGAGTGCCAATACACACAGCTAACAACGTTAAAAAATGGTTTCATGAGAACAACTTCAATGTTTTACCCTGGCCAGACAAGAGTCCGGATATGAATCCTACAGAAAACATTTGGGCTATACTTGTTCATAAAATTTATGAGGGTGGACGCCAGTATGAATAAATTCAGCAGCTCAAAGAAGCTCTTACAAACATTTGGGAAATTTTCTGTCAAAAAAATATTCAGAATCTCATTGAATCGATGCCTAAGAGAGTATATGAACTTATTAAAGCAAATGGGAGACGAATCCCTTACTAAAAACGTTTTATTTTAGAGATACAAGATGTGTCCGTCTACTTTTTTAAAGAAAAAATACAGTGCAAATATGCACCATTTTTGTTTCCTGAATTTTACCACTACATAAATCAAAAGGATTGAATCTATATCCAAAAAATAATAATATATGATGTCTCAAGAACATAATTATATTAGAGAAATGAACCTCATATCTCCATTTAAAGAAATAAACGGCTTTAAAGTATTACAAGTAAGAGTCCGTCTACTTTTTTTATGCAGTGTATATATATATATTTATACACATTTAATTATATAAATTAAATCCATCACAAATTACAAAAATTAATTTGTATTTAATTATGTATTTATATACATGCCTACATTTTTATTAATTTTCTTAAATAATTTTAAATTAAAAGCGGGGTTTAAATTTAAATTATTTTGAATTAAACATCCAATTTAACTAAAAACTGTTGCGTTAACTAGACTTTTTCCTGTATTACAGGTGCACCAATGTTTGCACCAATCGTCTATTGGGCTTAGAAAGCAGAGCACGCAAATAATAATGCATATTGATTAGTCCATATTTAAACGAAACACTTTTTAATTAGACGAACACACACATCACATGGTTACACATAGAGAAACAAATATTCAAGAAGTACAAGTAAAAAATGCGCCGCAGGAAACAGTTCAAGTGGTGGCGTGCCAATCGTTATTGGAATGATCTATTTTACAGTGAAGGAGGGTAAATACAAGAGACATTGTTAATAGAAAATAAATGTAATCTAACACCCCCCCCCCACACACAATGTCGACATATTTACCCAAATAACAATGTTACATCTAATCCCATAATTTTAAAACAGTTGTAATGTTTTGCTGATGTTAATGCTTTTGTAAGTATGTCAGCCCCCATATTTTCAGTAGAAACAAAATTTAAATCAATAATTCCGTTTTTCAGTGCATCCCTTATGAAATGATGCCTGATATCTATATGTTTCGTGCGTTTATGAAAGATCGGATTTTCAGCTAATTTAATAGATCCTAAGTTATCTGTAAATATACTCACTTTTTCAATTTTGCCATCAGATAACTCATTTAGTAATTTACATAAATAAATCCCCCTCCTTAGTGGCATCGGATAAAGCATTATATTCGGCTTCCGTTGATGAGAGAGCCACGGTACACTGTTTACAGCTTTCCCATGTAATTGCACCCCCACAAAATATGAAACAGTAAGCTGTATATGACCTACGGTCATCGAGGCAATTCCCCCAATCCGCATCAGCGTAACCGACCAAAGGTTCATTACTTTTTCTAAATACAAGTCGAAAATTTATTGTTTTGTTTAAGTATCGTTAAACTCGTTTAGCGGAAGGCCAATGAGTTTTATCAAAACAAGTTAGAAATTGACTTAATTGACTGACGGAATTTGCAATGTCCGGCCTGGTGGAAGTTGCAAGATACATCAAACTTCCAACTAATTCACGGTAGAGATATTCGTTTTCACGACATTTTTCGGCCTTTTTCAATCGAACGCTTGTATCCATAGGACAAGCTACGGGCTTGGCTTCTGTCATGCCAAAACGCTCTAAAAGTTCTCTAATATAACTATGTTGACTCATTGTTATAAGGCCATTTTCTAACTGAAAATTTATCCCTAGACAACATTTAACTATGCCTGAATATTTAACATCTAGTTTTTCATTAAGATGAATTTTGAAGTTTTCTAACATATTAGAGTCCTGTGACATAAACAATATGTCATCAACGTAAATCATTATATGAGTCAACCCTTTATCACTTTTAATATAATATAAACATGGATCTGCATTTGTTTGTTTTGCTCCGAAATCATTCAAAATTTTATTTAACTTAGTGTTCCAGCATCGGCCGGCCTGTTTGAGACCATACAGGGATTTTTTTAATAACAGAACTTTGTTCCCTACATTTAGATATTTAAGAATCTTGGCTGCTTTATCAGATATGTCCCTATCGCAATTTTCGTTTACAATTACATGTAGTATTTCTTTAAAGTAATCGGGACACTCCATAAAAATTTCCTCATCTAATTTTCCATTCAAATATGCTGACGTTATGTCAAATTGATGTATTTTAATTCCTAATTTAGCAGCATAACCTGCCAGAACTCTAATCGATCCCATTATTGCCACAGGAGCAAAAGTCTCATGAAAATCTATACCCAATTTTTGACTAAATCCGCGGGCTACTAATCTCGCTTTATATTTCAAAAGAGATCCATTTTGATCATATTTATTTGTAAGGACAAATTTACCTTTAATGCATTGTTTCTCGGGCCTGTCTACCACTTCGAATGTATCATTTTTTAATATTACTTTTATTTCCTCAGTCATAGCCCTATAGCAGTTCGAAGCTTCGGAGACCTTTAAAGCATTATTTATTTCTATTTCCGAATTAAAATTATAAACAACATTTGCACCTGACCTCTGGCTGCCGAATTATTTCGCGATTACGCAATGATAATATATTTCTCTCTTTGGAAGGCGCAAATAGAAGGTCACGTGACAGTTCATCACTTTCATTTTTTATTTCATGAGGAGAAATTTTCATGACTGCATGTGTGACTCATTTTGCGATTCGCTTAATTGTATTTCTCGATGAGAGGAGGCATCTGGATACAATTGACCTATTTTTGAAAAATCATTAGATTTCGCTTCAAAGAACTTAACACTACGCGATATAATTACTCGATTTGATTCAGGATGATAAATACAAAATGCTTTAGAATTTTCTGAATAACCTACAAAAAATCCTTTTTTAGACCTTGCAGAAAATTTATGTTTAGGTTGATTATTGAAATAATAAGAAATGCAGCCAAAAGTCTTAAAATAACTAACATTTGGTACTGCATTATTCCATAATTCATATGGGGTTTTTCCATTTAAAGCTTTTGTTGGGCATCTATTTCTTATATAATTAGAAATGTTAATAGCTTCTGCCCATAAATTTAAGGGTAATTTCGTTTGTGATAATAGACAACGGGCCATTTCGACAAGGGTTCGATTTTTTCTCTCAGCAACGCCCCCTTGTTCTGGGCAATGGGGGGTTGTTAATCTATGCTGAATACCATTTTCTTTCAAGAAATTTTCAAATTCAGTCCCAATAAATTCGCCCCCATTATCTCTCATGATTTTTTTAAATTTTATAGATTTTTCATTTTCCCAAAGAAATTTAAAAAGCATTCAATGCCTCATCTTTAGTTTTTAAGAATTTTACTGCACAATAACGAGAATAGTCGTCAATAAATATAATAAAATAAAGAGACTTACCTATTGAGGGTATCCTTATGGGGCCACAAAGATCCGAATGAACTATTTCTAACATTTTAGTAACACGATCGGAGTGCTTAGGGAAAGGCGCACGGGTCATTTTATTTAACGCGCATACTTCACAATTGAAGTTGGATACTTTTTTAATATTTAACCCCCTAATATGACCCTTTAAATTTGAATCAATCAAATCTTTTACATTTAGATGACTCATTCTACAATGCCACTTTTCAATATCAGCAAATATTTTTTTCAGAACTATCGATAGACTTACTAGAAAAATTAGCTGCATTATTTATATCAATATTATCCCGCAAAAAATAAAGTTCGTTTTTTCTGTCCGCAATTAGAGTCACATTTTTCTTTTTGTTATTTATAATAGCATATTTGTCTTTAAAAGTTACATTGAAAACTTTGTCGCACATTTGTGACACAGACAACAAATTAGTTTTTCATTCTGGAACCAACAGAGCATCATTGATTTCCAAATTTCAAAGTTTTGAGTTCACTTCTGCTTTAATTAAAACTTTACCAACACCGGACACATCGGTAGTTTCAATATTTACTAAATTTACGGATTTAATTTCCGTATCCTTTAAATCGTGAAATTTGGAGTCATTTTTGCACACATGCCTAGTGCAGCCGCTGTCCACACACTAAAGATTCTCGGATTGTTCTTTAGAGAACATGAAAGTATTCGTTGAATTTGTGTTGGCCAGTAGTCCTAGACTGTTTTGTCTATATTTAAATGACTTTTCTTTATCACACTGAGCAGCACGGTGACCTAGGCGTTTGCATTTCCGACAACTAATTTTGGAATTATCTCGTTCGTTCTGAGTTGACTGTTCCGTAATTTTTGGATTTATTTTATGTTTATTCCACGGAGGAGGTTTCTTTCGAAAATTACCAGTCATGAACGCTCCATCGTTCTGTTTGTCATCATGGCGTCTGGCGTCGTTTTCTTCTACTATTTTTATTCGAAGTACTTCTGGTTTCGGTAGCTCGTCTCTGGATTCTATCGCGCACCGGAAATTTTCATAGCTTGATGGTAGACTGTATAACAACATCACAGTTAATAAATCATCATCTATTTTAATATCCATTTCAGAGAGTTTATCGACTATGTCAAAAAACTTTCGAAGATGATCACGAATGCACGCAGAAGAGGAATCTGCAATTTTATGCTGAATAAGCGATTTCAACAGTGACGCTTTTCTGGCGGGGCCTTTAGATTGATATATTTCTTCTAATTTTTTCCATATATCCAGAGATGTTTCACAGTTTTTTATTTGTTTAAGTTCTGAAGGCGATATACACACAATTATGTCGGCTTTGGCTTTTTTTATCCATATCAGTCCATTTATCGAACTCTTCTTCTGATTTCGCATCACTTTCCAAGAGCTCTGGCTTTGGTTTCGAGCCAGATACATAAATCCAGGATTCATTTTTTAACAAGAGTGCCTTCATTTGTATTTTCCATGTTTCGTAATTGTCTTTGTTTAGCGTTTCAATACGTAGTGTTCCAAATGACGCCATTGTCAACAGTGATCGTCTATCAAACAGGTAAAAGACTATTTATCGTAAATAAAAGTTAATTTGCTCTGGGCCCATAACCTATTGGGCTTAGAAAGCAGAGCACGCAAATAATAATGCATATTGATTAGTCCATATTTAAACGAAACACTTTTAAATTAGACGAACATACACATCACATGGTTACACATAGAGAAACAAATATTCAAGAAGTACAAGTAAAAAATGCGCCGTACGAAAACAGTTCAAGTGGTGGCGCGCCAATCGTTATTGGAATGATCTATTTTACAGTGCAGGAGGTTAAATACAAGAGGCATTGGTAAAAGAAAATAAATGTAATCTAACATCGTCTATATATGTGCGAATGATATATATATATATATATAGAGAGAGAGAGAGAGATAAATGTAGGAATATATAAACAGATGAATGAAATTAACCCCCAAAAATCACCGAAATCTTCCTCAGGGAGGCCCCTCAGTGTAGGATGAAAGTGAAGTTTTTTAAACGAATCGTACTTTGCGAAACTGCCTCTTACCCTACAGCTCCCCCCTTTGAAAAATAAAATTTTGTTAGAAGGTTTTTAAACGAACCTTTGAAAAAAGTTTCTAACTGAAAATAGTAATTTTAAATCAACTAATAGCTTCTAGCTTCTTAAAATTTAAATACAAAATACCTAATAAACTTATTTATTCCGTCTAAAATAATTTTGAACTAACAACCTTTAAGAAGAAAAAAAAATCGCCTCTGTACATAAGCTTAAACTTGCACTGGCAAAAACTTTAAACGCAAACATAATTAAATTTCTTAACGCAAACATTTTAATGCGGAATACTTGGTTGAAACATTTAAACTAAGTTTTTAAACCTATAATTTACAATAATTTTAACGTTATAATCCTAATCAACAGCAATTCGTTAAATTTTATACATGAAACGAGGAACGAAAAAAAAAACTATTTAATATCGTAGTTATCTAAAAAAAAGACTTTACCACAGTTCTTAAACACGCACTTTTAAAAAAGTTAACTAATGCAAAAGTGCGTCATTTCGAAAAGCAAACACTCTTTTAAATTGCCCGTTATTATATTAAAGTTACTGTCTAGTGTAGTCCCGTATTTTACAGAGGTAATTACAATCATCCAGCTATATCTGGGAATTCATTTTGTTAAACAAATATTCAAAATTTTACAATAAAAATTTAGCAGAATTTACAAAAGATCTTCAGCTTCCTTGGGATGATAAAAAATAACTCCTTTTACAATGATAATAGTTAGAAATTGGATGAAAAGCTTAGCATCTTGTCTGAAAAACTAGAAAAAAGAACATTTTGTAATATCTACAGTCAGCAGATGCAACTCAAATCAACAGTAATGTGAACATATCAATATAACATATTTAAATGTTTACACGTACATTATTTCCCATCTTTTTTAAACTAAGTAGGGGAAGTAAAACCTTGAAAACAGTTTCGCGACTCGTACTTTGCGAAACTGCCTCCTACCTTACAACCAATGATAAATATTCGAGTTCAAGTGTGACCAACGACCATATTCCTCCATAAATTGTCAGAGTAATGAATTTCCTGACGAAAAATGTAAGTTAACACTGACGAAACTTAACACATCTGCATCAAACTATGTTTCTGTACCTGCAAAATTTTCGAAGATTTCGACATGTAATTCCGTCTAATATGTTCATAAACACTGTTTAGCATCATACAATATAAAACTAATACTTTCTTGAAAAATGTGTGTAGTTTATTGTTTTGATCATTAATGTAATGTTGTTTATAATTTAAATGCCTACAAGAATAATTCTGTTTTAACGATATCATTTACATAAATCCTACATGGAAAATGTATATAAAAAACTGAGAATGTTTCATAATTTTCATATTCGTTTACCAATATTTAAAATCAAATAACCAATTAACGTGTGATGCAACTTTTAAAATACTATACATATACCTATTTAAACTAAAACAGCAATTCACAAATGTATATTTAGCTTGTGAATTTGAAGGAGTTACCCCAAGTAGCACATGAACGTTCTCTGAACGTCTAATAACGGTTACACTGGTTCAAACACCGTGTTTCGTGTCAAAAGAACGTTCTACTCGACGTTCAAAAGCAGTATTATTCAGAACGTTCTAAAAAGGTGTGTTTTGTACCATTCATAAAACGTACAATTTCAGTTTTATAAAAAACGTTAAGGGGAAACACCGTCGTAACACGTTCTGTTTTAGTACAATTATAACGAATATGACAAAGTGCTCTATTTTCCGTTATAATGTATAAAATTTTTGACAACAAGACAGAACTTGATTTTGTTGATACAATTTATAAAAATATTCATTGGGAAATAAAAATGAAGAGGTGGTTTTGTTTTTTAACATAATTTTAAATTATAATTATCTGATATTTGCAATTGAATTTCTCTTCGCGAAAACTCTAAAATGAACGCATAATCATGTAATTTTGTTGACATACTCTATATAAAATTATTATTTGATTGTTATATTAGTTTGCTGCATTAGAAAATAATTTGGAATAAAATGGAAATATTTAATTCGATCAAGTATTTCGATATTACACTTTTGCTTAATTTATATGTTTTTAGAGTACAAAGAAATGGTTTTTGCAATTCGTCAGTGTATATGTGTATACACGGGATTTAAATGCCCTTTCGTATGTATTAGTTGGTTAGTTAATATATATATATATATATAAGCCTTTTATATGAATATGGAAATTTTAAACCTCGCAAGTGCGCAAAAATGGTTCCACGGCTTTTCTTCAAACTCGCCACTTTACCTTTCATCCAGATGTACATTCCGTATGTAATTTAAGATTTACGGTGAAAAGGTTATTTGTAGAAAATCGTAAGTGAGAATATATATAATTCTATCAAAAAGGGCTCGAACGATTTTCTTCAAATTTGCTACATAAACCCTTTTTAGATGTCTTTCCACGTATATTACTTAATTACTACAAGAAAAGAAAATTGACAAGCATCCTGATTAAGTAGCTCGGAAATTGGTGTTTCAAAAAAAGTTTTTATCTTTTTTTTTTTTTTTTTTTTTTTAACTTGCTATGTAAAATCCTTTTTATGTGTTTTTCACGACGCATGCATTAGGTTTTTTTTACAGGAAAATTGTTATATGTCTAATATGGTTAATCCAATTTATGTATTCTGATCGCACTATATGTAAAAGAGCATATAATAAGAGTAGTAGTGAATTATGGAAGTCATATTGTTACAAATAAAATAAAAAAAAATATTTTAAAAATTTTACACTATTCATGATTTTTTTTTTTCAAATTTCACTTCATTATTTTGTTAAAAAAAATCGTCAAAAATATTTTAATATAATTATATACACATATTATACATTTGATGATGAAAAATTCTTTGATTTAGAAGTTATTCAAATATTGAACTACTTACATACTAAATGTTATAATATTACTTGAATCTACCAATTCATTATTTTTATAACAATCTATCTTTTACAAAATATTTTAAAAATTAATATAATTTGAAATAATAAAATAAATTTGAATTATATATATATATATATATATATATATATATATATATATATGAAATATATTAAAGGATTAATTTTTGAATGTAAAATTCTATCTATTAGAAACGTTGGCTGAAACAGGAAACTCATAATTATTTACATTATCGCAAACCGCAAAAACATCTGCTGGTAGAGAAATGGTTGTAATTTAGGAGCGTATTTCGCTTCTTGGCGATTTTCTCACTTGTTATTTTCCCCTTTTGCTTTTAAATAGCAAATGGTCAATTTTAAAAGCTTAAAGTTTACTATTAAAGAACAGTTTTTACTAGAGATAGGGCAGTAAATATAAAACTGTAATCTCTAATAATGTTTAAATTATAAACTTTTATTTTTATTAATCTGACATTAGTTTTCACTTATCTATAACAAAAAATATATAAAAATATGCAACGTAATTCTCAGTGCAAAAAGGTATTTTCATTTAGTTATTTCTAATTAATTAAATAATGAAGGTTTTTTTTTTTATATAAGTTTCATATATTACATATTTTAGATTTTTTTTTCTTTATAAAGAAATAAAATTTTATAATTCTTTTTTCTACATCATTCTTAAGAAAAATAATATAGATTATTAGAATATACATTAATATCTTTTGAAGAATTCCTTAAAATGTATAACTTCAGCAATGAATAAAACTTGATACAAGGTATTCCCACTTTCATTACTTTGTATACCTTCACTCGCAGTTATTAAGCAAATTTAATGCATTTCTGTAAAAATGTTTGTTTTGCACTTGGAAAAAAAATAAAAAAATAAATAGATTTTCAAAACAATCTGTAGAATTTTAATCTTCTTGCTATTAATTTGATTTGAAATCAAACATCAACTTAAAAATAACAACTTCATAACAGCTAATCGTACACTTTTTACGATTCCATGTGCTGTTATTCATTTTTTTAACCGTAATGGATTAAAGAAGGATTTTTTTTTCTTTTAATAATAACTGGTTTTTTAACTGGTCATTTAAAACGCATAAGTCTATGAAAATGCGCATCAACAAATTTTCAATCATATCGAATATTTTTAAGGCCCTTTACATCAATTACAGTTAATCAACCTCAGTTTAATTTATTTAATCAGAAATATGTATGTTTTTTTTTTTTTTTTTTTTTTTATGATTATTGCAGCGTACTATTTTAGAATTTAACTAGTAAAAATATCTCTTTCAGACCATATTTATTCGAATTATTTTTTATACTTTTACATAAATTACTCGTACCACATGCAAGATAATTAATAAGGAATTTTCTAATAAAACTAAACACCTGATCGACACATATTAATTTCAATGAATTCTAAAACTATTTATGAAAATGTGAACGCAGGCAGATTGATACACCATTCTACAGACAAACAAAATTTATTAATTCTTTTCAACTTTATTTGAAAATTTTAAAAACGTATAACTGATAACTCAACAGAAATGCACTTCGATCAAATTCCATTCATATTCAGGATATTACAGCGAAATTTTCAGGATGGTTTAGAAAATATTCGTCATAGAACGCAATATATCCTAATTCTTTCGTAAATCCTTGTATAAAATCTAGTCGTATTTTTATACTATTTTCAATAAAGAACATGACATAATCAGCTGAATAATAATATATCAGTATATCAGATTAAACTTATTCTAAAAATAATCAAGTAAAGGAAAGAGTAGACAGACAGATGAACCGAAATCTTAAATACTGTTCAGTTTTCTTGGAAGGTGTTAAAAAAGATAGAGCGTTAATTGTGTTAAATAATACTTGCGCTGTACGATCCCAGATATGTGTTTGTGTGTGTTTATTTAGCAATACACAAGCCATTATTATTTTTATTTTTTAACATTTCCCAGCAAAGTTGACAAGCTTATATGATACCAGTTTTTCTATCTCTTGATCTGCTTCTTCGCGCATTAATTTTATAAACATTTTTAACATGCTCCAAAACCTATATATATATATATGTATATATTTCAATTTTACTATTCCTTGCTCTTGACTGAAAATGGTATAAATAGCACTAGTGCTTTAGATGCGGTGATGCCTGAAAAGAACTCTGATATATTATGGTCTACCAGAGATATTTAAGTAAAACTTATTTTATTATATTTTTATACAGCGTAAAACATAAGAAAACATATATTACATACATACGTTCACTTATATTACATAATTAATGTAATTCAT
Source organism: Salticus scenicus (assembly GCA_963930645.1). Taxonomy (NCBI): domain Eukaryota; kingdom Metazoa; phylum Arthropoda; class Arachnida; order Araneae; family Salticidae; genus Salticus; species Salticus scenicus. Next base: position 105,138,693 of record OZ005653.1, read on the forward strand.
ATGCCTAAATGCATGCTTTGTATAAAATGTGGCATGATTAGCATAATATTCACTTCGCGACAAAAAAAAAAAAAAAAAAAAAAAAAAATATTAAGATGCATTGGGGGATATATGCGAGAATTTCTGAGTTCATATTTAGTTCTTTTACGCTTTTCAACATTCTAACAAAATCAAAAAGCGTTTGTGATTTTGGTTTGTTTGTCTATCTGTATTTTTGCTCATTTATTCAGTAAATAATTTTAGAATATTATATTTTTGATATGTTGTTCAGGTTTACTTTGGCTCTATCATTATTGAGAATAATAAAAATAGTACTGTTTTATGCACAGAAACTCAGAAAACAATTCCGACACATTTAGGGTCTATGGGAGGTCTTTCCTTAAAGCATATTTTAAAAATTGTATATTTTGCACAAAATAACAGAATTATCATACATTATTCTGCTGTAAAATGCAGTGTTTCCTGTAGAATATAATTAGCAAAATTAATAAGCTTATAGGGCTTTACAATCGTTTTCAGATACATTATGAGATATAAGTCGAAATTGCGCATGTAAATTTTCTGTATTGTAAAGGTTTTTTCGCCCTTTCTTTTTTCGTTGGTATTGTATGCAGAACGTATGGAAACTTTAAACGATATACAAGCTTATAAAAAAAAATAATGATCCACTTCATGCTTTCCCTTTCGTAATAATAATAATAATAATAATAATAAAGGTATAAAGCAAGCTTTTATGAGATTTCTTTCTCCGTAATTAAAAACACTATACAGTTTAAGGCATCATTATTGAGGTAAATTTCACTTCAGATTGAACGATATAACGGATAAAGTGTACTTGGAAAGAATTTTCTAATTTATACGAACTGCAAAACTTTTCTCTTTTATTAATTAATAAATTAGTAAAACATGTGTGATTGCTGCAATAATTGAATAAAATTAATTTTTTTTTTCAAATTACATAATGCAATAGTTATGTTTCATACCGTTTAAACAGTTTTTTCTATTAACCCATTATTTGCTAAACTAATTTTCAAATTTTTTCTTAATTAGTGAGTTTTATAAGTTTTAGTAAAAACTATTTAAGAATTATAACAAATTTCAAGAAATTAAGCATACTACCGCAGATCGTCTTATTTTTGGGACAGTGGCAGAATGCATTATGTAAAACTATATTTCCATTATCATATTGTCTAAAACTATTTTTAAAAAAAAAGTTACGTCCCAAAAAAGGGACAATAAAAAATAATGAGTTAAAGTAATAAAAACAAAACACAACAACAAGAATAAATATAAATTTCTAAATATTCCATATGAATTTAAAATATTCAGTCTGGAACAAATAAAAAAGCTAACAATTTTATTATGTTTCTTTCTTTATGATTATATTTTTTCTATGCAATTTTTATTGATTTTCATTAATAGTTTTCTTTCATAAAAATAACAGTGCGTGTAATTCATTTAAGCAAACCAATTAAACAGGCCTTTAGTATTTTAACTACGATCAATTAAATAAATTTATTAAAAATTTAAAAAAAAAAAAAATACATAGACTAAAAATAAATTAATTCCTTTTTAATAATAAAATTAAAATAATAATAGTGTGTTTTGTTAAATCTCGCCAAACGCCAAATCGCTGCCGCCGAACTTCCTCTAGGTTGCCAGCCTATGTTGCGAGCCAAAGTGCAAAGTCAATGGCATATGGCAATTGGCAATGAGTGTTTAACATAACATTACCCGACACGTTGAAAAAAGACAGCTACAGAACACAGATAAGTCTCATTTTACATTATATATATACATCAAAATCTAACAATTCTATTAAGCATGTAAAAAATTCTCGAAAACTGTTTAAATTTAAAGCCAAATTAACCTAATATTTTTTTTTCAAATTTTTAAAATGTTCCATTTTGGTTTTTTCTTTTTTCCGTTAATTTTATATTATTATAGTTTAACGATAAATATATTTGAGTATTAATTTGTAGTAGAGTGATAAGTTTACTTCTTAAAAATATTTTTGTGTTTGAGAAATGAAATTTAATTTTTAGCATTTGGGCATAAAAATATTTTTAAACATTAACTTATTAATGAATCCACAAAAAAAAATAAATAAAATCAGATATGTTTAGATGTTATTACATTATAGTAAAATCAAGGGATAATATTAAAAATTAGTTGGCAGGAAGTTCTTAAAAAAAAAGAGTACGTTTCTGGAATTTTATATTTTATATTGTTTTATTTCAGCGCATATAGATGGAAAATTTATAATTTCGTAAGTCAATAACTTAAATAAAATTTTCATACATACGCATTAAAATATAATATTGTTAAGTACATTAAAATTTCTCGAAATCTATTTAAATTTACAGTAGCAAAAATTTTTTTAATTTTAGTCTTTTGAAAATATTTTAGATGTACCTCTTGACAAATGTTTGTTTTAGTTTTCCATCTGTTGCGCATTATAATAATTTTGAAATAGAATCTATACACGTTTAGGTAAATTTATTCATAAGTTAATGTTTTAAAAATATTTTTATATTTAAATGCTGAAACTTGGGAATAAATTTCAGCATTCAAAAAAAAATATTTCTTAAATTTTATCTATGAATGATTAATTAATAGTCAGAAATGTCTAAATTCTGTAACTAAACGTTAATAATGCACAATCGATGGAAAAATAAAATAAAACTTTGTTAAGAGGAATCTTAATTTGTTAACAGTGTCTTTAAATGTTAACAGTGTGTTTTAACAATGTCTTTGTTAAAATCTACATTTAAAGTATTAAAAAAACTTTGAAATTAAAAAAATTATTGTCATTGTCAATTTAAATAGATTTCGAGAAATTGCTTTGTATGTAATAATATTATACTTCAATACATTTATGTAAATTTGCATAATACTATGACAGTTTACAAAAACAAACAAACACACACACATTCACGCACACACACAAAAAAAAAGAAGAAAGAAAGAAAGAAAGAAAAGAAAGAGAGAATAAAAATAAATAAAGTACACACGTCACACAATTTTGAGGGAACATACGACCCTTAGAACTTCAAAAAACATCGATTTAATTATAGTCTTTTTTAAAGTAAATCATTGTTAACTAAGCTTTATTGGGCATGTCTAATTGTTACCTATAAGATTATTATGTATTTTGGAATATAATTTAAATTCTGTGGTGAATTACTTAATAATTTATGTGTTAATAATAAATGTGTTTTTTTTTCACCTTGCACGCAGGATACCTCTAAAACTATTTAATATTTTTTCTTGAAATTTTCACAGATTATGTAACATATCAGATCCTTCAAACTGAACCTAAATTTGTTCCAGTTTAGGTTAAAAAAAAAGTTTAAAGATAATTTATTTTTTAATAAAATCTAAGTATCACCTGTATAAAAAAATATGGAGGGGGGGGGGGGGAATACAAATTCAGTTTAAAGGATCTGATATTTTACATAATCTGTGAAAATTTCAAGAAAAAATATTAAATAGTTTCAGAGATATCTTGCGCGTAAGGTGAAAAAAAAAACACATTTATTATTAACACATAAATTATTAAATAATTCACCATAGAATTTAAATTATATTCCAAAATACATAATAAACTTATAGATAACAATTAGACATGTTCAATGAAGCTTAGTTAACAATGATTTACTTTTAAAAAGACTATAATTAAATCGATGTTCTAAGGGTCGTATGTGCCCTTAAAACGTACAAAGAACGTTCGAAGAACGATTCAAAGAACGTTTTAAAACGTTCAAAGAACGATTTTAAAACGTTCAAACAACGTTCAGGACGTTGCAAAAACGTATATGAAGAACGTTCTGAGAACGTGTCTGTAGAAACAATGGTGATGTTTACACGTGTGCAGAACGTGTTTTGTACCGTACTATTCGACGTCTTCAAGATGGACAAATAGACGTCTATAAAACGTTCAAGTTGAACGTTCATAGAACGTGTTAGTAGAACTATTTTTAAACGTTCAGAGAACGTTTCCGTGCTGCTTGGGACTTTGCATTAAGATTTCAATCGGTTTCTAATTTGAATTTAACTAAGTATTTTAGAATCCAATGAGTGAAATATAGTAATTAATTCTACCTGTCTGGGTGATTTATTTAAAATTTTCCACTTTAGTGTGATTACAAAATAACACTTGCTCATATTTAATCACGAGTATTCGTTTACAGCTCAAGGATATAAAGGGGGAATTTGTGTCATGTTAAAAGCTGTATTAGGAAAGAAGTAAGTAGCTAAAATACAATCAGAATGCAATACCTTTTACTATAAAGTAAACGATTTTTTTTTTCTTTTTTTAAAGTTAGAACCACATTAAGAAAATAGTATTAAAATATATACAATAATTTACATTTCAGAACAGTTACAAATTACATAATTATAAAATTAAGTTAAACCACTTAATTTAAATTTAGTTAATTTTAGAAAATAAAACTCAAAGAATGTGTACATATTTGTTAGGGGAAGAATGCATATTATTGCAAACGCACTTAATTCCGCATGCCCACAAATATATAATCTATTCATATTATATAGTATATTCATATTATTACATATTCATACGAATGATACCTTATACTCACATACTAAAGTTTTGCCGCCGCAATAAAATTACCTGACAGCACTCTTTCTTAATATCTAATCAAAAATGTGGTGACATACATGTGTACTCACCAATTTATTGAACAATTAAATGTAATATCTCTTAAAATTCTTGTACGACTGCAGTTTGACTGTAAATAATAATAATAATAATAATAATATATATATATATATATATATATATATATATATATATATATATATATATATATATATATATATATATATATATATATATATATATATATACAGAGGTGTACATATTTATAAGACACCTACCTAATTTGACAAATAGTGAAAGAATAGATTCAGAGCTTAAAAAAAAGTTTTATCAAATACGTCAAAAACATAAATTTATTCTGTTATCACACGTAATTGTTTTACAGAAATGGTATTTGTATAGAGTTTAATGAAAAAAAATTAAAAGTAACATGGACAAAATTATAAGATACCATAACATTTTAATAAATACAACTGCTTTTTTTCGAAAATAATGTGCAATATGCAAATTTTCTGCACGCTGTTATGACGTCAGCAATTAACTAAAGCAGACGATAAACGACTTCACGCATTTACAAACATGCCATGAGGTACCGAATTAAAAGAAACTGAAATTCACGAAATTTGGAGATTAAATGGAACTGGTTCTTCAATTAATAATATTTCAAAAGTTATTAAACGCTCTAGATGTTCAATTAGAATTATTTTGAAAAGAGGAATTAATGGATTGGTGATTAAAAGATCTAGACGTACTCCTTGCTTGTCCTCGACAGACAGACGCCATGTGCTTTCGCTTGCTACACAGAATAAGACGACAACTACAGGCATTAAAAATGCTTTGAAACTGAATTGTTCAAGGCGAATCATTCGCAGAGTGTTGCATAATGCTTCCTATGTGAAATATAAAAAAAATTGAAAAATTGAAAAAAAGAAAAAAAAAAAAAAAAAAAAAAAAACCCGCCGCTTCTAAGCCGGCACAAAATGGAGCGTCTAAACTTCGCTGAACAAACTATGGCCTGAACCTCCAAATGGTACTCTGTGTTATTTTCTGACGAAAAAACGTTTAACCTGGGTGGACCTGACGGGTTTCAATATTATTTGCAGGATTTACGGAAGTCTCCTCATGTACTACTGAGCCGCCAAATGTGTAGAGGCTCAGTAATTATTTTGGCTCTTTTTCCGGCTCAAGGAAAAACGGATATTGTTTTTGTGCATTCAAGAATGAATTCCGAAAAGTATAAGAAACTTCTTAAAGATCAACTAGTCATATACAGTGAACTTCTTTGTGGCGAAAACTACACTTTCCAGCACGATAACGCGCCGATTCATGTGTTCACACGAAACAGAAAAGTAGCATTCAGAGCAAAATATCAATGTTCTCCCGTGGCCTTCTCGCTACCCAGACTTAAATCCAATTGAAAACTTATGGGGGATCTTAGCTCGTGCGGTTTACCGAAATGGGAGACAACTTTTATGTGTCGAAGATTCTCTATATGTATTCTTTATATATATATATATATATATATATATATAAAGAATATGTCATACCATTTTAGTTCTATAATTTACTTTCTTCTACAAATACTGCTAATTTAATATGTAATCTCAATTAAATTCAAAACTTTTCGAAATAATTTGGAACTGCTGAAAGATAAAATAGCGTAGTATCATTTTATTAATACCGGATTCTAATCGGTAATCAATTTATAACCTGGAACAATCTATTATCAAGCTGATTCATGTGTAAGTAGTAATTAACGAAATTAAGTTTATTGTTTTAAAAGACTAAAAAATGAAACACAAATGATTAAAAATATATTATATTATATATATATATATATATATTACATATTGTATACATATTTTATACATGTAATATATATATAGATATAGATAGATAGATAGATAGATAGACAGATAGATAGATAACTAATATACTGATTGAAATAAATCATATTTAAAATTTCTCGTAATTATTCATATATTTATTTTATTAATTTTTATGCAAGGTTTTCAAAGCTGCTTAGTTCTTTTTAACTTACAACGATATATTTCTTTTACTTTCAGCAATTTTAACAATTCATTGCTTCTTTAAAAAGTAATTTTTTCAAGTATAATGTCATATTTATTATCAATTGCATGATGACAACAAAAATTAAAAACAACAAAATAATAATGTTCTAAATTTGAAATGCTTTCAGTTCAAGATTATTATAAAATACCTACTATTTATGTAGCAAAATATGACTTTAAAAATTCTGGGTTTTACCCCAGTAACCGAAACATTTTAAGGATTAAGTATTTGTTGAAACAGAAAATGAGAAAAAAAAAACTGTCCACCATTTCCAATACCTTATTCGACAGAAACATTACCTTCATTAGTACTTATGAACGATTTCAACACCGACACATGCATTTTAAAAAATCGCCTTATAATTTAAGATTATAAATAATCTCTAAAAAATAAAGAGTTAAATTTGAACACGTGTCATTTGTATTAAATATATTTATACCACTTTAAACACACGTAAATATAAATTTATTTAAAAGATGTTAATTTTTTTTTATCCAAAGCTTTTCGCTTTAATAGTAAAGCATCATCAGGGATTTATGATTCGTTTCCATTGCGCAGTTTTAAATATGTTTTCTTTTTACAGTCAACAGTTAAGTCTTTTAATAACGTGATATATTTTAAATATAAGCAAAAAACAATATGAACTCCGGTAGAGGTTGTACCAAGGAGTTAAGAAAAGTGAGAGAAGCTGGAACTATTGCATATCATACGAGGTTATTGTAGGAGAAAAACATCATGAATTAGCAGAAATAAACTATTAACTATTTTATAATATTGTGCCAAATTATTGGTAAAATTGCAGCATCTTTGGAATTTATTGCATTTTTGCATTTAATTATATGAATAGCTTCGGAAATGTAAAGTTCTTGGATATTAGATGGTGCTGTAATAATTTTGGCTTTATCCCATACAGGGTTGGCGTTTGTGTTGGCATAGATGAAGTCGACTAGAGTAGAACTATTTGCTTCTTTGATATTTCGTATATGTTCTTGTATTCTTTTATTTAAAGTCCTCTTGGTCTGTCCAATATAATAGAAAAGTTCTTTATTGCTTCCTATGGGAATTTGATAGACTCCTCCAGTGGGTCCATTTAAGTCGCGGTCATGAAGGGTTAATTGTTTAACAGTTATAGAAGAACTGAATGGGATAAAGAAATTAAATTTACGTTGTATATAATGTTTAAAGCTATAGAATTCTTTACAGAAAGGGAGACTATTAGTGTAACGAAATTCAGAAATAACAGTTATTTCTGAACTTTGATGATTATTTTCAATATGTCGATATTTTCACGTTTTATGAATTTACGATATAAACTTAACAAATTCTTTTTACGTTTGAAATTCCTTAAAGATTGCAAAAACCTTAATATAGTACCAAGATCTCTATTGATTAACCATAAATCCTTCCCTCCAGCCTGTAAACATATAATTTTTACTGCACAAATGAAGATGCTAAAAAATGCTATTCGGAACTTAAGAAAATCTATTATAACTCTTGAAACCGAAACTTATTATTGCTTTTTGAAACTTACAAACCTTTCTCAACCAGAAGACCTCGATACTTTCTTACAAAATATTTTTCTTAGTATGGATAAATTCCAACATCAAATGACTTTAAAATAAAATTTAAAAATTAAAAAACTTTTGAATTTACAAAGTACAGTATCTAAAAAGTTTAAAGACTTCAATAAACCGGAAAATTTTCTCAATCTCTCCAACTACAAATTCACCTCAAAAGAACTGGAATTACTCAATAAAGGTTCGAACTTTGCTCCTAAACCTCGCCTAAATCCTGTAAACGTTATCCCTAAATTTGAAAACATTATAAAAGATATTCCTAAGGAGCATCAAGATCAAGTACGGGCTTCTGCAGTTTTCTCATTAAATAAGCATCTTAACAGCAAAAGTGGGTCCAATAATCAAAATCTTTTTATTTCAAAACAAATTAAAACTAACAAAAATGTAAGATTATTAATTGCTGATAAATCTAAACAAATCGTTGCCCTTAATACAGATGATTTCCACGATAAAGCTCTTGCAGCTATTAATGACTTAGCCTGTATTATAATTAAAACTAATCCTATTGAAAATTTTACTCGTAAAATTCAAAAGTTCATTCATAAGTATATTGATTTAATTGCTCCACAAAGTATCAAAATTCCTTTATACCCGTCTATTCCTAAAATGTTTTTTAAAATTAAAACTCATAAATTTAACCACCCGTTTCGTCCCATTGTTTCCAAATGCAATAGTCCTTCATTTTTTCTAGAAAAATTTCTCGCAAATTTACTTAAACCATTAGTACTTAACGACCCACGTATTGTAAAATCCGGCTTGGAAGCTAAAAGTAGAATTCTAAATACTACATTTACCCCTACAGATAAATTTTTCAGTCTTGACGTTGTTTCCTTATTTCCGAATATTCCTTTAGATTTAGTTAAATCCATTATCCTTGATAAATGTACTGCTACACCATCACTTAACCCTTTTCTCAAATTTATTTGTTAAGCTTTTGACCTCATTAATGCTAATAATACCTTTTTGTTTAATAAAGTGATATATAAACAAACTTTTGGAGCCCCGATGGGTTCCCCTCTTAGTCCTATTTTAGCAGATTTATTACTCATTGAATTAGAAAAACGCGTATTTGAAACTTCCATACTCAAACCTACTATATATTTGCGATATGTTGACGATATTTTTATCTCCTGGCCTTATTCAAAAAATGCACTTCTTAATTTAATTGATTGTCTCAACAACCAATTTCCATCGATTAAATTTACATTTAAAACTGAGATCAATCGTACGCTTCCGTTTCTTCACCTTAAGATACATCGTAACGAAAATAATACAACTATATGGTTTGACGTCTTTTCCAAAAACACATTTATCCCTTTACCGATCCCAGCTGATTCAGCTCATCCTACTAATTATAAAAATGCTTTTTTTTAATTCCTACATTACCCGAGCTATAAATTATACCACTTTTAAATTTAATGAAAAACAACAAATTAACAATATTATTCAAATAGGTACTGCTGCGGGATATAGTAAATCTAGTATTATAAGATTAGTTAATAGAATAAAAAATCGCATGCTAATTAAACCTAATAATCCCACTCTAGATTAAACTCTAAAATTTCGTTACACTAATAGTCTCCCTTTCTGTAAAGAATTCTATAGCTTTAAACATTATATACAACGTAAATTTAATTTCTTTATCCCATTCAGTTCTCCTATAACTATAAAACAATTAACCCTTCATGACCGCGACTTAAATGGACCCACTGGAGGAGTCTATCAAATTCCCATAGAAAGCAATAAAGAACTTTTCTATTATATTGGACAGACCAAGAGGACTTTAAATAAATGAATACAAGAACATATACGAAATATCAAAGAAGCAAATAGTTCTACTCTAGTCGACTTCATCTATGCCAACACAAACGCCAACCCTATATGGGATAAAGCCAAAATTATTACAGCACCATCTAATATCCAAGAACTTTACATTTCCGAAGCTATTCATATAATTAAATGCAAAAATGCAATAAATTCCAAAGATACTGCAATTTTACCAATAATTTGGCACAATATTATAAAATAGTTAATAGTTTATTTCTGCTAATTCATGATGTTTTTCTCCAACAATAACCTCGTATGATATGCAATAGTTCCAGCTTCTCTCACTTTTCTTAACTCCTTGGTCCAACCTCTACCGGAATTCATATTGTTTTTTGCTGATATTTAAAATATATCACGTTATTAAAAGACTTAACTGTTGACTGTAAAAAGAAAACATATTTAAAACTGCGCAATGGAAATGAATCATAAATCCCTGATGATGCTTTACTATTAAAGCGAAAAGCTTTGGATAAAAAAAATTTTAACATCTTTTAAATAAATTTATATTTACGTGTGTTTAAAGTGTTATAAATATATTTAATTTAAGATTAGTTAATAAATGATAAAGCTGTCTTTGCACTTTTCTGAGGTGTTAGACATTAGGAGCACATTTTCTTGTCAACATATAGAGGCATTTTTTTTTTTTTTTGTAAGTATATCCATCCATCTATCTATCTATCTATATCTATTTATATATATCTAACTATACCTATCTATCTATCTATCTCTCTCAATATATATATATATCAACTTAGGAAAGCAAGATTCTTGGAATCCATAATAGGATGACATTGAGAAGTCTCATTGTTAGTTTATATTGTGAGTCTTTCAGGGATTTTACACATGCACGCGCCAGAAACAAAACACGTGGGTAATACTCGTTCTTTTCCTGTTGTGGTTGACATAGTTCATTACTAATATGATACCATTTGTTTAATTATAATTTTATTATTTAAATTGTTAAATGTCTCATTATGCATACCACAAGTTACTGAGAAAATTAAAGGCGAAAATTAGAACTCAATGCATATTCATGTTTTTTTTTTTTTTTTCTTACATCATTACTGCGGAATTGTTATAATGAATTATAACTACTTGTTCGTTTTTAATATTTCATAATTAAAATCTCTATTCTGTAAAAAAAAAAAAAAAATAAAGGGGGATAGGTTTTCTTAACTATATTTATTTTAGTTTCAAAACGCTTTGTATTCACATGTATTGCACGTTAGGAAGATATTAAATTCTGAGAAGTATTTTTGGTCAAGAATTCTTCGTATATATATTTCCTCTTGAAAATTGTAAGCAAACAAAAAAGGACGCTTTTCCCTCGCTTTTTCTCTCTCGAAAGAGGTGTGTCCCCTCTCTTTCTTTCATTCATTGCTTCCATGAGAAGCAGATCTGTGTTTTCTTGTTTCCAAGCGGAGTGAAAGGTTTCTTTTTTCCCGTCGCTGAAGGTCAGCGTGGAGGTGTGGCGGTCACAGCTGTTTTTGGGACTCGAGTGCAGTGAGGAATGGAGTAGGGATTCCGTAGAGATTAAAATATCTGTCTACCTGGGGGGGGGGTGAAGCGTATGTATTTTGTTTGAGAAATATTTTAAATGTGGGCGTATTAAATTTTTATCTAGGAGGGACCAGGGGGAAAGTTTCGGTTACTGGTAGCAAATGAGAGTTTTGTTTTGAGCTGAGCCTTGTGGCAACGCTTCTGGATTGGATCGAGCGTTTTTTTTCAAGTGTTTGCGTTTTATCGGTAAGCGACGTTGGATTCGTCCGAGAGATATATGGTCTTTTGTGTGAGTGGAGATTATTGTATTTTTTTTTTGTCTTGTTGAGGGGAGAGGGGGCCTTAGCGCCCCTTTCGTTCCTTGGGGCTTTCCATGATCTTTTTTTTGCTATGATGCTTCTTCGAGTGGTCATAACTGATTTCCGCGCAGTCTCTCCTTACCATATTATCAATCTGAAGTTGCTGGGGCTCGGAAATCATATCCGATGCGTACGAGTTTCTGGAAAAGAGCGAAGTAGTGTTAACTAAGTGTGGGATGCTCCACTCTTCTTTTGTTAAGAAGCAAGCTTTGGACGTGCTGTATGAATTTCGATGTCAAAAATGCTCATCCGACGTAATTGAAAGTTTCATTTGATCTGCCGGAGCCTACTGCGTAGTTTCATTGACGGTGTCTTAAAGAAGTTACGAAATTGGTAGAGGTGCAATGCGGTCTGACAAGAAGCTGAAAATTGTGTGACCACTCCTGGCTGCCTGATAAGTAATATTTTGTCATTTTTACTTTACCCTTTTTCTCATAAATATGTTATTGGGAAAAAATTTTACACTGCCTGTTTATTTATCACCTGTCGGGATGGAAAGAGTTGTTACCAAGAAAGATTTTGTATTGTGATATATATCTTAATTAATACTTACAGCAAAATTTATGTTATGGAATGTGTTATAAAAACCAAAATATACCTTTCAATAAATTTTTAAGTTTAAAAGCTAATTTTTACTTGTATGTTTTTATTTAGATATTACAGTCCTTTTACTGTGTTAATTGAAACTTACTTTTAAAAAATATGGGGATTTGTTTTTATAATTCAGGATTAGTCTTTGGGGAGCTAAAGGAAATGAAAGCGTAAAAATTCTCTTATTGGAAATGATTGTTTCCATTCGAGCTGGGTTTTTGATTTTTGTACTCATTAGAGCCTAGAAAAAAAATGTGAGATAAGCTAAATTAAGAGTTAATTCTTCGGTAGAATGTTAGTCCGTATGTTTTATTTCTTTTTATTTTACTTTGTGTGTGGTGAATATACTTACTGTATAATCTGGAATGCTACTGTTTTAAAATCTGCATTTAATTTCTTGTGAGTCAGTATTTGGGACTTGTGTTGTTCTGTATATTCACCAACTGTTTATTTTTTTTTATTTTGTGGGAGGTGGAAAATTAGTTCTAAAATTTTCAATGTAACAGGGCTTAAAATGCTAAGTAAAGTATTTTGGGTGAATAATGGGTACTTGTAAACGTTTTGTACTAAAATTAATAAAAGAATTATTCTAACCACTATACGATTTATTTGTAAAAATTTAAAGCTAATAAGTTAATTTATGAAGGAAAAAAGAACACTATAATAAATGGTGCCTCTGGGAAAATGTAAGGGAATTTTTTTTTTTTTTTTGATTTTAGGTTTCTTTTAGTTGTGGTGCCTTCAAAATTTTTGTTAAAGTCGTTTTTTTTTTTTTAATTAGCTCTCTTATTTGTGGTATATCTGATTATTTGTATTCTTATATGTGTTTTTTTGTTTCAATTTCTATGTGCCATGCTGTCCCTGGGGAGAGAAGTGACTGTAAGAGATACACAAATTACCATAGAGTCTAATGTTGATGAAAATGCCTTGGGCGGTAGTTTACTTGATGAGGTCAGCGGTGGTGAGTTACCACTTCCTTTTTTACACTATCAATAATCTGAAAAATTTCTTGAATATAACTGTCTCATTTGTTAAAAAAAAAAAAAAAAAAAAAAAAAAAAAAAAAAAAAAAAATATTTTGGATTTTATTAACTTACATGTGTGAAAATGTTTTATGGAGGAATTTTTATATTTAAGTAAATGCTATTAATTGTCTGGGAATAGAAAATTTCTGTGGATGTTTCACACATTGAAAATAGGGGATGAGCAATGTATGTGGAAAATTTTCAAATTTTGTGTAAAAAAAAAAAAAAAAAATTGGCTTGGAAGTAAGATAAAAATCCCTCCTTATAATTTTTTTTTTTTTTGGTTTTGTTGACAATGGTGATATATGCATATAGTATTTTGGTTTTTTTGTCTATACATATACACATACATATTTCTTCTGTTATCTTTAAAATTTTTTATGATGAAAATTGTGTACATCTTATTTGTAGTTGAAATCTATAATTGAAAAACTTAATATATATATACATTATTTTGCTACTTTTTGATATATACACATTATTTCACATTTTTGATAAATATACTGTATTTTTACCTTATGAACTACATTTTATCCAAATTAAGTCATTTGTATAATTTATGGGTGGTAATTTCAAAACAAATTATATGTGAGGTGTCTGCCTCTTTTATGGAATTTAGGAAGTTGTTTTTAGTAGAAAAGAAAATTTTTTTTGGAAAATTTTTGTGAGACAACAAATTGAACAAAAAAAAAAAAAAAAAAAAAAAAAGAGGAGATAGGAGTTATGATTGAAATTTTGGTCTCCTTGGGTAGAAGTTAAAAAAAAAAAAAAAAAAAAAAAAAAAAAAATTTCTTCTCCCGTAGTTTTTTTTAGAGTTAAATTGAAGGTGTTTTTGGTGTAAATTTTATTTTGCAAATTTGCGTTTGTATTTTGAAATTGCCACTAGATATATATATACACATATACATATTCTTATTAATTTATATACAAATAATGTTGTTTACACTTTTTACAACAAAGTAGTCTGTATTTTACACAAGATTTATGAAAGAAAAAAAAATTGTTTTTAAGTTTGCAAAATATCTTACATAGTAAAATTTTTTGTTGTGTGCTATTGTAAAATTTGTATGGACTATACATACTTGTGTGAAAGATACAATTGCTAGGACTTTATTTGAAGCTAAGCTGCAGTTAATTATTAGAGACATTTGATGACAGCTACCAACTGTGTTTTTATAAATTTTATGGTATTAGTAATTTTGGTTTAGGTTAATATTTTTTTTTTCTTGTTGTGGTCAAAAAAAAAAAAAAAAAAAAAAAAATGGTTGTAGGGGAAAGTACAGATCAAGGTGGGGCAGTTGGGCCGACTAACACAAATGGCCCAAAAGGTTTGGTCGGTGCAATTATTACACAGGGCCCCGAAATCGTTACGTCCCAGAGAAGGGGAATTCTCTTAGATAAATTGTCGTTTATACCAATTTTCACCGGAGGTGACCCTAATTTTAGTGTAAATGATTTTTTGGCAAAAGTTAAGGAAATTGCTACATTTTTACTTTGGAAGCCGGAAGACTATGTCTTCGCCGCATCTCAGAGATTGGCTGGTTCAGCCCTGCGGGTGTTTAAGACACACCAGGACAAAATCAAAACTTTTGCTGAATTCGAAAAATTTTTGAAGGACAGGTTCGGGGAGAAAAAGGATATAGGTGAAATTTTCAAGTCTTTTTGGAATGTCATGCAGGATGACAAAACGCCGGTCGCCGATTTTATCGCGAGTGCGCGGGGTAAAGCTCGTCAAATTGTCAAGGCTCAGAAAATTCCTGAGACTAGTTGGACTGACACCGAAAATGAGTGGTTAATGGCTATGCTGATGAATAATTTGAGACCTGAAATTAGGCGCGGAGTTGTTGCCAGGGCGCCAGTAACTATCGAGGAACTTGAGGCGGTCGCTTTGGCGGAGGAAAAGGCATTTAAGGCGGTGCAAATTCAGCATTCACCCCAAGAATTTGAGCTGGCTTGTGCAGCTCAGTCCTGTGCGCAGCAAACTGCGTCGGAGGCACAAGCGCAACAGCTAAGCAGCCTCACAAGCATTATCGCTGATCTCACCGACCAAATTTCGAAACTTAGCACTAAAGTGCAAAATTTAGAGTCAAAAACACAGTCCAGGCCTTCGCAAGAAAATATTAGACCAACCCTGCGAAGTAAAAGTGAGGTAACATGTTACAATTGCGGCTACAAAGGGCATTATAGCAGGGAGTGCCAACTTCCCAGGCGTCCGCGAAATAACAGAGAGGATAGGAGGACAAGTGGTAGAGGTGGATACAGTGGTGGAGTGCAGGATAATAGGGGGCAGCAAAATGACAGTAATGGGTATTTAAACTAATAGGGGTCTCGCCGAACAGGGCAGAGGTGAGAGACCCTCTTGATTAAAATTTACTGCCCAATACTAGGGAGGTGTCTTTTAGCAATTGGTCAAAGGGGGTTCAGGGAAAACTCCCTATAATCAAATTTAACTTTAACCAGCATAACTACTTCGCTTTGGTTGACTCGGGTTTATCTTGTAATTTGATCTCAGAACATACTTTAGAGGGGATCAGTGTAAATAAACAACCATGTTCTGTGGGATTGAGATCCTTGTTAGGGGGCGAGGTAGCCTTGAGGAACAAGTGCAATATAAAATTTAATTTGGGTGAAAAGGCATTCGAGGAGTCTTTCATTATTAGTGACGGCGCTTTGTCGCCAAATTTTCAAATCATCTTGGGTGTCCCATGGCTCATCAAAAATGGTATTAAGATGGATTTTAAAAATAAAATATTGGGGAATGGGGAATTTAAAGTAAATTTTATGGCAAATCAGTTTGAGTCTGTAAATTTTTGTGAAACTCTGTATAAACCTGTAAATATTTATGCAAAAAGCAAGTATGTTGTCCCGGCTAGGTCTGAAATGTTTGTAAATGTAAAATCTCACGGTATTAATAATTTTTCTTCAGACTTAGTGTTTTTGTATCCAAACAGAGTAATAGCAGATGCTGCTTTAATTGGAAATGCGGTTTGCCCAAATAATATGAATGAGTTAGTAGTTAAAATAATTAATGTTAGTGACTCCCCTGTACATATCAACAAAAATACGCATGTTGGTTTTATGGAACCAATTTTCGAGAGTCTAGAGGAGACCTCTCATTGTGCAGAAGTTACCGAGGTTGGGGATGTTGATCAAATTAATTTAGAATGGAGCACAAAATTTAATCTTGAACATTTGGATGAAAACTTAAAAGCGCGAGTTAAAACCTTTTTAGAGAAAAACAAAGATGTTTTTGCAGCGTCGGTGCTCGATCTTCCCGGTTGCGATACGGTGATGCACAACATCAGAGTAGCTGATAATTTGCCGGTTAAGTGTAGTCCGTATCGTGTACCATACAACCTTCGTGCTGAAATGGATCAGCAAATCAATACCTTAATGGAGGCAAATATTTTGGTCCCGTCAAATTCTAATTACGCATCCCCCGTTATTTTAGTAAAAAAAGCTGACGGCTCTTTTCGGCTCGCGTGCGATTTCCGCCGCCTCAACAAAAAAATCTTAAGTGACAACTACCCCTTGCTTAATATCAGTGAAACTATAGACTCCCTGTCTGGCGCCAAATATTTTACGACATTAGATTTGACAAGCGGGTTTTTTCAACAGAAAATCCCTGAGGAGCAACAGCATTTAACAGCCATTGTCACGCACAACAAATTACTCCAGGGGACCAGGAGCCCTTTCGGATTAAAATCTTCTCCTGCGGCATTTCAACGGCTGATGAATGTCGTTTTGAGTGATTTAAAAAGTTTAAATATTCTTATATATATAGATGATATCTGCGTTGCCTCCTCCGATGTAGAGTCCCATTTGCACAAATTAAATTTAGTCTTTAATCGCCTCAGAGAAAATAATCTAAAATTAAAGCCATCAAAATGTAATTTTTTTCAATCAGAGATAACTTTTTTAGGTTTCAGAGTCTCAGACGGTAAAATTTTCCCGGCTAAGAAAAATGTCGAGGTTATTGACAAATTTAAGCGACCTACAAATCGTAAACAAGTGAGGTCTTTTCTGGGCTCAATTGGCTTCTATAGGCGTCACATCAGTGACTATTCGAAACGGACCATTAACCTGACTAACCTGACTAAAGAAAAAAATTAATTTGTCTGGAATGAGGAGGCAGAGGCAGAGTTTAGAGACCTTAAGGAAGCACTTGCTGAGATTCCTTCCCTTCGTTTGCCTGACATGTCAAAGGAGTTTATTATTTATACCGACAGTTCTGCAGTTGCAATGGGATCTGTCTTGTGCCAGGAGGATGAAACTGGTTTTCCACACCCTGTAGCTTTTGCTAGCCGAAGACTTAAGGAGGTTGAGAGTAGGTACTCAGCTACTGAAAGGGAGTTGTTGGCGGTGGTTTGGGCAGTACAATACTTCAAGTGCTATGTTTTCCACCGAAAGTTTATAGTGTATACAGACCATGCCGCACTAACGCATGCTCTAAAGTTAAGGGATCCCACGTCTAGGATTGCCAGATGGTTGTGCGCACTCAGTGAATTTAACTTTGAGCCGAGATACATAAAGGGAAAGTGCAATTCAGTGGCGGATTTTTTGTCTAGGTATGTTGACCACACTTTGGAATTCAGCAGGAATGAGGATGTTGCTGAGTGTAATTTTGTCGAGAATTCTGGGCAGGAGATACATATTTTGGGGAACAGTTCATTGTTGAGTGAAATTCAGTTAGCTCAGGAAAAAGATCATTTTTGTAAATATGTTAGCGCGCGTCTTTGTAAAGATTTAACTGTAAAACCTGTTACGTATAAATTTTTTGTTAGAAATGAAATTATAATGTGTCAAAAATTGTCGCCAAAATCAAAACGTGAAGCTGGTGAAAAAATTGTTCTGCCGAAGGCTTTGGTGCCAAAAATTTTCAGTTTGACGCATGATTCTGCCCTAGCATGCCATGCTAGTTTTTATAAAACTTTTAATCGTATCCGTGCAAATTTCTTTTGGCAAGGCATGTATGCAAATGTAAAAAGACTTTTGGCCTCTTTCCAGTCTTGTTTGGAGTTCAGAGCTCATAAACCCAAAAGGTTAGCCGAACTCCAAAGGTTAGAAATCCCCGACGCCCCTTTTTCGACCATACACTCAGATATTTGTAGGCCTTATCCCACTACTGAGAGGGGAAATAAATTTGTAATTGTGTACATCGACAGTTTCTCGAAATGGCCTGAAGCATTCGCAATCCCTAACATAACTTCGGATATCATCGCCGATACTCTGGCTGAATTTATTTGTAGGCACGGTACTCCCGCAAAATTTGTTACTGACAAAGGTAAAAATTATATGAGTCAAGCCATCGCTCAGGTCTATAAACAGTTAGGTTTAACTCATGTACACACGTCCAGTTTCCGCCCAGCTTCAAATTCGCAGGTCGAGCGGTACACTCAACAATGAACCGCGCCCTTGCTCACCTTGTAAATGATCACCATGACGATTGGGATATAAAGTTAAAGTTTGCTTTATTAGCTTTGAGGTCAAGCGTCCATTCCACAATTGATGAGTCTCCTTTCTTTGTAACTTATGGTCGGGATATTAGGTTGCCTTACAACACTCTGATAGAAAATAATGTTATAAATTATAATGACCAGCCATCTTATTGCGAGAATTTGATCCCTACTCTAAGACAGGTGTATGCACGAACTCAGAATTTGTTAAAACAGGCGGCTTGTAAGCAGGAAAAAGCTCGCAGTAAAATAGCCTGTGATAAGAAACTTAAAGTAGGTGACCTGGTAATGCTATTTACACCTACTATAAAGCCTGGTCTTTGTAAAAAGTTTGTTAAATGCAATAGTGGTCCTTTCCGTGTTCTTAGAAAATTAAGCTCAGTTAATTTTGAGATACAACAACTTAGTAACTTAAAAAATGTGCAGATAGTTCATGTCGACAGACTGTCAAAAATCGTAGACAAACCAGTTTTCTCGGTTTTAGAGAATTTGGATCAAATTGCTGCAAATCCCAGTAATAATCAGAATCAGCAAGTCAATTTAGGTCAACCTGAGGGTGGTATGGATAATTTACTGGAAGGTAATCAGTTTCAGGGTGGAAATTATGGTGGGTTTAGTTCCGCAAACTTTTATAATGTTTTTTGCCCACAGATCAGGGGCAGGGTAGTGAAATTTTTGTTCAGGATAGTCAACCGGTTCCTTCTTCTTTTGATGCCAAATTAGTAAGCCCCGAGGTCTCTCACCCTGTGCCCTGTCCTGCTCACATTGAACAAAGTGTATCTCCGACAGTAAGCGAAGCCGAGCGCGACAATTTTAATACTGAGGAAACTACTCCAAAAAGTCTTAGGACAACAAAAAATGAACTGAGTGTGGAAACGGTTTCCAGGCCAACACATGATTACAATCTTCGCCCACGTAACAACCTTCGATTTTGAGATATATTTTGGGGTCAAAATTTGTAAATAGTAATTTTTTTTTTCTCTCTTTTATGATAGTTGTTCGCATGTATATGTTTACTTTTGTATTATTTTTGTTGCAGCACCGTGTAATTGTTAACATTCATATCAGTATTTTTCTTTGTAAATATTTATTTGTAATGTACATATGTATATATATTTGCCGGCATTGTACTGTGGTATCATTTTGTGTCAGAAATTTTTCTTTTATGCGCATGCGTAGTACCTTAAGGCTTTAGGGAATTTGTTTTTTGGTTCGGGATATCATGTAAGGGGATTTGTCTCAGTCACAAGGTTGTAGGCTAAAAATTCTTTAAAATAAATTTGGGGTGGCAGGTCATGTTTACAATAAAAATGGCAGTTAGATTTTTTTGTTGTTTTCTTTATCTCTCCGATACCTTGTCCTTCACAAAACCTGGTGGGGTTTTTCATGTAAATAATTTAAGTTAGGAGGATAATGTTAATGTGTTTGTACCTGCCTCTCTGTGATCTGTGTTTTTCGGGCTTGCCTACAATTTGTGTTATAATTTTTGTTTATGTGTGAACATACCTTTGTTTTTTAGTATAAAGTGTATTTTTATTTCTGTTTATTCTGCATGTGAGACAGTGTATATTCTCTTTCATGATTATTGATGGTTTTCCTTGCAGTGATAAGTACAAATTGACGAAATTTTTTGTTTAGAAAAATTAGAACTCTCGAAAAATAAAAAAAATTTGGCTCTAATCTCTTTGTATATCACAGTCTTTAATGATTGAGGCTTGTAGAGAAAAGTGTCTCTTCTGCGTCGATAGGCGCGAGTCTTGTAGCATTGTTTTCTCTCTCCCTAAGGTTTAGTTGTGGTGTATATGGCTCTCATGGGTCGTATAAATTTTATGTAAAAAAAAAAAAAAAAAGGGTTTTCAAATGTTGTGTTGTAAAAATTTATCATGTAATGGTTTTGTTTATTTGTATGTATATTTTTATATTTTCTGCATTTATGTATATTTATTGTGTTTTTTTTTAAATTGCATTTGGGTTGCCAGGAGTGTTCATGTTGTCCCTGTTTTGGTAGTGGTTTATAGAAAAATAATGTCTAATCATTGTCCACCCCGGTCGTTAAGGTAGTTGGTCCAGGGGAATTGTGTCTATTCTGTCTGATAGTTAAATGCTGTATAGATGGCAAAATGTTAAGGGTGCATGTCAAGGCTGGTTTGGTAGAATCTGGTTGTGGTCCGACTGGTGCGGTATTGTGAATGCCTTCGTGGTTAAAAGTTTTGTGCCGTGCTATGTCATCTGTGATGGGCTAGATCTTTTTTTGGGGGGGTTTAAAAGTGTCGGTTAGGCTGGTGCATGTGTCCTTATGCTCTGCCATGTGGTTTTGGTTCAGGTTGGAGTTGGAAGTTGTGTCTGTGTGGGTGTGTGAGTTTACGGAGGTCTTGAGGCTGTGTTAATACTTTTCAGGGAGGGTTTCTGGGTTCAGGCAATAGCTATTTTTCTAGTTTGTAATATAAATGTCTTTGAGAGTGGCAAGTTCGATTTGCAGATAGAGACGTCTGTTTGCGGATCGAGGAAGGTTTGGGGCCTTAGCTGTCTTCTGTCTTCGGGTCGATGTTTGACTTTTTGATGGTTGGTCACTTTGCCTTTGAATTTTCAGCGGCTTTAAAAAAAAAAAATTGCAAAATTTTTTTTCATTGGGGTAACGGGGTGTTGTTATAATGAATTATAACTACTTGTTCGTTTTTAATATTTCATAATTAAAATCTCTATTCTGTAAAAAAAAAAAAATAAAGGGGGATAGGTTTTCTTAACTATATTTATTTTAGTTTCAAAACGCTTTGTAATCACATGTATTGCACGTTAGGAAGATATTGAATTCTGAGAAGTATTTTTGGTCAAGAATTCTTCGTATATATATTTCCTCTTGAGAATTGTAAGCAAACAAAAAAGGACGCTTTTCCCTCGCTTTTTCTCTCTCGAAAGAGGTGTGTCCCCTCTCTTTCTTTCATTCATTGCTTCCATGAGAAGCAGATCTGTGTTTTCTTGTTTCCAAGCGGAGTGAAAGGTTTCTTTTTTCCCGTCGCTGAAGGTCAGCGTGGAGGTGTGGCGGTCACAGCTGTTTTTGGGACTCGAGTGCAGTGAGGAATGGAGTAGGGATTCCGTAGAGATTAAAATATCTGTCTACCTGGGGGGGGGGGGGTGAAGCGTGTGTATTTTGTTTGAGAAATATTTTAAATGTGGGCGTATTAAATTTTTATCTAGGAGGGACCAGGGGGAAAGTTTCGGTTACTGGTAGCAAATGAGAGTTTTGTTTTGAGCTGAGCCTTGTGGCAACGCTTCTGGATTGGATCGAGCGTTTTTTTTTCAAGTGTTTGCGTTTTATCGGTAAGCGACGTTGGATTCGTCCGAGAGATATATGGTCTTTTGTGTGAGTGGAGATTATTGTATTTTTTTTGGTCTTGTTGAGGGGAGAGGGGGCCTTAGGGCCCCTTTCGTTCCTTGGAGCCTTCCATGATCTTTTTTTTGCTATGATGCTTCTTCGAGTGGTCATAACTGATTTCCGCGCAGTCTCTCCTTACCATATTATCAATCTGAAGTTGCTGGGGCTCGGAAATCATATCCGATGCGTACGAGTTTCTGGAAAAGAGCGAAGTAGTGTTAACTAAGTGTGGGATGCTCCACTCTTCTTTTGTTAAGAAGCAAGCTTTGGACGTGCTGTATGAATTTCGATGTCAAAAATGCTCATCCGACGTAATTGAAAGTTTCATTTGATCTGCCGGAGCCTACTGCGTAGTTTCATTGACGGTGTCTTAAAGAAGTTACGAAATTGGTAGAGGTGCAATGCGGTCTGACAAGAAGCTGAAAATTGTGTGACCACTCCTGGCTGCCTGATAAGTAATATTTTGTCATTTTTACTTTACCCTTTTTCTCATAAATATGTTATTGGGAAAAAATTTTACACTGCCTGTTTATTTATCACCTGTCGGGATGGAAAGAGTTGTTACTAAGAAAGATTTTGTATTGTGATAAATATCTTAATTAATACTTAATTAATACTAAATACCTTAAATAATACTTAATTAAAAATTTTACACTGCCTGTTTATGTATCACCTGTCGGGATGGAAAGAGTTGTTACCAAGAAAGATTTTGTATTGTGATAGATATCTTAATTAATACTTACAGCAAAATTTATGTTATGGAATGTGTTATAAAAACCAAAATATACCTTTCAATAAATTTTTAAGTTTAAAAGCTAATTTTTACTTGTATGTTTTTATTTAGATATTACAGTCCTTTTACTGTGTTAATTGAAACTTACTTTTAAAAAATATGGGGATTTGTTTTTATAATTCAGGATTAGTCTTTGGGGAGCTAAAGGAAATGAAAGCGTAAAAATTCTCTTATTGGAAATGATTGTTTCCATTCGAGCTGGGTTTTTGATTTTTGTACTCATTAGAGCCTAGAAAAAAAATGTGAGATAAGCTAAATTAAGAGTTAATTCTTCGGTAGAATGTTAGTCCGTATGTTTTATTTCTTTTTATTTTACTTTGTGTGTGGTGAATATACTTACTGTATAATCTGGAATACTACTGTTTTAAAATCTGCATTTAATTTCTTGTGAGTCAGTATTTGGGACTTGTGTTGTTCTGTATATTCACCAACTGTTTATTTTTTTTTATTTTGTGGGAGGTGGAAAATTAGTTCTAAAATTTTCAATGTAACTGGGCTTAAAATGCTAAGTAAAGTATTTTGGGTGACTAATGGGTACTTGTAAACGTTTTGTACTAAAATTAATAAAAGAATTATTCTAACCACTATACGATTTATTTGTAAAAATTTAAAGCTAATAAGTTAATTTATGAAGGAAAAAAGAACACTATAATAGAATGCTTACCGTTCTGCCACTATCATTTGTTGAACAATGTGATGTATATTTAAAGCATTACATCCCTGAAAGAAAAAAAATCAAATATTTTGAATTATATAAAGACAAATTTTACAAAGCAATTTAAAGACATACCTCAGATAGTGTAGACGCACAATTTGCAAACTGTCGAAGTCGATGTAAGGTTAGCAGGCGCTATATTGTTGATGCGCAAGAGCTATATTGTTATAAGAAGAAGAAGCAATTGTTGTGCTCGTAAATATTCGACATATTCCTTTTACAAGTGGCTTTTTTTTTTTTTTTCTTTTTGTTAGTGAAAGTGACATGCAAGATATAAAATATTAAAGACACAGAAAATTAAGAAAAAAAAAAACCCTTTAAATAATGCATATTAACTTACATTTAACCCATTAAGTACCAGATTTTTTTTTTAATTATTTTTTTAAAATTTTGTTACTTTTTAGCATGTAAACAGACATGGTTAATTAAATTTTATGATACTGGAAATAAATATATGATTTTTATTGATTTAAAACTCGATCCCCATTTGGGGATTACGGTACATTGCATGTAAAATAATCATAACATTTTTATGAATGCCATTTAATAACGCATTCTACATGTAATCCAACATCACACTTTACACATTGTTTCCGAACATTTTTTTTGCAAACTGCACATTTTCTCTGTTTTCCATTTAGTGTTCTTTCTAAATAATGTCCTTCAATACTTTTTCTCACATTCTATGGTACACGTTTCTCGGCAGCCATGCTATATGATGGCCTTCCACTGTTTTTTGGATCAGAAAGAGAATGTAAATTCAAATAAAATCGTGCAACTTCTCTTCTGAAATTTAATAATGGCATTTTTTCATTACCAATGTTGTACACAGTATGAGCATTAACAAGGGCCATATCCACTGCATTAGTAAAAATGGGAAAGTACCATTTCTTGCCCCTGATTCTTATTCTGTACTTTTGTATATTCCAATCAAGCTTGTCAACACCACCCATGTTCTTATTATAGTTTGTTATGGCGTTAGGCTGTGGAATTGATATTTGTTTTTTGTCAGTTCTAGACCATCTTGACACACGTCCTAATGGTAGTATTTCTAAATGATTAGATAACATTCTAACACAACTGTTGTCTTTCCAAACAAGTCCAAATATTCCATTCAATTCATCATATCTATAATCGAAAGACCCTCGAAATTCCTTTTTCATTTCTTTATCTGGTTTTATAGAGCAATTATTCATCCTGTTATATCTCACCGTTCCTGTGGCAGATATATTTCTCTCTTTTAAATTTTTCATCAAATCAAAGCTTGTGAAAAAATTATCAAAATAAAAGCAATGTTCTTCTGGTTTATCAATGATTGCTATTTTATTCAGTATTACAGACATTCCTAATCCATTCGTATTCGTTTCTGAATTGTTACTTATCTTACCTTCATAGACTTCGGCATTATAGCAATATCCTGTCACACCACAACACATTGCCCATTGCTTGAATCCAAAGCGGATGGGTTTGCCTCTAATAAATTGTTTCAAAAAATGATGTCCATAATAACGCACCATTTGCTCATCAATACAAATATTATGCGAAAATACTCCAAACTGCATAAAATTTTTATTTAGCTCATCAATAATTGGTCGTATTTTAAATAATCTGTCTTTAGTTCCATTTATCATTGGTATGTTTGTATTGTCACTAAAATGTAGGTTTCTCTTTATTTCCATATAACGGTTTTTCGGCATGCATTTTCGCACAACTGCTACATTTATGTCTTCTTCTTCTGACCAATACATTTTCTCTTGAGGTAAGGAGTGATATCCAGTTAACAGTAAGATTCCTAAAAAATTTTTCAAACAGTCTTGAGAGAGTGTAAATTCGTGACGATTATTTTGAGCAGCATAAGATATGCTTTCTTTTACGATATGATTTACCAGTTCATTTGTAAAGAACATTTCAAAAATTTCTACTGGTGTTTTACCTTTTACTTTTTCAATCATATTCATTTCACGCTTCTTGCATTCTTCTTCTCCATAACTAGAATTATTGAATGATGCGTGTTTTCTAATCCATTTCGATGCAGGTTTTTCTGTTTTAGATTTCTTTTTTCTTGGAATCGCAACTTCTTCATTACACTTCCCGCCATGTATTTCTAAGGAACCTGGAACATCATTTGGTATGGTATCCTCTAATTCGTTTTCATCTATATCTTCCATATCAGAAACAGCATCCGCTGTATCTGGTGGTAATTCAACTATATCAATAGTACCATCAATATCTTTATCATCTGTCAAATCAAGGTTATTGTCCCAATATTCTTCAAGCTCTCTTAGAGTTGAAAATTTTTTGCAACTCATGATCATCCAAATATAATATAAATAACAAATATTTGTATAAATACAAATGAGAATAGTACAGTTATTATGTATTTATGAAAATCGTACTACGTATTGCAAGGTAATTCAAAGCAGAAAAGACTCTGTAACAACACTGAAAAAAACATGTGTGAAGAGAATTCACACCAACAACTAAGAACATGTATAATTCAGAACACCTGTACAAAAATCCTTTTTCTCCCCCCCCCCCTTTTCTGCGTATCAGTTATTGTTAGTGTCTCCATTTTACTCTTTGATGGGGAAATAGCTTTGAGGATTCACAATGCCAACACCTGCTTATTGTTCCCTCCCCTTCTTCCCCTTCCGGCCCTATCTCTTCCTGTTTCTTTTGTATTATTGTAACTCACACATTTCACATTTTTCAAGGAAACGCCCTTTATGAAATTTCTAGAGACATTTTCCAAATATCTTAAGAAAAAGGTAAGTTCTATTTCAATGTAAATAGGAAATTTTTTTACATCACAATACCCGTGAGCCCCAAATGGGGATCACTGTATTTTCGCTGTGGTCAAATTATAATAAAAACAATTTGAACATTTTTCATGTCATATTATTTAGAACACATGCAGGCATATTCTCTATAAGAAAAAAATAATTATTTCAATATAAAGTATCAGATATTATCTTAGTAAACTGATACATCTAAAAATATGTAATTTACGAACGATTCTTTTAAAGAAAGTTATATATATATAGTTTTTTTTCAGCAACTCATAAAATTTTCGCTATATATATTAAGAGTAGACTTTAGTGTGAATATACAACTTTAAAAATAAGCGAAAAATCTGAAATTAGAGTGAAGAACATTAAAATTATCTATGATCCCCAAATGGGGATCATGGTAAGAAATGGGTTAATAACATATTTATTTAAATATTTTGGAACTGAAATTCTATTTGAAATTGGTTTAATTTAATTCGATATACATTAACAAATCTTTAACAAAAACAAATTTTATGCTGATGATTCGTTTTATGATTAAGAAAAAAAAAAAAAAAAAGGAAATTTTATTTTTTTGTATTTTTGCTTTGCTACCTCTTTTAAAAATTACTGTGTTATTTATTAATTCTTTAGAAACAAATTCAAATAATAGATAGACATTCCCCAAAACAGTCTCATTGCTTCAAAATTTAAAACAATTAATCTTCACCAGTGAAAAGTCTGGCAATTTTGCTTACAAGATTTAATTGAATGCAATAATTTATGCACAGGAAGTAAAACAATTTTGTTAAATTTCATTCTACGTATTATATCAAAAATAACATTTAAAACCCAGAAAACTATTGTCGAGAAAATTATTTTTAATTGGTTCCGTCTTTTTAAAGTCTTTCGAAATATTATGAATTTATTCTGGTTTATGAATGTCAGCAGAAAGCTTTAAAAAGGTTAATGTAAGTAATTGCTCTAATATATAATTGCTCTAATATATAATTCACAATTCATATTTTATTTTCATATTGTCATTTCTAGCAGTCTTTAACCGTAAATATTAATTTTTAGTTACCATGATTTTTGATACATATTTTTAGTGTTTGATATACAATATGCCTTCTAATTTTCTATAAACATTATTTTTATTATTTTCATGAAATATCATGACGTGATATTCACACTGTTTTTTAGGTTGATTTCTTTAGAAATCGACTTATTGCAATCACTTCGTTTATCTATCTATCTATCTATCTATATATATATATATATAAAATGAAAATTTTTTTATCACGATAACTCCCGAAATAATACTCCAAATCGAACCAAATTTTGACAGTGAACTGATCTTATAAATATCTTAGGTGAGTTCGTTAACCAAGTTGCTGCGACTTTCTGTTTTCAAGCGGCAGCCACTTGAAAATTTCAAACCGACATTGTAAAAAGCATATTTAAAGCAAGATTTGCTTGAATTTTGTTGTAAATACAGGCAACGTAAGGGTCTAAATGAAGTTTATTAATGAAGTTTATCCGCCATTTTTAATAAAGTGGCAGATATTTTAAGTTAAGTGGGACCACTTGAAATCAAGCTACCACTTGAAAATTTAAAATCACTATAACTTCCGAAATAATACTCCAAATCGATTCAAATTTAGATCGTGTCTTAACTTATCTTATAAATATTTTAGATGAGTTTATTAACCAAGTTGCTCCGCCATTTTTTTTCAAGTGGAGTACACTTGAAAATTTCAAATTCAAATTGTAAAAAGCGTATTCCAAATTTGTTTGAAATTTGATGTAAATATAGACCACATAAGGGTCTCAATGATGTTTATTGATGAAATTTATCCGTCAATTTTAATAAAGTGGTAGATACCTTAAGTTAAGCGGGGCCACTTGAAATCACTCTACCCCTTGAAAATTTAAAATCACAATAACTTCTAAAATAATACTCCAAATCGAACTAAATTTGGATAGTATCTTAACTTATCTTATAAATAACTCAGATGAATTTGTGAACCAAGTTTCTCCGCCATTTTGTTTTCAAGTGGAGACCACTTGAAAGTTTCAAATTCAAATTGTAAAAAGCATATTCCGAATTTTTTTGTAATTTTGATGCATACGTAGATTATACAAGTGTCTCAAATAACTTTATTAATGAACTTTATTCACCATTTTTAATAAAGTGGCGGATATCTTAAGTTAAGCGGGACCACTTGAAATCAGGCTACCACTTGAAAATTTAAAACCATGATAACTTCCGAAATAATACACCAAATGGAACCAAATTTGAACAGTGTCTTAACTTATCTTATATCTTAGATGGGTTTGTTAACCAAGTTGCACCGCCATTTTGTTTTCAAGTGGAGACCACTTGAAAATTTCAAATTTAAATTGTAAAAAGCGTATTCCGAAATTGTTTGAATTTTGATGTAAATACAGAAGACATAAGGATCTCAATGAAGTTTATTAGTAAACTATATCCGCCATTTTTAATAAAGTGGCAGATATCTTAAGTTAAGCGGGACCACTTGAAATCAGGCTCCCACTTGAAAATTTAAAATCACGATAACGTCTGAAATAATACTCCAAATCGAACCAAATTTGGACAGTGATATTATCATATAATTATCTTGAATGTTTTCACTGGGCAACTTGTCTCGAGATCTTGTTTCTAAGTTCCAGGCACTTGAAATCACACTGCCGCTTGAAAATATGCCATCACGATAACTTTTATAATACTAAACTGATTCAAATAAAAGCTGGATAGTGAACTTATGGTTCAAATATCTAGGATAAGTTCACTTGGTGACTTGATCCGCAATTTTATGTCCAAGTGGCTGCCACTTGACAATTTGTCAATATAGTAACTTCAATAATACAGAATCAATTCGCATCAAATTTGGGTAGTGGATTTATCCTTCAAATATCTCAGATAAGTTTGCTGGGCATCTCACTCCGCTTTTTTTTTCAAGTGGCGCGCCACCTGAAAATTTCTTATGACGATAATATTTGAAATACTGATTTAATTTGAACTAGAACTGGACAAGGAACTTATACAAGTATACTGGATGATTTCGCTGGGCAAGTTGTTCTGCCCTTTTGTTTCCAAGTTGCAACCACTTAGGCTGCCACTTGAAAATTTGCCATAAAATTAACTTTTGAAACACGGCACTGATTTGAACCACAGTTGGACAGTGAACCTATGCTTCAAATATCTTGGATATGTTTGCTGGGCAACTTGTTCCACTGTATTGTTTCCAACTGGTGGCCACTTGAAAATTTGTTATCACGGTAACTTTAGAAATACTTAATCAATTCAAATCAAAGTTGAAAAATGGATTTATCGTTCAAACAACAAAAATCTAGAAAATTCACGTAACTCGTGAACCAATCACGTTATTGCGTCCATCTTTGGTATATCGATTATAAGTATTTTCTCGCCCAAAAGTCGCCAAAAGAGTCGTCATAGGGGAAAAGTAGCCAAATTTGGCGCCAAATCCATTTCCTGAGTTGCTGGATCTTTTTAATACTTTTTTAAGGAGAAATTAGGCTATTTAATGCTAAAACAAGCTAGAAATGCAGAAAACTAACATTTTATCAACTTAATAATTGAAAGAATTTCTACAAAAAAAAAAAAAAAAAAAAAAAAATATTTTCAAATTTAAAACGATATTTTAGATCAGGAACTTTCTCTGCCATTTTGATCGAAGTGCCAGCCACTTAATTTTTCAAGAGGATGACTTTTGAAATTTTGAATTAATTCGAACTATATGTGTACAGTAGACTTATCTCACAAATATATTTCATATATTTTTCAACTTAACTCACCATTTTCTTTCCAAGCGCCGGCCACTTGAAAATTTTGAATTCACATAAAAAGGTATTTATGAACCGATTTGCTTAAAAATCAATATGTGCATAGCCTACATCAATATTTCTACCAAGGGCATTAATAATTTGTAGCCGCCATTTGAAACAAAATGACGGCTACTTGATAAGGAAAAAGAAATCAACCTACCCTTCCGAATAAGCTGGAAGGACTTGTTCTTACTTTACGTTATTTGAGCTATATCATTATAAATTTTTAGGTAAGATATGTAGTGGTGTATTTAATATTTCAAAGGTGTTTTAAACAAAAGTACAAGTATTATAAAAATGCAGAACAGACGTTTAAAAGTAATAACTTGCCGTTTTGTTTCTAGAACCCGTGAAAACTTTTTTCCCTGACGAAGGGCCATGTATTATTTCGACCCTAAACAATTGTTGCGAGTTCTTGCAATGTATGGTGTTTTCTGAAAGTTTTGTTCTCATTAAAAGTACAAATGGTTTTAGAAGCAATTTAAATTGCCATATTTTGCTATTTGAATGGGCTACACCACCCACTATTCCCAAATTTTAAACATTGCAGTTAAATTCATGTAAAAAAAAAAAACTGTTATTGAGTTAAAAAAAAAGAGAGAGAGAGAGAGAGAATTTGTAACATGTCACATATTTAACGACTAATTTTTGGTAATACGTTATATTTGTTAAAAAATTCATCCTTACTTCATATTGTACTTATGTTTTCAATTATAAAAGAAAGGAAGAACATAAACCCTTACTTCGTGTCCCTTCAAACATGATCTTAATGCATATTATTTTTTGTTGCAGTATAAACGAATGCTATGTGCTTATGATATCATAATATGTGTGAAACGTATCTGTTGGTATAAAAAATGTAGATTAATTTCAGTGCCTACAATGTACAAATAAGTATTTTCGAACACACACGCAGTCTATTTGCGTTGTTGTGTATTACTTTAAACGGATCATTTATAATTTAAAAATGAAAAAAAAAATCAAGTAACAATACCATACGATAACAACGGATCAACAAGTTATTTATTATCAGAATTCATATCAGTGATGGATACGGGACATTCATCTCTCTAAGTAGTGAATCATAGTAAACTTAATGCAAGATAATTGAGTGTTTGCCAGTGAACTGCAGTCAACAAAACTGCCTTTAATTTACACTGGGATAGAAAACAGCAGATTCCACGATTTTGAACACTGGTGAGCACATCTAAAATGGATTTAAACTAAATTTAAACTGAACCTAGAGTAAGTTTAAAAAATACTTTTATACACTAGATACTCTACTTACTTTCTTAGACTACACAATTTTCTACAAACTTACTCGAATCTAATTATATTTTAAAAATGGCCAAATCGAAATTTTTGTTCCAAATTCGCAATGACTAGATATCATTTAAAATAATACTAATATAATTTAGTATTAATAACTCAAATTAGCTTGACTTCACAACACACAACATACAAATTTCCTACGAAATTTCTGTGATATCTTATAATTTGGGTAAGCTGTAATAATAGGGGTGGGGACTATATACATATTTTAATTTTTCAAACTCTTGTGCTTACTTAAGAGTTTCTTTCTTTTTTCTTATTTTTTTATTAAAGGCTCACCTTCGTCTGAAAAATGTGCAAAGAAGTTTCCACATCAGGGCTCCTATGTATACAAGCTGGCGCATCAGTCATTTTGTTTAATTAGGGTGTCTGTCTACATGTACCCAACGCGTTTCATTGATAAATAAACGACAGTCATTACTTTTATCGGATTATGTAACTTTAGAGTACTCCTTTTATCATATTTCATAGTTTTAGCTAAATAAAGTACGATATGAGATTTGTTTAGCTATAAACTGCTATAATCACCCAAGAAAAGAACATAAAATGTTCAGATTTCCATAAGATAATTTGAGAAGAATAAAACAACATTACTTACATTTACTTATATTTTCCTTTGTATTTCTGACATGTGTTAATGTAAAAATACAGAACAATGTGTCATTTTAAGCATATTATTTATATTGGTAAATCAATTTAAGTAGACCTTATATTATTGTATATTTGAGTTTTGGCGACATTTTGTATAGGAAACAGAAACAGCCCTAATAAAACATCTTATTTCCAGTACATCCACAGGATAGCCTGATAATGTAATGTGAAAAAAAAATATGTTGTTAGGAACATTATTCTTGCTAATTGCTTTTGCTGACCGATCGCAGCTTCAGATCAAGATTTCTTACAATAGCAAGAAAGCGATATGGAAGCCAAGAGTGAACGATGCCCTCGTCTGTGGCAAAACGGAATATATATTTTATTTAATGAGCCCTAGATTAAGGTAGACCGGTGCTAGTTGGCAATATGGTTACGTTTTCCCATTCGACTACTTTTTAAACTTTCCATCAGATAACGTTTTTACTCTAGCTTAGAGTGTGTCCCTTCTAAATATCCCCATATCATTTTCATACAAAAAGAAGCATCCGTTAAATAACCAGAGACAATTTTCGAAATTTTAGTAAGGAATTTTAAAGATTATTTACTCTTTTATAAATAATCATTTATTATTTATTTGTAAATAAAACCTAAAATTTTATAAATAGTTTTCATGCAGATATGTGTTCGTTTATTGAAATATTTTTGCAATTATTCCTTACACTCATGAAAATTAAAAATAACTGGATAAGGGCAAATTGGCCCATTTTGCATGGTGCAGATTCTCTCGGCCGGAAGAAACTTTCCGTAGAATCTTTAAAGTGTAACTCTAACAGACCAGGTCTCCAAAATCATTTTATTTACGCATTAAGAAAAAAAAAAAAAAAAAAAAAACAGAAATTCACTCAAAGGAGATGGAATTTTGATAGCTATATAATTAGAGCATTTTTTTTTTTTTTTTTTTTTTTTTTTTTTTTTTTTTAATTCCTGGATTTTCTAGATAGTCTTTTTAAATATGAAGTTTAATTGTTGTTTGCACCCATACTGCATTAAATTAGTTGTTTGTTTCTAATAATAATAGTAATTATTATTATTATTATTATTATTATAATAACTTAGGCAATTTTAGAACAGTAATGTGTTATGCTAGGCGAGACGTATTAACCCTGGACGATAGGTTTAATGTCCCGACCAGAGTCGCTTCCTAGCTAATTTTGTCCTTTTATTTCTTCCGGTGTTAGCCTTTTTTTTTCCCACACTTAATACTGTAAGTTTTTTTCGTTTTCATCCCATACTTTTTCTATGGATTTTTAGCATTTCCCCCCTCGTTTTCTACATTCTAAAGTGCGGTGGAACATGTGCCTTTTTCCACTGTGTACTCTTCTGTATTGCATTAGGGCATTTGTCAAATAAGATAAAGTTTCATAAACTAAAGGAAATTATTATTTTTACATTTTGATCGTTAATGTTGCATCTTACTTCTCCACTGGGACCGTTATAAATATAATTAAATATTTTTCTTTTAAAATGTCCAGTTATTAAAAAAAAAAAAAAGTATTCATTGGTCCCTATAGACAATCACAGCTCTTCTCTGGTGTTCTTAACAATGTTAAAAATGTGATGTTTTCCAAAACTCATGGCATCGCACTGTTGTCTTCTCTACTTTACTGTATCTCTAAACTATAATCTTTGGATCAGAGTGTGTATGCCATTTAGAAGAAGTGTGTATTCTAAAAGAATGTTAATTCAGATGATTGGATAACAATGGATAAACTTCTAATGCTATTACATGATATTATCTCAGTCATAAAACCTTTGTTTGCAGAAACATCATTGAACTAACACTTGGGTTCAGGGAGAGAGGCCTTTCCAACCGAATGAAGCTATTTTTTTTCAAATGCTGATTTTATGCTGTCGTATATCACAGACCTATATAACCCTGATTCCCATAAAACACCATAAACAATTGCAGTTACCTCAGCGAGTTTTCTTCCAATTTTACACATACCTCAACCGACAAAAATTTGAATTATTATTTTTTATTTACCAAAAAAAATTCTCTTTTTAATAGAATAACATTTTCCCAAAACGCGTTCAATTCTACCAACTGTTTTAAGTTGCATAGAATTTTGAAATATCTACAGGATCATTGTACATCTTATATATATACATATAACATATATGTGTATGTGTATATGTGTCATGCCTGTGTATCGTGTGCAGACCATATTTGTTTTCTTTTGCATTGCATGTAAGTATATAAACGAAAATTACAATATTTAAAGATATTTTTTTTTCTTCGTTAAAAAATAAATAAATAAATAAATAAATAAATAAACAAAATTAAACCACTCTTTTATTTCCGAAAACATTTTTATTCATTTTCTCCTTTATGCATAGTTTTTCGTAAAAAAAAAAAAAAAAAAAAAAAAAAAAAAAAAAAAAAATCTGCTCTAAAATACGTTGTTTTAAAATAAATATATTTTAAATTATTAATATGTATTTCGATAGTAGATAATTTAATGTGAATTTTTAATGATTCAAACTTAAGACTATAACCTTTGTTTCATAATATTCTAAGAAAGCATTTTAGATTAGCATTAAATTTTACAATTAATTTTGCGCCCAAGATATAAAGCAAAATTTTTATTTTAAACGATAAACTTCCATCCATGCACAAATTCTTGAAAATGTGTTACTCAAAATTACGTCGTTAATAAAATTTTAATTCTTTTGAACATTTTAGTTATGGAAATAAAAATGAAGCTTTGAAGGAAGTTTAATGGCTTTAAATGGGCGATAGTTTATAGCAATATTTAATGAGGAAGTATTAAAACTAAGTATTTAAAAGAAATGCGTAAAATAATAATACAAATAATAATAAAAATGCAATGATTTTTTTTTTTTTTTTTTTTTTTTTTTTTTTTACCAGTTTTATTCAATGTAACTAATATAGTTTTCAAACCAGCATATGCAATATTTATGTGTATATATACATATATATAGAGAGAGATTTATTATTTAAAACAGGAATAAACTACTACGTTAGAAACGCCAAATTGGCGTTTCTGACGTAGTAGTTTATTCCTGTTTTAATATTCCAACGCCAAGTCTCCTGCTATTATAAGATTTATTATTTATTTATTTATTTATTTATTTATACAGGGTGTTTCAAAAGTCTGGATACACCAAAATATCTCGAAAGGAAGGCAAATTTGCTGTAAACAATGATTTCAAAAGTTCCATGAAAAAAAAAAAAAAAAAAAAAAAAATCCACAACCAATAAATTCAGACAGAAATGCATTCGGTTTCATTTTTGTCAACCTTTAAACAGAAAAAAAAATTGTAAATATATCAACCAGTTAAAGAAAGGTATGCAGTACATCTTGATAAATCCTAAATATTTCGTTACAGTACATAAATATTTATAAAAACACTTATCCTAAAATACAACATATGCAATATTTATAGAAATGCATTAAAAAAGTATTATGAGTATGCAGATTTTTGTAAGATTGTGAATAATATATATAAATTAAAAAAGAAAATAATCAGACCATTTAATGCTATTATCTTTTTTATATATTTTGCATAAATTTAATGAATAATTAATTTTTTTAAGCGATCATATTTTATGTATGGGCGTAGAGCAATAATAAAATGTACCTAAATATTCTTAAAAGTAACTTTAAAGGAATTCAAACTTTCTATATATCTGTTTTAAAATGTTATCGAAATTTTAACTTTTATAATCATTCGTTTTAAACTTCGGAAAATGTCACGTAATTGAAAATACAATCTTTCAAAAGATCTCGCGAAAGTTTTAAATTGATGATTAAACATAACTTCGGATATTTTATGCTCTGCAGCTAAAAGTTTTAGTAACCGTAACGATATATTTTCGTGTTTTACCTTTAGGGAAAGCATATAGAAAATTGTTACATTGTTCAACAATACTATGAGATCTAGCATAACAGTAATATACATTTCTTATACCAAAACGAAAATATTATCCATAATGAAATAGCATATATTTTGAAAGGAATTATTTAAAAACAAAAATCAATAAAACGTATTTTCTAAAGAGAAAAGGGAATACTTATAAACTGTTTATTATCCACTGACTTTTTTTTTTAATAACTTATTATACTTAAATAAAATATTTCTGATTAAACTGTAAATATTAAAAGAAAATTGTTGTAACAGGCTTACAAATAATTTCATTACTTAAAACTTTTTATCCCTGTACAGGTTTATAGATACATTATTATAAATATGTGCAGGTAATCATGATTATTCACTTAGTTCATTAGCTAGACAACAGAAATCGAACGGCTAGCTTTTTATATGCAACAGTTTTTCAGTATTTTTTACCGTTGTTTTAATCGATTTTTTTTTTCTTGTTCATTATGTTCTGTAGATGGTAGCACTACTTTCAAATTACACTAATGATATTTCAAAGGGAGTCATACGAATAGGTCACTTTAACTTTCCTAGTAGGTATGAATGTCCCTTACTGTTTTGACGATGTACTTGTGCCTAGTTTTTAACCCTGTTGAAGGACTGAGCTATTACTTTGACTTATACAAAAAAAAAAAAAAAAAAAAAAAAATCCCAAGCTTTTGTAATTTATCGTGTTTATTTACACAGTTTTTTTATAGTTTTAACTAATTGTTATTTGATTTTAATTAAATAACATACAGATAATTAAAAAATACCTTTCGAAATCAAAACTGATAATTTATTATTTCTTACATATTTATAATCAGCTGTGTTTGATAGTCGCTTTTGAAATTGGTTTATAAATTTTTAAAATAAATTATGCGGATAACGTGAAAGTTCTAATGAAATTTAGAATTAGGATAAGGAAGCTATTTTTAAATACAAAAACTTACATAGTACAATTATAGCACTCAAATGAAAATAATAATAAAAAAAACAGTTTTTCGCATAAGGGTTCTATTATACTAAACAAGATAATTACGTCACTTGTTATATATATATACCAATATACAAATTTATTATATATATATATATATATATATATATATCAGAATTGAGGATTTTGGGAGATAAGAAAGGATACCAAATTGACTGGATTTTGCATAATCTTTAGAAAAATTGTCATTCACTGTTAAACTTTTATCTATCAGTTGGAACATGTGCCAGAAATTTAATTTACTCGTAAATGGATATAACGAATTTAATGAATTTTTGGGGCTAACTGTTTTTGGGGTTTAACGGCCCTCTTCACTTACCGTCGCCGGAAGCCCGAGCCAATGTTATTCTATGGGTAAATTTTCTTTACAAATAACTTATTAAGTAATACATATTTTAAAGTTCTGTTTTCACATTCAGAAAATTTTCAACTGTTAAACTGACGGACCTTTTTTAAAAATGTATTTTTTTTAAATTTTTAATATTTTATTTTGAAATTGCAAAATGAAAAAAAAAATTCACATATTAAAAATTCGTATTTTGCAGTTTCAAAATAAAATATAAAAAATTAAAATAAAATA
Organism: Salticus scenicus; assembly: GCA_963930645.1. Lineage (NCBI taxonomy): Eukaryota > Metazoa > Arthropoda > Arachnida > Araneae > Salticidae > Salticus > Salticus scenicus. The sequence goes on from OZ005653.1 coordinate 105,176,686, forward strand.
AAATAAAATAAAAAAAAGGTCCGTCAATTTAACAGCTGGGAATTTTCTGAATGTGAAAACAGAACTTAAAAATATGTATTAGTTAATAAGTTATTTGTAAAGAAAAATTTCCCATAGAATAACATTAGTTTCGGCTTCCGGCGGCGGTGAGTGAAGAGGGCCCTTAAAATCGATTAGACTTAACCTTATCTCCAGGAATATTCGCGTTGCATTTTAACACATTTTTCGCCGGTTGCACCATATGACATAAATTTGGTTTACACAGAAATTAATATAATTACATTGAAAAGTTTTGAATTAAGTGATTTTTGGGTACAAAATTGTTTAGAATTTTTGTCGTTATAAGGATAATTCCCCTAGCTGTTAACAATTTATCAGTTGGTTTCAAATTACAACATAAATTGTGTTTACACGAAAATGCATGTAATGAAATTAGATTTGATAAAAGTTCCGGTTAATGCTGTTTAGGGTGAAGAATGAGTTAGACTTATCCTTATATTCAGGGAAAATTCTGGTTTACAGTTAAACCTTTACCGTCCGTTTGCAAAATATGACTTTTTTTTTTTTTTTTTTTTTATATACATATGCTTTTTTTATGAATATTTGGGGTTAATTGTTTTTGGACTATAAAATCGATACGACTTAGCGTCATTTTTATATTTGGTATTCACTCTTAAGTCTATATCTGTGATTTACAAAATACAGCAGAAAATGGATTTGCATAAAAATTGGGGCAATGATTTTGTTGAACATTTCAGGTTAACAGTATTTTTTTTTTCTCTTTTTTGGTGGGTGAAGCGTGGGTCAAAATCTAATTAATTTTTTCGTCATTCTCAGGCAATGTTGTGTTCGCTTTTAACCCTTTAACTGCCGGTTACAATATATAGAGAAAATTGGGTCTGCTCGAAATTAAATATAACGATTTTGATGAAAGTTTGGTGTTAAGGGTGTTTTGGTGTGAAAAGTCGATTAGATTCATTCTTATACCAGGGATTTTTTCATTTTCTCTTAATCCTTTATCCTCTTGTTGCAAAATATGTAAAAAATTGTGTTTAATCAGAAATTGGTATGATGATTTTCAGGAAAAAATGGATTAAAGTTTTATGGGGTGAAAAATCGATCATACTTATCCTCATCTTCAGGAATATTCGTACTTGCTGATAATTCATCAGCCGCAGGTTAAAAAGATGTGGCAGAATTTCGATTTACTAATAAATTGATCTGATGATTTTAACATAAACATAGAGTTAAAGATTTTGCAAAGATAAATCTATTAGACCTAACCTCATCTTTAGTGTTGCCAGATTCTGCGAATTTTTTATTCAAAAGTCACCAATCATTTAGAGAAGTGATATTTTACATACATAATAGACGACCAATCTTAAAAAACAAAATAATAATCAACAGTTACATATAAAATTTAGTGGTGGAATATGATTTCCACCATATGATTTGCCAAAATTACTTTTCTTAGTAATCAACATTACTTTGGGGTTTATTAAAATTTCCTCAAAAACAATCTCCTTCAAATTAGAAACATTTTAGAGGGTAAAAGAGGAAATTTCAACAGGACGGTGCGTCGATTTACATCTCCTACTCAACAAAAGCTCGATTTAGGCAGAATCAAATTATTCTGATGCAATGGGTCCCCATCAGCCTAGATCTAAATACCAGATCTAAATCTAAAAAATTGAATACCTTTGGGAAGTACTTGTACGAAAGGTATATGTTCATATTTTTGAGATATTATATTTGGATTTTTATATTTTTATAAAAATTCTGTAAATCCTATACTATATTTCTTTGTTACAATGCACTTATATTCTGATTCCGTATAAATCACCTGTTTCTATATTTATGAGACGCACTTTCCTATCAAGAATGACCGGACATTTTCGATTTCAGACATTTTGCCTTATATCTAGGAAGTACATAGAGGAATTATTCTTAAACCAAGGGTGTATAAGGGAAGTATTATACCTCCTAATCTTCAGAAAATATTTGTCCTAAAAACAAAGAGTATATCAGAAACAAATGAAAGAAAAATCAAAATTAACTGAACTACCTATAAAAAGTAATGCTAAAAATGTTTTAAGTATGTAACAGAATATTATAAGTCTTATTTTAATTACCTTATAAATGTTGACGAAACTATCACATATATTCAAGAAAATATAAAAGTTTCTCTAAAAAATTACTCAAATAATTGCAATATTTTTTAATATAACATGTACTAAACTCAATTCAAAATAATTTTTAGGAAACTCAAAATATTATATTCGGCAAAACATGCTGCAAAAATAATACCAAAATATTAAATATCTAGTGAAAAACGTGCAGTTTACTAAATAACCTTTAATTCTTTAGGCGTATTTGTTAACAATTCATCCGATATTTTGTTAGCAAAATATATAATATAATGTATATAAAAACAAAACTATCGAGTAAATTATAAATTTTATCTAGAACGCACTAATTACACTGCTCGCCTTTAAAATTGCCTCTGACACCATTTCAGCATATTCTTATGTAAAATGACCTCCAGAATCCGAATATGACCACTATTTTGCCCAATCATCCACTGTTTTCTAGATACACCCCCTCCATCATTTTTAACATTGTTTGGTAATTGTATACCCATCAGATTGATTTGGAGAGGAACGAGGATTATTTTAACTGTTAAATGTCTTTGACCTGAGGAGCTAACGAGGTAGAACGTCCTAAAACACGAACATTTGTAGTAAGGAGGAAATTTGAGGGGATTTGTGTCCAGAAAACAAAAGAAAATCAATAAAAACAACCAGTTTCCGTTTCATTTCTTTTTTTTCTTTCTTTCTTTTTTTTCTCTTATTTTTTACATATTACAGCTTCCAGTTTGCCATTTTCTTACCAAAGCACTCTAGATAATCATAATATCACCACACAAAATCACCACCTTCGAGAACACCATAAAGGTTACTCTCTTATCGCAAAACGCGTACTAAAAGTAGATAACGACTGACGACTACAGTGATAAGAGCAATGACCTTTAACGCATGTCAAAGCAGGAGAATTTACTGTACATATTTTACTGCCCAAAACATTTAAAGTGGGAGTTATTGAAAGCAAACGTCGTACTGTGAATCAGACAAACTTTCTTGCGAGGGCTTCGAGACTTTACCGAATTTTGAAAAAAATTTCACTGTATATTTTTTTATTATTTGGGGTGTATTGGTAAGAAAATGGCAAACTGGAAGCTGGAATATGTAAAAAATAATCTATTTGAAAAAAATTTAAAACCCAAATTCTTAATGTATACATATTCTTAACATAAATTATTTCAAAGTTATGATTTTGCAAATTCTTTTTTTGTATTAAGGTGAAATGTTAAATTTCATCGGAAAAGAATTTGTACTCTTTTATAAACCACATAAGTGTAGGCTGTAAGGCAGTCGAAGACTCGATACACGCCTGACCGAGTTTTAAAAAAAAAATCTGAGGCATTTGATCAATTAACCAATGCATTTCTATGATTGGCCATAAATTATTGCTCTGGTTGTGCCATTTATCAGTCATTACAAACGTGAATATGCATAATTTTTTTTTCTAAATAACTGCATAATTGTTTTAGAAATATAAAAATATGCATACAATATTTACCACCGCGTTACTAACATGGCGTTCTAACTACCTCAGCCAAGAGAGACAAATGAAAAAGCTTATATTTACTTCAAAATGGAGGTGCATTTTTTATTAGCTGGAGATTCACAAACATACCGCAGTGAATGACAGTAAGTACATAAGAATTTGTGGATAATAGGAATATTTCGGGAAAAAAAAGAAACGGAAACTGATTGATTTTATTGATTTTCTTTCGTTTTCTGAGCACAAATCCCCTCAAATTCACCCCTTAATACAAGTGTTCGTGTTTTAGTGCTTTCTACATCTGTAGCTCCTCAGGTCAGAAGACATTTAACGGCTAAAATTACCATCGTTCCTCTCCAAATCAAACTGATGTGTATAAAATTACCAAACATTGATAAAAATGAGGGAGGGGGTTTATCAAAAAACGGAGGGTAATTGGGCAAAATTATAGTCATATTCGGATTCAGGACGTCATTTTACATAAGAATCTGCAAGGATGGTATCAGGTCTCGATTTTTTTTTTTTTTTTTTTTTTTTTTTTTAGAGCAGTTTTTATCAGTTCATGAAGTTTCAAGAAAAAAAAAAAAAAAAAAAAAAAAAAAAAACAAGCTTTTTCTGTATCTATTATTAACGAAAAACATATTACTAATTATTAAATAACAATAAAAGTTTGGCAAAACAATTTATCGTTCACCTTTTCTTTTTAATAAAAAGTGAATTTCACGATTTTTAATTGTAGAAACATTTTAAATTGTGAAAATATATCTTTAAAGTTTTCGTATAAGCTGTTCAATACATTTTCCAAATAAATTATGCAAGTGAAAGTTTTTAATGCTTACGCATATGCAATTAATACAGCAAAACCTATATCCATCGTTTTTCACGGGATGCGTGAAAAAAAAAAAAAAAAAAAAAAAAACTACAAAAGCGAGAAAACGAGGAATGCGGGTTAAAGTCAAAACACGAAGAAAAAAAAATGTTTGTGATTTAATACACACAATGTATACAGTATATTACTAATAAAAACTGATTTGTTAATTCACAAACTGTCAAAGAAATAAACCAATGTTGTAGAACATTAAATAATATTCATTTTTAAAACTCAACAATTTCATGTTGTGTTCTACGTTCATTTTATAAATTAAACAGGATTTTTTCCAGATTTAGAACATTTTCTTGGTCATTTTCTGCAAATTCATATGCTTATGTAAAAGTTCGAGCATTTTCAAACGCCATAAATACGTCAAACATACTTAACACAGGCATGGGCTCAGCCTCATCGACTTGAAAATTATCCACTGTTTCTCCGCCATTATTTTCATTTATTTGAAATTACACATTTCTTGTATGCTTTAGAATACCGAATATAGTAAAGTCTTCATTAATCCAAATATTACAACTAGATTTTGTATCAGACGCATCCTCTGCTACACACAACCACTCTTCATCTGACTTATCATCATAATCATAATTTTCTTGCCCTTCTGTTTGTTATTCCTCATACTTATTCGCACGCTTGGTTTTCTCCGAAATTCGCGTAAATACAGGATAGGACCCTTGAGAAAAACCACCCCCTTCCCCCCCCCCTCCCCACGGAGGGCAATCCACCTATAGGTCTAGGACTCTAGCATAGTTAATCGGCCTTAAATCCAACAACAACATTTTTCGCACGCAATCGCATTTCATTTCGGGAAACATTTTTTTTTTTTTTTTATTATTACTGAAAAGGTTACTTCCTGCCGTGCTGAAATTACAAAATGAATAGATGATCTAGAGACATGACATCACAATTTTCATCCCCCGTGGAAATAGGAAAATAGTTAATTTAGGATGAAAGAAGTAATTCCAGTTTATATCTCTTTTGGAACCACTTGACCTTTAAAAGAAAAATTTTACAAGGTCAGGAGAAACGTTTTACAACGATGAATGCGGGATAACGGATACTTAGAAGCACGATATAGTTTCATTAACATAATTTAAATACATTTTATGCAGGGACCATAGAAATAAAACGACCAATGCAGGAAAACGATGGATGCGGGAACGATAGATCGGAGTTTCATTGTATATATATATATACATATATATATATATATATATATACATATATATATTGCATGCTATAATAAAAACTATTTTTTTTTTTTCTTTTCAAAGAAAATATTATATTTCTATGAAAATTATTGCTAGTCTCATATATGTCTACAGATCATTATAATGAACCTCATAATCTGTTTTAAAGCCAGAACGCTTTTCACATTTATATCTCTCTATATTTACTTAGCTTTCTGTCTTCAGGATAAAAGGTTTTCTGTGATATATAAGGAATAAAATTCGTTCTAATAAGCCCTAAGTTTCAGGATAATTCCGTTGGGAATTATCTAGATATTTGGTAAAATGTCTGGTATATATATAATATATAATTTCGAATGCAATGAAACCAGGAATCACATCATGAAAATAATTTGTAAGAATATAAAACATAACAATACAATCTGAAGATTACATTGGAAAATGCATACCTTAATTTAAAATTTTAAATATTGAAATGCATAAAATAACTTTAAAAAGAAAAAAGAAAAAATCCAGATAAGTAGAGAAACATTTTCAGGGGATCTTATGAATATTAGGTTGAAAAAAAAATAATCTGTAAGTGTGAGTGTTTTAAGGAAATATTAACTATCAGCACCGGGGAATTTTATTAAATTTAAACAAAAATGATGTACTAGACTATAAAAAGAATTATTCAACTTAAAAAATTACACAAATGGAAATAACAAGGTAAATAAGTATAATCAAGAAAAAAAAAGTGTTATACTCACAAGCAAACCCTACAATGCAGATGGAGAGAAAATTGAGATATATTACAAGATTAACAGATAATTATAAAATACTAGCGAGCTTCGCCCGCTAGCGGGTCAGTATTTTCAAATGAATCACTAAAATTAATGAATCACTAACAGTAACTTTTAGTGTCAAGAAAAGAAATTAAAAAAAAAAAAATCATTTCTGATTGGGTAAAAAGTCGGCCGGGTCCCCACTGCTTTCGGCAGCGCTGCCCCGTGCGCGCTGCGCCCGCGTATTCCTTCTCTGACCCTTCGTGCCCCCCCCCCCCCAAAAAAAAAAAAATTCTGATCGGGTAAAAACTCACACCGGGTCCCCACTGCCTTCGGCAACGCAGACCCATGCGCGCTGCGCGCGCATGTGTGAGAGTATACGTGCGCTGCGCGCACATATTCCTTCTCGAATCAAATTTTTATTCTTAAGAAAAGAAAATTTAAAAATCCTCTCTCATCGGGTACAAAGTCGGACCGGGTCCTCACTGCCTACGGCAGCGCAGTCCCGTGCGCGCGGTGCACGCCTATATCTTCTCCACCCTTTCAGCCCTTCCTAATTAACCTACATATACCAATTTTAAACGGTCTAACTGAATTAGCTGAGATGCAAAAGAAAACCTAATCAGGAAACCTCAAAACGTGCAAATCTGGTTAAAACATTCGATAATATAAAAGAACTTTAAAATGTCTTTCGAATGATATATTAAAAATAATTTAATCATAATTAAAAATTGAAATATTGAAATTTTAAAATATTACAGCACCATCTGGCGGTAGAAATTTCTGTAATCTTCTATTCGATTCCAAATCAACAAAGCTATCTAATGATGTATTACTTATAAAATTATTTTATTTAGTAGCTGAGATACAAATGAAAACCGATTCAGGAGACCTCAAAACGTGTAAATGAAGCGAAATCTTGAATCCCACTTTTGATAATATAAAAGTACTTAAAAATATATTTCGAATGATGTATTAAAAATAATTTAATCATAGTTAGAATTTGAAATACGCGAATTAGAATTTGCAATTAAATTGTACATTTTTTATTTATTCTCGAAACCCGATGAAATTTGAACTGGAACTTCGTCTTGTGATGTTAAAAGTGTGTAGCAAGTTTGAAATAATTTTGAAGAAAATTGAAGCATTTTGAAATTTGCAATTTTTATTTCCAGTACAAAATCAGTAAAGCAGGAAGTAAAATCTATTTATTCTTTCGCCCGGCGTCATGGTAACCGAAATACGTCTATTGCGAAATTAATAAAACTCTTGTGATTTGTTGCCACCTTTTTTTTCATACTTTAGTTAATTTTAAAAAATCTAATTGCCCTATCGATAAGCTATTTAAACCGTCGGATTCAGAAAAATCGGACTTTTCATTTGATATCTTATTTGTAACGATACGACTGATATTTCTATTTTATTTTCCACTTTTTCCGTAAAAATGTCGCTTTTTAAGCATTTAATCATGATTTCTGGGTCATTTTTCGGTAGATATGGGTCGACGTTTTAATTAATATCTCCGCTAATTAGGGTCGCATCGCTTAGCGAATTATTGCGATGTCGAGATGAAGGAATTCTGCGTCTGCGGACACCGGTTTCGAGGCGCTGCGACCATTAGCGCCGGAGCTTTAGCGGTCACAAGGCATTTCTCACAGACAGACAGACAGACAGATGCGCACAGATTTTAATAATATAAGGAGATAATGAATTTAATAAACATAAGAATTAAAAATAAAGAAAATAATATTTAAGATTCATTACGTTAAGTATAATTTAATATTTTATATTAATGTTTATTTTTAACCATTTAAAATGCACAATAATTCTAAATAAAATATAGTAATCTCAGAATGTATGGAGTGGTTTGAAGAACATGGATAATTGAAGTATAAATATTATTTAGTTCAGACCCTGTCAAAAAAAAAAAAAAAAAAAAAAAAAAAAAAAAAAGGCCTCATTTGATTAAACATGTGTCAATTTAATTTAATTTCAAAATTTCTTTCTCAACCTCAATCTATAAACTTTCTGTGGCTTTAAGCGATTTAAAATGTTACAACTATACAGTGATCATGCCATTCGTGTTGAATGTTTTATAAATTATGTACATAGGCAGTCAATAGATTTCTAACGTTACACAATTTTATACGAATACAAAGTGTGTCTTCTAAGCTTGGTTCAGAACCATAATAATTCCGATTCCACAAAAAGGAAAGGATCATAGTGACATGAAGGGATAGAGCAATTTACGAGTATTTTATGTGAAACAATGGAGATGATTATTTGAAAAAAAAAAATAATAATTTGTACGCTGAAAATTTTAAAACGATAGTCAAAGAGCAGTCTTGTATCACGGAGCATAGGCAGATCTATTAGCCAGTACGTTTCACTACATAGCCACACAGTAATAGATGTTCAAGGCAAATGTAGACAAAATATATCCTCTCTAACGCTGTCAATAACTTAAGATCTGCTTATGATTTAATTTGTAAATATATTTTATTTTGAAGCTGTCCAAGTTTTGTATTCACTGAAACATGTTTCGCAGGTTTAAGAGTTTTCTTAACCAGCGGCGATGCGAAACTTTCTCACGATACAGAAATCTTCGGACTCCTCTCTGCGGAATTATTACACGATGTCTTCTAACATATATATAGGTATATAAATAATCTTTATATAAATAAACCTCTACATATCCTTTATTATTATATACGATAAAATGATAGCTATAAATAAACTTAATATTTTGCATATTTTAAATTTCTACACATAAAAATGCTTTTTGCTTTTATCAAGAGAAAGATTTCCACAAAATACTTAAAACATAAATGTTTTTGCATTACCGGAATACTTTCTAAAATATATATTAATAGCAGTTATTCTGTTAGACTTTCAAATTAAATTGTAAAACAACACTTTCATCTCAAATAATTGTAGAATTCTTTAAAATAAATAAAATGTTTAAAAATAAAATGACATTTTTTACACAGCTTTAAATACCGAAAATTTGGAATTGCTTAATTTTTAGAAAAAAAAAAAAAAAAAAAAAAAAAAAAAAAACAGTTTCAGTGGCAAGGAGAAAAGTTAGGTTTGCACCTTTCATTGGTTATTATTTTCCCCAAATTCTTATGCACTTACTGTCATTCACTACGGTATGTTTGTGAATCTCAACCTAATAAAAAAAATGCGCCTCCATTTTAAGGTAAATATAAGCTGTTCCATCTGTCTCTCCGTGGCTCAGGTGGTTAGAGCGCCATATTAGTAACACGATGGTCGAGCGTTCGATAACCCAAAGGTCCGGAGTGTTAATTTTTGCACATAATTAGTAGAAAAGAAGTTAATTGATAAAAGGAAATGTATCGTTGACTACACAGTATCTTAAAAAAAATTTAAGAGATTTTTAAGAAGCTTTTTACTTACATCTCTTTTTAGAAGCAAATAAGAGTTTTTTTCAGGACTACAAGCGTCCTCTATTGGTAGGAATATTCACTAAAATGTCAATGAAACAAATAACAATAGAAAATAAAAATGATTAGGAAAAACACATAAACATTAACCAAATCAGTAAAATATTAAGTTCTAAAAGAAAAGAGATAATAAGCTAAATTAATAATAAAAAGTTGCCTCAAACGAATACTTAAATTGACGATACTGGCTCTTAATCAGAAAATGAAATCACAAAAATTATAGGCAATCGTGTGGTCCTGCCATCTGTTGTAAATTTTAAGAAATAATTTCTCTTTTCTTAACAAAGTTCAAATTTCCTCAGTTTTAGTTAATAAACAAAAAGTTACTTTTTTTTTTTTTTTTCCAAATTAAATTTTACCCTAACTTTGAAAAGATTTATGTGATACGCTATATTAAGAATTTGAGTTTTAAAAGTTTTCTTAAATACATTATTCTTTATTTTTAAGCAAATAAAGTCATCGGAAAATGCTATCGAGTTACAATATGTTATATAATTTACAGATATGTAACTTTTCAGAAATATCCATAAATTAAAAATATAAAACCGTTACAAATATTTTTCATCAATTATATGTCAAAATAAAAGTAATAGTACTATGTAATAGTTCAGAATCAGAACGTCGTATTACTAAATATATTTCACTCTGGCACAAATGATTTCTTCTGAATAATGTGTACACAAACAAAATCATTTCTGAATAAAGAAGTGAAATATTTATGGAAAATCATTGAGCAAAATTGTTGAGTAAAATTCTCACTTTATTTATTTAATATAAGATAAACATATGAACAACTGCCAAAATTTTCCATAAGTTTCTAAATCTACCTATCTGCGTAACTATCTCTTTATCTTTCTACATCTATCTCTCTATCTATCAATCTATCTATATACATACATACAGTCGTTTGCAAAAGTTTAACATCTTCCACAGAAACATCAGATTTAATGGAATTCCACAAAAATAACATACATATTTTACATATAAAAAAACAAAATAAAATGTAAATGATTATTTACTGAATTTAAAATCAATATTTTTTAGCACATTCCTTGTTTTTAATAACCTGTGAAACCCTTTAGATATTTTATAAATTAGATACTAGCGAGCTTCGTCCGCTAGCGGGTCAGTATTTTCAAATGAATCACTAACAGTAACTTTTAGTCTTAAGAAAAGAAATTGAAAAGAAAAAATCATTTATGATTGGGAAAAAGTCGGGCCAGGTCCCCACTGCCTTCGGCAGCGCAGTCCCGTGCGCTCTGCGCGCGCATAATTTAAGGAATACACGCGCTGCACGCGCGTATTCCTTCCCTCACCCTTCATGGCTCCTAAAAAAAAAAAAAAAATCTGATCCGGTAAAACTGCCATCGGGTCCCCACTGCCTCCGGCAGCGCAGACACATGCGCACTTGTGGAGGTATACGTGCGCTTCGCTCACATATTCCTTCTCAAGTCAAAATTTTATTCTTAAGAACATTTAAAAAATCATTTCTCAACGGGTAAAAATTCGGATCGGGTCCCCACTGCCTTCGGCAGCGGAGTCCCGTGCGAGCTGCGCGCGCGTATTCATTCCCTGGCCTTTTGTGCAGGAAAAAAAAATCTGATCGATTAAAAACTCCCACCAGGTCCCCACTGCATCCAGCAGCGCACAACCATGCGCGCTGCGCGCGCACGTGTGAAGGTATACGTGCGCTGCGCGCACATATTCCTTCTCAAAGCAAAATATTATTCTTAAGAAAATATTAAAAATCATTTATCATCGGGTACAAATTCGGACCGGGTCCCCACTGCCTTCGGCAGCGTAGTCCCGTGCGTTCTGCACGCGCACAAGTTAGGGGATACGCGAGTGGTGCACGCCTATTTCTTCCCCCACACTTTCATGCCATCTTAATTAATCTACGTATACCAATTTTGAACGATCTAACTGAATCGGCTGAGATGCAAAAGAAAACGTAATCAGGACACCTCAAAACGTGTAAATCTGGTGAAAACATTCGATAATATAAAAGTACTTTAAAATATCTTTCGAATGATGTATTAAAAATAATTTAATCATAATTAGTAATTGAAATATTGAAATTTGAAAATATTACAGCGCCATCTGGCGGTACAAATTTCTGTATTCCAGTGTTCGATTCCAATTCAAAAGAGCTTTCTAATGATGTATTACTTATGAAATTATTTCAATTATTAGCTGAGATACAACAGAAAACTAATTCAGGACACCTTAAAACGTTCGGGTGAAATCTCGCTCGCGGTGTACACCTATTTCTTCCCCACCCTTTCAGCCCCTCCTAATTAACCTACGTATACCAATTTTGAACGGTCTAACTCAATTAGCTGAGATGCAAAAGAAAACGTAACAGGACACCTCAAAACGTGTAAATCTGGTGAAAACTTTCGATAATATAAAAGAACATTAAAGTAACCGTACTTTAAAATGTGTATCGAATGACGTATTAAAAAAAAAAATTGAAACATAATTAGTATCTGAAATAATGAAATTTTAAAATATTACAGCGCCATGACACCTCAAAACGTGTAAGTCAGGTGAAATTTCGAATTCCATTACCTACGGTAGTCGCTTAATGGAAGTAAATAGAAAAAGAAGTATTTTTACCTTAAGTGTATTTGTGTCGTTTTGAAACTGGCATCCTCTTTCGACAGATAAAATGTGATTCGTGTAAAGATAAAATTTAATTTGCAATTAAAATGTAAATCTTTTGACGCGCCCTGCGCGCCTATATTCCTTCACAAATAAAATTTTGATTCTTAAGGAAAGAAAATATAAAAAATCATTTGTTATCGGATGAAAAGTTGGACCGGGTCCCCACTGCCTTCGGCAGCGCAGTTCCGTGCGCGCTGCGCGCGCACAATTTAGGGGATACGCGCGCGGTGCACGCCTATTTCCTCTCTACCTTTTCAGGCTCTCTTAATTAGCCTACGTATACCAATTTTGAACGATCTAACTCATTTGGCTAAGATGCAAAAGAAAACGTAATCAGGACACCTCAAAACGTGTAAATATTGTGAAAACTTTCGATAATTTAAAAGAACTTTAAAATATGTTTCGAATGATGTATTAAAAATAATTTAATCATAATTAGAAATTGAAATATTGAAATTTGAAAATATTACAGCGCCATCCGGCGGTAGAAGTTTCTGTATTCCTTTGTTCGATTCCAATTCAAAAAAGCTTTCTAATGATGTATTACTTCTGAAATGATTTTAATTAGTAGCTGAGATACAAAAGAAAACTAATTCAGGACACCTCAAAACGTGTAAATCTGGTGAAAACTTTCGATAATATAAAAGAACTTTAAAATATCTTTCGAATGATGTATTTAAAAAAAATAATCATAATTAGAAATTGAAATATTGAAATTTGAAAATATTGCAGCCCCATAAAAGAAAAATGATTCAGGACACCTCAAAACGTGTAAATCTGGTGAAAACTTTCGATAATTTAAAAGAACTTTAAAATATCTTTCGAATGATGTATTAAAAATAATTTAATCCTAATTAGAAATTGAAATATTGAAATTTGAAAATATTACAGCGCCATCTGGCAGTACGAATTTCTGTATTCCACGGTTCGATTCCAAATGAAAAAAGCGTATTAATGATGTATTACTTATGAAATTATTTTCATTAGTAGCTGAGATACAAAAGAAAACCTAATCAGGTTCCCTCAAAACGTGTAAATCGAGTGAAATCTCGCGCGGTATACACCTATTTCTTCCCCACCCTTTCAGCTCCTCCTATTAACCTATGTATACCAATTTTGAATGGTCTAACTCAATTAGCTGAGATGCAAAATAAAACCTAATCAGGAGACCTCAAAACGTATAAATCAGGTGAAAACTTTCGATAATAAAAAAAAAAAAAAAAAAAAAAAAAAAAAAAAAAAAAACATTAAAATATCTTTAAAATGATGTATTAAAAATAATTTAATTATAATTAGAAATTGAAATTTTAAAATATTAATGCGCCATGGATCGAACCGGCAGCGCAGTCCCGTGTGCTTTGCGCGCGCACAAGTTAAGGGATACGCGCGCGGTGCACGCCTATTTCTTCTCCACCCTTTCAGGCCTTCTTAATTAACCTACGTATACCAATTTTGAACGATCTAACTCACTTGGCTGAGATGCAAAAAGAAAACTAATTCAGGACATCTCAAAACGTGTAAATCTGGTGAAAACTTTCGATAATTTAAAAGAACTTTAAAATAACTTTCGAATGATGTATTAAAAATAATTTAATCCTAATTAGAAATTGAAATATTGAAATTTGAATATATTACAGCGCCATCTGGCAGTACGAATTTCTGTATTCCACGGTTCGATTCCAAATGAAAAAAGCGTTCTAATGATGTATTACTTATGAAATTATTTTAATTAGTAGCTGAGATACAAAAGAAAACCTAATCAGGAACCCTCAAAACGTGTAAATCGAGTGAAATCTCGCGCGCATCGCACGCGGTATACACCTATTTCTACCCCACCCTTTTAGCTCCTCCTAATTAACCTATGTATACCAATTTTAAATGGTCTAACTCAATTAGCTGAGATGCAAAAGAAAACCTAATCAGGAGACCTCAAAACGTATAAATCAGGTGAAAACTTTCGTTAATATATATAAAAAAAAAACATTAAAATATCTTTCAAATGATGTATTAAAAATAATTTAATTATAATTAGAAATTGAAATTTTAAAATATTAATGCGCCATGGATCGAACCGGCAGCGCAGTCCCGTGCGCTCTGCGCGCGCACAAGTTAAGGGATACGCGCGCGGTACACGCCTATTTCTTCTCCACCCTTTCAGGCCTTCTTAATTAATCTACGTATACCAATTTTGAACGATCTAACTCATTTGGCTGAGATGCAAAAAGAAAACGAATTCAGGACACCTCAAAACGTGTAAATCTGGTGAAAACTTTCGATAACTTAAAAGAACTTTAAAATAACTTTCGAATGATGTATTAAAAATAATTTAATCATAATTAGAAATTGAAATATTGAAATTTGAAAGTATTACAGCGCCATCTGGCGGTACAAATTTCTGTATTCCACTGCTCGATCCCAAATCAACAAAGCTTTCCAATGATGTATGACTTATGAAATTATTTTAATTAGTAGCTGAGATACTTTAAAATGTGTATCGAATGACGTATTAAAAAATAAATAAATAAACATAATTAGAATCTGAAATACTGAAATTTTAAATTCTTACAGCGCCATGAGACCTCAAAACGTGTAAGTCAGGTGAAATTTCGAATTCCATTATCTACGGTAGTCGGTTAATGGAAGTATTTGCAATTAAAATGTAAATCTTTTGTTTATTGACCAAAATCGATGAAATTTGAACTGTAAGTTTGTTTTGTGGTGTTAAGATTGTATACTAAGTAAAATGTGTAAAATTTGAAAAATTGCAATTTTTAATCGCAGTATGAAACACGTGACCTCATTAAATACCAGATGTGTTTCTTTCCGTTGAAGACTGCTGTTGACTATCGTCTGCAATGCTAAGATTCTTGTGATTTGTTGCCAATATTTTTTTATAGTTTAGTTAATTTTAAAAAATCTAATTGTCCGATCGATAAGCCGTTTAAACCATCGGATTAAAAAAAAAAAAGTCCTTTCCAATGGTATCTTGTTTGTAACAATACGGCTGATATTTATAATTTATTTTCCACTTTTTCCGTAAAAATGTCGCTTTTTAAGCATTTAATCATGAATTCTGGGTCATTTTTCGTTAGACAATGGTCGACATTTTAATTAATATCTCCGCTAATGAGGGTCGCATCGTTTAGCAAATTAGATAACCCAGATCTGCGATAAATTCTCTGTCCGACGGTACCTGTTCGAAGTCCGTGCGACCGTTAGCGGCGGAGTTTTTGCTTTTTCAAGCCGTTTCTCAAAGACAGACAGACAGACAGACACACAGACACACGCGTACAGATTTTAATAATATAAGGAGACTAGCAGTAAGTTTTAGAGATGTCTTTGCTCCAGACATGCTTTATTGCTTCAACAAGTGCCGTAGCAGATAATGATTCCTTTTCACCAACTTTTTTGTTTCACAATACACCACAGATTATCTATTGGATTCAAATCTGGGCTGTTACCTGGTTAATCAAGCATTTTGATTTTCTGTGCCCACAGATATTTTTTCACAATCTTCGCCATATGACACAGTGCCCCATCATGCAGGAAAATGAAACATTTATGAACACGCATGTGAAGGTTCAAATACTCAGGTAACAAATTAAGTTGCCCCTTTCCGTTCATAGTGGATTTAGGTGGCACAAAATACAGACTAGCAGTACCGGACACAGACATTGCACCCCATGTCATTCGACTTGGAGGATGTTTCACAGTTTGAATCGTATATCTCTCCTCATATATTTTCCCCCTTGGGCGGCGAACACTTGTAGCACGGGCAGAAAATTGCTGCATTGTTGACTATTCCGAAAACAAGAGCCTAATCCACTGCTGTACTGTCCATTTCTGATATTGTCTGGCAGAAGTCAGTAGTTTCTTTTTCATACTTGGAGTAAGTGAAGGTTTCCTTGCATGTTTGTGGGATGATAAACCAAAATGTTTGGTGAAACGACTTGAAATAGTACTCAAACTGACGTTGGTGACTTTTGTAGTTAAAGAATACCTAATCGTGTTGCAGGAGGTTCTTGGATCTCGTACGACCGTCCTTCCTATCATACGATCATCACGTGCACTTGTTTTTCTAGTGTGACCGCTTCTCTTAAGGTCCGCAAATTTTCCAAAAAAAAAATTAAATTTACTAATAACTTGATGCACAGATGTCTTGCTTATGTTTACCCGCGAACTTTTTTGACGTTCAAAAAAGCCAATTTTATGCAGGGCAATATTTCTTACCTTTTTTTAATAGTAAGTTAAGGTTTTTTACTGATTACAATAAATATACAACAGCACTGTCTACGACAAAACCCAGTAAACAACTTTTTATAAACGTGCAAGCCCCCTTCCTTTATAGCAGTAGAATGCGTCTGATGCAATAAGCACATGCGATGACTCTGTAATCTGCGCATATGATGCAATTTGTTAAAGTATGGAAAATTGGCTACTTTTCTTAAATATTTGCAAATGACTGTTTTTATATATATATATATATATATATATATATATATATATATATATATATATATATACAGGGTGATCCAAAAGTCAGGACCAACTTTAAAATTGAATAATTCGAAAACGAATCAAGATACAAAGATACGGTTTGCACCAAACGGATGGAAAAAAAGTCGGGTTTTGTGTGGCAAAGAAATAAAAAATAGTTCTGTTGGCGACCAACAGATGGCGCTGTCGTATTTCTGATGTAGGGTTATGCAAAGCAACAAACGATATAAAAAGGAAAAACTATAGCAGTTAATGGTATTAGAAGCTTATATGCATCGAAATATCACATTCTCAGTCGCAATTTTAATCACGCATGGCCTCCAAGATCTCCCGATCTGACACCCTGTGACTTTTGGCTGTGGAAATTCTTGGAAGTCAAAAGTGTACCGCGACCAACCGGCATCACTAGCAGCCCTGAAAGATGCCATCCGCCAAAATGTGTCTGCCATAACGCAAGAAATGCTACTAAATGCTGTGAACGATGTGGTGAATCATCTCACAGCTGTACTTCTGAATGATGGACATTGAACAGTTAATGTAGTAGTACTAATTAACTGTAATTAAGCTGACTTGTAAGCTGTCAGCATTTTTTTTCATTTGTAAATCATCTTTTGGTGAAATAAAACACTATAGCGCCATCTGTTGGTCGCCAACAGATTTAATTTCTTTCCTTTGCCACACAAAACCCGGTTTCTTTTTCATCCGTTTGGTGCAAACCGTATCTTTGTATCTTGATTCGTTTTCAAATTATTCAATTTTAAAGTTGGTCCTGACTTTTGGATCACCCGGTATATATATATATATATATACATATCGAAGTAGAAGTCTTATTTTATGTATCATTATATTCATGAAAATAGATATCTAGAACAATAAAGTCCGACTTTAAAAATTATTTGTGTCATCATTTTTTTTTCTAATATAAGTAATTGCATAAACTATTATAAATTATTTATTTACTTTAATTTTCCTGTTTGTGTTAGAAAATATTATAATAATAAATGTTATTAAAACTTTAGCCTATTAGAAACACACCGTTGGTTTGCAATAAAAGTAAATTTATGGAAAATTGCCTTTGTTACATTTTATGTATTGTATTATTATTATATTTCGCTTAAATGAGGTCTTTAAAGTTAGATAATTTATTATACTAGTAATAACTTTCAGAGTCATTTCTTTGCAAGTGTGTTTGATAAAGATAAGGCGTTCTTATTAAATGGGCCATTAAAATTAATAAAACTTTCTTAACAGCTTGAGACTTTATCTTGTTTTTTATCTTTTTACTTATTTTACTCATTCAATTAAATTGATGTATACTTTATAAATAAATATATTTTAGCAAATTCATCTTAAATAAAAGTAAATAAATTAATCTAGAACATTATTCCAAAATAAAGTAATCTTTAAGAATATATAGTATGTACAAGGTCAAAATACAGCATTTTTCTATTTATAGTAATTTTTGATTTGTTTAATAAAGTACATATTCAATTTTATATAAAGAAAGTTGTACTTCGTTATTTTTGTGGAATGGGATATAATTATCATACGTTATCAGACCATTAGAAGGAAATAATATAGCATAATTAATTTTAAATAAAATTCCTAAGATTAATATGATTAATGGTATATCAACAACATGTTTATGTGAAAATATTATCGTATATCTCTGTACCCCGTTGGTAAAGGACATCATGTCCATATTTTTGTGAAAAGGGTCAGCATCATATCCTTCATCTGCAGTTTTTTCTTTATTACATACGTACATTATGTCATTAATAATATGGTACATATCATCTAGTAATTACTGTTTTTTTTTTTTTTTTTTAAGAAAAGGGCATTTAAACAGGCATTTGAACAGGCAAATTGAAAACATTTTTTGAGAAATGGTATCCTTTACCACCAGGGTATAAATATTATTTTCGATTCTTTTAAAGTTCAAAAAATCCTACATCATTCCGAAAATGTTAAAAATTATTTTTAAAATATTACAATTAAAATTAAATTAAAATCAAAACTTCATTGTTTCGAAATTCAACTACCTAAATTTATTTTGCAGGAAAAATAATGACACGTCATCTTTTGTACGGAAAATTTTTAAAGCAACATCTTTTGTAATTTATTGCTATGATTTTTATTTTCCTCAGTATATTTAGCAATATATTCAGAAATTAATGTTTAGGTTTAAATGTGATCATGATATAATAAGTTTCTTAATTTAAAATGTAAGATTCGGAAAAATATTAACGTAATTGGTTGTTTTATTTTCTCAAGTATCGGAATGTTAAGATCAGTACAAAAAACCCTTAACGGCTTAAAAGTTTGTGACGCCGCTACTTTGTGGCTATAAGAATTTGAAATATGAGTCTTAAAAATAATGATATTAAATTTTAAGTGACGCTTTGCAATTAGTTAAAATATACATAGAAAATATACATTCACTTTTATCTTTTATTTATATTTATAATGCAAACGTAATATTTTTAACTTTAAGATCAAACAGATATATAAAATACACTCACTGATGCTTTTTCATTCGCATTTCAAATTCAAAATAACAGTTTTAAATGGAATGATATATAAATTCCAGTGGCGCCTCGGTGTTATTTTAAAAGATTTGTTTTTAGATTCCATTAAAATTACTTTTGTTTTGTCTAATAAAGTGTATTTACACATTTAAACAGTGCTTTTAATTTTCAAATATACTGTCAAATAATTATACTTTCACTGAGTTAGCATTATAAAGTAAAATTATTTATTTCAATAAATTGATTTATCTTTTGCATCACGCTATTCAAAACATAGTATCATAGTGTCCAACTAAGTGAAAATTTGCTCAAAGAGGTAGTGTGACGTAAAGAAAACATTTACACAAATTTTACTTGCAGTTTTGGATAGCGTGGCGCAAAAGATAAATCAACTTATTGAAATAAATAATTTTACTTTATAATGCTAACTCAGTGAAAGTATAATTATTTGACAGTATATTTGAAAATTAAAAGCACTGTTTAAATGTGTAAATACACTTTATTAGACAAAACAAAATAATTTTAATGGAATCTAAAAACAAATCTTTTAAAATAACACCGAGGCGCCACTGGAATTTTTATATCATTCCTTTTAAAACTGTTATTTTGAATTTGAAATGCGAATGAAAAAGCATCAGTGAGTGTATTTTATATATCTGTCTGATCTTGAAGTTAAAAATATTACGTTTGCATTATAAATATAAATAAAAGATAAAAGAGAATGTATATTTTCTATGTATATTTTATATCTATGTATATTTTAACTATTTGCAAAGCGTCACTTAAAATTTAATATCATTATTTTTAAGACTCATATTTCAAATTCTTATAGCCACAAAGTAGCGGCGTCACAAACTTTTAAGCCGTTAAGGGTTTTTTGTACTGATATCATTACTTTTTTGTGGTTATTGATCAAAAAATTAAAACAAGTCCTTCTGGCTCCTAGGAAGGGTAAACTAATTTATCTTTTCTTATGAAGTTGTCACCATTTTTTTTTTTTCAAAATGGCAGCTACAATTTATTAATGGACTTAGTGGATTTATAAATGAAGGCTATTTATATATGGAGTTTTAAGCAAATCGGTTCATAAAACCTTTCTAATGTAAATTTGAAATTTTC
The DNA here is from genome assembly GCA_963930645.1 of Salticus scenicus. Classification (NCBI taxonomy): domain Eukaryota; kingdom Metazoa; phylum Arthropoda; class Arachnida; order Araneae; family Salticidae; genus Salticus; species Salticus scenicus. Next base: position 105,197,425 of record OZ005653.1, read on the forward strand.
AGTGTGTTGGCACAGGGAAACAGGAGGGTGGATTAAGTTGGCAAATGAACATATCAAATACATTTCTGAGATAAATCTGCACTACAAATTTAGTGTGAATTAATTCAGTATTTCAAACGTTATCATACTCAAAAATTTTCAAGTAGCCTGCCACTTGGAAACAAAATAGAGAAGCTTCGCACTAGAAAAATTTATTGACTGGGATTCTCAAACTCTTAAAAAAAAAAAAAAAAAAAGAAAAAGAAAGAAAAGTAAGTGAAAATTTTCGAATTTAATTTAGAATTACGTAATTTACATTTTGCAAGTTTCTTTTTAGGGAATTACAAATTAAACAATTTAAAAAAAATATCAAGTAAATATTAAAAATGGAATTTTATATATTTTCTTTCCCCTTTTGAGGCTAAGTGTACTGCTTCAATATTCACAATTTAAATTTTCATCAAAAGTGCAGGTAAAAATTACTTCCTATATATTTTCATATAAAACGTTTGGGGGGAAAAATAGACAAAATATAAATTAAGCTTTACATTTCTATAATTTTAAAAATAAGATAAAATCACCTGGAGAAAAATTTTATGGAAAATATAAGTTAAGCTTTAAAAAAAAAATTAAATTTCTGCTTAAAAATACTATTTCATAAGAAGCTATTACAAGTTTTTTTTTTTTTTTTTAAGAAAAAAAAATTAAATGTAGTGGCGCCATCTAGTAGGGTTTTTTTTTAAATCATATACATACAGATTTAACTTTTTTTTTTTTTTCATTGAAAAAAAAAAAAAAAACTTGTTTAGAAACAGGTAGAAATAGTTATTTAAAATTAGGATTTTTCGTTTACTGTAATTGTAAATATATTTATGAAATAGAATTTTTCATGCACAAATTAATTAATTAAAAAAAGAAAAGAAAGAATAATTTTTTTTTAAATAATTTATTATGGGTTTCAAAGTAAAGATGTTATTTATTTATTTTGACGTGTTTTTTCATAATTGCTTTTTGACACATTTTTCATGAATTTTAATGAAATTCATGAAAAATGAATTTTATTAAAACACTGTTTAAACACTGTTTATTAAAACACTGTTTTTTCTAATAAATAGTGCAAGCACTGTTTCATCCTCTAGTCATTGCTTTGAATAATAATAATAAAAATATTGATTATGTTAATATTTAAAATATGTATCATTTTAAAGTCTGAAAAATAAATAAAGGAATAAACAGTAAGAAGTAGTAATAAAGTAGAAAAGAAGTTAATTGATAAAAGGAAATGTATCGTTGACTACACAGTATCTTAAGATTTTTTTTAGAGATTTTTAAGAAGCTTTTTTCTTACATCTCTTTTTAGAAGCAAATAAGAGTTTTTTGTGGACTACAAGCGTCCTCTATTGGTAGGAATATTCACTAAAATGTCAATGAAACAATTAACAATACAAAATAAAAATGACTAGAAAAAACACCTAAACATTAAACAATTCAGTAAAATATTAAGTTATAAAATAAAACAGATAATAAACTAAATTAATAATAAAAAGTTGCCTCAAACGAATAATTAGATTGCAGATACTGGCCCTTAATCAGAAAATGAAATCACAAAAATTATAGGCAATCGTGTGGTTTTGCCATCTGTTGGGAATTTTAAGAAATAATTTCTCTTTTCTGAACATAGTTCAAATTTCCTCAGTTTTAGTTAATAAACAAAAAGTTACTTTGTTTTGGAAATTAAATTTTATCCTAACTTCGAAAAGATTTATGTGATACGCTATATTAAGAATTTGAGTTTTAAAACTTTTTTTTAAATAGATTATTCTTTATTTTAAAGCAAATAAAGTCATCGGAAAATGCTATAGAGTTACATTATGTTATATAATTTACAGACATGTAACATTTCAGAAATATCATAAATTAAAAATATAAAAACGTTACAAATATTTTTCCTTAATTATATGTCAAAGTAAAAGTAATAGTACTATGTAATAGTTCAGAATCAGAATGTCGTATTATTAAATATATTTCACTCTGGCACAAATGAATTCTTCTGAATAATGTGTACACAAACAAAATCATTTCTGAATAAAGAAGTGAAATATTTATTGAAAATCATTCAGCAAAATTTTTGAGTAAAATTCTCACTTTATTTATTTATTTATTTAATGTAAGAGAAACATGAACAAATGCCAAAATTTTCCATAAGTTTCAAAATTTATCTATCTGCGTAACTATCTCTTTATCTTTCTACATCTATCTATCTATCAATCAATCAATCTACCTACCTATCTATCTATCTATCTATATATATATATATATACAGGCGTTTGCAAAAAAGTTTAACATCTTCCACAGAAACATGAGATTTAATGGAATTCCGCAAAAATAACATTACATATTTTACAAATAAAAGAACAAAATAAAATGTACATGATTATTTACTGAATTTAAAAACAACAGTTTTTAGGACCTTCCTTGTTTTTAATAACCTGTGCAACCGTTTCGACATTTTATAAATAAGATGCTAGCATTAAGTTTTAGAGATGTCTTTGCTCCAGACATGCTTTATTGCTTCAACAAGTGCCGTAGCAGATAATGATTCCTTTTCACCAACTTTTTTGTTTCACGATACACCAAAGATTATCTATTGGATTCAAATCTGGGCTGTTACCTGGTTAATCAAGCATTTTGATTTTCTGTGCCCTCAGATATTTTTTCACAATCTTCGCCATATGACACAGTGCCCCATCATGCAGGAAAATGAAACATTTATGAACACGCATGTGAAGGTTCAAATACTCAGGTAACAAATTAAGTTGCCCCATTCCGTTCATAGTGGATTTAGGTGGCATAAAATACAGACTAGCAGTACCGGACACAGACATTGCACCCCATGTCATTCGACTTGGAGGATGTTTCACAGTTTGAATCGTATATCTCTCCTCATATATTTTCCCCCTTGGGCGGCGAACACTTGTAGCACGGGCAGAAAATTGCTGCATTGTTGACTATTCCGAAAACAAAAGCCTAATCCACTGCTGTACTGTCCATTTCTGATATTGTCTGGCGGAAGTCAGTAGTTTCTTTTTCATACTTGGAGTAAGTGAAGGTTTCCTTGCATGTTTGTGGGATGATAAACCAAAATGTTTGGTGAAACGACTTGAAATAGTACTCAAACTGACGTTGGTGACTTTTGTAGTTAAAGAATACCTAATCGTGTTGCAGGAGGTTCTTGGATCTCGTACGACCGTCCTTCCTATCATACGATCATCACTTGCACTTGTTTTTCTAGTGTGACCGCTTCTCTTAAGGTCCGCAAATTTTCCAAAAAAAAATTTAATTTACTAATAACTTGATGCACAGATGTCTTGCTCATGTTTACCCGCGAACTTTTTTGACGTTCAAAAAAGCCAATTTCATGCAGGGCAATATTTCTTACCTTTTTTTAATAGTAAGTTAAGGTTTTTTACCGATTACAATAAATATACAACAGCACTGTCTACGACAAAACCCAGTAAACAACTTTTGATAAACGTGCAAGCCCCCTTCCTTTATAGCAGTAGAATGCGTCTGATGCAATAAGCACATGCGATGACTCTGTAATCTGCGCATATGATGCAATTTGTTAAAATATGGAAAATTGGCTACTGTTCTTAAATATTTGCAAATGACTGTTTATATATATATATATATACAGGGTGATCCAAAAGTCAGGACCAACTTTAAAATTGAATAATTCGAAAACGAATCAAGATACAAAGATACGGTTCGCACCAAACGGATGGAAAAAAAGCCGGGTTTTGTGTGGCAAAGAAATAAAAAACAGTTCTGTTGGCGACCAACAGATGGCGCTGTCGTATTTCTGATGTAGGGTTATGCAAAGCAACAAACGATATAAAAAGGAAAAACTATAGCAGTTAATGGTATTAGAAGCTTATATGCATCGAAATATCACATTCTCAGTCGCAATTTTAATCACGCATGGCCTCCAAGATCTCCCGATCTGACACCCTGTGACTTTTGGCTGTGAAAATTCTTGGAAGTCAAGAGTGTACCGCGACCAACCGGCATCACTAGCAGCCCTGAAAGATGCCATCCGCCAAAATGTGTCTGCCATAACGCAAGAAATGCTACTAAATGCTGTGAACGATGTGGTGAATCATCTCACAGCTTTAATTCTGAATGATGGACATTGAACAGTTAATGTAGTAGTACTATTTAACTGTAATTAAGCTGACTTGTAAGCTGTCAGCATTTTTTTCATTTGTAAATCATCTTTTGGTGAAATAAAACACTATAGCGCCATCTGTTGGTCGCCAACAGATTTAATTTCTTTCCTTTGCCACACAAAACCCGGTTTCTTTATCATCCGTTTGGTGCAAACCGTATCTTTGTATCTTGATTCGTTTTCGAATTATTCAATTTTAAAGTTGGTCCTGACTTTTGGATCACCCGGTATATATATATATATATCGAAGTAGAAGTCTTATTTTATGTATCATTATATTCATGAAAATAGATATCTAGTACCATAAAGTCCGATTTTAAAAATTATTTGTTATTATCATTTTTTTCTAATATAAGTAATTGCATAAACTATTATAAATTATTTATTTACTTTAATTTTCCTGTTTGTGTTAGAAAATATTATAATAATAAATGTTATTAAAACTTTAGCCTATTAGAAACACACCGTTGGTTTGCAATAAAAGTAACTTTATGGAAAATTGCCTTTGTTACATTTTATGTATTGTATTATTATTATATTTCGCTTAAATGAGGTCTTTAAAGTTAGATAATTTATTATACTAGTAATAACTTTCAGAGTCATTTCTTTGCAAGTGTGTTTGATAAAGATAAGGCGTTCTTATTAAATGGGCCATTAAAATTAATAAAACTTTCTTAACAGCTTGAGACTTTATCTTGTTTTTTATCTTTTTACTTATTTTACTCATTCATTAAATTGATGTATACTTTATAAATAAATATATCTTACCAAATTCCTCTTAAATAAAAGTAAATAAATTAATCTAGAACATTATTCCAAAATAAAGTAATCTTTAAGAATATATAGTATGTACAAGGTCAAAATACAGCATTTTTCTATTTATAGTAATTTTTGATTTATTTAATAAAGTACATATTCAATTTTATATAAAGAAAGTTGTACTTCGTTATTTTTGTGGAATGGGATATAATTATCATACGTTATCAGGCCATAAGAAGGAAATAATATAGCATAATTAATTTTAAATAAAATTCCTAAGATTAATATGATTAATGGTATATCAACAATATGTTTATGTGAAAATATTATCGTATATTTCTGTACCCCGATGGTAAAGGACATCATGTCCATATTTTTGTGAAAAGGGTCAGCATCATATCCTTCATCTGCAGTTTTTTCTTTATTACATACGTACATTATGTCCTTAATAATATGGTACATATCATCTAGTAATTACTGTTTTTTTTTTTTTTTTTTTTTTTTTTTTTTAAGAAAAGGGCATTTAAACAGGCATTTAAACAGGCAAATTGAAAACATTTTTGAGAAATGGTATCCTTTACCACCAGGGTATAAATAATATTTTCGATTCTTTTAAAGTTCAAAAAATCCTACATCATTCCGAAAAAGTTAAAAATTATTTACAAAATATTACAATCAAAATTAAATTTAAATCAAAACTTCATTGTTTCGAAATTCAACTACCTAAACTTATTTTGCAGGAAAAATAATGACACGTCATCTTTTATACGGAAATTTTTTAAAGCAACATCTTTTGTAATTTATTGCTATGATTTTTATTTTCCTCAGTATATTTAGCAATATATTCAGAAATTAATGTTTAGGTTTAAATGTGATCATGATATAATAAGTTTCTTAATTTAAAATGTAAGATTCGGAAAAATATTAACGTAATTGGTTGTTTTATTTTCTCCAGTATCGGAATGTTAAGATCAGTACAAAAAACCTTTAACGGCTTAAAAGTTTGTGACGCCGCTACTTTGTGGCTATAAGAATTTGAAATATGAGTCTTAAAAATAATGATATTAAATTTTAAGTGACGCTTTGCAATTAGTTAAAATATACATAGATATAAAATATACATAGAAAATATACATTCACTTTTATCTTTTATTTATATTTATAATGCAAACGTAATATTTTTAACTTCAAGATCAAACAGATATATAAAATACACCCACTGATGCTTTTTCATTCGCATTTCAAATTCAAAATAACAGTTTTAAATGGAATGCTATAAAAATTCCAGTGGCGCCTCGGTGTTATTTTAAAAGATTTGTTTTTAGATTCCATTAAAATTACTTTTGTTTTGTCTAATAAAGTGTATTTACACATTCAAACAGTGCTTTTAATTTTCAAATATACTGTCAAATAATTATACTTTCACTGAGTTAGCATTATAAAGTAAAATTATTTATTTCAATAAATTGATTTATCTTTTGCATCACGCTATCTAAAACATAGTATCATAGTGTCCAACTAAGTGAAAATTTGCTCAAAGAGGTAGTGCGAAGTAAAAAAAAAACATTTACACAAATTTTACTTGCAGTTTTGGATAGCGTGACGCAAAAGATAAATCAATTTATTGAAATAAATAATTTTACTTTATAATGCTAACTCAGTGAAAGTATAATTATTTGACAGTATATTTGAAAATTAAAAGCACTGTTTAAATGTGTAAATACACTTTATTAGACAAAACAAAAGTAATTTTAATGGAATCTAAAAACAAATCTTTTAAAATAACACCGAGGCGCAACTGGAATTTTTATATCATTCCTTTTAAAACTGTTATTTTGAATTTGAAATGCGAATGAAAAAGCATCAGTGAGTGTATTTTATGTATCTGTCTGATCTTGAAATTAAAAATATTACGTTTGCATTATAAATATAAATAAAAGATAAAAGTGAATGTATATTTTCTATGTATATTTTATATCTATGTATATTTTAACTAATTGCAAAGCGTCACTTAAAATTTAATATCATTATTTTTAAGACTCATATTTCAAATTCTTATAGCCACAAAGTAGCGGCGTCACAAACTTTTAAGCCGTTAAGGGTTTTTTTTACTGATATCATTACTTTTTTGTGGTTATTGATCAAAAAATTAAAACAAGTCCTTCTGGCTCCTAGGAAGGGTAAACTAATTTATCTTTTCTTATGAAGTTGTCACCATTTTTTTTTTCAAAATGGCAGCTACAATTTATTAATGGACTTAGTGGATTTATAAATGAAGGCTATTTATATATGGAGTTTTAAGCAAATCGGTTCATAAAACCTTTCTAATGTAAATTTGAAATTTTCAGTGTGTTGGCACAGGGAAACAAGAGGGTGGATTAAGTTGGCAAATGAACATATCAAATACATTTCTGAGATAAATCTATACTACAAATTTAGTGTGAATTAATTCAGTATTTCAAACGTTATCATACTCACAAATTTTCAAGTAGCCTGTCACTTGGAAACAAAATAGAGAAGCTTCGCACTAGAAAAATTTATTGACTGGGATTCTCAAACTCTTTAAAAAAAAAAAAAAAGAAAAAGAAAGAAAAGTAAGTGAAAAATTTCAAATTTAATTTAGAATTACGTAATTTACATTTTGCAAGTTTCTTTTTAGGGAATTACAAATTAAACAATTTAAAAAAAATATCAAGTAAATGTTAAAAATGGAATTTTATATATTTTCTTTCCCCTTTTGAGGCTAAGTATACTGCTTCAATATTCACAATTTAAATTTTCATCAAAAGTGCAGGTAAAAATTACTTCCTATATATTTTCATATAAAAAGGTTTGGGGGGAAAAATAGACAAAATATAAATTAAGCTTTACATTTCTATAATTTTAAAAATAAGATAAAATCACCCGGAGAAAAATTTTATGGAAAATATAAGTTAAGCTTTAAAAAAAAATGAAATTTCTGCGTAAAAATACTATTTCATAAGAAGCTATTAAAAGTTTTTTTCTTTTTTTTTTTTTTTTCTTTTCTTTTCTTTTTTTTTTTTTTTTTTTTTAAGAAAAAAAAATAAATGTAGTGGCGCCATCTAGTAGGTTTTTTTTTTAAATCATATACATACAGATTTAACTTTTTTTTTTTTTTTTTTTTTTTTTTTCCCATAAAAAAAAAAAAAAAAAAAAAAAAAAAAAAAACTTGTTTAGAAACAGGTAGAAATAGTTATTTAAAATTAGGATTTTTTGTTTACTGTAATTGTAAATATATTTATGAAATAGAATTTTTCATGCACAAATTAATTAATTAAAAAAAGAAAAGAAAGAATAATTTTTTTAAAATAAATTATTATGGGTTTCAAAGTAAAGATGTTATTTATTTATTTTGACGTGTTTTTTTTAATAATTGCTTTTTGACACATTTTTCATGAATTTTAAAGAAATTCATGAAAAATGAATTTTATTAAAACACTGTTTAAACACTGTTTATTAAAACACTGTTTTTTCTAATAAATAGTGCAAGCACTGTTTCATCCTCTAGTCATTGCTTTGAATAATAATAATAAAAATATTGATTATGTTAATATTTAAAATATGTATCATTTTAAAATCTGAAAAATAAATAAAGGAATAAACACTAACTGTATTTTCAAAAGAGATTTTTAATTTTTAAAAAGAAAAATATATATGTATTTACGAAAGAGTATGTTTTAAATAAAAACGATAGATGGCGCCAAAACTCTATTTGCTGTTTTTTTTTCCATTCCCGGAGCGTAAGGATACATGAATAGGAATCGCAAATCATTGAGTGTTCAAATCAAAATCGATTTTCATGAATGATTAAAAAAATTTTCGCTTTAAAAAATTGTAAATTCATCATTATTATGATAAAATGGAATATCTAAAATTACAAAATACTTCCTTATTTAAAATATTATCTAAATATTTCTTTGACTAAATATGAAATTTTGAAATCAAAAATATTTTTTTCATAACAGAAGAGAAAATATTTTTAAGTGAATTTGACTTAGTATATATACAATAAATATTTTAAACACGTAATAAAGTACTTTTGCGTTAAAAAAAAATTATAAATAATTCATTGGCTGCATTCAAGTCGGTCAATAAACCAACCCTCATACCTTAGAAGTAAGAACCTCATAACAGCGTTTTCACCCGAAGAAACATATGTAATTGGCGGAGTAATATAGTTTCATATTTAAAGCGATTTATATAAAAAACAAGAGTTTTCCTGAAAAAAACAAAAACGTTACTAGATTCAGAAAGATCCCATTAACAACATATATTAATTAAATTAAAATCGTTCGTGCGGTTTTAGAGATATTTTTTCATGAATTTAGTCCATTACATCCTTACACCTCACATTTTTCCTTTTTGGCTTTAAATTGAGATTCAGATCTCAAAACATACTGCATGTAGAAATGTATAATTTTCAGGATAGATTAAGACCGAAGATAAAAGACTATTTTTAAAAGATCAGAACAAAATATGGCATATTTGCTGAGATATTAAGTGTCGGCTTTTACAAATATCTTTGATGTCAAACTAGCCGTATATAGGAGTTCGCAGCGTCCCGTTTGTCCCTCCGCTTTCGTCACTCAAAAAACTGCCGTTTTTCATGATATTTTCAGAAAAAAAAAATAGATAACAGCGGTTTATAATAACCGTTAAACTGCTAACATCTAGTCATCTGTGAATGAATTAAATAGCTTATTTACTTATTTCACACCACTTAAACTTATTAATGGTTAGTTTTGTCTTTCATTTTCTTTTTTTTCCTTTAGAAAAAAAATATTGTTTATTAAAACTCATACTTTTTACAACAAACAGGTAAAATGAAAATTTTCTATTGCGTTGTCACGTAAACAATTTATGCAGTTTTCAATATAACAGAAAAATCTGGTGTGAACCAACCACACGACTTCCATTAGCCAATATCACAAATATTATATGCAGTTTTCGGATATTATGTGATCAGAAGACATAAAATTGGTCTAACAAATTAGACACCTAAAAATTTCCCGGTAAGAGAAAGCCATTAAACGTGTAAAGACAGATAAAATATATTTACATAGCTAATTTAAAAATAATACGATGAAATTTCGGTTGAGCCATTTTTTTTTAACATTAATTTCCGATATCGAAAATTGACCTACCCTAATCAAAATGACTTTTTTTTTTTTTTTTTTAATAACCACGTAATACATTAGAAAGGATGTTTAAAGTGGCTTTATGAAACACATTCCAAGAAAATTGTTAGAGCCGTCTTCGAGAGACCGACTTTTACCAAAACTTAGCATATGCAATTATTGACAGGAAAACAATAATTACATACAAAAGTATATCTAAAAGCTGTTTAATCTGGCAAGTTTGAAAAAAAAATTGTTCAGTCGTTTTTAAGGAAACACTATTGAAATACCTGAAATTGAGCAATTTATACAGGACGACTATCAATTTTCCTGAACTAACCAACTATTTCGTACAAAAGCAAATCTAACAGCGTGTTTATATTGCAACTTTGAACAAAATCGTTAGAGCTACTTTTGAGATACGGACATATGGTTCCACTTCCGGTTCCGTATGTCCCACTTTCGGTTTTCCAATTTTCACCAAAAATTGTAAAACTCATATATACCCCATATCTGTCTAAATTCTGAAGAGATATGACAGTCAGAATATTCCCCATATGCATAAACACACATACATACATACACAGAAACTGACAAATTGCCAAAAACTACTTTTTTGACTCATTAGACCTTAAAGCGTGTAAATCAGGTGAAAACTCAATACCAAATTTTCCGACCGAATACAAAACTTACACTTCATACGGTAATGAAATTAATAATGAAAATTTTCCGGAACAAATAATTGTTTTTAGAATAATAAAAAAAAAAGGAAAATTTATTAGAATAATTATTTAAATATTTTCTTCGAAGAATAACTTATAGAAAACAATAATACAGTTTTCCGTTGGGATTTATGTATATTAGCAATACATGTGAGACACAGTATCGGAATTTTATATTTAACATACATTAAGGTGCCTGCCTACAGTCGGAGATGATTTTTCTTAATAATTGAAAAATTGCCTATTTATGTGCATTTTATGATAGAATATAGTAAAAAAAAACAGTGAATAACCTGAAAAAAAAACATGCAAATTTTAAAATTTTTTGATATTTTTTCTCAAATTATGCATAAAATTTGCGAAAAAAAGCACTTTTACAAAACACCATAAGTTAAATTTAAATAAAGGTATTTTTATTTCGTAAATTTTATTTAGATTATTGAAAGGTCCTTAAGGCGGTGAACGACTGTCAAAACTATAACCATGTTATTTAATATTTTAGAGAAGATAACATTTTTAAATGCTGAAAAAATCATGAATATACATGGCAGTTCCTAACTTCTATCGACAAAAAAAATAAAACTAGATTCGTTGTCATAGTTTAATCCCTAAAACAACCCCTCTAGAGTATTTTGTCAAAGTTTCATAATATTGGAATTATAAATTTTGGAGTTATGATGTTTTAGGATGAAGCAAAATGCTAAAAAATTCATTTTCATAAAAAAAAACAGAAAACAAATTTAAAAACAAAATTTTACCAATTAAGCAAAAAATATTTTTAATAAGTTCCTGATTTATTTCAAAGCTTTTCATTTTCTTTTTTAAATTACTTTTATATTCAGTAACAAATTTTGATGCTTATATTGAGTAAAATATTTATGTAAACATACATTTACGGGTCACCTCCAGTCACTTCCGGTTTCAAAAACTGGTGAGTGACTAATATTAAAATGCCTGTAACTCAAGTTCTAAGCAAGATAGAAAAAACATTCAAACTGATTTAGAAATCTAAAATATCAGGCTTAAATACTAACCCAAAAATAGAAAATCGGAGTTTTGACCGAAAATTGCCTTTTAATGGTAGGCAGGCACCTTAAAAAGAAAACATGAGGAATTAAAAAATATATCTTTAAACCTCTAATAGCATTAACCGAGGAATCATCGCTCTCCAATATTTTCATTATTGATAAAGAGACTAATTTTTGCAAGTTATAGTTTTTATCTAATTTTGACGTAATTCAAGTAAAATCATAAACAAAAATTTTGTCATATGCATAAATTTAATATTGAGTTATACCGAATAAGTTATTTTAAAAATTGCAGAGCACCATGTCATATTTCTCGGAGCAACGTGTTGTGGATTATCACCGATTTTGCCCGAAAATGGCAAGGCCTTTCAAAAAAAATTTAATGTTAAAGAAGGTCCAGATCAAAATACATACCATTGTATTGATATAGAAAATTACATAGTTATCTTTCTAACAAACCACTTGTTTCACCTGTCTGATTCTCACCGATTCGCAGCTATGCCATTTCAGTTTTTCTGAATCTTTTCAAAGACGCCCTATACATAACCTAACAGTTATTAGCAATTAAATGCATATCGTGAAATTTGTAATATTTTAACAATACGTCTTTAATCTCCTCTATAAAAAAAAGAAAAAAAAAACTATTTTATATTTATTTTTTAAATTAAAGCCATAAACTTTGTTGTATTTGTATATGATTATTATTTCTTTTTCTTTTACATTACATTCCACAAAACAGAAATAGATATTACAGACAACATTAAAAATTTTTGTATAGGGGCATAAGATAATTTAAACCCACTAGAAGTGTAAAAAATGCATTTCCATGAAATATTTTTTGTAACTTTAGATTGCAAACGGCACAGTGAAAGTAACATACAATATCTAATACTCAAAAGAATATGTTTCCAATGGATTAACATGCGAATAGCATAAATGTTCAAATTACAAGTTTCTAAAAATATTCAGACACACTAGAAAAAACAAATGGAAATTGCTTTTTCGGTTATAATAGAAAGGGATATCCATTTTATAGTGAGGCACTTGGTAGTTTATTATTGTATATTTTTAATACGCTAAATGATTAAAACCTTTTATGGGGTATAATTTATTTTTTGGTTAATATGGTGAACAATACAAAAGGAAGTTATTTTATAAATTATCGCTGTATGTAAAGATCTAAATATGGTTTATAGGTGATTACTTCCTACATAGTTCCCAAAAAGGTATAAATAGCGTCACTATTTAAACCATAGTAAATTTTCAAGAATTTAGATACATTACAGCGTCTAACAGGAAATTTTTAAGGTATTTAATCTTTATACAACATAAAACATTACAGTTTTATATATTTATTTATTTATTTTTAAATCCATTTATTTGTCAGGTGCATAAAAGTATTTTTCTACAAAGTATTGAAAGATTAGCCTTAATAATTGGTTTGCAGGTCCCCATCAACATATTCAAACACGTTTAATTATAAAATTAAAAATTATGAAAGCTAAGTGAAAGGGCACTTACTTTGTGTGTATGTGTGTGTGTGTTTTATGCTTAAATCACAGTTAAAATTTTAATTTAAAATTTTTACTATTTTATTTTATTTTGAATCAATTTACTCGATCTCAATTATCAATTATTATTTAATAATTTTTTTTTAATTTAGATTAAAGTTTTCTTTCTTTCTTTCTAAATAAATATTTTATATTTCAAAATCTAGTTAGTATGTTTTGTAAAATATTATTATTATATATATATTTGTTTTTTCTGTTCACTATTTTAAGAAACTGTACTATAAATATATCTGTCAGTTTATTTTACAAAGGTACATAATTCCTCAGATTTATTTATTTACTTATTTATTTATTTAAACGTTTATTATTATTATTATTACTAGCAGGCTACGCCCGCTTTGCTGGTCACTATTTTTAAATGAATCACAATAATTAATGAATTCTCAAAATTGCATTAATCTGTATCATGTGATAAAAAAAGAGAAAAAAAAATTCTGATCGGGAAAAATGTCGCACCGGGTCCCCACTGCCTTCGGCAGCGTAGACCCGTGCGCTGCGCGCACTTATTCCTTCACTATCCTTATGACTCCTCAAAATTCAATGTTATTACTCATAAACTTTCATTCTCAAGAAAAGGAATTAAAAAATATATCATTTAGCATCGCGTAAAAACTCACACCGGGACGCCACTGCCTTCGGCAGCGCGCTGTACACGCATATTCCTTCTCAATTCAAACTTTTATTATTAAGAAAATAAAATTAAAAAAAAATATTTTATCATCGGGTAAAAACTCGCACCGGGTCCCAAACCCATGCGCGCTGCGCGCCTATTCCTTCCCCACCGTTCCAGCCCCTCCTAATTAACTTGCATATACCAATTTTGAAACAGTCTTACTCAATTAGCTGAGATGCAAAAGAAAACCTGATCAGGACACTTTAAATTGTAAATCAGGTGAAATCTCGAATTCCACTTTCGATAATGTAAAAGAACTTTAAAATATCTTTCGAATGATGTATTAGAAATAATTTAATCATAATTAGAATATGAAATATTGAAATTTAAAAATATTACAGCGCTGCCATCTGGCGGTAGAAATTTCTGTAATATATTGCTCCATTCCACATTAACAAAGCTTTCAAATGATGTATTACTCATGAAATTATTTTAATTAGTAGAGGAGATACAAAAGAAAACCTAATCAGGACACCTCAAAACGTGTAAATCGGGTGAAATCTCGAATTCCATTTTTCGATAATGTAAAAGTACTTTAAAATGTGTATCAACTAAAATAAGCTTTCAAATGATGTATTACTTGTGAACTTTTTTTAATTAATAACTGAGATACAAAAAAAAAAAAAAAAAAAAAAAAAAAACTGATTCAGGACACCTCAAAACGTGTAAATCTGGTGAAAACTTCGAATAATGTATTACAAATAATTTAATCAGAATTAGAAATTTAAATATTGAAATTTTAAAATATTACAGCGCCATCTGGCGGTACAAATTTCTGTATTCCACTGTTCGATTCCAAATCAAAAAAGCTTTCTAATGATGTATTACTTATGAAATTATTTTAATTAGTAGCTGAGATACAAAAGAAAACTGATTCAGGACACCTCAAAACGTGTAAATCTGGTGAAAACTTTCGATAATTTAAAAGAACTTTAAAACATCTTTCGAATGATGTATTACAAATAATTTAATCATAATTAGAAATTGAAATTTTAAAATATTACAGCGCCATCTGGCGGTACAAATTTCTGTATTCCACTGTTTGATTCCAAATCAAAAAAGCTTTCTAATGATGTATTACTTATGAAATTATTTTAATTAGTAGCTGAGATACAAAAGAAAACAGATTCAGGACACCTCAAAACGTGTAAATCTGGTGAAAACTTTCGATAATTTAAAAGAACTTTAAAATATCTTTCGAATGATGTATTAAAAATAATTTAATAATAATTAGAAATTGAAAATTTGAAATTTTAAAATATTACAGCGCAATCTGGCGGTACAAATTTCTGTATTCCACTGTTCGATTCCAAATCTAAAAAAGCTTTCTAATGATGCATTACTCATGAAATTATTTTAATTAGTAGCTGAGATACAAAAGAAAACTAATTCAGGAGGCCTCAAAGCGTGTAAATCTGGTGAAAACTTTCGATAATTTAAAAGAACTTTAAAATATCTTTCGTATGATGTATCAAAAATAATTTAATTGGAATTTGAAATATCGAAATTTTAAAATATCTGGCGGTAGAAATTTCTGTAATCTACTATTCAATTCCAAATCAACAAAGCTTTCAAATAATGTGTTACTTATGAAATTATTTTAATTAGTAGCTGTGATACAAAAGAAAACCTAATCAAAACATTCTAAAACATGTAAATCACGTGAAATCTCTAATTCCATTATCTACGGTAGTTTTATTAATGGAAGTAAAAAGAAAAATAAATATTTTTTGTTTCGCCAAAACCTATATATATGTACCACGGTAGTCAGGTAATGGAAGTAAAAAGAAAAAGAAAAAGTATTTTTTAGTTCCTTCAAATGTATTTTGTTGCTATGGAAACTCCTATCGTCTATTGAAAGATAGATTACGTGTTAGAATAAAATTTAATTAGCAATTAAAATGTAACTGCTTTGTTTATTAATGAAATTTGATGAAATTTTAACTGCAGGTTGGTTTTGTGCTGAATAGGTTGTATATTAAGTGTTGTGTACGAAAAAGAAAATTTGAAGCACTTTGCAATTTGCAATTTTTAACCCCAGTTAAAGATCGTGTGACATTAATGACTTGCACATGTTTTTTTTCTGTTAGAGACAGCCGTTAAAATCGTCTGCTGAATGCTGATAGAATGCCTCTTTTTAAGCAATAAGGATTTTTGGTCATTTTCGCGATCGATATGGGTCAGCATTTTAATTAAAATCTCCGAAACTAATTAAGATTTTTAAATTCTGTTTCGAGGAAAACATCGGAAAGGCTCCAGAGCATCCGTATGTCAATTCTTGTACTTCTGCGTTCAATAGGGACTGAACGTATAAAAGAACAGACAGACAGACAGACAGACAAACCTTTCCATTTATTATTATAGATTATGTACAAATACATATATTTTAGGGGAAAAATGTCTGTGGAAATAATCTTTTTTTTTTTTTTTTTTTTTTTTTTTTATGAAAACAATTTTTGTAATTAAAAATATTGGTTTAGTTAAAATATTAAACTTCTCTTCATCTCTAATCAATATTACTTTAATATATGATTTAAATAATCCTACTCACCATATTTAGCTTCATAATATTTAATTAATTTTATTGATAAATAAAAATAAATATTTCCAATTGAAAATTTTCCTCAACAAATTTATCAAAGAATTTTGCACACGAATTATCTGAAATTCTTACTGTGACAGAGTTCTGAAATCAATAAGGAATATCTCGTGACATTGAGTTTAAAATTATTGATTGAAATCAATAAAATTTTACACAGGGAATGTCTGGAAATATTTGGATTTGCAATAATTTTACATTATTCAGTTAATATTATTACATACTTATTTCATTTTATGAAATACTCTTACAAGGTTTTCTTACTTTCTTTCACATTAAACAGAAGAGATTATTACAATTGCCAAACTAATATATTGCTAGTTTTTGTTTGAAGCACATTTTATTAATGGTGAAGAAAGAGAATATCGTATGCTTATTAAATGTCTGTTTGTCTTTCTGTGTGAAATACATTTTGTTGCAAATTTATCCTTGTAACACAGAATTCCGTGAAAAGTAATATGAAGCTGTACCTTAGTATAGATTAGTGTCTCTACACCTCTCTGGACAATAGTCTGACAGGTAGCGTTAATATCCCTCTTTTCAAAGTTTTTAATATGGAAGAGTATAGACTAAAAATTTGTATGAAGGAGCAAAATAAGAATTACTTTTAATCATCCATTGTAATAATCAAAATAATCATTTATAAGAGCTATAGTCAACTAGGAAAAATATGTATATGTAGAACCTTTGATTTCCTTGAGATAAGTAATTTAAAATTAAATGGGAGTATTATTAAAAAAAAAAAATATATATATATATATATATATTACCTTTAAAGCGAATGTTTGAACCATTGAATTATGATCATTTAAAACACTATTATATATATATATATATATATATATATATATATATATATATATATATAATTTACTTTGTATTACTATCCAAACTTTCTTTTTCTAATAAAATTTCGGTTTCTTCCTTTTTGAGTTGTCAAATATATTTAAAATTCTAATTATACTATTTAACACAATGTAATCAATCGGTGAATTTCATTGTTGCTTCGTGGTTGCATTGTTATTCATCTGCTTTGAAATTTTGCTTTTTTAAATCCATATGGCTGCTATTCTGTTCGGGGCAGGCTGGGTGATTGTTGCCGGCGTGCCCACAGGCAAGTCACAAGTCTTGCCGCCTGCCTCCTTTCTTCCTATCTTATGTTTCTTAGGTTATTTTTTATTAATTTTGATAAGTTTATGGTTTTAAGTTAAGATTTGTTTTGTTACTTTTTTGATTCGTTTGTTTTGCAGGCTGTTAATTAATACATCTGGTTTCTTTACATTTGTGTATTTCATCCACTGATATTTTTTTTTAAAAATCTTATTGGTCATTGGTGTTTCAGTGATATTGTATCTGTTGCTTGGCTTCTACTATGCTGAATAGATCATCTTTATTATATATATATATATATATATATATATAAGAGCAGTCTTGGCCGTTCTTTTTAAAAGGATTGCAGTCATAGCCGTAGAAGCCTTTAAAAACACGAAACTCCGTTCCATTGAACTTATTTATTATTATTTTCATATCATTAGGGTTTTCTAGCGTAGAAAAGCCCTTCATCTAGGGATGTATGCATTTTTACATTAGGAAAATTGGAGAGAGATTACGGTAATTTTCCCCTACGTAACGATGTATCACGTAATTTAAAAGACGTAACAATGTAATTTTTATTTATTTAATTGGTCTTTCACTTAGAGACAAGTTTGGCCTTTTGTCTATCGGAATTATTTCTGTCTGGAGGCAATTTCAAATAAATACGTTAAAACAACATTAAAAAATGTATATATATATATATATATATATATATATATATATATATTATTATTATCATTTTGCTAATTGTTTAGTTTTTAAGAAAGCGGAAATGACATTTCCGATTTTAAAGAACAGATTGGAATTATTATTAAAGAATATATTAATTGAATTATAATTTAATATAAGAAGACCTAATTGGAAGTTTTATTACATTCCTTCCTGCCAAGTTTGGGAGGTAGAAAAGTCCGTAGTATCTTCTCTTACAAAAACAATTATACTAAATAGAAATAATAATACAATACATGTATATGAACATGTAAGAATAATCATAATAAGATAATACGCTGAATATAATCAGAATAGAAATATTGAAAATAATGCTTAAATATGCGCATAACAAAATGAACAAGGCGTATTCAATCCAGTGACAAACAATCATGATTGCTAAAACAAGACAAAAAATTATAATATAAAACAGAATACAATGCAATGTTAATACCAGATAGTAATAATAAAAGAATAATATTAAATGCAATTTAATAAATAAAAAATATAAATAAAATAAAAAAATATAAATAAACATCAAAAGTAAAAATGCAATACACATATGTAAAACTAAAGATTTTTTCACAATGAATAGTTATTATTATTATTATTATTATTATTATCACATTTTATAAAATACTCCTATTCATGTGATAATTTAAATTTTTTAGGTGCATACAATTTTCTCAAATTAGAGACATGCACTATCTCAATTTTCAGTTTAGTGTGAGCATCTGACTTATTAATTTGATAATTTACCTCAAAAATTCTTTTAAAGGCAACATAAGGTCCACTGAATGGCTGTTCTAATTTTCGGGTATTAGGATATTTGAACTCCTCATACACACCAAATCATTTGGTTCAAATTTTACATTCAGGAAGCGGGCATCATAGTGCACCTTATTTTTTTCATGAAACTTTTCAGATCGTTGAAATGCTAACTTTCTAGCCACTTCTATTGTCGGAAAAATATACTTATTTAAAGGATTTGTAAAAGTAATTGTACTATACATTTAATATGCAGGTAGAAACTTTGTCACTGAATGAGGGGTAGAATTATATTAATCATTGCTTCACTAGTTTAGGTCATGGGACAATCTTCAATGACTCATAAACCTGACATTTTAAACGAGTAATTATTGTTCGGTTGAGTCTCTCAACTTTAGCATTGTATTCGGGTCTATGAGTTTTGTCAAGAGTTGTTTAATTTTTGTTACGCTTCAAAAATTTCTGAAAATGAGATGATGCAAAAGATGAATTTCTATCACTTAATATATTTTAGAAATTTGAATTTGGAAAATATAATTAAGGAAATTAGTCTACGTTTCAACACTAATTGATTTTGAGGCAAATACCCATATGTATCTCGTATAATGATCTACAATTAAATACATATATTTATTTGTGGAATTTTAATAGTTGAAACCACCCACACTATCAAATGCAATCACTTCAAAAGGTTTATCTACTCGAGGCATGGATTGTAATAGGCAAAATCGTTTTTGACGTAGTTTTTATTTATTTATTTTAATTTTTTTTTTCAATTGTAAAATGTGGCAATGTTTAATTAAATTCGTAATAGCTGTAGTTATGTGTTGCCAATAATAAACAGGGATAAGTAAAGTAATTGTTTTTTGAATATCTAGGTGTCCGAAATTTTCAGGTGCAATTTTAAGTAATTTATGTCCTCAAAAAAATGTGACAAAAATTTTGGTAAAAACTTTCTTACGGAGGAATAAAACATTGTTTATTTCACTGAATTTTCCTATTAAACTATCTTTCTTTGCGACTCTTGAATTTTATGTAATTGCAAGAGATGTTAAACACGATTTCCTTCTTATTATCCAATGTATTCTTCATTAGTACTATTTTTTATTCTATATTCTCTAGACAAAATATCAGCCTCAATGTTTGCGGTGCCTTTTATATATTTAATATCATATTCATACATACGTAGTTGTAAGGACCAACGGAACAAACGACCTTTTAAGTTTCACATTTCTTAACCAAACTAACGCCACATGATCCGTATTTATGGTAGATCTTTTCCCAAACAAGTAATGGTGAAATTTATTTAATGCAACCACTATAGCAAGACATTCTAGTTCAATAATTTTTAGGATTGAATATTTTCAAAATAAGTTTACAAATCAGATAATTTTTCAAAGTTTCAGAAGTTTCTTGGCATTTATCAGTATATTACCAAGTTGTGTCTTTTTTCAATAGATTTTTAAGGGACTTCTAGTTGTTGAATATTTGTCTATAATTTATGGCAAACAGTAATTGTGCCTAAAAATCTCTGTAAGGACTTGACATTAGTTGATAGCTTTAAATTTTTAATTACTTCGATGTAACTATTATCCGGAGTTAAATGCCCTGAGAAATTTCGTACCCAAGAAATTGTATTTTGTTTGGAAAAATGAACACTTAGATTCTATTAATTTTCAGTTTTCCTGCATGCAAATTAAAAAAATATATATCTATTATACATTGGATATGGTTTAAGCGTTCTGTTAGGTTTTCCGAAAATATTATTATATCATCAAAGTAATTAGCGCAAGTTTTATTTTATGTTTAGTGAGAACTCTACGTATACTTCTTTGACAGATACTAGATTCGTTTTTTTCACCTAAAGGGCAACCGCTGCCACCTGTTTAATCCACTGTTACTTATAAAAGCAAGCTTTTCGGTATCATCGGGAGAAATTGGTATGCGCCAATATCCCGAAGCCACACCGAGTTCCGAAAAATATTTGTTTCTACCTCACCTTAGTGTTTCTATTAGTGACAGCAGTTCTGCATATGATTGAGTAATTTGGTTTAAATTTCCGAAATCTACTCAGAATTAACTTCTTTTATTTTTACCTTTTTAAAAAACAAGTTACACGGGTGCAGAGTATGGGGAGGAACTCTCAATAATTATATTAGATTTTAAGAGCTCTTGAATTTGTATCAATTTCTTCTTGTTGTTTTTGGGAAAGTTTTACATGCTCTCAATGATATCCGTAAGTCTGATGTAAACTTCACTCTTTGTGACTTTATATTTCTGATTCCGATGTCATATTTATCTTTGGAAAGGATATCTTATATTTGACAATTATTGAATATTTTCCAAAACTCCTGAATTTTTCTTGAAACCTGTCTGGCAGTGTAAGTCTCCACTATCAAACTCACCATTAGATGAATTATTAACAAATTACCTAGGAAAGTGCTTTATTAGATCATTATTTATTTTGTCACAATCAAGAAGTGCTATATTGTTATATTTATTACTAGCAGGCTTCGCCCGCTTCGCTGGAACTTATTTTTAAATGAATCACTATAATTACTGAATTCTCAAAATTGCATTAATTTTTATCACGTGAAAAAAAAAGCGAAACAAAATCTGATTAGGAAAAATGTCGATTTGTAAGTATCGAAAACATCTATGTACCAATTTTGAATGATCTAACTCTATTTTATTTTTTTTGCCCCTCCGCCCCCCCCCTTCCGTCCCTCCTAAAAACGTTACACTTTCGAAAATATCTCCATTCGACTTGCAGGCTTCTAAAACCAATCTGTAGCAATTTTGAACGGCTTAACTGCATTTCTATTTGTTTTGCCCATAGCCCCCCCCCCTTACCGCCCCTCCTAATAATTTTACAAATTCAAAAATATCCGCATTCGATTTTAAGTATCGAAAACCATTTGTGTACCAATTTTGAACGATCTCTATTTTTATTTTTTTTTGCCCCCCATCCCCCCATCCCCTCCTCCTTCTCGCCCCTCCTAATAACTTTACACTTTCGAAAATATCCCCATTAGACTTGCAGGACTTTAAAACCTATCTGTACCAATTTTGAATGCCCTAACTGTATTTCTATTTGTTTTTGCCCATAGC
This sequence comes from Salticus scenicus, assembly GCA_963930645.1. Lineage (NCBI taxonomy): Eukaryota > Metazoa > Arthropoda > Arachnida > Araneae > Salticidae > Salticus > Salticus scenicus. The sequence goes on from OZ005653.1 coordinate 105,219,804, forward strand.
CCCCCCCCCTTCCCGCACCTTCTAATAATTTTACAAATTCGAAAATATCCGCAATCGGTTTGTAAGTATCTAAAACCTCTATATACCAAATTTGAACGATATAACTCTATTTTTATTTTTTTTGCCCCCCCTCCCCTCCCCCTTCTCTCCCCTCCTAATAACTTTACACTTTCGAAAATATCCCCATTCGACTTGCAGGCTATTGAAACCTATCTGTACCAATTTTGAAAGGCCCAACTGTATTTCTAATTGTTTTTCCCCTGCTGCCCCTCCCCCCCTGCTGCCCACCTGGGGGCTGAATTTTTAAAATTCCAGAAATTGGTTTTTAGATATTTGTATTAGCTATATTTTATAGCAAAAATTTCTCGTATATCTGTTTTTTTTTTTTTTTGAGATACATAGGATTATGCGAAATCGAGTTTTACGCATGTGAAATCCCGTTTTGCCCCCCCGCCCCCCCTTGGGGACCGAATTTTGAAAATTCCAGAAATTGGTTTTTAGACATTTATATTAGCTATATTTTAAAGCAAAAATTTTACGGATATCTGTTTTTTTGTTTGAGATATGAAGGATTTTTTGAATTCACGTTATGTCACGTTTGCGAATTTTTTCAAATTTTTTTTCCTAAACCATCCCTGACCTATAAGGAAAAAAACAAAAAAAGAATGATCGAAATCGGTCAAGCCGTTTACGATTTTATAAAGGACATACAGACAAACATTCATTTTTATATATATAGATAACAGCTCCATCATCAGGAGATAAATGGACATTGATTTTACACATAAAATACAGTCCTAATATGCCACGGAATACAGATTGACAATCTAAATCTGCTACAGAAAAGACATATTTAAGAAATTCCTGTTCAACTTTAAATGTGATTTCGATGTAGGTTGTAAATAACAATTTAGAGTTAATTGTTTTAATCGATAACTGCCGGGGGATTTGTTTTTACATTTTGTTATGTTTTAAATTCTGAAATAAACTATTTATATTATGGAGAGAGACGATCCTGAATCTAGTAAAAATGGAGAATAATTTGCTTTAAATTGTAGGAAAATAAGTGGAATTTTTGTTTGATATGCATAGACGATTACGACAATTTCTAGTTGTCGATCAAAAAACAATTTCGGTTCAGTTGGTTGAGAAAATTCGCCTTGAAGATGAATAGCCGTTTGTGAAATTTTAGACAGTTTATTTTAAAAATAACCTATTCTAGAATCTCTTTGATGTGCATTATCATATAACAATAAATTTTCTGGTGGAAACACATTTTGCATTATATATGCTGATGGTTCAAAATTCTTTCGATTTCAAGTGCATCAGCTCTGTTTGATTCGTACATTAGTTTTACTTATCAGGTTAGAATAACTTAGCATGGACATTCTGAAAATTTCTCTTTTTATTAATTTTAGACTTATTATTGTTATTACCTTTTCGAGTTTGTTTCGAATAAGCATGTTGTTGTTCTGACCCTTCATCATGAAATTACTTCTTAAACAAAATGCACATTCAGTTGTTCTATTAATATAACTAAATTTTGATCTCTGTGAAGCTCTATCTCTATTATCGTATTTTTTTTTTCTTTAATTTTTATAAGGAAAACATATTTTATTATATTTTTTTTTATGGAACTCTGATTAATATTTATTTTAATCCTGATTTTCATGTTCCGATAGCATTAATTTGTTTTTTTTTTAGGTATTTATTTCATTATGTAAGTCATTTATTATTTGACTAACAGATGAGTTCGAGAACATTGCAGCTGAAATCTCTATCTCCTGCATCTGTTGGGCTCGTTTAACTGCCTCGTTAAAATCTTTAATATTTTCCTTTAACAATATTATTAACATAGAATATGGTGATGCTTCTAAAAAATGTGTCAGTATTGTGTTCCTGCTTGCTTCATCAGTCAAATTGGGATAGACTTCTGAGATGGTGGTATTTAGTCAGTGCGAAAAATTATTCATAGTTTCTGATGGTAACATCTGTAAAGTGTGAAGGTTATGAACGATAGTGACAAGATCAATGTATTTCCGATGTGACCATTAAATTTATCAAATATTTAGTCTACGGATAAGTCCTCTCTAAACATGGGATCAGTAGAATAATATTGAAGAGCCGGTCCTGAAAGATGAGCTCTAAAGATGAAATTGCCTCCTATTTATCGTATTTATTAATTAATTTTACAGACAACCTTAACTTGGCTCATAAGTTTTCCCCGCCTTCTAAATTTATTCTCCTCTTTTACAGGGTGCCACTCTTGCTACTTAGAGAAGATTTGAAATACGGTATCATAAGAGGTAGCAGTTTTCATATAAAAATAATCCTGAATTGGAATTGTAAAGAGAGGAGTGATAATATGTAGCACCGTAGCAAAAGACAAATTTAACTCCAATTGCTTGATTAAGTCCAGTTTACGGAGTAGAATAGAAGTAGGTTTGCCATAAAAAGATATTTTTGAAGTGTAAAATTCCCGGCCTCTTGGCCTGATCCACAACATGAAAGAAGGTGTCTTTATTTTACCATGTTTTTATTAACTTCGATTCTTGTTTGTGGGTTTGTGTGTTTGTCAGGGACAAATCTTGCAATCGATTTTTAACTAACTTCCCGACTAGCTAGACATTTGAAACTTTCAGGACAGCTCACAACACGGTGACAATACATTTTTCTAATAATTTTAGTCAACTATTTCAGGTCTAGATGCCTTCGGCAGCGCTTATATAATTCTACAGAACATTTATTTAACTAACTTCCCGACTAGCTAGACATTTGAAACTTTCAAAATATTTCAAAACACGGCGAAAATGCAATTTTTAAATATTCTTAACCAACTGCTTCGGGTTCCTGCTGCCTTCGACAGCGTTACAAATACAAAGCTTGCAATCGATTTTTCACTAACTTCCCGACTAGCTAGACATTTGAAACTTTCAGGATAGTTCAGAACACGGTGAAAATACATATTTTTATTAGCTTTAGCCAACTGTTTCGGGTTCCTGCTGCCTTCGGCAGCGTTATCAGTACAAAGCTTGTAATCGATTTTTCACTAAATTTCCGACTAGCTAGACATTTGAAACTTTCAGGCTAGATCATAACACGGTGGCAATACTTTTTTAAAAACTTTTAGTCAACTGCTTCAGGTCCCTATTGCCCTGTCCCTACTGCAGCGTTTATATGATTCAACAGAAATTTTATTTAATTTCCTGACTAGCAAGACATTTGAAACTTTCACAATAGTTCAGAACACGGTGAAAATGCATTTTTTAATACTTTTAGCCAACTGTTTCAGGTTCCTGCTGACTTCGGCAGCGTTACCAGTACAAAGCTTGCAATCGATTTTTCACTAACTTCCCGACTAGCTAGACATTTGAAACTTTCAGGACAGCTCACAACACGGTGACAATACATTTTTCTAATAATTTTAGTCAACTATTTCAGGTCTAGACGCCTTCGGCAGCGCTTATATAATTCTACAGAACATTTAACTAACTTCCCGACTAGCTAGACATTTGAAACTTTCAGAATAGTTCAGAACACGGCGAAAATGCAATTTTTAAATATATTTAACCAACTGCTTCGGGTTCCTGCTGCCTTCGACAGCGTTACCAGTACAAAGCTTGCAATCGATTTTTCACTAACTTCCCGACTAGCTGGACATTTGAAACTTTCAGGATAGTTCAGAACACGGTGAAAATGCATTTTTTTATTAGCTTTAGCCAACTGTTTCAGGTTCCTGCTGCCTTCGGCAGCGTTATCAGTACAAAGCTTGTAATCGATTTTTCACTAAATTTCCGACTAGCTAGACATTTGAAACTTTCAGGCTAGCACATAACACGGTGGCAATACTTTTTTAAAAACATTTAGTCAACTGCTTCAGGTCCCTACTGCCCTGTCCCTACTGCAGCGTTTATATGATTCAACAGAAATTTTATTTAACTTCCTGACCAGCTAGACATTTGAAACTTTCACAATAGTTCAGAACACGGTGAAAATGCATTTTTTAATACTTTTAGCCAACTGTTTCAGGTTCCTGCTGACTTCGGCAGCGTTACCAGTACAAAGCTTGCAATCGATTTTTCACTAACTTCCCGACTAGCTCTAGATATCTGAAACTTTCCGGATAGCTCAGAACACGGGGGCAGTACATTTTTTTTAATACTTTTAGTCAACTGTTTCAGGTCCCTACTGTAATCGGCAGCGTTCATATGATTCAACAGAAAATTTATTTAACTAACTTCCCGACTAGCTAGACATTTGAAACTTTCGGTATAGTCCAGAATACGGTAAAAATGCTTTTTAAAAAGATTTTTATCCAATTGCTTCGGGTCCCTGCTGCCTTCGGCAGCGTTTCCAGTACAAAGCTTGCAATCAAATTTTAACTAACTTCCCGGCTAGATAGCCATTTAAAACTTTTACAATAGCTCAAAAGACGATAGGAAGGATTATTTTTAATACTTTTATCCTATTGCTGGGGTTCCGGCTGCCTTCAGTAGCGTTTATATGATTCAACAGAAAATTTAAAAATATGGTTTATAATTTTTTTTTTATCTTATAATTATTTAATTCACTTTTTTTTCTTTCCCAGAATTTATTATACGAGGACAACCTTTCTTTAAATTTAGATAAGTAAATCAACTTACTGCACATTAAAAACATAAAACAGTAATAAAGGTAATCTCACATAAAAAATATTATATGATTATCAAAGACAGTAAATCACAAAAAAATGTACAAACTTGAATTATTCATGATTACTAACTTTCAGTTGAGAAGAATCCTTCATAAAAATTGCCTTTATTCTATTATGTTAATTAACTAATTATTTTTTTTTTCTATGCGTTTCACAAATTGTCCGCTGAAACACCTGTAAAATCATTTATTCAATAATAACAACAACAACAACAATAATAATAAGAAGAAGAAGCAGGATTAGGAAGGGTAGTGGAGAAGGGTCAGTGGATGAATATATATATATCTATATCTATATATATATATATATATATATGTTGAAAAGAATTTTATTACTTTGTCATGCTTGGTAACGGATCATTATTAGTTGACGCATAAACACATCACACCATTTGTTGAATTACGAAGATGACATTTTGTTTTTAAAACTGCTTGGACAAATTACAGTGACGGCACTTCAGTTCCAGAACTGCGTCCTAGACTCATTAATTGCATTGTCGACGCAAAAATGCACAACAGCAGCTTCATAGCAGCACGGCACTGCCATTATCTATAGTTGCCTCAGCGGCGAGGGTAGAAGATATTCTGTCTCAAGTCTTGCTCACATCCATGAGATATAAAGTGGGAGATGCCTATCACACAAATCAAAGATTAAATGACCGTTGCTGACCCTAACAATAGTTTTATAGATAATTCTGATTGGTGATACAGTGGTGGACATAATTATAAGACACCTATCTAATTTCACAATTAGTGAAAGAAAAGATTCAGAGCTTAAAAATGTTTTATTAAATACATAAATTTATTCTGTTATCACACGTAATTGTTTTACAGAAATGATATTTTTATAGAGTTTAATAAAAAAAAATAATAATAAAAATACCATGGACAAAATTGTAAAACACCCTAACATTTTAATTAAAACACCTGCTTTTTTTTCGAAAATAATGTGCAATATGCAATTTTTTTGCACGCTGTTATGACGTCAGCAGTTAACTAAAGCAGACGATAACCGACTTCACGCATTTACAAACATGCCACGAGGTACAGAATTAAAAGAAAGTGAAATTCGCGAAATTTGGAGATTAAATGGAACTGGTGCTTCAATTAATAATATTTCAAAAGTTATTAAACGCTCCAGATGTGCAATTAGAAATGGTTTGAAAAGTGGAGTTAATGGATCGGTGATTAAAAGATCTGGACGTACTCCTTGCTTGTCCTCGAGAGACAGACGCCATGTGCTTTCGCTCGCTACACAGAATAAGATAACCACCACAGGCATTAAAATTGCTTTGAAACTGAATTGTTCAAGGAGAACCATTCACAGGGTGTTGCATAATGCTTCCAATGTGAAATATAAAAAATTGAAGAAAAAAGCCACCGCTTCTAAGCCGGCCCAAAATGAAGCATCTAAACTTCGCAAAACAAACTATGGCCTGGACCTCCGAATGGTACACTGTATTATTTTTTAACGAAAAAAATGTTTAACCTGGATGATCCTGACGGGTTTCAATATTACTGGCAAGATTTACGGAAGTCTGCTCATGTACTAATGAGTCGCCAAATGGGTGGAGGCTCAGTAATGGTTTGGGCTGGTTTTTCGGCTCAAAGGAAAACGGATATTATTTTTGAGCATTCAAGAATGAATTCTGAAAAGTATAAGAATCTTCTTAAAGGTCAACTAGCCATATACGGTGAACATCTTTGTGGCGAAAACTACACTTTCCAGCACCATAACACGCGGATTCTTGCATCACACGAAACAAAAAAGTGGCTTTCAGTGCAAATTATTAATGTTCTGCTGTGGCCTTCTCTCTCCCCAGACTTAAATACAATCAAAAACTTGCGGGGGGGTCTTAGCTCGTGCGATTTTCCCGAAATGGGAGGCAGTTTATATGTGTCGAAGACCTAAAGAATGCTATAAAATGTGCTTGGGAAGAACTGTCTTGCGATATTTTGTTAGAATTGATAAATTCGATGCCAAATCGCATCTTTCATGTTATTTAAAACAATGGCAGCTTACCAAATATGGAATAACCATGTTAGAGGATTTTTTTAGACGATTAGTGTCTGCTAATTATGTTGACCACTGTATGGAAAAAATGGTTGGTGTCTTATAATTTTGTCCATTTTTTTTAAAGTTTTTTCATTAAATTGTTTGAAAATATCATTATTATAAAATAATTATATATGATAACAGAATAAATTTATGTTTTTGACGTATCTGATGAAATATTTTTAAGCTCTGAATCTTTTTTTTCACTATTTGTCAAATTAGATAGGTGTCTTATAATTATGTCCACCACTGTATATTAAATTGAGCAATTCGCATCCAGGTAGAATATAATCCGTGAAACAATTCAGGAAAATAAAAATTTAAGAGTTCTTGTAAGAATAAACCTTAACTCATTAACCGCCAAAGCCAGAAAAAATTATTTTTTTCTAAATGCAAAGAGTAATACTCATTATTTTGATCATATGTAACAATAAATTAAAATAAAATTGTTAAAATTAGTCTTATTAAATACAGGGTGTTGTATTTGTACGACTTTAGTAGAATAAGAGCGTATAATGAATACAAATAAATGTTTACGGAAATTTCCTTGCGGGATTATAAAACAGCAAACACTACAGATGACTTCAAAAGTAGTTATTTTAATTTGAAACTTTTTTTTTTTTTTTTTTTTTTTTTTTTTTTTTAACAAGGTATGTAAACATATCTTTTTTAGTTTAGGGTTAACACAATTATTTCTGGTGTTGCGTGAATGCAACACCAGCGGTTAATGGGTTACTGCAGAATATATTTAGATAGGCATAGACACACCACAGAAGGAGTTCAGCTAGATTGTCCATCGCTAAAATCAACCAACGTTCCACCACGGGGCTCTGCCTTAAAATACCTTTTAAAAACCGTATTAAATATTAGCTTCCTTTTAACATCCTACCTAATAGATTCTTTAAAACAAAATAATAATAATAATAATAATAATAATTTTCAAACGGTTTGGTTTTTAAGAAAGTGGAAATAATATTTTCGATATGAAAGAACAGATTTGAATTATTATTAAATAATATATTACTTAAATTATAATTTAATATAAACAAAAACCTTAGGGGTTTTTATATTGCATATATATATATATATATATATATATATATGCTAATAAGTAGAAAAAATCTTAAAAAGGTATATATATATATACTGATGTATTTTATTTTATGTAAAGGAAAAAAAAAATTTTTAGATATTTATAATGCTTATATGTAGTATGAAAATAGTCTGCATTCCTTATAGAATTAAGTTTATATAATAAATTTTTAATTAAAAATTACAATTTTGTTTGGATTTGTGCTGCAAAATATAGCAACAAGTTTTGATATTTTCAAAAACTATCAGTTTCATGTTATATTTATTTATCTTTTTGTTATTTTGTTCTTTATTAAATGTTTTGAGTTGCAACGGCAAAAAAATTGAAATAGTAAAAATTTAGACCCTTCTTCTTCAAATGATTTACACGTTTTACAGGTCCAGAACACAAATTGGTCCATATTTAAAAAGTCTCTCTATCTATCTATCTCTCTCTCTCTCTCTCCGCGCGCGTGTGTAGCTGTATAACTAATGCATATACTTTCACACAAACGTATATGAAGTTACATCTTTATAATACTCGTACCTATTAACACTTGCTGAAAATTCGTTAAAAAGCGGAGTTTCTTTCCAAATATTTTATGATTTTTAATATCGTATTAAAAGAATATTGGAATTTCGTATAAATGTGCATATTCAGATTTTTTTTTTTTTTAATTAAAAAGAATAATGTTTAATAGTAATAAACTAGTGAAACTAATATGTCGAAAGAAAGCTTTCAATCCTGGAAGGATACTTTATTTATTTACTTAATACTTTACCCCTAATACTTTACTTAATACTTTACCCTTAATACTTTATTTATTTATTTATTTTTAAGTAATCGTGGATTGTTTTAAAATGAATGAAAAAAAATCTGTTTAATAATTATATATACATATATTATTTTTTATCTAATTATGACCCAAGACAATTATAAATAAACTTAATCTCAGACACAGAACTCATTTAAATTACATTAAAATATAGCATTTTTAAATGTGTTATAAAAACATATTTAAGCAATAGAAAAAAAAAGGTGGTTAAATTTAAGAGTAATGTACAAACACATATAAATACTAAAACCCGAATAAACTACTACGTTAGAAACGCCAAAGAAAATTACTTGAGGTGCATACAGCTGTTTCGGTAGCCTAAAGCATACCGTCTTCAGTACCATCTTCAGTGCCGTCTTTTTGCTCTGAAACAGCTTTAGGCTACCGAAACAGCTGTTTGCACCTCAAGTAATTTTCTTTGGCGTTTCTGAGGCAGTTGTTTATTCGGGTTTTGATATTCCAACGCCAAGTCTCCTGTTATTATAAGTATAAATACTACTAAGTTGTATCTAACACAAAATGTATTTTGTTGTATAATTTTTTTATTACTATTATTTTTTTATTCAATATAAATTTGTCAACTACCATTTAACATGCGCAAAATATAAGGAACACGTTATATCAAAATAAAATTAAATTTCACGAATAAATGCTGAGATATAGCTAACTGGAAATTCGGAGATTGTAAACCTTTTCTGCACCAAAAGTTAAACGATACACACCTAAGTTAAATCAACAAAATAAATATTTTTATTCAGTGAATGAAATTCAATGCATATGGATGGTATAGATACTGAGATTGTCTTTTTTTATACAGGTAATAAGGAACCCTTCAATCAGCTTCAAAGGAACATATATTTATATATGTATATATATATCTCCCTCCCTCTCTCTCCGTCGTATATATGTATGATAGACAGATAAACTGTCTTTCACACACACACACACATACAGAGAGAGGGAGAGAGAGATTCGTTTATGATTTCAGATGTAAAAACGTTCATAATAGTGCAATTTACACAGTTTAATTTTATATCAATTTAAGACTGATAAGAAGTTACTTCAAGATGTGTAGTCAATAAAATAAACGACAAATATAAGTGAAAATCCTAAAAGTTATCTTCTTGTTCTTGATAAATGAATTATTTTGTCCATAATATCATTAGAGATGGACATACGATACAATGATGTTTTATTGTTACGTTACATAAAACAAAAATTAACAATATAGATATATATTGTAATGTACAGATATTTAATTTTCTAATTCATTAATTTATTATTCAAAAGAACAACAACAACAACTACAAAATAGAGAAAGTGTTTGTTATAACAACTTTGGTTGGTAAATTTTAAAGTTTTTTACAGGAAAACTTATTTAAACTTTTAAAAAACTATCTTATAAAATATTTCTCCAATTTTGCTACAATTCAGAATCAATGTTTTTGTTCTTCCATACTTAAAATAAATAAGTAAACAGCTGAATAAACCCCCAAAAGTATATATTAAGGGAACATTTGACTATTTCTAATGCGGGAAATTTGCATGCATAAAACTGCAACAATTATAGACAATAACAAATGACCAGAAAAAATATGTTTAAACATAATAGCTCATCACACCCTAAACACAATCCATTTTACTTTAGCAATGGACTAAGAAGAACACTTTTGCAGTAACAATTCTGAAGAGCTTTTATGGGAGAAGATAAACGATATGAAAGCAAAAATACTAAAAAAGAAAACAAAACACTGTGTTTTCTCTAAGGATTAGAGGAATAATGAATATTTGTGTTTGCAGAGGGAGAAGTTAGATAAATATAGAAAGTTTTGTTGATTTAACGATGGCAATAAATGAAATGATTAATTGGAAACTTTACATTAATAAAAAAATTAATTTATGACTAAATTTTGGAGTATCTTTTTTTTTTTTGACTAGAAAATGTGTAAGCAAAATATAATAAAATATACAGACAAATAATAAAACAATCAACTGTTTAATGGTTGAGCATAAGTAAGCTTTCCCCCCCCCCCCTCAAAAAAAGAAAAAAAAAAACTGTGCCTTGACGAAAATATGTGAAGAACAATATTTATAAAACTAGGAAAATTATGCTAATATATATAACAAGTAATTTTATTATTCTGTGGAAAAAATAAATAAATAAAAATTTTATATGTATGTATAGTAATCACAGATTAAACAACACTATCACAACTAAACATTTAAATTTAGAATTAGATTTTATATTATTCAGTATCATTTTTATTATTCAATTAATCTATATATATATATATATATATATATATATATATATAATATTTTCTTTTGTTTTACTTTTTGAGGAAGATTTTTTTAATAATAAAAATTAACAAAAATAATAAGTTATACAGTGAAACCACCTCTTGTACGTCTTGTACTGGGGCACCATAAGTACGCCTAAATAATGTCCAAAACTGTAACAGGAAGTCGGAAGAACGATGTTTATTAAACACTCTAAGTTTGTTAAAAGAAATACTTAAATAAACCACCATTAGATTTTTGTGTAATGTTACTAAAAATAACTTCTTTTAATTTTATCTAATTTCAGCAAACACAATATCCCTCATCGTAATAAAATAGTGTGGACGTTAAATAATTTTCATTGTTTCGAGACATTCGCACCAAAAACTTAAGAAAAGAAGAAAAAATTAACCTTAGAAGAAAAAGATCATTTCCTCAAAAGTGGAAAAAAAAAAAAAAAAAAATCTCCGATAGCAGAGATTTTGTTACTGTTCTCACTACTGAATTTGCAAAATCGAGGTGAATTATACAACTTTTCAAATACACATATTATTTTTGAGTTGTTGAAGATGAAACAAGTCAATAATTTAAATCGAAGGGGAGTAATGTATCACATAGTGTTATCTCGTTTCAGCAAGCATATTTTTATTCGAAAATTAATAATACCTTTCATAAGGTATTTATCATGCATTTAATTTAAATATTCATTTATTTCGTGTTCAACAGATCACAAATAACAAATGCTGTAAGGAAGTTACATATTGTATATAAGTGTGTATGGGTCCAAAATAGCGCTGTTCAAGGACATTGGGTTTAATTTATTCTCGAAAGAAGTCATCTCTCCACGATTTAAATTGTTTGTTCATCAGGTTTTGCTTTAGATATCTGCAAGCATCGGTGTTTATTTTATGGACACACTGCATTTTTTTTTTCGCAATTTCTGATTTAAACTTTTCAATTTCTATTTTATGTCTCTTATATCAGCATTTTCTCTCTAAGTTTTTGTTGTCTTAATTTTTTGCCATTTTACCACTTATGTAACTACATCCATTTTATTATTTTATTAAATATTAAAAACAAATATTTCGTCACCTCATTTTATACAACATTAGGTATAATAATACATTTATAATAATTCAGATTTAACCCTTATGAATGGGCTGCATTGTTAACTACAAATATTACATTACTTACTCTTTATTCATAATTTATACCAGGTAACTGGTAACATTTATAATATATTCACTAGTATTATTTATAACCGCCTTTTTACACTCTACATTTTTTATTTACTTTTTTTCCAACTTCATCATCGTTACATATCGGAAAATCTTCTCTACAAACAAAGCAATGTAAAATAAAGGCTCACACTAATAATGCTCTAGAATAAATTATAAATGTTACAAAGTATGATGATATTTTATTTTTATTTTATACTTTTTATATTTTTTTAAAATTCCTAGTCCTACATTTTGAAAACCGTAGTAATTGAAAGGACTAATTTCAGTCTATTAATGTCATTATTGTTTTTTTCTGTTTACATGTTTTGACATCATGTCTATGTTGATCAATTCGAATATCAATTGAATTAGGCATTTGTCCAACATAACCGATTCTACAAATAATAATATAATACACAGTTTTCAGTTTTATTAAAAGCACTTTATCACTGTTTCTATCTATATTGTCATTTTTCCCATTGTGCAAGTCTTGTTTTTCTTATCACTACCTGTATTGCAATTATTTATCGTAATATATTGTTATAACGGATAAAGTCTTTTCCCTGCCTCAAATGTCCTGTTGCAATGAAAATAGTTTTCAGACAAAGTGAAAATAAAGCTGCAGTTCATTCATTTTCAGGGACGTCAGCCTTGGTGACAAACTTGGAGACTTCGTTACAAATTTGCTGATTTGGCGATCAAATTTGGCGAAAAATAGTAGTTTAGAGATCCCGATGTTTTAAGCTTTTCAACGCGCATGGAGTCTAGATGTAAAACTTTCCATAGGATTCTCCATGGATTTACCGCCAAGCCCCATCGCTAAAAGGAATAAATAGATGTGAGTTGATTTTTGCGAAAGAGTGTTTACTCACTGCGTTTCAGAATTGTTCAGAGACATACTCTGTGTATAGTTACCAACTTACTTCCTTTTGGCTACTGAAAATTTTTAATAGAAATATTTATATTATTTAATCAGCGAACTGTAACGGTTTTCACTGATTAAATTAATATATATATATATATATATATATACGGGAACCAAAAAGTGATAAGCTGTCAACTATGATTCTTAGTGATTGCACTTTGGAGTTTGTACTCCAAGCGACTGAACTTCGTTCGTGATCTAGCGAAGATATCTGCACTGTTGTTATTTGCTTTACTCTTACGTAACGAGTGACTGTTTTTTGAACTGTTCCGGAACATTTGTCGAATAGTGACTTTGGCCGTACACTGTAAAAAAATAACTATTACCAGCTGCAAGAAACTCTCTGTGATTGGAGAAAATAATTATTTTCTCCAATCACAGAGAGTTTCTTGTAGCTGGTAATAATTATGCTTTTACAGTATACGAGTGAATGCTTCATTGGAATGTTTCCAGAATTAACAGTTATATTCGACTGTTTTCGAGAAAATTCGCTGTATAAATAGTCTTAATGCACAATATTCACTATATGCCAATAAGTATTTGGACAATTTCGAATTCAGATGTTTTTTGAAATACCTCTAAAAGTTGTTTGGGAATCCTTTTGAAACCTTAGTAGTATTAAGATCGTATTATACTTCACACATGTCAGCAAAAGTTGCGTCCTGTAGAGAAAAGAGGGACCAGTACAAAATGAAAATAAAATAAAAATGTTTATAATCACCTCCTAAAAAGTAATGCTTTAGATGCGTTTTAGCGGTAGCATGTGATTATGAGGATATTTTTCATTATCAGCACATTTTTTTATAAGGCTACCACATATATTCATGGACCCCTTTTTTCCTTCAAATTGAAAAAAAAAAATAACTTTTTTAATTATAACATTTAGGGTATTATACCCAGGGAAAAACAATTTTTCGGTAACTTGGCATACTGCATAAGACACAACATACTGTAATCAGAATGCAAAAATGTTAAATGTCTTAAGGAATATGAGAATGTTTACTAAATATTTTTTAACTACGCATGTACTAGTTTTTAAAAACTTTTATTTATCCATGTTTGTTTTATTTATTTTAACATTTCTCCATGAATATATCTGGCAGCTTCATAAAAGTTTATACAAAAAAAAAAAAAAAAAAAAAAAAAAATCATAATCACATGCTATAGCCAAAACACATCTTAATCATTATTTTTGCAAGGTGATCCAAAACATTTTGCCTGGTCCCCTTTTTCTTTCTAGGACACAGAGTTTGCTGAAATACATGAGGTAAACACTTTACACTACTAAAATTTGTAGATGATTCCTAAAAATATCTTCTAGATATTTGATAAAAAGTCTAAATTCGAAAGTGTCCAAATATTTATTGGCAGATAGTGTATATTTATATATAAACTGCAACAGATATTATATAACTCTGATTTACAAAATCTATTCAAATGAGAATGTATTTGAATTGAACAATTCTTAAAAAGAAATAATGCAATTTACATATAAGAATTTTAATAATTTACATCAACCAATGAAAACATCGTTCTTTAACATAAACTTAAAATCTTTGCGCTGTCAATTGAGTTTTAAGACAAAACAAACCCAACATATAAAGTTTTATTAAAATACACAGTCTCCACATTTTTTTTTTCTCTAGATAGCCATGCACTTTTTATTTTATTTTTTCACGAAAATTATAAACATACAAAAAATATTAAGCCTTTTGCTAAATATATGTAGAAGCTTTAGCATTTTGCAGGTCATGATTTAATAAAAAAATACAAACTGATAAAACGGAGTTTAAAGATTTTAAATCAATGAAAAATGTATCAAAAAATCTACTAATAGTTGCCTGAATATATATTTTATTAAATAAATAGAATATAGTATACGGAAATATAGGTTTTGACATTATATCTTCATTGGTGCCAAGTCAAAGGTGCCAAGTCCCCTTGAATGAATTAATATTTAGATAAAATAATAATTACCTCCACGAGCACCTTCCAAGTGAGACAGTTTGTAGAAATATATTTTGCATGCACTCATGCTCTACAAGTACATTAATCTTAAAAGTTATTAAGCTACTAAAGTACACAATATAAGTTATGATAACATGAAAAAAAAAATAAAAAAACTCTGGTTAAAATTGAAGATTCTTCATCAGGTGAAAAAAATAAAAATAAAGTAGGCACCTGAACGATAAATTAAAGTAGACATCTTCTGAACCCTTGATAAAATGTATTGTTCAGTTACTTCCAGAAAGGAAACTACACACATAATTCTGACATTCTACGCGTAAAGTACTACGCTTTTTAAAGTAAACGATCAGAATTTATATAATAAACACTTCTAGATTAGTTTTAAGTATTTTGTAAACAAAAGAGGATAAGAGCGTATAATGAATACAAATAAATGTTTACGGAAATTTCCTTGCGGGATTATAAAACAGCAAACACTACAGATGACTTCAAAAGTAGTTATTTTAATTTGAAACTTTTTTTTTTTTTTTTTTTTTTTTTTTTTTTTTTTTTTTTAACAAGGTATGTAAACATATCTTTTTTAGTTTAGGGTTAACGCAATTATTTCTGGTGTTGCGTGAATGCAACACCAGCGGGTAATGGGTTACTGCAGAATATATTTAGATAGGCATAGACACACCACAGAAGGAGTTCAGCTAGATTGTCCATCGCTAAAATCAACCAACGTTCCACCACGGGGCTCTGCCTTAAAATACCTTTTTAAAACCGTATTAAATATTAGCTTCCTTTTAACATCCTACCTAATAGATTCTTTAAAACAAAATAATAATAATAATAATAATAATAATTTTCAAACGGTTTGGTTTTTAAGAAAGTGGAAATAATATTTTCGATATGAAAGAACAGATTTGAATTATTATTAAATAATATATTACTTAAATTATAATTTAATATAAACAAAAACCTTAGGGGTTTTTATATTGCATATATATATATATATATATATATATATATATGCTAATAAGTAGAAAAAATCTTAAAAAGGTATATATATATATACTGATGTATTTTATTTTATGTAAAGGAAAAAAAAAATTTTTAGATATTTATAATGCTTATATGTAGTATGAAAATAGTCTGCATTCCTTATAGAATTAAGTTTATATAATAAATTTTTAATTAAAAATTACAATTTTGTTTGGATTTGTGCTGCAAAATATAGCAACAAGTTTTGATATTTTCAAAAACTATCAGTTTCATGTTATATTTATTTATCTTTTTGTTATTTTGTTCTTTATTAAATGTTTTGAGTTGCAACGGCAAAAAAATTGAAATAGTAAAAATTTAGACCCTTCTTCTTCAAATGATTTACACGTTTTACAGGTCCAGAACACGAATTGGTCCATATTTAAAAAGTCTCTCTATCTATCTATCTCTCTCTCTCTCTCTCCGCGCGCGTGTGTAGCTGTATAACTAATGCATATACTTTCACACAAACGTATATGAAGTTACATCTTTATAATACTCGTACCTATTAACACTTGCTGAAAATTCGTTAAAAAGCGGAGTTTCTTTCCAAATATTTTATGATTTTTAATATCGTATTAAAAGAATATTGGAATTTCGTATAAATGTGCATATTCAGATTTTTTTTTTTTTTTTAATTAAAAAGAATAATGTTTAATAGTAATAAACTAGTGAAACTAATATGTCGAAAGAAAGCTTTCAATCATGGAAGGATACTTTATTTATTTACTTAATACTTTACCCTTAATACTTTACTTAATACTTTACCCTTAATACTTTATTTATTTATTTATTTTTAAGTAATCGTGGATTGTTTTAAAATGAATAAAAAAAAAATCTGTTTAATAATTATATATACATATATTATTTTTTATCTAATTATGACCCAAGACAATTATAAATAAACTTAATCTCAGACACAGAACTCATTTAAATTACATTAAAATATAGCATTTTTAAATGTGTTATAAAAACATATTTAAGCAATAGAAAAAAAAAGGTGGTTAAATTTAAGAGTAATGTACAAACACATATAAATACTAAAACCCGAATAAACTACTACGTTAGAAACGCCAAAGAAAATTACTTGAGGTGCATACAGCTGTTTCGGTAGCCTAAAGCATACCGTCTTCAGTACCATCTTCAGTGCCGTCTTTTTGCTCTGAAACAGCTTTAGGCTACCGAAACAGCTGTTTGCACCTCAAGTAATTTTCTTTGGCGTTTCTGAGGCAGTTGTTTATTCGGGTTTTGATATTCCAACGCCAAGTCTCCTGTTATTATAAGTATAAATACTACTAAGTTGTATCTAACACAAAATGTATTTTGTTGTATAATTTTTTTATTACTATTATTTTTTTATTCAATATAAATTTGTCAACTACCATTTAACATGCGCAAAATATAAGGAACACGTTATATCAAAATAAAATTAAATTTCACGAATAAATGCTGAGATATAGCTAACTGGAAATTCGGAGATTGTAAACCTTTTCTGCACCAAAAGTTAAACGATACACACCTAAGTTAAATCAACAAAATAAATATTTTTATTCAGTGAATGAAATTCAATGCATATGGATGGTATAGATACTGAGATTGTCTTTTTTTATACAGGTAATAAGGAACCCTTCAATCAGCTTCAAAGGAACATATATTTATATATGTATATATATATCTCCCTCCCTCTCTCTCCGTCGTATATATGTATGATAGACAGATAAACTGTCTTTCACACACACACACACATACAGAGAGAGGGAGAGAGAGATTCGTTTATGATTTCAGATGTAAAAACGTTCATAATAGTGCAATTTACACAGTTTAATTTTATATCAATTTAAGACTGATAAGAAGTTACTTCAAGATGTGTAGTCAATAAAATAAACGACAAATATAAGTGAAAATCCTAAAAGTTATCTTCTTGTTCTTGATAAATGAATTATTTTGTCCATAATATCATTAGAGATGGACATACGATACAATGATGTTTTATTGTTACGTTACATAAAACAAAAATTAACAATATAGATATATATTGTAATGTACAGATATTTAATTTTCTAATTCATTAATTTATTATTCAAAAGAACAACAACAACAACTACAAAATAGAGAAAGTGTTTGTTATAACAACTTTGGTTGGTAAATTTTAAAGTTTTTTACAGGAAAACTTATTTAAACTTTTAAAAAACTATCTTATAAAATATTTCTCCAATTTTGCTACAATTCAGAATCAATGTTTTTGTTCTTCCATACTTAAAATAAATAAGTAAACAGCTGAATAAACCCCCAAAAGTATATATTAAGGGAACATTTGACTATTTCTAATGCGGGAAATTTGCATGCATAAAACTGCAACAATTATAGACAATAACAAATGACCAGAAAAAATATGTTTAAACATAATAGCTCATCACACCCTAAACACAATCCATTTTACTTTAGCAATGGACTAAGAAGAACACTTTTGCAGTAACAATTCTGAAGAGCTTTTATGGGAGAAGATAAACGATATGAAAGCAAAAATACTAAAAAAGAAAACAAAACACTGTGTTTTCTCTAAGGATTAGAGGAATAATGAATATTTGTGTTTGCAGAGGGAGAAGTTAGATAAATATAGAAAGTTTTGTTGATTTAACGATGGCAATAAATGAAATGATTAATTGGAAACTTTACATTAATAAAAAAATTAATTTATGACTAAATTTTGGAGTATCTTTTTTTTTTTTGACTAGAAAATGTGTAAGCAAAATATAATAAAATATACAGACAAATAATAAAACAATCAACTGTTTAATGGTTGAGCATAAGTAAGCTTTCCCCCCCCCCTCAAAAAAAGAAAAAAAAAACTGTGCCTTGACGAAAATATGTGAAGAACAATATTTATAAAACTAGGAAAATTATGCTAATATATATAACAAGTAATTTTATTATTCTGTGGAAAAAATAAATAAATAAAAATTTTATATGTATGTATAGTAATCACAGATTAAACAGCACTATCACAACTAAACATTTAAATTTAGAATTAGATTTTATATTATTCAGTATCATTTTTATTATTCAATTAATCTATATATATATATATATATATATATATATATATAATATTTTCTTTTGTTTTACTTTTTGAGGAAGATTTTTTTAATAATAAAAATTAACAAAAATAATAAGTTATACAGTGAAACCACCTCTTGTACGTCTTGTACTGGGGCACCATAAGTACGCCTAAATAATGTCCAAAACTGTAACAGGAAGTCGGAAGAACGATGTTTATTAAACACTCTAAGTTTGTTAAAAGAAATACTTAAATAAACCACCATTAGATTTTTGTGTAATGTTACTAAAAATAACTTCTTTTAATTTTATCTAATTTCAGCAAACACAATATCCCTCATCGTAATAAAATAGTGTGGACGTTAAATAATTTTCATTGTTTCGAGACATTCGCACCAAAAACTTAAGAAAAGAAGAAAAAATTAACCTTAGAAGAAAAAGATCATTTCCTCAAAAGTGGAAAAAAAAAAAAAAAAAAAAAAAATCTCCGATAGCAGAGATTTTGTTACTGTTCTCACTACTGAATTTGCAAAATCGAGGTGAATTATACAACTTTTCAAATACACATATTATTTTTGAGTTGTTGAAGATGAAACAAGTCAATAATTTAAATCGAAGGGGAGTAATGTATCACATAGTGTTATCTCGTTTCAGCAAGCATATTTTTATTCGAAAATTAATAATACCTTTCATAAGGTATTTATCATGCATTTAATTTAAATATTCATTTATTTCGTGTTCAACAGATCACAAATAACAAATGCTGTAAGGAAGTTACATATTGTATATAAGTGTGTATGGGTCCAAAATAGCGCTGTTCAAGGACATTGGGTTTAATTTATTCTCGAAAGAAGTCATCTCTCCACGATTTAAATTGTTTGTTCATCAGGTTTTGCTTTAGATATCTGCAAGCATCGGTGTTTATTTTATGGACACACTGCATTTTTTTTTTCGCAATTTCTGATTTAAACTTTTCAATTTCTATTTTATGTCTCTTATATCAGCATTTTCTCTCTAAGTTTTTGTTGTCTTAATTTTTTGCCATTTTACCACTTATGTAACTACATCCATTTTATTATTTTATTAAATATTAAAAACAAATATTTCGTCACCTCATTTTATACAACATTAGGTATAATAATACATTTATAATAATTCAGATTTAACCCTTATGAATGGGCTGCATTGTTAACTACAAATATTACATTACTTACTCTTTATTCATAATTTATACCAGGTAACTGGTAACATTTATAATATATTCACTAGTATTATTTATAACCGCCTTTTTACACTCTACATTTTTTATTTACTTTTTTTCCAACTTCATCATCGTTACATATCGGAAAATCTTCTCTACAAACAAAGCAATGTAAAATAAAGGCTCACACTAATAATGCTCTAGAATAAATTATAAATGTTACAAAGTATGATGATATTTTATTTTTATTTTATACTTTTTATATTTTTTTAAAATTCCTAGTCCTACATTTTGAAAACCGTAGTAATTGAAAGGACTAATTTCAGTCTATTAATGTCATTATTGTTTTTTTCTGTTTAC
This sequence comes from Salticus scenicus, assembly GCA_963930645.1. Taxonomy (NCBI): domain Eukaryota; kingdom Metazoa; phylum Arthropoda; class Arachnida; order Araneae; family Salticidae; genus Salticus; species Salticus scenicus. The sequence continues at coordinate 105,240,496 of OZ005653.1, forward strand.
ATGTTTTGACATCATGTCTATGTTGATCAATTCGAATATCAATTGAATTAGGCATTTGTCCAACATAACCGATTCTACAAATAATAATATAATACACAGTTTTCAGTTTTATTAAAAGCACTTTATCACTGTTTCTATCTATATTGTCATTTTTCCCATTGTGCAAGTCTTGTTTTTCTTATCACTACCTGTATTGCAATTATTTATCGTAATATATTGTTATAACGGATAAAGTCTTTTCCCTGCCTCAAATGTCCTGTTGCAATGAAAATAGTTTTCAGACAAAGTGAAAATAAAGCTGCAGTTCTTTCATTTTCAGGGACGTCAGCCTTGGTGACAAACTTGGAGACTTCGTTACAAATTTGCTGATTTGGCGATCAAATTTGGCGAAAAATAGTAGTTTAGAGATCCCGATGTTTTAAGCTTTTCAACGCGCATGGAGTCTAGATGTAAAACTTTCCATAGGATTCTCCATGGATTTACCGCCAAGCCCCATCGCTAAAAGGAATAAATAGATGTGAGTTGATTTTTGCGAAAGAGTGTTTACTCACTGCGTTTCAGAATTGTTCAGAGACATACTCTGTGTATAGTTACCAACTTACTTCCTTTTGGCTACTGAAAATTTTTAATAGAAATATTTATATTATTTAATCAACGAACTGTAACGGTTTTCACTGATTAAATTAATATATATATATATATATATATATATACGGGAACCAAAAAGTGATAAGCTGTCAACTATGATTCTTAGTGATTGCACTTTGGAGTTTGTACTCCAAGCGACTGAACTTCGTTCGTGATCTAGCGAAGATATCTGCACTGTTGTTATTTGCTTTACTCTTACGTAACGAGTGACTGTTTTTTGAACTGTTCCGGAACATTTGTCGAATAGTGACTTTGGCCGTACACTGTAAAAAAATAACTATTACCAGCTGCAAGAAACTCTCTGTGATTGGAGAAAATAATTATTTTCTCCAATCACAGAGAGTTTCTTGTAGCTGGTAATAAATATGCTTTTACAGTATACGAGTGAATGCTTCATTGGAATGTTTCCAGAATTAACAGTTATATTCGACTGTTTTCGAGAAAATTCGCTGTATAAATAGTCTTAATGCACAATATTCACTATATGCCAATAAGTATTTGGACAATTTCGAATTCAGATGTTTTTTGAAATACCTCTAAAAGTTGTTTGGGAATCCTTTTGAAACCTTAGTAGTATTAAGATCGTATTATACTTCACACATGTCAGCAAAAGTTGCGTCCTGTAGAGAAAAGAGGGACCAGTACAAAATGAAAATAAAATAAAAATGTTTATAATCACCTCCTAAAAAGTAATGCTTTAGATGCGTTTTAGCGGTAGCATGTGATTATGAGGATATTTTTCATTATCAGCACATTTTTTTTATAAGGCTACCACATATATTCATGGACCCCTTTTTTCCTTCAAATTGAAAAAAAAAATAACTTTTTTAATTATAACATTTAGGGTATTATACCCAGGGAAAAACAATTTTTCGGTAACTTGGCATACTGCATAAGACACAACATACTGTAATCAGAATGCAAAAATGTTAAATGTCTTAAGGAATATGAGAATGTTTACAAAATATTTTTTAACTACGCATGTACTAGTTTTTAAAAACTTTTATTTATCCATGTTTGTTTTATTTATTTTAACATTTCTCCATGAATATATCTGGCAGCTTCATAAAAGTTTATACAAAAAAAAAAAAAAAAAAAAAAAAAAAAATCATAATCACATGCTATAGCCAAAACACATCTTAATCATTATTTTTGCAAGGTGATCCAAAACATTTTGCCTGGTCCCCTTTTTCTTTCTAGGACACAGAGTTTGCTGAAATACATGAGGTAAACACTTTACACTACTAAAATTTGTAGATGATTCCTAAAAATATCTTCTAGATATTTGATAAAAAGTCTAAATTCGAAAGTGTCCAAATATTTATTGGCAGATAGTGTATATTTATATATAAACTGCAACAGATATTATATAACTCTGATTTACAAAATCTATTCAAATGAGAATGTATTTGAATTGAACAATTCTTAAAAAGAAATAATGCAATTTACATATAAGAATTTTAATAATTTACATCAACCAATGAAAACATCGTTCTTTAACATAAACTTAAAATCTTTGCGCTGTCAATTGAGTTTTAAGACAAAACAAACCCAACATATAAAGTTTTATTAAAATACACAGTCTCCACATTTTTTTTTTCTCTAGATAGCCATGCACTTTTTATTTTATTTTTTCACGAAAATTATAAACATACAAAAAATATTAAGCCTTTTGCTAATTATATGTAGAAGCTTTAGCATTTTGCAGGTCATGATTTAATTAAAAAATACAAACTGATAAAACGGAGTTTAAAGATTTTAAATCAATGAAAAATGTATCAAAAAATCTACTAATAGTTGCCTGAATATATATTTTATTAAATAAATAGAATATAGTATACGGAAATATAGGTTTTGACATTATATCTTCATTGGTGCCAAGTCAAAGGTGCCAAGTCCCCTTGAATGAATTAATATTTAGATAAAATAATAATTACCTCCACGAGCACCTTCCAAGTGAGACAGTTTGTAGAAATATATTTTGCATGCACTCATGCTCTACAAGTACATTAATCTTAAAAGTTATTAAGCTACTAAAGTACACAATATAAGTTATGATAACATGAAAAAAAAAATAAAAAAACTCTGGTTAAAATTGAAGATTCTTCATCAGGTGAAAAAAATAAAAATAAAGTAGGCACCTGAACGATAAATTAAAGTAGACATCTTCTGAACCCTTGATAAAATGTATTGTTCAGTTACTTCCAGAAAGGAAACTACACACATAATTCTGACATTCTACGCGTAAAGTACTACGCTTTTTAAAGTAAACGATCAGAATTTATATAATAAACACTTCTAGATTAGTTTTAAGTATTTTGTAAACAAAAGAGGATAAGAGCGTATAATGAATACAAATAAATGTTTACGGAAATTTCCTTGCGGGATTATAAAACAGCAAACACTACAGATGACTTCAAAAGTAGTTATTTTAATTTGAAACTTTTTTTTTTTTTTTTTTTTTTTTTTTTTTTTTTTTTTTTAACAAGGTATGTAAACATATCTTTTTTAGTTTAGGGTTAACGCAATTATTTCTGGTGTTGCGTGAATGCAACACCAGCGGGTAATGGGTTACTGCAGAATATATTTAGATAGGCATAGACACACCACAGAAGGAGTTCAGCTAGATTGTCCATCGCTAAAATCAACCAACGTTCCACCACGGGGCTCTGCCTTAAAATACCTTTTTAAAACCGTATTAAATATTAGCTTCCTTTTAACATCCTACCTAATAGATTCTTTAAAACAAAATAATAATAATAATAATAATAATAATTTTCAAACGGTTTGGTTTTTAAGAAAGTGGAAATAATATTTTCGATATGAAAGAACAGATTTGAATTATTATTAAATAATATATTACTTAAATTATAATTTAATATAAACAAAAACCTTAGGGGTTTTTATATTGCATATATATATATATATATATATATATATATATATATATATATATATATATGCTAATAAGTAGAAAAAATCTTAAAAAGGTATATATATATATACTGATGTATTTTATTTTATGTAAAGGAAAAAAAAAATTTTAGATATTTATAATGCTTATATGTAGTATGAAAATAGTCTGCATTCCTTATAGAATTAAGTTTATATAATAAATTTTTAATTAAAAATTACAATTTTGTTTGGATTTGTGCTGCAAAATATAGCAACAAGTTTTGATATTTTCAAAAACTATCAGTTTCATGTTATATTTATTTATCTTTTTGTTATTTTGTTCTTTATTAAATGTTTTGAGTTGCAACGGCAAAAAAATTGAAATAGTAAAAATTTAGACCCTTCTTCTTCAAATGATTTACACGTTTTACAGGTCCAGAACACGAATTGGTCCATATTTAAAAAGTCTCTCTATCTATCTATCTCTCTCTCTCTCTCTCCGCGCGCGTGTGTAGCTGTATAACTAATGCATATACTTTCACACAAACGTATATGAAGTTACATCTTTATAATACTCGTACCTATTAACACGTGCTGAAAATTCGTTAAAAAGCGGAGTTTCTTTCCAAATATTTTATTATTTTTAATATCGTATTAAAAGAATATTGGAATTTCGTATAAATGTGCATATTCAGATTTTTTTTTTTTTTTAATTAAAAAGAATAATGTTTAATAGTAATAAACTAGTGAAACTAATATGTCGAAAGAAAGCTTTCAATCCTGGAAGGATACTTTATTTATTTACTTAATACTTTACCCCTAATACTTTACTTAATACTTTACCCTTAATACTTTATTTATTTATTTATTTTTAAGTAATCGTGGATTGTTTTAAAATGAATGAAAAAAAATCTGTTTAATAATTATATATACATATATTATTTTTTATCTAATTATGACCCAAGACAATTATAAATAAACTTAATCTCAGACACAGAACTCATTTAAATTATATTAAAATATAGCATTTTTAAATGTGTTATAAAAACATATTTAAGCGATAGAAAAAAAAAGGTGGTTAAATTTAAGAGTAATGTACAAACACATATATATACTAAAACCCGAATAAACTACTACGTTAGAAACGCCAAAGAAAATTACTTGAGGTGCATACAGCTGTTTCGGTAACCTAAAGCATACCGTCTTCAGTACCATCTTCAGTGCCGTCTTTTTGCTCTGAAACAGCTTTAGGCTACCGAAACAGCTGTTTGCACCTCAAGTAATTTTCTTTGGCGTTTCTGAGGCAGTTGTTTATTCGGGTTTTGATATTCCAACGCCAAGTCTCCTGTTATTATAAGTATAAATACTACTAAGTTGTATCTAACACAAAATGTATTTTGTTGTATAATTTTTTTATTACTATTATTTTTTTATTCAATATAAATTTGTCAACTACCATTTAACATGCGCAAAATATAAGGAACACGTTATATCAAAATAAAATTAAATTTCACGAATAAATGCTGAGATATAGCTAACTGGAAATTCGGAGATTGTAAACCTTTTCTGCACCAAAAGTTAAACGATACACACCTAAGTTAAATCAACAAAATAAATATTTTTATTCAGTGAATGAAATTCAATGCATATGGATGGTATAGATACTGAGATTGTCTTTTTTTATACAGGTAATAAGGAACCCTTCAATCAGCTTCAAAGGAACATATATTTATATATGTATATATATATCTCCCTCCCTCTCTCTCCGTCGTATATATGTATGATAGACAGATAAACTGTCTTTCACACACACACACACATACAGAGAGAGGGAGAGAGAGATTCGTTTATGATTTCAGATGTAAAAACGTTCATAATAGTGCAATTTACACAGTTTAATTTTATATCAATTTAAGACTGATAAGAAGTTACTTCAAGATGTGTAGTCAATAAAATAAACGACAAATATAAGTGAAAATCCTAAAAGTTATCTTCTTGTTCTTGATAAATGAATTATTTTGTCCATAATATCATTAGAGATGGACATACGATACAATGATGTTTTATTGTTACGTTACATAAAACAAAAATTAACAATATAGATATATATTGTAATGTACAGATATTTAATTTTCTAATTCATTAATTTATTATTCAAAAGAACAACAACAACAACTACAAAATAGAGAAAGTGTTTGTTATAACAACTTTGGTTGGTAAATTTTAAAGTTTTTTACAGGAAAACTTATTTAAACTTTTAAAAAACTATCTTATAAAATATTTCTCCAATTTTGCTACAATTCAGAATCAATGTTTTTGTTCTTCCATACTTAAAATAAATAAGTAAACAGCTGAATAAACCCCCAAAAGTATATATTAAGGGAACATTTGACTATTTCTAATGCGGGAAATTTGCATGCATAAAACTGCAACAATTATAGACAATAACAAATGACCAGAAAAAATATGTTTAAACATAATAGCTCATCACACCCTAAACACAATCCATTTTACTTTAGCAATGGACTAAGAAGAACACTTTTGCAGTAACAATTCTGAAGATCTTTTATGGGAGAAGATAAACGATATGAAAGCAAAAATACTAAAAAAGAAAACAAAACACTGTGTTTTCTCTAAGGATTAGAGGAATAATGAATATTTGTGTTTGCAGAGGGAGAAGTTAGATAAATATAGAAAGTTTTGTTGATTTAACGATGGCAATAAATGAAAATATTAATTGGAAACTTTACATTAATAAAAAAATTAATTTATGACTAAATTTTGGAGTATCTTTTTTTTTTTTTGACTTGAAAATGTGTAAGCAAAATATAATAAAATATACAGACAAATAATAAAACAATCAACTGTTTAATGGTTGAGCATAAGTATGCTTTCCCCCCCCCCTCAAAAAAAGAAAAAAAAAAAGTGTGCCTTGACGAAAATATGTGAAGAACAATATTTATAAAACTAGGAAAATTATGCTAATATATATAACAAGTAATTTTATTATTCTGTGGAAAAAATAAATAAATAAAAATTTTATATGTATGTATAGTAATCACAGATTAAACAACACTATCACAACTAAACATTTAAATTTAGAATTAGATTTTATATTATTCAGTATCATTTTTATTATTCAATTAATCTATATATATATATATATAATATTTTCTTTTGTTTTACTTTTTTAGGAAGATTTTTTTAATAATAAAAATTAACAAAAATAATAAGTTATACAGTGAAACCACCTCTTCTACGTCTTGTACTGGGGCACCATAAGTACGCCTAAATAATGTCCAAAACTGTAACAGGAAGTCGGAAGAACGATGTTTATTAAACACTCTAAGTTTGTTAAAAGAAATACTTAAATAAACCACCATTAGATTTTTGTGTAATGTTACTAAAAATAACTTCTTTTAATTTTATCTAATTTCAGCAAACACAATATCCCTCATCGTAATAAAATAGTGTGGACGTTAAATAATTTTCATTGTTTCGAGACATTCGCACCAAAAACTTAAGAAAAGAAGAAAAAATTAACCTTAGAAGAAAAAGATCATTTCCTCAAAAGTGGAAAAAAAAAAAAAAAAAAATCTCCGATAGCAGAGATTTTGTTACTGTTCTCACATATGCACTACTGAATTTGCAAAATCGAGGTGAATTATACAACTTTTCAAATACACATATTATTTTTGAGTTGTTGAAGATGAAACAAGTCAATAATTTAAATCGAAGGGGAGTAATGTATCACATAGTGTTATCTCGTTTCAGCAAGCATATTTTTATTCGAAAATTAATAATACCTTTCATAAGGTATTTATCATGCATTTAATTTAAATATTCATTTATTTCGTGTTCAACAGATCACAAATAACAAATGCTGTAAGGAAGTTACATATTGTATATAAGTCTGTATGGGTCCAAAATAGCGCTGTTCAAGGACATTGGGTTTAATTTATTCTCGAAAGAAGTCATCTCTCCACGATTTAAATTGTTTGTTCATCAGGTTTTGCTTTAGATATCTGCAAGCATCGGTGTTTATTTTATGGACACACTGCATTTTTTTTTTTCGCAATTTCTGATTTAAACTTTTCAATTTCTATTTTATGTCTCTTATATCAGCATTTTCTCTCTAAGTTTTTGTTGTCTTAATTTTTTGCCATTTTACCACTTATGTAACTACATCCATTTTATTATTTTATTAAATATTAAAAACAAATATTTCGTCACCTCATTTTATACAACATTAGGTATAATAATACATTTATAATAATTCAGATTTAACCCTTATGAATGGGCTGCATTGTTAACTACAAATATTACATTACTTACTCTTTATTCATAATTTATACCAGGTAACTGGTAACATTTATAATATATTCACTAGTATTATTTATAACCGCCTTTTTACACTCTACATTTTTTATTTACTTTTTTTCCAACTTCATCATCGTTACATATCGGAAAATCTTCTCTACAAACAAAGCAATGTAAAATAAAGGCTCACACTAATAATGCTCTAGAATAAATTATAAATGTTACAAAGTATGATGATATTTTATTTTTATTTTATACTTTTTATATTTTTTTTAAATTCCTAGTCCTACATTTTGAAAACCGTAGTAATTGAAAGGACTAATTTCAGTCTATTAATGTCATTATTGTTTTTTTCTGTTTACATGTTTTGACATCATGTCTATGTTGATCAATTCGAATATCAATTGAATTAGGCATTTGTCCAACATAACCAGGGGTCGATCCAGGTTTTAATTTTTGGGTCCCTTTTTTGTGAAAGACAAAATATTTTTGTGAAATTTTTATTTATTTTTGTGAAATATAAAATATTTTTGTGAAAAAGTAACATATTGTGTAAAATCTTCAGTTTTACAATCACTTTATGTAATGTTTAATATTAAGTTAATAGAGTTTCGTTGAGCCAAATTAAGGCATTAATTAAAATTAATACTGAAAATATGAAAACATTTAATAAAAGGATCATTTTCATAAAACAAAATCTTGTGAAGTGACTCATTTTATAAATTTGAATTTTGTGAAGGGTCCCTTTTTATGGATTTGAATTTTGTGAAGGGTCCCTTTCTGTGAATTTGAATTTTGTGAAGGGTCCCTTTCTATGAATTTGAATTTTGTGAAGGGTCCCTTTTTACTATGTGGAATTTTGTGAAGGGGCCGCAAAAGGGACCCAAATTTTGCCTGGATCGACCCCTGATAACCGATTCTACAAATAATATTATAATACACAGTTTTCAGTTTTATTAAAAGCACTTTATCACTGTTTCTATCTATATTGTCATTTTTCCCATTGTGCAAGTCTTGTTTTTCTTATCACTACCTGTATTGCAATTATTTATCGTAATATATTGTTATAACGGATAAAGTCTTTTCCCTGCCTCAAATGTCCTGTTGCAATGAAAATAGTTTTCAGACAAAGTGAAAATAAAGCTGCAGTTCATTCATTTTCAGGGACGTCAGCCTAGGTGACAAACTTGGAGACTTCGTTACAAATTTGCTGATTTGGCGATCAAATTTGGCGAAAAATAGTAGTTTAGAGATCCCGATGTTTTAAGCTTTTCAACGCGCATGGAGTCTAGATGTAAAACTTTCCATAGGATTCTCGATGGATTTACCGCCAAGCCCCATCGCTAAAAGGAATAAATAGATGTGAGTTGATTTTTGCGAAAGAGTGTTTACTCACTGCGTTTCAGAATTGTTCAGAGACATACTCTGTGTATAGTTACCAACTTACTTCCTTTTGGCTACTGAAAATTTTTAATAGAAATATTTATATTATTTAATCAGCGAACTGTAACGGTTTTCACTGATTAAATTAATATATATATATATATATATATATATATACGGGAACCAAAAAGTGATAAGCTGTCAACTATGATTCTTAGTGATTGCACTTTGGAGTTTGTACTCCAAGCGACTGAACTTCGTTCGTGATCTAGCGAAGATATCTGCACTGTTGTTATTCGCTTTACTCTTACGTAACGAGTGACTGTTTTTTGAACTGTTCCGGAACATTTGTCGAATAGTGACTTTGGCCGTACACTGTAAAAAAATAACTATTACCAGCTGCAAGAAACTCTCTGTGATTGGAGAAAATAATTATTTTCTCCAATCACAGAGAGTTTCTTGTAGCTGGTAATAAATATGCTTTTACAGTATACGAGTGAATGCTTCATTGGAATGTTTCCAGAATTAACAGTTCTATTCGACTGTTTTCGAGAAAATTCGCTGTATAAATAGTCTTAATGCACAATATTCACTATATGCCAATAAGTATTTGGACAATTTCGAATTCAGATGTTTTTTGAAATACCTCTAAAAGTTGTTTGGGAATCCTTTTGAAACCTTAGTAGTATTAAGATCGTATTATACTTCACACATGTCAGCAAAAGTTGCGTCCCGTAGAGAAAAGAGGGACCAGTACAAAATGAAAATAAAATAAAAATGTTTATAATCACCTCCTAAAAAGTGATGCTTTAGATGCGTTTTAGCGGTAGCATGTGATTTTGAGGATATTTTTCATTATCAGCACATTTTTTTATAAGGCTACCACATATATTCATGGACCCCTTTTTTCCTTCAAATTGAAAAAAAAAAATAACTTTTTTAATTATAACATTTAGGGTATTATACCCAGGGAAAAACAATTTTTCGGTAACTTGGCATACTGCATAAGACACAACATACTGTAATCAGAATGCAAAAATGTTAAATATCTTAAGGAATATGAGAATGTTTACTAAATATTTTTTAACTACGCATGTACTAGTTTTTAAAAACTTTTATTTATCCATGTTTGTTTTATTTATTTTAACATTTCTCCATGAATATATCTGGCAGCTTCCTAAAAGTTTATACAAAAAAAAAAAAAAAAAAAAAAAAAAAAAAAATCATAATCACATGCTATAGCCAAAACACATCTTAATCATTATTTTTGCAAGGTGATCCAAAACATTTTGCCTGGTCCCCTTTTTCTTTCTAGGACACAGAGTTTGCTGAAATACATGAGGTAAACACTTTACACTACTAAAATTTGTAGATGATTCCTAAAAATATCTTCTAGATATTTGATAAAAGTCTAAATTCGAAAGTGTCCAAATATTTATTGGCAGATAGTGTATATTTATATATAAACTGCAACAGATATTATATAACTCTGATTTACAAAATCTATTCAAATGAGAATGTATTTGAATTGAACAATTTTTAAAAAGAAATAATGCAATTTACATATAAGAATTTTAATAATTTACATCAACCAATGAAAACATCGTTCTTTAACATAAACTTAAAATCTTTGCGCTGTCAATTGAGTTTTAAGACAAAACAAACCCAACATATAAAGTTTTATTAAAATACACAGTCTCCACATTTTTTTTTCTCTAGATGGCCATGCACTTTTTATTTTATTTTTTCACGAAAATTATAAACATACAAAAAATATTAAGCCTTTTGCTAAATATATGTAGAAGCTTTAGCATTTTGCAGGTCATGATTTAATTAAAAAATACAAACTGATAAAACGGAGTTTAAAGATTTTAAATCAATGAAAAATGTATGAAAAAATCTACTAATAGTTGCCTGAATATATATTTTATTAAATAAATAGAATATAGTATACGGAAATATAGGTTTTGATATTATATCTTCATTGGTGCCAAGTCAAAGGTGCCAAGTCCCCTTGAATGAATTAATATTTAGATAAAATAATAATTACCTCCACGAGCACCTTCCAAGTGAGACAGTTTGTAGAAATATATTTTGCATGCACTCATGCTCTACAAGTACATTAATCTTAAAAGTTATTAAGCTACTAAAGTACACAATATAAGTTATGATAACATGAAAAAAAAAAATAAAAAAACTCTGGTTAAAATTGAAGATTCTTCATCAGGTGAAAAAAATAAAAATAAAGTAGGCACTTGAACGATAAATTAAAGTAGACATCTTCTGAACCCTTGATAAAATGTATTGTTCAGTTACTTCCAGAAAGGAAACTACACACATAATTCTGACATTCTACGCGTAAAGTACTACGCTTTTTAAAGTAAACGATCAGAATTTATATAATAAACACTTCTAGATTAGTTTTAAGTATTTTGTAAAGAAAAGAGGATTACTACATCGATTGTATCCTATTACAAATAAATAAATAAATAACATAAATAAATAAATCATCCTTATTTTAAAATAAGTAGATTTTAAAGCATTATGGAAATTAAATTAATTATAAAAAAAAAAATATTCACGCTTAAAAAAATGAAGTGTCCTAAATAGAGTAAATGGACATACTGATTTCGAAAAAAAAAATGAGAGATATTGTATCAAACAGGAAAACATGCCTTTCTCATTTATGAAATATCACATGTTTTCAAATTAATACCTCTACCATTTATAATTTATTATAAAAATGCTGAAATAAAATACTTTTTTTAAATAGAAATTCTATAAATTTGAGTAGAAAGAGTTAAAGCAAAAAGTTTATTCCCTCAAATCTCCAGAACTATATTTCATTACCGGTTTCATACTGGTTTGCAGAAGAATACATTAATGAGAATCTCCGTTTGTGCTATTGAGATTCACGATGGTGCTAATTTTTGAGCATGTTAATATACTCATTACTAAGTACGTGGAATTTTTAAATTTGAGTAAATTTGCTTCGAAAGTATTTTTGAGTGTAATACAAACAAAACTTTGACACAATTTTATTCATTTGAGAGTAATTTGATCCTTTATGCTTCCCAGTGTAACATTATTTCACAAAAATGCCGCATTAAAAAAAATCACTGTGTTATTGTTGTTATATATATATATATATGAAAATTAAGAGGCTTTCCGATAAATTAGTTTGAAAAATATAATTATACATCTCTCTCTCTCTCATACACACGTATGTATAATGTATAGTTTCATATCTATCTATGTATCTATCTATCAATCTCTCTCTCCCTCTCTCTCTGTATATATATATATATATATATACTAGCAGGCTACGCCCGCTTCGCTGGTCACTATTTTTAAATGAATCATTATAATTAACGAATTCTCAAAATTGCATTAATTTTTATCACGTGAAAAAAAAAAAAAAAAAAAAACTCTGATTGGGAAAAATGTCGCACCGGGTCGCGTATCTCCGAAATGTTGGCGCGTACAGAACAGATTGCACATTTTCGTAGCTAACGCCAAAATCTCTCTACCGCAAAGCAACCCTTGATTCTACTTCATTCCGCATTCGTGAAAACTTCAATCTTTTTTTTTCTCCCTCTCAGAAGAATAAACTGCTGAAACTGTGTGTTAATGAGTTTTAGCGTCGTTATTTTTAAATAATATACTTAATGTCTAAATTTAGTAGGAAACCTTCACCTTTTTTTTTCTAATTATTTATTTAATTTTTACTTTTTCTGATCCATAAAAAAAGTAGAGAAAATATTGTTCTTAGGTCAAATTTTAGAAAAAAAAAACTATTTTTTGTCCAATTATTTAATTTTTACTTTTTTCTTAATCCAAAAAAAGAAGTAAAAAAAAAATTACTTTTACTATTTTTACTTTCTCTTACCCATTAGGTAGAGAAAGTATTGTTTTTGGGTCAATTTCCGAACGCGAGATTTTGTTATATTTACACGTTTTGAGGTCCCCTTAATACGAAAATCATGTTTTTAGCAAATGGTCTGTGTGTGTGTCTGTGAGTGTGTCTGCCTGTTATCAGCATATCTCAAAAACAAATTATGGCAGAAAGTTCAAACTTGGTATTCTAAATGCGTATCATATAGGGATGCTACAGTAAGATTTTCGTTAAGATCAAGCAAATGGTTCGCGTACAGGTACAATCAAGAGAATTCTAATACATTACGTCTATTTGGGAAATTGCAGGTAAGTAGAATTTAACGTCTATAGACTGCACTAAACCAAATGAAACGAATATATATTTTTTGTAATAGAGATAGTTAACTGGGAAAAAAAATGTTTGTGTATGTAGGAGCCTCACCTCCCCCCCCCCCTGGGGGGAAGTCTCACCTCGAGGGGGAGTAAATTTTCATGATGGGTATCATTCAAAAGAGCTCGCCAATACCTTTAAAACGAATGGTTGAACTATAAATCTGTGATAATTTAAAACAAAGTTATAGATTTTTTTTTCTTTTAACGAAAAAAATCGTTTTTTTTTTTTTTTTTTTTTCAATATGGCAAAATAGGGTAAAATTTCCTTTAAAAATCCATCAAGAGAAATATTTTATCTTTAGGATATCACATCACTTTAAAAATATCATTTATGTTACATCTCATAAAGTATAAACATTTTAATTTGAAAATTTCGCAAGTAATTTAAAATTTAAAAATTCTTTAATATGACAAAATAGGAAAACATTTTACGTAAACTTATGTTTTTGTCTTAGTGCATTGGAAATAGTAATATCATATCGCATTTGAAATTAAAGAACGAAAGCACGCCTAATAAAATTAATCAGCAAATTAGAATAAGTTAAATGTATTGGATCGGATTGAGATTAGCCTAGTTAGAGGGGTATTTCAGTCTGCGACTATGTTAGTTTCCTATCATATTCATTACTTTTTAACATGAAGCTTAACAGAATGTTATTATGTTCGCTCTTAATAGCATTTCATCAGAACAAATATATGATGAGAATCCATCTATACCGACATGTTTCTTTTAGGAAAGTAGATAGATTATGCATATCCTTATTACCTTGTTTTTATAACACATTACGATTAGATTTTTTATGACTACTAAGAAGGAACAAATAGAATAGCACTAACAAAATCTTGAACGTTTCACTTTTTAACTATGTACGTTGGAAGGTGTAAAGATTGAGATGTCTAAGAAGAAAATTATATGTAGAAGGTTTTATGAGCTCTAACTGTGGAATTTAAAACAAAATATCGATATTTATTATGATTAAGATATTCTTAGAAAATTACATAATAGTTAAATATACAGTGAAAATTCAAGCTCTGCATCATAAGATAAATATTTTATAAAGTTAAGTTATACATTTAAAATAATAATAATAATAGAAAATAATAGTTAAACAGAAATAGGGTAAGAGCACCAGTGATTGACACTTTTAGAGCAATCTCTGATGTTTTTAATGTTCTAGTCATCAAAAAATATGTTTAGAAATATTAAGTTAGTACATATGGCATGAAAGACATTCAGAACCACATATATGTTAAAATATATACATTTGATAACAATTATAATTTTTTATAAATTTTATTTGACACCCACTCAGTGTTCCAGTAATTGACACTGCAAGTTTTTTATTTTACCTATGCTCCAGTGTTAGACATAAAATGTTAAAATTCTTATATGTAAAATACTATATGATTTTATAATTTTTTAATTATTTCCGAATAGATGTCAATTACTACTACTGGAGCATGCCAATCACTGGAGCACCTACCCTAGTTAAAAAATAATATAACATTTTTAACTTACCGATTTGGACGGTGGAGAACTCTGTATACAATCCAATGAGTATTGGTTATTCGACCAAACACTTTGACAATTTTTTCTGCTTCCATCTCACATGTTAAATTAGATCTTAATGTTAATACATTGTCATTATTAGAATGTATTATTATATGCGGAAAACTGTCTTTTAATTTTGAAATAATAGTGTCAGCTTCCATTTTGCGATTTAAAGCTTTAAATATAACATGATTCAACAATAAAAAACAAAAACGGCAATGTTTATTTACACGAATTAAGTGCTGCGTAGATTTTCTTTGAACGTCCACATTTGGCGAAAATCGCACTGTTTAGCGAAAATTTGTCAATCTGTTCTGTACGCGCCAACATTTCGGAGATACGCCACCGGGTCCCCACTGCCTTCGGCAGCGTAGAACCGTGCGCGATGCGCACGCGCGAATGCATATATATGAGCACCCTACTAATTTTACAAATTCGAAAATATCCGCAATCGATTTGTAAGTATAAAAAACCTCTATGCACCAGTTTTGAACGATCTATCTCTGTTTTTATTTTTTTGCCCCCTCCGCTCCTTCCCCCTTCCCGCCCCTTCCCCAATAATTTTAAAAATTCAAAAATATCCGCAATCGATTTGTAGGTACCGAAAACCTCGATGTACACATTTTGAACGATCTAACTCTATTTTTTTTTGCCCCTCCGCCCTCCCTTCCCGGCCCTTCTAATAACTTTACACTTTCGAAAATATCCCCATTCGACTTGCAGGCCTCTAAAACCTATCTGTACGAATTTTGAACGGCCTAACTGTATTTTGTATTTGTTTTTGCCCATAGCCCCCCCCTTCCCGCCCCTCCTAATAATTTTACAAATTCGAAAATATCCCCAATCGATTTGTAAGTATCGAAAACCTCTATATACCAATTTTGAACGATCTAACTCTATTTTTATATTTTGCCCCCCCTCCCCCTTCTCGCCCCTCCAAATAACTTTACATTTTCGAAAATATCCCCATTCGACTTGCAGGTCTTTAAAACCTGTCTGTACCAATTTTTAACGGCCTAACTGTATTTCTATTTGTTTTTGCCCATAGCCCAACCCCCTTACCGCCCCTCCTAATAATTTTACAAATTCGAAAATATCCCCAATCGATTTGTAAGTATCGGAAAACTCTATATACCAATTTTGAGAGATCTTACTCTATTTTTATTTTTTTGCCTCCCCCCTCTCCCCTCCCCTTCTCGCCCCTCCTAATAACTTTACACTTTCGAAAATATCCCCATTCGACTTGCAGGCCTCTTTAACCTATCTGTACCAATTTTGAACGGCCTAACTGCATTTCTATTTGTTTTTGCCCCATAGCCCCCCTTACAGCCCCACCCCTTCCCGCCCCTCCTAATAATTTTACAAATTCAAAAATATCCGCAATCGATTTGTAAGTATCGAAAACATCTACGTACCAATTTTGAACGATCTGACACTATTTTTATTTTTTTGCCCCCATCCCCTCCCCCCCTTCTCGCCCCTCCTAAAAACTTTACACAATCGAAAATATACCCATTCTTCTCGCAGGCCTTTAAAAATTATCTGTACCAATTTTGAACAGCCTAACTCTATTTCTATTTGTTTTTGCTCCATACCCCCCCGCCCCTCTTGTTGCCCCACCTGGGGGCTGAATTTCTAAAATTCCAGAAATTGGTTTTTAGATAGTTGCATTTGCTATATTTTAGAGCAAAAATTTCACGTATATCTATTTTTTTTGTTTGAGATATATAGGATTATGCGAAATCACATTTTACGCATGTGAAATCACGTTTTGCCCCCCCCCCCCGCCCCCCTTGGGGACCGAATTTCAAAAATTCCAGAAACCGATTTTTAGACATTTGCATTAGCTATATTTTAAAGCAAAAATTTTACGGATATCTGTTTTTTTGTTTGAGATAGGAAGGATTTTGTGAAATTACGTTTTGCCCCCCCTCCCCCCCATTGGGGCGAATTTTGTAAAATCGCTTGCGGCGTTGTCTTTCTCGGGTCGTAAACATTAACCGTGTAAAATTTGGTCTCGCTCGGTGAAACGGCCTAGGATTCTATAGCGGACACACACACACACACACAGAGACAGACACACACACAGACTCTGCTCTTTTATATATATAGATATATAGATATATACACTGATGGAAAGAAAAATCCCAACACCAGGAAGGAGCTGTGCTAGATAAACGAAATGTGGTAGGCGTGTTTATACATCTGAAAGATGACGTCGATTCAAATTTCGAGCTACGCGCATAAGTGTGGCGCTAGTAGCGACACTATGAACATGCAAATGAGGCTTGCTTTAAATAAGCGCTGTAAGGTTCGTGATCGTTATTTACAGTTGAGATTTGACGTAGTGGGTTAATGTTAGTCAAGGATGCCTCTAAGAAGACGAAGAAGCCATTATCAACAGCTCACTGAGTTTGAACGAGGTCGCGTAGTAGAGCTACGAGAAGGTGGGTTCTCTTTCCGCGATATTGCAGAAAGACTTGGCAGGAATATATCCACTGTGCATGAGTGTTGGCAGCAGTGGTCAAGGGAAGGTACTGCCTCAAGAAGACCGGGTTCCGCGCGACCACGTGGCACTACTGAGAGGGAAGACCGCCGTGTTCGGCGTATGGCTGTGGCTAATCGTACTGCGTCTGCAGCTGAAATTCCAGCTGCAGTTGGCACCACAGTGACACAACGAACTGTTACAAATCGGTTACTTCAAGGACAGCTCCGAGCCAGACGCCCTGTAGCGTGCATTCCACTGACTCCAAACCACTGCCGTTTGCGACGTGAGTGGTGTTAAGCTAGAGCTCATTGGAGGACGGAGTGGAGATCTGTTGTGTTTTCTGATGAAAGCCGGTTCTGCCTCGGTCGCAGTGATAGCCGTGTGTTTGTTATAAGGAGGCCAGGTGAACGCCTGCTAGCGAAATGTCTGCGGCCTAGACACACAGGGCCTACTCCTGGAGTTATGGTTTGGGGAGCAATTTCGTATGACAGCAGGGGCACTCTCGTGGTTATCCCACGCACCCTGACTGCAAATTTGTACGTCAGTCTAGTGATACAACCTGTTGTGCTGCCATTCATGAACAGCATTCAAGGGGGTGTTTTCCAACAGGATAACGCTCGCCCTCATACCGCTGTTGTAACCCAACATGCTCTACAGACTGTCGACATGTTGCCTTGGCCTGCTAGATCACCAGATCTTTCTTCAATCGAGCACGTATGGGACATCATTGGACGACAACTCCAGCGTCATCCACAACCAGCATTAACCGTCCCTGCATTGACCGCCCAACTGCAACAGGCATGGAACTCCATCCCACAAACTGATATCCGACACCTGTACGACACAATGCATGCACGTTTGCATGCTTGCATTCAAAATTCTGTCGGTTACACCGGTTACTAATGTACCAACATTTCACATTTGAAATGGCTCTTCTTGCCAATGGCTCTACCTGTGATCTTGAAACTTTAATCAATTAAATATGTTACCTAGACAAATGTATTGCTGAAATTTCATTAATGTACAATAATTTTTTCTTGGTGTTGGGATTTTTTTTTCCATCAGTGTATATATATATATTGGTAATCAGACAGTGAAATTAAGGATAAATAAATATTATGAGTATTCAAACAATTAAATTGATCGAAAACAAAGATCACTTATACACAGAGAGAGCGTATAGCTAAAATGTGATAATCGTAAATAGTTTTACTATTTAAAACAGTTAATATGACTTTTTTTTTTTTTTTTTTTTTAATTATACCATACTTGTTAACGTTTCCACTTTTCGCTATATACTTCATACTAGTAAACTTCAACATACCATTTTAAAAATGTTAATGTTATAATAATTTTATGCCCCCTAAGGAAAGCCTAATTAATGATCTCTTTAATAAGATAGCCTTTA
This sequence comes from Salticus scenicus, assembly GCA_963930645.1. Classification (NCBI taxonomy): domain Eukaryota; kingdom Metazoa; phylum Arthropoda; class Arachnida; order Araneae; family Salticidae; genus Salticus; species Salticus scenicus. Next base: position 105,259,459 of record OZ005653.1, read on the forward strand.
AGAAAATCCAAAATAAATTTTTTTATTTTTGAAAAACGAATATAAACTTGAAATTATGTAAAAATCTGCACACCTCTTTCATTTATGTATTTGTTTATATACTTCTTACGAACGTGGTTTCTTTTATGTAAATAAGAAAATAGATTATTATTCACATTTTTAATACGTTACTATAGGTAAAATTTGTGATTTAAAATATGTTTTCGAATAAAAAAAATAATAAGGGATATGTTTAGCTCATTTCAATTCGTCTTATAAATGCATAAAGAAATAAACTGTCGAGTGATATTTTGAGAAGTTCAATGTAAAAACAATGACATGCAATAATCTTTACCATCCATATATTTTTATGCTTATATAATTCTACAAAAATGTAAGCAAAATTTTAGATACATTACATATATATATATATATATATATGTGGGAAGTTCCTTGTACAGACAACAGATGGCGCTGCCTCTGATGCTCATCTTTCGACGAGAGGACAAACGGAAGTCAGTTGAGATCTGCCTGCAACGGAAATATGTTGAGACCGTCAGCGCGAAGGCTGATATGGTCATTTTCTTCTAATTAGAGCTTGATGTGCTCTTAGTAGTTTGGTAGAGCCATGGAGGGCTCAATGCATCAATCTCACATATTTGATAAAGTGCGCGAAAGTACTTTTGAGAATTCTAAATGTGAGCAAGTGCTTAAATGTTGCTTTGTTACGGTTATACTGATGAAGAGAGCTCGTTCTGTGTGTTAAGCCTCGAAACCAGCAGTTGGTTAATTATGCAAATTCTGCTATTATCAATTTATCTTTGTGTATCCTGTGTTGTATGTGTTACGTAATAAATTTTTAGTCATCTAAGTCGCATCTCATCATTGCCCCACCCCTAGACGCCCAGCCAAAATTCTACAAGTGGGGTCTCTGCCGCGATATTATGGCAACACCAACAAGTTATAAAAGATAACTGTTATATATTTATCATTCTGTTTGATAATAAACAATAATGAGTAATGTATAAATTGAGCAAAAAGAATTTAGTACAGTTTTGAATTAGAAATTAATGGAGAAATATTTTTAAGAACATCAGTTCTGGTTTCGATTTGTATGTTTAAGATAAAATAAATATATCACTTGAGAAGAATGAATAGAAATAGGAATTATGATTGAAAAAATATTCTGAATAATCTTTTAGTATTTTGCTTATTATTGTTTGCAATATTATTTTAACAATATTATTTTAAAACGAAAGTGAAAACAATAATTAAAGAAAGAATAATGATAATTGTGATATTATATGAAATATGTGTGTATAATAATAACTGAAAAATATATAAATTGTTCTAAATATTCTATTGAGTAAAATAAATTTTTCTGAATGTGGTTATTTTAAAATCATGATAATTTCGATTTGAGAACAAAAACCACAGAAGCACTTTTAAGAAAAATGTTCTCATATTATTTTGTTTCTATTTAAGTATGACATTAATTTCGTAGAAATATTGAAATATCTTTTGGTATAAGTAATTATTTAGAGTTATAATGGCCCAAAACGTGTTACAAGGTATTAGAAAAGCCGATTTAAAAACAATTGCTGAAGAATTAGGCCTAGCTGTTCCAGCAGAAGCTAAGGTAGTTGAAATCAAAACTCTAATTGAGAGTTCTGACATTTGTAAAAATGATTTAGAATTTGTTAGAGGTGTTATTAAAATGTTAGTAGAAGAGCAAAAGTTTTTAGAAGAACAAACCAAAATTGAGATAGAAAGAATTAAACTATCCCAGTTAGAAAAAGAAATAGAGTTACAGAATTTAAAGTTACAGGCTGCAGCAAATAACTCTAGTAATAATGTTGAGCAATCAAATTCGGAAACTACTTCACAATCATTAGAAAATTTAATTAGAAGTATTCGAACTTTAACCATTTCAGTACCTGAGAAACCGGAAGCTTTGCACTTATTTTTTCAATCCCTTGAAAAAGCATTCATTTCTAAAAATGTACCGTCTAAATTCAAATCGGAAATATTGATTAATTTTTTGGGAGATAAATTTAATCAGGTTCTTGCGTACGTAACCACCGAAGAAATTAACGATTATGAAGAAGTTAAGGAATTGATTTTAAGACAATTTCAACCAACGCCGCGTGAATGTTTAAGTAATTTTAAAAATGCAATCCGTCAGAGTCTCATGTTAAGTTTGCTTCCCGTCTAAGTGCTTCTTTTGATTACTATTGTAGATTGAGAGGGGTTAACGATGTTAAACAATTGTGTGATCTTATAGTTTCTGATAAATTATATGAAACATTGGATTCTAGAACTAGGGAACATATTAGTGTTCGAGAAGGTCAAAATTGGTTTAAACCCAACGAATTAGGTGGGGAGTGTGATTTATTCTACTCTTCCAGAGGTAAATTGTTAATTGAAACTAATAATACGCGAAACGAAAGTTCAGAGAATAAGCGGTTTGTAAACAAAACTCCTTTTAGAAAGACGCAGTATAATAATAAAGATCCCATAATACGTAATTCGGTATCTAATCAAACTCACGAAAAGCATGAAAGAATGTGTTACATTTGTGGTGCAAAAGGGAAAACGTTTCATTTCGCTAGAGTCTGTCCTAAACGTATTCCAGAGAAAAAAGAATTCCGTGAAAATCTTCCAACGAATTCAGTAGTTCAATCCGAAACAAGTCCGATTAACCTAATTGTTAATGGGCTCGAATATGTTGATATTTTAGTGGATGATATTCCACTTAAAGGGTTAAAAGATACAGGTTCTTCGATTCTAGTTGTAAATAAAAACAACATTCCACAGACTAAAAATGTTATTTCTTCAACCACTCTAGTTAGCTGTTTTAATGAAAAGAAAGATGCAATTCTAACTGAATTTAAAATATCTTTGCCTAATCATGATTCAGTAAACATAATCGGAGCTTTATGAAACAATTTGTCATGCGACGTAATTCTGCCTGGTAATATCTTTCATATTCTGAAACCACAAAATAAGGAGGAAACAGATGTTTCGAATTCCACCGACATAGGGGGGGGGGGAATTTTCTGAGTTCGGGGGAAATTGATTTCGATGAAGCAAGTGAGTGTTCTTTTTCTTTATTTGATCGAAGGGAAAATGAAATAGATTCTGTTTTTTCAAATATGTGCAATTTTTCAGAAGAAACAAAATTCGATGTCACTCACATTTTAGATAAATCGTTAAAAGAGAGATTAAGCGAGTTAATAAAAAGTTATAAGCCAGTTAAAACAAAAAGTACTGATTTAAAAATGTCCATTATTTTATCTGATGATACACCAGTATGTTTACGTTCTCGCAGATTATCATTTGTAGAGAAATCAGAGGTGGATAAACAAATTGACCAGTGGTTAAAAGATGGTATAATTAGAGAAAGTACGTCAAATTACGCTTCGCCAATAGTGGTGTGTAGGAAAAAAGATGGAGGAATAAGGTTATGCTGTGATTATCGTGCTTTAAATAAGAAAATTATTAAAGATAAATACCCGTTGCCAAATATTGAGGATTTATTTGATAGATTAGGGGAGGGTAAAATCTTTTCGACATTAGATTTAAAGAATGCGTTTTTACAAGTTGATGTAGAGGAAAAAAGTAGGAAATATACAGCTTTTGTGACTGATAATGCCCAGTATGAGTTTCTAAAAGTTCCCTATGGATTATGTAATAGTCCCTTAGTATTTCAAAGATATGTAAATTATGTGTTTAAAGACCTATTAAAAGATGGTACTGTAATTTTTTATTTAGATGATATAATTATTCCATCTAAGGATGAGAATGAAGGGTTAGATAAATTAAAACGTGTGTTAGAAACGACATCAAAATTTGGTCTAGAGTTAAATTTAAAAAAATGTCAGTTTTTGAAACGAAAGATCGATTTCTTAGGTCACATAATTGAGAATGGCACGATTAAACCCTCAGTAGAAAAAACTCTTGCAGTCCAAAATTTCCCAGAACCCTGTAATGCTAGGGAAGTGCAGAGTTTCTTAGGTTTAACGGGTTACTTTAGAAAATTTATTCTTTCATATGCCAACATAGCAAGACCACTTAGTGATTTATTACGTGCTTCCAATCCATTTAAATTCGAGCAAGAGCAGAAATTGGCTTTTCAAAAGCTGAAAGACATTTTATAGAATACACCTGTGTTATATCTTTTTAAACGAGGTCATAAATTAGAAGTCCATACAGATGCATCTAAATTAGGATTCGGTGCAATCTTATTACAACAAGATGACGATGGACAGTATTATCCTATTCATTATATGAGTAAAAAGACCTCGGTACAAGAAGAAAAATACTGCAGTTATGAGTTAGAAATGTTAGCGATAGAAGCCCTTAAAAAATTTAGGAACTATTTATTAGGTAGTAAATTTAAGATCTATACTGACTGTCAAGCGTTCACTAAAACTTTAGATAAACATGAATTGACACCTAAGGTAGCCAGGTGGTCTTTCCTGCTACAGGAATTCGATTACGAAGTAGAACATCGTCCTGGTAAACAAATACAGCATGTTGACTCTCTTAGCAGACACCCTGTAATGGCTGTAAATACTGATACTCTTACTCATCGTATTGCTACTGCTCAAGAAAACGACGAGTTTATCAGCACTATGAAATCTCTTTTACAACAGAACCAAAATGACGAATAAGTGTTAAAAAAAGATATTTTATATAAAATGTTAAATGATAGGGATGTACTAATTGTCCCAGAGACCATGCAAATTGAGGTCGTAAAGAAATGTCATGTCTTAGGACATTTTTCGGTTAATAAAACTGAAGAGTTAGTTAAACGAGAATATTACTTTCCTAATATGAAAAAATGCATAAATAATGTTGTAAAAAGTTGTGTAGAACGTATACTCGTAAATAAGAAACAGGGAAAAGGAGAAGGTTTTTTGAACCCTATCCCTAAAGGAGATATACCATTATCTACTTATCACATCGTTTTTGTGGGTCCATTACCGACTACTAATAAAAACTATAATCACATTTTCACTGTCATCGACGGATTTAGTAAATTTTCATGGCTATATCCTGTGAAATCAACTTCTTCAGCAGACGCCTTGCAAAAATTAAAACAGCAAGCTGCTATTTTTGGTAACCCCGCAAGAATAATATCTGATCGTGGACCTGCGTTCATATCGAAGGAATTTGCAGATTACTGTGAATCAGAAGGAATCGAACATGACACCATCACAACTGGAATCCCAAGAGGAAACGGTCAAATAGAGAGACTCCACCGAACAATCATTCCTGTATTATCCAAGTTATGTATAAATGACCCGAATAAGCGGTACAAGTTTGTTGAGGCTGTCCAGAGAACTAATAATTCCACCGTATCAAGAAGTACCAAAATAACTCCGTTTGAATGACTCACTGGAGTAACAATAAGAAGGAAAGAAGATAAGAGAATACTAGAACTCCTCGAAGAGGAAAGGATAAATTCCATGCTTCATAATCTTAATACCATTCGTGAAGAAGCAAGAAAAAACATTTTTAAGATTCAAGAAGAAAATCGGCGATGTTACAACAAGAAGAGAAAGAAAGCCCATGTGTATAAAATTAATGATCTAGTTGCCATCCAGCGAACTCAGTTTGGAACCGGCATGAAACTCAGACCAAAATTCTTAGGTCCTTATAAAGTTGTGCGAGTAAAGACCAAAGACAGATATGAAGTCGAGAAGATAGGTGATCACGAAGGACCTATACATACTAGTACTTCTGCAGACCATATGAAATTATGGTCCACAAACTAAACTAAAATCCAATAATATAGACTAATGAACTTTAAAGAAAAAGTTAACTGTAAATTTTAATGTACATAATTTTTTTAATGTCTGTTTCTCTTTTTCGTTTTTTTTTCATTCTATTTTGCAGATATTCTTTAGTATCCCAGGCTGATATAACGGTGAGGTCACCGTACATCAGGATAGCAGAGCGCTGTGGGAAGTTCCTTGTACAGACAACTGATGGCGCTGCCTCTGATGCTCATCTTTCGACGAGAGGACAAACGGAAGTCAGTTGAGATCTGCCTGCAACGGAAAGATGTTGAGACCGTCAGCGCGAAGGCTGATATGGTCATTTTCTTCTAATTAGAGCTTGATGTGTTCTTAGTAGTTTGGTAGAGCCATAGAGGGCTCAATGCATCAATCTCACATATTTGATAAAGTGCGCGAAAGTACTTTTGTGAATTCTAAGTGTGAGCAAGTGCTTAAATGTTGCTTTGTTACGGTTATACTGATGAAGAGAGCTCGTTCTGTGTGTTAAGCCTCGAAACCAGCAGTTGGTTAATTATGCAAATTCTGCTATTATCAATTTATCTTTGTGTATCCTGTTTTGTATGTGTTACGTAATAAATTTTTAGTCATCTAAGTCGCATCTCATCATTGCCCCACCCCTAGACGCCCAGCCAAGATTCTACATATATATATATATATATGTGTGTGTGTATTGCGATGACCTCAATAATTCGGATATCATGTCAAATTAGAGTTGCCTATAAGCATGTGAAAATTCGTGCAACTCCTAAGTGCGTTCCGGAGACATGCAATCATAAGTCTCATCCCCCATTTAATCCGATATATGAAGTAATTTTTTAAATAACTTTCGTAACTTTTTTCCTACGTCAAACCTATAACTACAACAATTTCATTAAAATAATAATAAGAAGAAGTAGTAATTAAATTATTTAAAAATAAGTGAGTTCTTTCTAAACTTTTTACATAAAACGACTAATATTTTTTTTTTTATTCTCTAGACTGAAAAAAAAAATATTTGAAAACATTCCTTTCAAATCTATGTTATTAATATATATCTTTTTTACTGGTTTCTGAAATTTATAAACATAAATATTTATATGAGTTATAATTAAGCATAGAATAAAATTTGCGTGGGTTTTTGTATGTTAATCTTTCAAACTCGATAGATATTTTGCATTTTTACTGCGTATTATCCACTCACAAATTTACTTATCTTATTTAAATATACATTGAAAACAATACATTAAAATAAAAGTTTTATTCAAAATGTTAACTCCCATGCATATAATTAATATTATTTAGCGCGTAAAATACTTTCAGTGGTTACTTATATTTAGAGTAAATGGTCTTTAAACCATTATTTACTTCTGACAGCGTAATGCTAGTTCCTTGTAGAATAATGGAAACTGTATATGCTTTAAAGCATAAACTATCTCACAACTGTTTCAAAATAAGTATATTTTCTATAAACTTTCAATCGTATTAGTTTAACTTTATATATATATATATATATATATATAAATGTTTTTTCTAATAGATTCAAGTCATAGTTTGTGGCATTTCCTACAAATACTATTTTGTTAATGAATTTAAGGAAGATCTTTTATACACTGAAAAAGAGTTATTGTTAACTTATATTGCTTTAGAGTATTTTAATAGTATACCAGAATATATATTTTAACTTTTTTAATTATATCTTAATTTTTTTCATGTCATATTTAATACTTCTTCCTGTGAAATGCTAAAACGATTTTTCATGTATATATATTAGGTCGTTGCAAAAGTTCGTGCCGACATGGATCATTTTATTGCCTCCAAAGACGAGAGTTTCTATTGCCGTGGTATACATTTGTTACCCAAAAACTGGCAATGGTTGTAGAAAGTAATGGAGAGTATTTTGATTAAAAATTGTCATTTAATTTGATGTATTTTTATGAAATGAAGCACTACTAAAAAAAAAAAAAAAAAAAAACACTTCATATGGTTTTGTTAAATAAATCCTTGTCAAATCCTGTTCTTAGTCAGTGTAAGATGATGATTCAATAAGGATTTATTTAACAAAACCGTATGTAGTGTACTCTTTTTTACATAGGAATTTTTGCTAGTGTTCGGACACTTTTGTTACCGACTGTATACATATATATATATATATATATATATATATATGTGTGTGTGTGTGTGTGTGTGTGTGTGTGTGTCTGTGTATGTATGTGTGTAGATTTATATATATATATATATGTAAACATAAAGTAAGAAAAAAAAAAAAAAGATAAAAGTAAGAGTTCAAAATTAAAAGGGAAAAAAAATTAATTAATAATATTTTCCAGTGATAAATGAGAAAATTCAGTACTCAGAAAAAAGAAAAGTATTGTACGATTTTCTTTTCCACAAATTCTACATATTTGCTAAAAATGTTTAAAATGAAATGTCCATATTTTTTTAACTAACGCTCACGAAAAAAAAAAAAAAAAACATGTAATGCTTTAATGAAAATTACAGTTTATTTTACTTAACACAGCAAAATATTCTATCCTGAAGATGATTTTTTTTTATTATTATTATATTTTAAACGGGTTATTTTAAAACAAATTTTGGATCAATATTATGCTACATTAAATCAAAAGGTTCTAAAACTGATTTTATATTTTAAGTATATGCAACAAATTTTATCGCAAATTCATGAGTAAACTAATTAAGCGTAGAGTAATTAAGCTTATATGTGCTAGAATTAATAAAGATCTCCTTTATGCAGAATATTAGCTACATCAATACTGGACTAATTATGGAATTATAAAATGACTAAGATAATATTGAACAAGATAAAATAAACAAAGCATGTTTTTTTTTTTTTTTTTTTTTTAAATAAAATTACTCCTTTTGAAGTCAGTATGCCCATTTATTCGTTTTTGAGCATTTCATTTTTAAGATAGTAATTTTCCCAGTTTCTTTTTCAGAAGGAAATTTGAATTCTTTGTATCTCACACAACTTTTAAAATAGTTCTATATTATTGAAAAAAGTTGTATTTTCGTTGCTGGAATAAAAGATGTATGGCTTTATTTTTGTCAGTAAACTTTGATCCTTTGTTACGACAAAAAATAAAATAAAATAAATAAATAAATAAACAACTTGGTGCGTAACATTCGTTTATAACTATTTTAGCCAAAAACTTTTCTATCTATTAATTTCTCTGCACATGAGTAAAATAGGACTAATGCCTAAGGGAATATTCTTTCATATAATTACACTTTTACATGATACATTTAGCTACGCAATTGCAAAATATACCCCGTTTTCAGTATTATGATTCCTTGTTTACACACATACATACATACACACACACACACACACACACACACACATATATATATATATATATATTTATACATGTCTATGAATTTTTATAATAAAAAAATAGATCATAATGTATACAAATAACACTGTTATTTTTTGAATGAAGGAAATAAAAATATTTCCTTCTCTGTTGCTTTTACTGTTTAAATATGTACATAAACGACACATTTGCTCTTTTTTTCTGAGCCATTAACAGCTTAATCCGTTATGTCCAATTTATGAATGCATACACACACACACACACACATGCATTCATATATATATATATTATATATATATATATATATATATATATATATATATATATATATATATACAGTTAAACTTTGATATAACGCCCCCGAAATACCGCTAAACCCGTTTAACCGCCACATGTATGCGTGAACAAATCTTCTGAATAAGAATTACAATGTAAATCCATAATAACGCCAACTCGATGTAGCGCCAAATGTATTTTCAAGTAATTATTGCTATTTGTTAAAATCCACATTATTTATTTATTTATTTATTTATTTTTTAGTCAAACTCATTGTATCATGAGCTGATAAAACAGCGAAGAGATCTTTCAGCACCACAATCCATGACGCCGATTATATTAGCAAACCTCTTTACTGTGATAGGTTAAAACAAGAATGAATTAAATTTTCATCTGAAGATTAAACAGAAGTTTTTTTTTTTTTTTTTTTTTTTTTTTTTTTTTCCTAATTTAATGCGTATATACTTAAACACAAGACCTTAGTTCACGCCCCTCACAAATTCTCCAGCTCCAAGCTCCGACGGCTCCAACTTGCTCCTTCTAATGCGCATGCGCGCAGACTTCGGCAGTGACCAAGATGCTGTGAGATGGCATGCATTTTCAATCTTCATTCTGAATTCATAACATCATTTGCGCTATCTGCAGCGATTAATGTAAATAAACATTTCTATAAGCTAAAACAGTTTTTTTATTATTTGAAAGTTTTTTTATTCAAAGTTCATTTTTATGTTAACATTCATTAATTAAAAAAAGAGGGGGGGGGATAAGAAATTATTTAAAAAGATATTTAAAAAAAAAATATTTAATATTAAAATTTTTATGGGAAAATGTTTGCCGAAATTTTTATTTAATGATCATATAAAAAACATATATATATATATATATTTTTCATTTTTTGTTTTCTAGATATGTTTAATATTTTTTTAAGATATATTTTTTAAAATAACAGAAATTGATAAGACATGAGGATGAACTTGAGCTTATAACTTAAAATCAGATTTATTAACATTTGTATTTTACTTTATATTATTTTTCCACATGACATATTTAATATGTGCTTTTAAAATTGATAGAAACTAATTGATGAAATAAATTTAAATTACACATGTACATTTTTTTATCCTTTTTATTAATATTGTTTGTTATTGTTACCAGTTTATTTTTACATTAAAAAAGAAAGAGTTAATTTTAAAATTGCACTACATTAATTTTGTAAATTTTAAAGAAAATAAATTTAAATATTCAGCTGTGCATAAATGCATTTTCCTTAGACACAGAAAAATTCAGTATTATCATAATTTTAATATACTGATATTTAATTTTACAAGAATTATTTCACATACTCATACCAATATTTATCAAAAGTTTATTAGATTTGTAAAGTATTTAAGTTTGTGGGGATTAAGGCTGATTGACTGCTCTAGGGTCTTAAGCCTATGGCTGGAGTGCCTCCGCGGGATCTCTCTAAATGGTTCTAACCTGTATATATACAAGTTTCGGGAAAGACTCCGAACGACTCGGCCGATGAACGTGACCTTCGATCGAACCCGGCACCTCACGTTTACCAGCTTTGAGCGCAGAACCTCTCGGCCGCTGGTGGGCTTGGAAAGTACTTAAGGAAATACTTCACATTATTTAATAGATAATAAACCCAATGTTATTCTGTTGAGAAATTCGTCTTGTGAGCTACTCATTGACAAATGTACTTTTTTATATTTAAAAAATTCACAGTTACAAAATACACAACCTTTCAAATGTCCTTATTTCCACAAAAGGTGATTTTTAAATTTATTTAATAATTCATTTTGAAGCTATAGAGTGCAAAAAAGGCTTTTAATTTATTTTTCGCTCTTTACAGCTTACAAAATGCTTAATATATATATATATATATATATATATATATACATACTGCATTTTTCTGCATTTTTCTAGCTTGTTTTCATATTATAAGAGTTTATTTCTCTATAAAAACCCTTTAAAAAGCTTCACCAGAGCAGATAATGTCCTTGGTGCTAAATTTGGCAACTTTATGAATCCTTGGTGACCTTCGCTAGAAAATCCCTTATTATCGATATACCGAATATCTAAGCTCTATCTCAATTAGTAAAAAAGTTAATAGAAAATTCTCATGTTATACAATGATATATGAGGAAATTGCATCGAGGCGATAGTCATTTTCTCTCCACGCAGCTTACTGGGAAGAACTCCCTGGCTGGGAGGGAGCGCGAAGTCTGCGCGCATGTGCGTTAGACGGAGCAAGTGGGAGCCGCGGAGCTTGGAGCTGGAGCATTTGTGAGGGGCGCGAACTAAGGTCTTGTATACTTAAACTGTTACGTCAGTGAAAAAACTGTCTCTCCTTTTCTTTTTCCCTTTCAAACTCCAGAAAAAGGTTGTTCTTTGACTTTCTGAAAAATGACGAATTTATAAATGTAAAGACACGAACGCCAATGCACCTCAGTACAGCGTATCTAGTCATTTTACTCTGTTGTGGAAAAAGTTTATTTTTAGACGTTTAGTCCAAGCGGCGGCTGCAAAAAATTGACTTGAGAAGGTATGAAGCTAATTATTTTTCCATAGATAGAATTCATTGTTACAATGAAAATCTGATAGGGTTGCCTGGTCAAAGCCGTCAAGTTTAAGAGAAACAACCTCACTTCCGGTCACAATTTAAACGATTTTCGGACCCCAAAAGGTATGAAAATGAAACCGGTGCTAAAATGTAGAGATTAATATGCTCTTTAAAATGGCATAGGGTTGCCTGGTCAAAACCGTCAAGTTTCAGAGGTTGCCTGGATAATAGGGGTCAAATTTAAGCGATTTTCGGACCCCAAAAGGTATGAAGATGAAACCGGTGCTAAAATGTAGAGATTAATATGCTCTTTAAAATGGCATAGGGTTGCCTGGTCAAAGCCGTCAATTTTCAGAGGTTGCCACGAACATAGGGGACGTATTTTACGATTTATTTACCCAAGTAAAAAATGATTTACCCAAATGTAAAGATAAAACCGGTGCTAAAATGTAGAGAATAATATGGTCTTTAAAATGGCATAGGGTTGCCTGGTCAAAACCGTCAAGTTTCAGAGGTTGTCTTGATAATAGGGGTCAAATTTAAACGATTTTCGAACACCAAAGGGTATGAAGATGAAACCGGTGCTAAAATGTTGAGATTTATATGCTCTTTAAAATGGCATAGGGTTGCCTGGTCAAAACCGTCAAGTTTCAGAGGTTGCCTCGATAATAGGGTTCAAATTTAAACGATTTTCGAACCCCACAAGTGTAAAGATGAAATCGGTGCTAAAATATAGGTATTAATATGCTCTCTAAAATGGCGTAGGGTTGCCTGGTCAAAGCCGTCAAGAAACAGAGTTTGCCAAGTAAATAGGGGAAGTATTTTACGATTTATGTACCCAAGTAAAAAGTGATTTACCCAACTGTAAAGATGAAATCGGTGCTAAAATATAGAGATTAATATGTTCTTTAAAATGGCATAAGGTTGCCTGGTCAAAACCGTCAAGACCCGGAGGTTGCCTCGAAAATAGGTCAAATCTGTCAAGGAAAGCAGTCAACCACAAAAAAATTGGCGAGTTTTGAAGATTTCTTAACGAGGTGTAAAAAAATACGAATAGCATTAACAAATAAAATGAATAAGGATGAAATTATATGAATATCTGAAAGGTGTAGCTGGTTCCAGAATGTACAGCGTAGGAGTTATTTTAAAATGGCATATATTTGCCAGGTAAAATTCGTAAAGAAATAGCGGTCAGTCTCCAAAAAGCTATCGGATATTAAAGGTGTTTAACACAAAGTGAAACACACATGAAGACTATTTAAAAAAGGTTAAATACGAAATGATTAATATTTAAAAGATGAAATTGCGAGCTAAATGTAGAATATACAACACTTTTGAATTTGCTTACGATTGTGCTTCAAACCTGTCAAGGTAGAGCGGACAGCTTAGAAAAGGAAGCGAATTCCAGTATTCGTTTATTTTATTTGTTTAATGATATAAGAGATTTTAAAGTATAAAGAAAATTAAATTATTATGCGTGACCATTCTTTCTCTAATCTGTATAAAACTAATTTCAGCTCACGAGCTCGTTTTTTCCGCATTTTTCAATACTTAAAATATTCAAATTGTGTCAAAATATTGAGAAGATAAATTCCCTGAAGAAATGTATGCGGCTGCTTTGTAGAATTTTATACGAATATTTTGGTTTGGGCCGATTTTGTTATATTAAAAATTTGTCAATTTTAGAAAATTTTCTCAATAATTTTTTTTATATCGAATTAAAAATAATCAATAATGCCTTCTGAAAATTAATTATGGGTACAAATAAAGCGAAAAACATTTTTAAAAAATTGATAAATTTTTCGCGTTTCTTAATAACCATGAAATAATTTATGAAATTGAAATTTGTAAATCTTGCTGCAAATCTGAAATAAGAGGTTTTTTTTTTTTTTTCATATTGTTTAATTATTTATTGTGTATACTAACACAATTTTTTATTATGAGTTTCTTGGGCATTGTTATCTTAATTTCTGTTAACTTTTGCGGGCGTATTTTCTTATCTGTATCGCATGCTTCATTTTTAATTTTTACTGTTAATTCGTTGTTTTTATGGGAAATTTTAGAACAGTTTCATTACAGCTTATTTATTTATTTTTTTTCTTTTTTTAAATACTTTTTATATTTTTTCTTTACATTCGATAAAAAACCCTTCAAAATTAGCTTTTTTATTTATTTATTTATTTTATTTTATTTTTTTTTTCGAGACAACCACTATTTCTCGAGATTTTTACCTGGCAACCCTATGATACTCTAAAGAGAATATTATTCTCTATATTTTATAAACGGTTTCATTTTTAAATATGTTAGGGTAAAAAGACCGCTAAAATTCGCCCTCACCACACACACACTTTTCGTGGCAACCTCTTTTCTTGGCAGTTTTGACCAGGCAACCCTATGCCATTTTAAAGACCATATTATTCTCTACATTTTAGCACCGGTTTCATCTTTACATTTGGGTAAATCATTTTTTACTTGGGTAAATAAATCGTAAAATACGTCCCCTATGTTCGTGGCAACCTCTGAAACTTGACGGCTTTGACCAGGCAACCCTATGCCATTTTAAAGAGCATATTAATCTCTGCATTTTAGCACCGGTTTCATCTTCATACCTTTTGGGGTCCAAAAATCGCTTAAATTTGACCCCTATTATCCAGGCAACCTCTGAAACTTGACGGTTTTGACCAGGCAACCCTATGCCATTTTAAAGAGCATATTAATCTCTACATTTTAGCACCGGTTTCATCTTCATACCTTTTGGGGTCCGAAAATCGTTTAAATTGTGACCGGAAGTGAGGTTGTTTCTCTTAAACTTGACGGCTTTGACCAGGCAACCCTATCAGATTTTCATTGTAACAATGAATTCTATCTATAGAAAAAAAATTAGCTTCATACCTTCTCAAGTCAATTTTTTGCAGCCGCCGCTTGGACTAGTTGTATTTGCTACAGATTATGTTTACGAAAAAAAAAAAAAAAAAACTTTTAAGTTTAACAATCTCAGTCAAATACTAAAAAGGTGAAATCAACTAATCATGGAAAGTTATAGGATGCTCTTTACATATGGATATTGCAGTTTAATGTGAAAAATTTTACAGTAACTGGAGACGTTTTTAAGGAATATGCAAAAACTTTTGGTAAACAAATGAATATCACAGACTTTGAATATAACAATGGATTTAGTAGATTTAAGAAATGACGTGGATTTTCTCTCTCTCTCTCTTTATATATATATATATATATAAATATATATATATATATATATATATATATATATATATATATATATATATATATATACATATATATAATATATTTAAATGAAGATAAATGTTGAGATGAAAGTGAATATATACATAACGTGGCAAAAAAGCTAATATCGATATAGACCTTGTGGTAAGAAGTCGAGAAAATTAACTGATATTTTTTAAGAATATACACATTCTCAAATCTATAACATGGGTGAAAGTGTCTTATTTTATCGTTTACAACTGAACAAAACATTATTCAATGGATCTGTTAAAGGCTGTCAAAAAAATAAAGAAGGCATATCGCATGTGTTTTGCACGAATGCTGATGGATCTGACAAACGACTATTAACTATTATTGGAAAATCTGCTAAACCATAACTTTTCACTCTTGCTTTATATGTGGGTTATGTAAATAACAATAGAGCAATGCTGACTGTTATTTTATTTCAAACTTGTCTGGAGAAATTTAATGTTGAAATGAGAAATACAAAGCGTCAAGTATTATTGTGTTCAGAGAATGTACCCTTCTATACATAACTCCAGACAGATATAGTCTGGTCGAATTTCCACCCTCTGATTGCACTACTGTTTTACAACCTTTATATTTCAGAATCACGAATTCACTCAAAGTGCATTATCGGAAATATCTTATCAGACACATCATTGTATTATTAACAACGTTGAATTTTTGGCCCTGTTCCTAAAAAATGCGATTCGGATGACTAAAAAATTGCGGAATGAAATTTCTACTATGTAAGAATTGACGGCGGTGTGATGATAAAACTTGAATGTCATCATCATTACGCTCCATTTACTGCTGCGTGATAAAATAAATAAATTTCCAAAGACAGTACTAAATCTTAACAAAGTACTTATGAAACTCTCAACTGAAGTGAGAAATAGGACTACTTTCCTATACGACTCATGAAATATAAATATACAAATTCTTTACGTAAATATAAATGAAAAATGCTCTCAACAAATCAATAAAAGTCACTGGCCGATACTTTCATTAAACTACGAAATAATAAATTAAATAATATCACCCATTCTCTAAATATGACTTAGCAGACGTCAACGCGGTTGTGTTATACTTCAAACTTAGTTATACTACAAATATGTTGACTCTAAGGTTTATCCCAAACATAAACTCCAGAGTTCTTAACTGCCCTAACAAAGCTAGACCTGGACTAAGTCAGCACTAAGGCTGAACCTTATATTCCACATAGGCACCCATGTTGAACTGCATATAAACTAATAGCACGATTTAAACATCCCTTTTACCCATTAAATAATTTGCATTTTACTTTCAACCCGTTTTCAACATACCTACTCCGAAACTAATTTATTTGTTATATCTCGCAAAGTCTGAATCTCCCGCTTTAAATGTGCAACTTTAATAAGCAAACCCTATTCGAGTATTTCGTAACTCACGCTTTGCAAAATTTCTAAGAAAACTACTTCTGACTTCAAATCTCATGTCAACTGCTGGAGTCATACTGGCTTAAAATGTGGGGAAATATCTATTAACCCCTTAAAGGTGTCGTAATTTTCAAGAAAACTGTAAAAAAAAAAAGTACCTATATTTTTATTCAAGAAAATTGTATAAAATAAAGTATATGGAAAATATATGTATTCAATTTTAATTTTCAGAATTCTTTTTAGCATGAAATCAAGAAAATTTAATTTTTGGACAAAAAAGCAATCGTTGTTAGGACTAAATGTTGGTTTTCCAGTAAGTAAAAAAAAATAAAATATATGTATTTAAACAGAAAAAAAAAAAAAATCACGAAAAGAATTATACGTATAATACAACACTATACGTATATTACACTGTTCTCAGATTCGCTAACCGAATTTTCAAAAATATCACTTATTTTCTAATCAGTTTGTGATTCTTACTCCATAATGTACACAATATTAAAAAATGTGTTTTATCACAGAGCGCAAAATCCAAAAACCACGCGCATTCAAAAACTTAACTGAGCTAAGATTACAAAATAAGTATTACAAATATTTAAAATTGTATAGTGGAAATTAAACTAAACCAACCAAATTAAACTAAACCAACTATCTCCAATTACGTTTCAAATAATCTGTTACTTCCATCTATGTAAAATAAGAAAAAAAAATTCCAGGTATCAGAACTAGCTTGTTTTTAAAACTTTTTAGTGAGTTGCTTTAGAACACTCAAGCCCGGAAATATCATGGGCACGAGAATTAGAGAGCGAAACCTCACCCCGTCATTTTCACGGGGGCGAGAAGGATGGGGTTAACGAACACTAAACACTTCAGAAATTAAACATTTACTGCATGACAATAATAATTTAACTTTCCAACATCCTCTAACTGCAACTGAATATATTAATGCTGACAAATGTGTTTTTTGGCATTTGAAGAATTGAGACAGAATGAAATAGCTGGACTATCAGTTAATGAACCATATTCGGATTCATCTGATGAAGAAATTGAAATTGAACAAGAAGTAATTAAATTTGAAGAAGAAAAAAATATTGTATTTAAAAACCAGAAGGCATTCAGAGAAAAATTCATCCAATAAACAGATTATTGATAAACTTTTAACTTTTGAAAAAAAAAAAAAAAAAAAAAAAAAGCTAGTATTTAAAATACCCCCCCCCCTTTCATAAATATAATTACAACGTAGATTGAAATAAAATAATTCTAGTTATCATATACTCTGTGTTAATGATGCTTGTAATATAATGAGGTGAGTGAATACTAAACAGTTGATTTTATTTCATTCATAATTCAATACAACGCCAAATCCAATATAATGCCATTCTATTATGTGTAACGATATATGCACTAAATCAGGGTTTGACCATATATATATATATACATATACATATAAAAATATACTTTTTATTTTTCAAACATTTTGTTTATTTAGTAAATATGAATTTATAGGTACATACACAAACAGCAGCAACAACAACAAAAACAAACAAAAAAAACCAGTACCTACATAAATATATATATATATATATAATTTATTTAGGATTGATCTTAAGTTATGGAGGTGATCTATAAAATATTTTACGTATTTGAATAATACGACGGCCATCAAACACATTTTGATAATAGGCTATAAAACCAATTTTTGGACAAAAACGGCTTATATTGCATCTAGTGCCATAGAATGACATCAAAGCTACGTATAAACATCCGAATCATTATAAGTATATTCGATACACAAACCGTAAACTCCATTTTATCCTATCAAATAATTATCTTCATAAATCAAATGAAAATATAAAATGCTGTCTCTTTACCAAATCAAAAATTTGTAAATACATATATAAATTCTTTTCGCCATACACTCATATACACATATAAACTAAATGAATAAATATATTTTATTCCTAATTTTATTTTATATGAAAAATATGATATCACATATAATTAATGCTATTTAGTTGATTTATTTTCTCAAATTCTCTGAGTTTGAAACAGTGATATCGTAAAGTTTAAAGTTTGTTTTTTATTGATTACACTTGGAATACAGATGAAGTTCATTTTAAAGTACAGCAATTTGGTATACATTATGCAAAATACTTAAGATAATTACCTTCACAAAGCAATTAACTTTGCTTTAAAACTTTATGTAACAGCTGTTAAAAACCATTAACATTTTCTAAAGCCATTTTAAAGCAATTTTTTAAACAACACATAAGTTTTAGAAACATAGAAGATTTTGTAAGTAAAAGCTTTTCTTAATGATAGCTTCGAGGAATCGGCATAAATTTAATTTTTATTTGAATTCGATTTTACTACATAATCATTTAAAACTAATGTAATTTAAAAAGGTTAATTTTATGTTAAGAAAAAAAAAATAATATTGTAAAATAGTTTTTTTATGTATATTTATACGTTTCAAACATAACAAAGAGTTTTTATTTTACTTATTTATTTATTTATTTATTTTTTTTTTTTTGAGTACTGTATCTCCATGTCTAAAAGGTAAATGACGTAAAGTAAAATTACAATAAATTTTATACACGATTTCCCAAATATATTTAGCTGGACACTTCGCGAAAAAAAAAAAAAAAAAAAAAAAAAAAAAAAAATGCAGATCTTCTCTTTATTTCGCTATTACTGAAGCTCTGTAATTTGAATTGATCATTTGCATTTAAGAATTTTTAATAACCCATGCGAAAGCTTTAGTAAGTATCATTTGCATAATTTAAAAGCCAAAAGATATAAGCTACTTATATGAACACATAAACAATTATTGCGTGGATACAGAAAATTGTACATGATAGGAAAAGCTGAAATTTATTTCTTCTAAAAAAAAAAAATACTACTAGTAATAACAACAATAATAATAATATTAATTAATTAATTAATTAATTAATTAAAAATTAACAATTTTAGGGGTTTTACTCACATAACCTATGCACCTACTCACATAAACCTATGCATACTAATTTTGAACGATCTAACCAAATTTCTAATTTCCCAACCCCCTTCCCGCTCCCCTGATAATTTTACTCAATCGAAAATATCTTCATTGGACTTGTAGGTCCCATACACCTGCATATAACAATTTTGAACTGTCTAATTAAATTTCTAATTTTTGACTCCTTCCCTCCACCTCCTCCTTTTTTTTTTTTTTTTTTTTTTTTTTTTGACTCAGGACACCTTAAAACATGTAAATCAGGTGAAATCTCGATATCGAAATTTTGGACCGAATACAATACTTTCACTACCTACGGTAGTCCGTAAAACTAAAAAGAAATATTTTTTACCTTTAGAGATATACTACGCGTGTTAGAATAAAATTTAATTTGCAATTAAAATGTAATTTTTTTGTTTATTAACCAAAATCGATGAAATTTGAACTGCAAACTGGTACTGTAGTGTTCAGGCTGTATGGTAAGTTTTGTGTGAGGGAGAGACAAATTGAAGAATTTTGAAATATATTTTTGAAGAACTGAAATCGTTGAGGAGGGATCACTTTACAAAAACGCGCGAAATATTCCCTAATTCCTTCTTCTTTTACGGAATGCGTTCGGAAGTTGGAAAATACGATGAGATCGCTTTTCAATTAGACATGGGTAGACGGTTTAATTAATATCTCCGGAACGAAGTAAAATTTTTAAATTATGTTTTCAGGAGCCCCTCGGGAAGGCTTCTGTGCAACCGTATGTCGATTCTTCTACTTCTGCGTTCAATAAGGGCTGAACGTATAGATGCTCGGACAGACAGACAAAGAGACAGAGGGACATGCAGACATATTTTATTATTACAGATAGGAAACTATAACTATAAAGTATACGTAATTTTTTATATCACAAAGAATAAATAATTACTATTTAATAAATATTCAAAATTTGGATTTAATTATAAATAAATAAATAAATAAAATCTGATGTGAAACAACCACACGACTTCCATCACCCACTTCTACTAGTATTATATACATTTTTTGGAGATAATATGATCAGAAGACATAAAAAATCACACTAGTTTACAAAATCGAACTTTTTTTTCATACCCCAAAATAAATGTATACAAATATGTTAATCTACCTTCCTTAAACCTAAAAGTGTTAGCAGAAATATTTTATCGCGTCACAATTTCTTCCTGCAGTCAAATGTTTTTTTTTTTTTTTTTTTTTTTTTTTTTGTTTTTGTTACTACCTAACGTATTGACGACAGTTTATTGTTTATTTGTTCACTTCAAACGACACTTATCTTGTTTCGGATTGATTTAAAATGTCGAGTAGAAAGTGTAAACAAAATTCTGATCGTTTTTGTTATGTTTGTGGACAGTTTATATTTCCAAAAAAGAGAAGACCCATTGTAGATTCGTTAAAAAGTGCATATCTTCATTAGTTTGGATTTCCTGTTGAAAATCAAGATAAAAAGTGGGTGCCTGATGTGTTTTGCGAAAGCTGTAGAATCGTCTTACTCCAGTGGTCATCAGGAGAAAACCTTTACCTTCCATTTGGTTCACCAATGCTATGGAGAGAACCGAGTAATCATGAAAATGATTGTTACTTTTGTGTTACGAATACATTGGGATATAATAAAAAAAATAAGGCAAGTATTATATATGCCGAAGTTCCGTCTGTTACTAAGCCCATATTGTATTCGAAAGATCTACCACATCCAGTTTGTCCCGGTAATTCGAGTGCAAATATAATAGATGACAATGAAAGTAATGTTGAATTCAAATCGATTTCTAGTGATTCTGACGAGTTCTTACTTCAAGAAAACACTCCACATTTAATTAACCAAGCCGAATTAAATGATCTTATAAGAGATTTACAATTATCTAGATCTAAAGCAGAGCTTCTTGGTTCCCGCTTACAACAATGGAACTTATTACTACCAGACACAAAAGTTACGTTTTTAAGAAACAGAAGCAAAGTTTTTTCAGAATTTTTCAAAAGAGAAGGTGAATATTGTTATTGTAATGATATCCCGGGACTTTTTGAAGCAATGAATCAAAACTATGATAAAGCAGAGTGGCGCTTATTCATAGACTCTTCGAAATATAATCTAAAAGCTGTTTTATTATACAATGGTAATAAGAAACCGTCCATACCAATAGGACACGCAGTGAATTGTAAAGAGAGCTATGAAACGATGCGTATTTTAATTAATTTAATAAAGTATAAAGAACACCAATGGAAAGTGTGCGGCGATCTCAAGGTCATCAGTATGCTATTGGGATTGCAGGGTGGTTACGCAAAATACTGTTGTTTCCTTTGTTTGTGGGACAGTAGAGCGAAACAACATCATTATGTAAAAATAGAATGGCCTATTCGAAATGAGTATATTCCAGGCAAAATGAACATTAAACACGAGCTGTTGGTAGATCCCAATAACATCATTCTACCCCCTTTGCACATCAAATTGGGGCTCATGAAAAATTTTGTGAAGGCCCGATTGTAAAAAAACAGTGATGTTTTCCGGTATTTACAAAAAGTCTTTCCAAACATTACAGAGGGAAAATTGAAAGAGGGTATATTTGTTGGCCCACAAATCCGTAAAATTATGAAAGATTCTCAGTTTGAAAGCCTTTTATCTGTTAATGAAAAATCTGCTTGGAAGTCATTCAAAATGTTTGTGGAAAATTTTTTGGGACATAAAAAAAGTGAAAAATTACCGAAAAGTTACCGATTTATTGGAAAATTTTCAAAAGATGGAAATAAACATGTCGTTAAAGATTCATTTTCTGCACTCGCATCTGAGCTTTTTACCTGAAAACTTAGGAGGTATGAGTGACGAACAAGGGGAACGTTTTCACCAAGATTTAAAGGTTTTTGAAGAACGACATCGAGGATTTTGGGATGAAAACATGTTAGGGGATTACTGTTGGTCCATTATAAGAGAAACTGATTCAAATAACTATAAAAAGAAGGCAAAAATCATTTTTAATTTTTTTTTTTTTTTTTTAGTATTAATACCAAAATTATGTATTTCAGTTAGGTTAATAAATATTTTTTTAAACCAGACGTGACAGAATTTTTTAATTATTTTTTCTGGATAATTCTAACTAAATGAATAATAAAATAACAACTTTCAGCTGGGGTATGAAAACCGTGTAAACTAGTGTCACCTAAAGAAGTAGTAGGAACCTAAAATTTTCCCGGTAAGAGAAACTTTATACACATGTAAAGACATATAAAACGAAGCTTACATATAGCGAGGTAAAACATAAAAAAAAATTCGAGATCTGAAACTGACCTGCCTAAGCAGGATGACTGTTAAATTTCCTTTAATAACCTCGTAATACATGAGAAAGGAATGGATTTATATAACAATTTTCAAGAAAATCGTTAGAGCCTTTTTTGAGATACTTTTACCAAAATTAAATAATTTTATTGGAAAACAATAATTACATACAAAAGGATATTTAAAAGTGAGTTAATATGGGGATTTTGAAAAAAAAAATCGTAATACCGTTTTTGAAGGAACGCACTTGAGAGACCTGAAAATCAATCATTTATACCGGATGCCTGTCAATTTTCCTGGATTAACCAGCTATATCATGAAAAACGACGTCTAATAGAGTGTTTATATTGCAAATTTGAAGAAAATCGATTGAGCACTTTTCGAGATACGGACTTACTGTCCCACTTCCGGTTTCCGATGTCCCACTTCTGAGTTTTCAATTTTCACTAAAATTTGGAAAATTATCTGTACAACAGACCTGTCTCAGTCCTGAACTTTTGTAGTTCAATCTTTATTAGTTTCGGAGATATGGTAGCCAGAAGATTCCATACATACACACACACAGACCAATTGCCAAAATCCAAAATTTTTAGAATTCATGGGAACTTAAAACGTGTAAATCAGGTAAAATATCGATATCGAATTTTTGACCGAATACAATATTTCCACTGCCTACGGTAGTAGGGTAATGGAAGAAATAAAGTGAAACGTCTTGATAAATAATCTATATATATAAAATTGTTCTTCCTGACTGACTGACTGAGTGAGGGGGTGATTCAATATCGCCCAGACCAAACCCCTAGACCTAGAAGCATGACATATTGTGACAATGTTCTTTCTATGACGTAGGCATCCACTAAGAAGCTTTTTTTTCTACAAAATTCGCCCCCAAGGAGCGGTTCTGCGCTCAAAGCTGGTAGATGGGAGGTGCCGGGTTCGATCCCAGGTCGCGCTCATCGACCTAGCCGTTCGGAGTTTTCCGTGGTTTCCTCCGAAACTTGCGTAAATACGGGCTAGGACCCCTTAGAAAGACCCCCACGGAGGGCATTCCCCCTCTAGGCCTAGGACACATCAGGAGTCAATCGGCCTTAAATCCTACAACCAACCAACCATCGCCCCCAAGGGGGGAGGGGGGCAAAACGTGATTTCATAAAATCTTTCATATCTCAAACAAACAAACAACAAAAAAAAAAAAAAAAAAAAAAAAACAGATATCCGTAAAATTTTTGCTTTAAAATATAGCTAATACAAACTTCTAAAAACCAATTTCTGGAATTTTCGAAATTCGGTCCCCAAGGGGGGCGGAGGGGCAAAACGTGATTTCACATGCGTAAAACGTGATTTCGCATAATCCTATATATCTCAAGATACGTGAAAATTTTGCTCTGAAATATAGCTAATTCAAATATCTAAAAACCAATTTCTGGAATTTTAGAAATTCAGCCCCCAGGTTGGGCAGTAAGGGGGGGGGTCTACGAGGCAAAAACAAATAGAAATACAGTTAAGGCGTTCAAAATTGGTACAGATAGGTTTTAGAGGCCTGCAAGTCGAATGGGGATATTTTCGAACGTGTAAAGTTATTAGGAGGGGCAGGAAGGGGGAGGGGGGGGCAAAAGAATAAAAATA
This sequence comes from Salticus scenicus, assembly GCA_963930645.1. NCBI lineage: Eukaryota > Metazoa > Arthropoda > Arachnida > Araneae > Salticidae > Salticus > Salticus scenicus. The sequence goes on from OZ005653.1 coordinate 105,283,978, forward strand.
GAGTTAAATCGTTTAAAATTGGTATATAGAGGTTTTCGATACTTACAAATCGATTGCGGATATTTTCGAATTTGTAAAATTATTAGGAAATGCAAGGAGGGGGTTGGGCGGTAAGGGGGGTATGGGCAAAAACAAATAGAAATACATTTAGCCCATTCAAAATTGGTACAGATAAGCTTTAGAGGCCTGCAAGTCGAATGGAGATATTTTCGAAAGTGTAAATTTATTAGGAGGGCCAGGAAGGGAGAAGCGAAAGGGGGGCAAAAAAATAAAAATAGAGGTAGATTGTTCAAAATTGGTTTATAGAGGTTTTCGATACTTACAAATCGATTGAGGATATTTTCGAATTTGTAAAATTATTCGGAGGGGCAGGAAGGGGGGCTGTGGGCAAAAATAAATCTAAATACAATTAGGCCGTTCAAAATTGGTGCAGATAGGTTTTAGAGGCATGTAAGTCGAATGGGGAAATTTTCGAAAGTGTAGAGTTATTAGGAGGGCCGGGAAGGGGGGGACGGCGGAGGGGCAAAAAAAAGTTAGATCATGCAAAATTGGTACATAGAGGTTTTCGGTACCTACAAATCGATTGCGGATATTTTCGAATTTTTAAAATTATTGGGAGGGGCGGAGCGGAGTGGCAAATAAATAAAGATAGATATAGATCTTTGAAAACTGATGCATAGAAGTTTTTGATACTTACAAATCGATTGCGGATATTTTCGAATTTGTAAAATTATTACGATAGACGGGAGGGGGGGGCGAAAGGGGAAAATAATAGAAATAAGATTATATTTTAATCACATTAAAAACTGAGACAGATAATAAAAATATACATTTTAAAATATTAAAAACACAAAAACATAAATTTAAACGTTTCGTGCCTATTACTGACTCGCCCACATATCTACGCCCATTGGCGTAGATATGTGGACGATGTTTTTATAATCACTGAAATCATTATGTTTCTGATATTCTTAAATATGCTAATTCCGTTAATCCTTCAATTCAGTTTACCTTAGAACAAGAAAAAGATAATAAACTCCCTTTTTTAGATATTTTAATTGAGCGTTCATCTTCTGATACTTATTCTAAATTTGTTACTTCTGTTTATAGGAAACCTACATTTTCAGGCCAATATTTAAATTTTAATTCAGTTAACCCTTCTTCACATAAATATGCTGTTTTCCATACGTTACTTCACCGCGCAAAATTATATTGCAGTACCGATGAATTTTTCCAGTTGGAATTGAAAAGAATTTTTTCGGACTTAGAGCGTAATAATTATCCCTCTCGCGGGCTTAAAAGAAAATTAAAAGAGTATGATTTTAATAAGGATAATCATAAAACTAATTCATCTAATTCACCTAAATCGTTTGTTACTATTCCTTACTATAAAAATATTTCTGAATCTATTGCCAAAGTTTTACGCACTGTTAATTTATCTGTTTCCTATAAACCTCAATTTCTAATTCGTAATTTCCTTTCAAATTTTAAAACTGTTATCCCCCCTTTTTCCCGTACAGGTGTCGTTTATAATATCCCTTGTAAATCTTGTAGTTCAGTTTATATTGGTCAAACTGGCCGTTCTCTTCATACCCGAATTAAAGAACATAAAACAAATTTCAAAAACCGTGATATACATTCAAAAATAGTACAACATGCCATAGAAACTGACCATTTACCTGATTTTAACAATACTAAAATAATCGTATCTAATTTTTTAAATTATCACTCAAGAATTTTCCTGGAGGGCTGGTACACAAATCAACATTTTTCTCCACTTAATGAGGCATGCGCAGTTCCTGATGAATACGTTGTACTCACATAAAGTCTGTTGTTCATCTCATCATTTGTACTTGATGTTTTTTACTGATGAGGAGCCAGTAATAGGCTCGAAACGTTTAAATTTATGTTTTTGTGTTTTTAATATTTTAAAATGTATATTTTTATTATCTGTCTCAGTTTTTAATGTGATTAAAATATAATTTTACTACGAGACGTAATGTTTTTAAATATTTTAATAGAAATAAGAGTTAGAGCATTTTCAGAATTTTTTCCGAAGGCAGTGAGAACCCGGTGCGACCTTTTTCCCAATCAGATTTTGTTTCTATTTTTTTTTTCACGTGATAAAAATTGATGCAACTTTGAGAATTCAGTAATTCTAGTGAAAAATTTAAAAATAGTGACCAGCGAAGCGGGCGTTTCCTACTAGTTAATTAAATAAAAGTTTCTTTTGGGTAGTATCGAGCCCAAAATCGCCGCATTCCAACCGCTTACCTTACCAAGTACGAAACTGGAGCGTTGAAATCTTACTGATATAGCTTGTGTATTTATGCAGTTAGTAAAATTTTAAAGTTTTTTTTTTCTTCAAAATTGCTTGGCTAGTGGACGCTACTGCTCTACTTTCGTAGTATACTGCAAGGCATGTTTTTTCCCACATTCATAGTATACTACAAATCTCTACAAGCTTGTACCGATCTGAAAGTTTCATGTCAAATTCTCTGCTTGTTAGAAATATCTTGAATGATTTCGTTTGTAATGCGAATCAGCCAGACAGTTTTTAAAGAGTGACTTCTTAAATTTTCAACATTTTCAAAATATTCCTTAAAAAATATTTAAGAACGGATTTTTTTAAACTTATACAAATACATGATTGTCAAAGTTATAATTTTCTTGATCATATCTATATATATATATATATATATATTGTAACGCGAACACTTGAAAATTTATCATTGCGATGAATTATTAATAATAAAAAACATATACATAAAAATTTCATAATTATTATTTAATAAATTTTCCAATTTGAATTTAATTATAAAATAATTTTAAAATAAATTAAAACGTTTAGTTTAATAATTAAATAAATAAAAGTTTCATTTGCTTTATATCGAGCACAGGATCGCCTCGTTGCAACCGCTTACGCTGCCGAGTACGCAGCTGGAGCTTTGAAACACTGCCGAAATAGCTTGTATTTTTATGCAGTTACTGAAATTTTAAAGGTTTTTTTTTTTTTTTTTTTTCTTTTTTTTTTCTCAAGATTGTTTGGATAGTGGACGCTACTGCTTTACCTACGTAGTATACTGCATAGTATGTAAAACATAGCATCAAATAAAATAATAGAATGCATAAAATAACTTTACTTAATGCTTCTTTTTGGGTCATGTGTCTTCATTTTTTCTTTTTTAAAATATCCTGCCGAATTGTGGTAATTTCAAAATTAATTCATGACTTTTGAAAAAACATGATTATTTAATAAATTTATGTACATATTTACAATTTAGTTGACTATAAAGTATATTACAATTCTGTCATACGCCATTTCAGCGTTCTATATTTTCCAACACAATTCTGAATCTACATCAAAAGTCAAACAAAACATGGCTGTTGCCAACAGTAAAAAATAAATAAACAGTAATAAAAATAAGAGTTCAAAAAAGTCTTTCAGTTCATAAAGTTTATGGATTGAGAAATTTCGGTTTCGTAACATCCTCCCCACCTTGAGCAGGGAAGGACATACGACGTGCTCAACCTGGATCGTCATAGTCCACACCAAGGCGCAGCACTGGCTGCACTATGCTACAATAACGGGTTTGTTGTTGTAGTTAAGGGCAGCTTTCATCACAAAGTTCCAAGGGGCACAAACCTTGACATAGACACAACAGTTCACCATTTTTAGGTTTCAGTCTTACTACACAAAATTGTCCATTTTTGCCTTTATACAATCTCAACACTTTAGCCATAAGCCACTGAAGACGTTTTATATTTTCATCCCGAATTAGTACTAAATCACCTTCTTTAAATGTGGTAGATTTCAATACCAAAGCAAATTCTCGAGGTGTTCCCAAAAACTCATTATGGAATCCTTGTCGAAGGTCTCTTAATATTTGCCGATAGGCATATCTCTTCTTGAACTTCGTTTTATCAATTAAGTCTAAATCTGGGACTCCTATTTCGCGTATGTCCTTTAAGATCATTTCGGGAGTGAGAGGTGTTAAGTCACTTGGATTTTCCATCATGTATGTGAGAGGTCGCGCATTTACTACACTTTCTGTATCACAAATCAAAGTATATAGCTCTTTACAGTGAAACTGTGCTTTTCCAAGAATTCTCTTCCAAATTATTTTTAATATTCGTATCATACGTTCCCAAAAGCCTCCCCAACGCGGAGCTGGTAGAGGGTTGAATTTCCAGTTAATTTTTCTTACAGTTGCGTAATCTACTATTTGTTTCCAATCTATATAACTTAATTCTTTGTGCTTTTCTTTAATTATTCTGGATGTTATATCATGATCTTCTGGTAAGACAATTGGCTATCTGAAATTACGTGAGTCTTCTTTTATTGAAATTCTGGTACAGACTCTAATTAATTCTTTTTCGTCAGTAAATGTTGGGATGATAAATTTGTTCTTAGATTGGTTAGAAAAACATTTCACTTGTGCATATTTTAGCACTGCATATTCCGCTTTATTAGGTTCTTCGACTGTTAAGTTATATAATAAGCGGTTTTCTGTTGACTTCTTTGTATTCTCATAAAATCTAAGAATCCAAGCTGTAACGTTTAGCATCTTTTGGTTTGAAGAACTATTTTCGTAAAGATCAAATTCTCGACAGGAAACATCAGTTGGTGTTGCATCTGTTTTTCTTTGTTCTGAGCATATAACTTCATCCTCAGGAAGAATGTCACATAAGTCGAATTTTGAAATTCTGCAAGGAATCTTTATATTTCTTAATAATTCCAGCTGTTCTTCCCATTTTCTAAAGGATTTTGTATTTTCTTCTGTCAACGGAGAATCCCAATTAAATTTTTCTTTCCAACATTTTTTCAGAATCAGTTTTGGCAAAAAGTGGCGGGACATGTATAAGCGATGGGATCAGATATTTTATCAACCACGGAAGGAACTGATTTCTTTGTAATTGATTTAGGTTCTTCTTTATCATTAGATGAATTCATAATTCTTATTGTGTCATCTTTCTTATTCCAATTCAACCCCAAAACTGCTATATCAGAATTTTCTTCAGATTCTATCTTCATGTTTTTAAGAAAATCTTCATCTAGTAAGTTTTTATCATTTTCTGTATTCTGCCAACCTCGAAGATCAAACTGATCTGATGACAAAATTTGTCTTGATGTTTTTATGAATTCTCGCAATTCTTCTGTACTATTTACATTGAAAATATAGTTATCTACATAAACTGACATTTTCAGCTTATTAGCTATCTCTTTGTAAGGTTCTTCCATCCCTTATTTAAATACATTTTGGTAAGTCTCTAAATTTTCAGATGTTTTCAATAATTTCAACTTTGATAATAATCCTTTTTCTGCTAATTTTCGATTTGAGGGTATTGGAGGATGATCTTTGAGCCATGGAATAGGTACAACGTTTCTCCCCTTCGAATCCCGTTTAACTGTTGAATTAAATAAGTCTAGAGTTTGTTTTTTCAAATCATCTCTTTTTCTACTTTTTACGGGATCCCTTATGCCCAAAAGATCTAACTCCCATAAGTCACTGAATTTTTCATTTTTGATTCTAGAATAGTTTCAGTAATTTTACCCATTAAGGTCCATCCCAGTAGAGTTTCTACAGCAATTAACCCACTAGATAGCATTATATGATTACCCGTCAAAAGTTTTCCATAAATATCTGCACCAATTAGTATATCAATATAGTTATTTTTGTCAAGAGTTTTATTGAAACATTCAAGATCGGAAAATTTTATCCCATACTGTTCTGCTTCCCTTACCCATGGGATATTTCTAATTTTAGGAATATTAGAACAAATTACTTCCTGGTCATAGACCTCAAAATTACATAAATAATCTACAGAGAGAGAACTTATATGTATTCTATAACCATTGTGTGTTCTAGTTTCTGGAATGCCTCCGAAAAGGCTGTGTGTCATTTTCTCGTGTCCTAATACACCGTAACCCATTTTAGAAATAATATCTTTAGTTGCATAACTACGCATTGATCCTGTATCAAAAATTACCCTACAAGGTAATTCCTTCCTACCATTCCTTAATTTAACAGTCACAGTTTGTAACAAAACATCTTTCATATGTGTTCTATTCCCCAGTACTTTATCATTAGTAACCTCGCTTTCTTTAGAAACGGGTTTCTTATCCTCAACTCGGCTATCTGTTTTAGATTCTGAACACATAATTTTTAAATGTCTTCTATTACGCACTTCGCATTTTACCTGACTTCTACAAAATTTCGCTTTATGCCGCCGTTTTAAGCATATAAAACAAAATCCATGTTTCATTAAAAAATCCTTCTTTCTCTGTAATGGATAACTAGAAAAAACTTTACATTCAGTTAAAACATGTTTTTCACCATTACAAGCGAAACAAGAATTAGAATTTTTATCTGTATCATTTAACAAATTAGAAGCAGTTGGATATTCAGAAATATTCTTATTATTTAGAAACTTTTCGTTTTTCGCACTTCGGAAGAAAGAATTTCATTGAGAACTAAATTCTCTTTCGCGACTATCCTTAGTCAAAAAATGATCTTTTTCCCTGTAAGTTACTTCAGTTTTCAAAATATCAAGAACCCTTGAAACATCCCAATATTCATCTAAATCGCATTGTTTTGCAATTTCCAAAACAATATCCTGAGGTAATAATTTAATCAATATTGGACAGAGTAGTGAACTATTATAATTTCTTTTTCTATTTATCAACCTTTTAACTCTTGAAGTAAATTCTATTTTAAACAACCATCTTTTAAAAGTATAAGGACCGTATAGTGGCTTTAATTTTCTCTAGTACAAAACGTTTACCAGTACTCATTAGATAACCCGGAATAATTTACTTAGCATTTAAACCCAGTTACATTAACAATTCTAGAACTAATTACAACCTCCCTCAAATTAAAAAAAAAATAAACAGTTGGTGAATATACAGAACCACACAAGACCCAAATCCTGACCCAAAAGAAATTAAATGCAGATTTAAACTTTTTATGTTACAAAATATTACCTCTAAAATTAATAGTTAATTAAGCAACAACACTGTATAATCTGGAATTTTCTCACAGGACAAACAGTTCATTCCATGCCTAAAAAAACCTAACTTTATCTTTCCCAGTAATTCACTAAGGAAATAGACTTGACTTTAATTTTTTTTATCTTAAAACAATAGTATTCCAGATTATACAGTAAGTATATTCACCACACACAAAAGGAAAATAAAAATAAAACATATGAAATAACATTCTGCAGATTAATTAACGCCAAAACTCTAATCACTTTTTTTTTGTTTGTTAAGCTCTAATGAGTACTATAAAATTAATAAATAACCCAATTTTCGAGGTGAAAAAAAAAACTTTCACATAAGCGGAATTTTCCCTTCATTTCTTATAGTTTTCCAAGCCCAAAAATTAAATCTTAAATGATTCGAATCAAATTCCCTCATATAGGTAAAATTAATTTTAAATCACACAGCAAAAGGACAGGAATATTTAAATAAAACATACAAAAAAAATTAATTTTAAAACTGAAAAAGTTTTATTTTAAAAGTCGAATTTTGATTTTCTCAATTAATTATACACACCATAAATTTTTAGTCATTAACTAAAACAGATCACATATAAAATACAGAGTTATTTTCTTTGCTCATCATCTAAATATTTTTCTTTTCTTTACAAGATATAACTAATTCTTCCAATCACCAAACGGTAACTAGGAAAAGGAAGTGACAATATTTTTGTTTCTTCTAATAACATAAGTAAAGATTTTTAATATCGATTACCACAGAGCATAGCTAAAGTATAATAATGTTACTCTTTTAAAATATACATAAAATGTTATGAAGAGAAAGGAGCAAAGTAAAAACAATTGAGCAAAAACTACTTAACAGGCTGCCAGGAGGAGTCCCATCATTTCCAATTACCAGTAGAAACCACTTCCTAAGAAGAAAAGCCAAAATCAGAGGTAGAAATCTCCTAAAGACTTTGCGGCCAGCATTACCTTTTCAACCTTTTTATCTAGGGTTTCCAGCATCTCGATTATCAGCATTAAAGAAAATATAGCGAAGAACCTCCTGGACTAAGTCAATTCAACATCTCGACGAGCACTCACTGGAGGATGCAGCGTATCGTAATTTTTCATCACTCGAATACGACTTAGATCACAACACCTCAGGCCACAGGAACGATAAGGGGGGATACCGGTCAGCTTTCGAAGAGAGGTACAACATCACACGAGCACCCCAGAGAAGAAGACTCACAAAAAAAAAGCACAGAGAGACGCCTGGTAACATCTGCTAAAATTCTCAAGTCGTCTCTGGGAGAGGGCCAAAGCCCCTCTCCCTTAAAACAAAACACAGAACAAAAAAAGTTTCTTACTACCACTCGAAAAGCAGTACGATTCAAACTACGCAATTCTCTGAACAAGAAACAACCTCTGATTCGTTGCCATTCCCCTCAGCTAAAAAAAAGGAGAGTCTCATTCGCTATAACTACCCCCAAACTATCCCCCTTGGTCACTCCCACTAAAAATTAACGCCCTTATATAAAAATATTTCTCCAACAAAATACACACGCCCATACAGTCAGCAAACCTTGCAAAACCTCAATTTCACCCCCCAGGTAAACAGAATATTTTAATCTCCAAGGGAATTTTCCTATTTTACTCCTCTCTGCAACCGCTAGACAACAGCTGCGATAAAACAGCTGTTGCCCTTTGAGATAGACACTCCCCCACGTTGACCTTCAGATACAGAAGAAGAGAAAACTTTCCTCTCCGCTTAGAAACCAGAAAACACAGATATTCTTCTCACGGTGGTAATGAATGGAAAAGAGAGGGAAAAAACACCTTTTGTGAAAGAAAAATGCGTGGGATAAAGCCTCCTTTTAGTTTGCTTAAAAATCTCAAGAGAATATGTATACAAAGGAACTCTTGACCAAAAATACTTTTCTGAAATGATTATCTTCCTAACGTGCAATACATGCGAGTACAAAGCGTTTTTAAACTAAAACAAATATAATTAAGAAAAACTATCTTTTCTTTTTTTTACAGAATAGAAATTTTAATTATGAAATATTAAAAATGAACAAGCAGCTATAAAAGGCTGTGTGTCATTCTCTCTTGTCCTAATACACCGTAACCCATTTTAGAAATAATATCTTTAGTTGCGTAGCTACGCATTGATCCTGTATCAAAAATTATCCTACAAGATAATTCCTTCTTACCATTCCTTAATTTAACAGTCACAGTTTGTAACAAAATATCTTTCATATGTGTTCTATTCCCCAGTACTTTATCATTAGTAACCTCGCTTTCTTTAGAAATGGGTTTCTTATCTTCAACTCGGCTATCTGTTTTAGATTCTGAATACATAATTTTTAAATGTCTTCTATTACGCACTTCGCATTTTACCTGACTTCTACAAAATTTCGCGGTATGCCGCCATTTTAAGCATATAAAAAAAAAATCCATGTTTCATTAAAAAATCCTTCTTTCTCTGTAATGGATAACTAGAAAAAACTTTACATTCAGTTAAAACATGTTTTTCACCATTACAAGCGAAACAAGAATTAGAATTTTTATCTGTATCATTTAACAAATTAGAAGCAGTTGGATATTCAGAAATATTCTTATTATTTAGAAACTTTTCGTTTTTCGCACTTTGGAAGAAAGAATTTAATTGAGAACTAAATTCTCTTTCGCGACTATCCTTAGTCAAAAAATGATCTTTTTCCCTGTAAGTTACTTCAGTTTTCAAAATATCAAGAACCCTTGAAACATCCCAATATTCATCTAAATCGCATTGTTTTGCAATTTCCAAAACAATATCCTGAGGTAATAATTTAATCAATATTGGACAGAGTAGTGAACCATAATTATCAGATTTTATTTCTAACGCATCTAAATTTCTAATCTCAATTTGACAAGTATGTAACAATTTCCTGAGAGCAATTATATCATTTGATTTTTTAACAGGAGTTAAATTCAGAAGCTTATTTAAATGAGAATTAAAAACTACCGTTTTTTTTCCCAAATCTTTCTTTTAAAGTTTCAATTGCAGCCTGATAGTTATTATTCGTTAAGCTAAAACCTTTTATCGCATCGGACGCCACACCTGTCAAATAGCTGCGAAGGTAATTAAATTTATCAACATTAGAAATTGCGCAATTTTTATTTATTGCTGAATCAAATTGATCATAAAATCTCTGCCAATCAGACGGATCGCCGCTGTAGTTTTCTATAGTAAGACGAGGAAGATTTACGTAAGGGGATTCGAACGGGCGAACTATTGCACTCTCTTCTATTTTATTATTTTGCATTAAAATAGGAACAAGCGGTTTTTCAACTTAGAAAGTGCTTTTTTAACTTTGGTCTTATTTATGACAATACTCGTGTTGTATTCATCACATTTTAGTACCTCAGATTCAACTTCTTTTACGTCAGTAATATTCGAAAATATCTAAGAATCTAAATTATTTATTTCTTTTTCTTTAAGATCTAATTCGGCAAGTAATTCTTCAAGGTCATCTTCAGAATAATTCTTTTCAAGTAATTTCGTTTCAATTTTCTTAAATAACTTTGTCGTCTGCGTTCTAACCGTAAAACGTTTAGCTTTAATTACTACATCCATAATATGTATATTTTATTTTTTTTATTTCTTTATCGTTTTTATTCTAAACATAATTATGCAATCTATAATAATAAATGGAATATCAAATAAAAATGAAAAACATTAGGTCCCTGTTTCGGGCGCCAGATAAAACATAGCATCAAATAAAATAATAGAATGCATAAAATAACTTTACTTAATGCTTCTTTTTGGGTCAGATGTCTTCATTTTTTCTTTCTTTAAATATCCTGCCGAATTGTGGTAATTTCAAAATTAATTCATGACTCTTGAAAAAACACGATTATTTAGTAAATTTATGTACATATTTACAATTTAGTTGACTATAAAATATATTACAATTCTGTCATACGCCATTTCAGCGTTCTATATTTTTCAACACAATTCTGAATCTACATCAAAAGTCAAACAAAACATGGCTGTTGCCATCCGTAAAAAAGAAATAAACAGTAATAAAAATAAGAGTTCAAAAAAGTCTTTCAGTTCATAAAGTTTATGGATTGAGAAAGTTCGGTTTCGTAACAGTATGCTTTATCTTACTCAATTTTCTTCCAGCTTCTCCAGATCTGAAATTCCCATGTCGAATTCGCTGCTTATTAAAAATATCTTGAATGATTTGATTGGCTATACAAATCCTCGAATTAGTTTTAAAAAAAGTGACCACTTAAAATTTCCAGCATTCTATTTTATTTTATTTATTATTATTAATATTTTTAAAGAACTGATTTGTTTAAAAATTTATAAATACATTGTCCATATTAGTGCTAAATTAAAAATTTACTTGATCTTTTTTTTAGTGCTAGAGGCCTATTTCAGTCGGTACAGATGTCGAATTTTTATAATACACTCTTAATTAGTGCTAGAGGCCTATTTCAGTCGGTTTATTGAATGGGGATTTATTGAATGAAGTCCCCCCAAGGCACAACTTTGAAATGAGTCCCCCCCAGGCACAACTTTGACATGAATCCCCCCAAGGCACAACTTTGACATGAGTCCCCCCACAGGCCCAACTTTGACTTGAGTCCCCCCCAAGGTACAATGTTGACATGAGACTCCCCCCCCCAGGCCCAGCGTTGTCGAATTTTTATACGTCACTCTTAATAGTGCTAAGGGCCTATTTCAGTCGGTTTATTGAATGGGGATTTATTGAATGAAGTCCCCCCAAGGCACAACTTTGACATGAGTCCCCCCCAGGTCCAACTTTGACATGAGTCCCCCCCAAGGTACAACTTTGACATGAGTCCCCCCCAGGCCCAGCGTTGTCGAATTTTTATACGTCACTCTTAATAGTGCTAAGGGCCTATTTCAGTCGGTTTATTGAATGGGGATTTATTGAATGAAGTCCCCCCAAGGCCCAACTTTGACATGAGTCCCCCCCAGGCCCAAATTTGACATGAGTCCCCCCCAAGGTACAACTTTGAAATGAGTCCCCCCAAGGCCCAACTTTGACATGAGTCCCCCCCCAGGCCCAACTTTGACATGAGTCCCTCCAAGGCCCAACTTTGACATGAGTCCCCCTGCAAGGTACAACTTTGACAAGAGTCCCCCCTAGGCCCAACTTTGACATGAGTCCCCCCAAGGCCCAACTTTGACATGAGTCCCCACCATAGTACAACTTTGACATGAGTCCCCCCAGGCCCAACTTTGATATGAGTCCCCCCAAGGTACAAATTGAAATGAGTCCCCCCAAGGCCCAACTTTGATATGAGTCCCCCCCCAGGCCCAACTTTGACATGAGTCCCTCCAAGGCCCAACTTTGACATGAGTCCCCCCCAAGGTACAACTTTGACATGAGTCCCCCCCAGGCCCAACTTTGACATGAGTCCCCCCAAGGCCCAACTTTGACATGAGTCCCCCCCAAGGTACAACTTTGACATGAGTCCCCCCAAGGTACAACTTTGAAATGAGTCCCCCCAAGGCCCAACTTTGACATGAGTCCCCCCCAGGCCCAACTTTGACATGAGTCCCTCCAAGGCCCAACTTTGACATGACTCCCCCACAAGGTACAACTTTGACATGAGTCCCCCCCCAGGCCCAACTTTGACATGAGTCCCCCCAAGGCCCAACTTTGACATGAGTCCCCCCCAAGGTACAACTTTGACATGAGTCCCCCCAAGGCACAATTTTGACATGAGTCCCCCCCAGGCCCAACTTTGACATGAGTCCCCCCCAAGGTACAACTTTGACATGAGTCCCCCCCAGGCCCAGCGTTGTCGAATTTTTATACGTCACTCTTAATAGTGCTAAGGGCCTATTTCAGTCGGTTTATTGAATGGGGATTTATTGAATGAAGTCCCCCCAAGGCCCAACTTTGACATGAGTCCCCCCCAGGCCCAAATTTGACATGAGTCCCCCCCCAAGGTACAACTTTGAAATGAGTCCCCCCAAGGCCCAACTTTGACATGAGTCCCCCCCCAGGCCCAACTTTGACATGAGTCCCTCCAAGGCCCAACTTTGACATGAGTCCCCCTGCAAGGTACAACTTTGACATGAGTCCCCCCTAGGCCCAACTTTGACATGAGTCCCCCCAAGGCCCAACTTTGACATGAGTCCCCACCATAGTACAACTTTGACATGAGTCCCCCCAGGCCCAACTTTGATATGAGTCCCCCCAAGGTACAAATTGAAATGAGTCCCCCCAAGGCCCAACTTTGATATGAGTCCCCCCCCAGGCCCAACTTTGAGATGAGTCCCTCCAAGGCCCAACTTTGACATGAGTCCCCCCCAAGGTACAACTTTGACATGAGTCCCCCCCAGGCCCAACTTTGACATGAGTCCCCCCAAGGCCCAACTTTGACATGAGTCCCCCCCAAGGTACAACTTTGACATGAGTCCCCCCAAGGTACAACTTTGAAATGAGTCCCCCCAAGGCCCAACTTTGACATGAGTCCCCCCCCAGGCCCAACTTTGACATGAGTCCCTCCAAGGCCCAACTTTGACATGACTCCCCCACAAGGTACAACTTTGACATGAGTCCTCCCCCAGGCCCAACTTTGACATGAGTCCCCCCAAGGCCCAACTTTGACATGAGTCCCCCCCAAGGTACAACTTTGACATGAGTCCCCCCCAAGGCACAATTTTGACATGAGTCCCCCCCAGGCCCAACTTTGACATGAGTCCCCCCCAAGGTACAACTTTGACATGAGTCCCCCCCAAGGCCCAACTTTGATATGAGTCCCCCCCAAGGTACAACTTTGACATGAGTCCCCCCAAGGCCCAAATTTGACATGAGTCCCCCCCCAGGCCCAACTCTGACATGAGTCCCCCCAAGGCCCAACTTTGAGATGAGTCCCCCCAAGGCCCAACTTTGACATGAGTCCCCCCAGGCCCAACTTTGACATGAGTCCCCCAAGGCCCAACTTTGACATGAGTCCCCCTCAAATTACAACTTTGACATGAGTCCCCCCAAGGCCCAACTTTGACATCAGTCCCCCCCAGGCCCAACTTTGACATGAGTCCCCCCCCAAGGTACAACTTTGACATAAGTCCCCCCAAGGCACACCTTTGACATGAGTCCCCCCAAGGCACACCTCCCCCTCAAAAAACGTTGTTTTGCGGTTATAAGACAGTTTGGACTTCCAACGTTATTTGTTACAATATCTGCAGCTGAAACACATTGGTTTGATTTAATGAAAACTTTATCATGGAATTTAGATCGTCACGAATTAATTAAAGAAGAATTTGTCGATATTAACAAGTTTAGCAGTAGGCCTCTGGCACTAAATTAAAATCTGTCAATGTCCGATTTTCATGTTTTAAATAATGAAATAATGTCGTGTCTGTATATTTTTTTTTTTAATCTCGAACAATTGAAAATTTATCATCGCGATAAATTACGAAATACTGAATAAATTCAAAACGAATTAGGACATTGTATTTATCTCAGAACATCGTATTTCAAATCAGCGGCCATTTGAAAATTTTGTAATTTTTTGAAAACGGAATTATGTAATAGTTTACTTCAATCTACTTATGTGAATAGTTTATATTGTGGTTTCAATCAAGTTTCATATTCATTTAAATCCATCATTTTATTTTACTATAGCAGCCACTGAAAATTTTAAAATCTCACTTCAATCGCATTTGTGAACAGATTTTCATGAAAATCTGTTTTTATATTGCCAAAATAAAAGTATCAGACAAGCTTGCTTATCAACCCAGTCCGACATTTTGTTAAAAATTTTTGGTCACTATATGAGGGGAGGGAGATGTCAACTAAGACTACTATGTATCAGACTGAATCATTCCCCGCCATTTGTCCGTCAAGTCCGTCATTGCTAAACCTAAGATCATTATATAATACTCTTATATAGTCTCATATAATAGTTTTATATTGTAGTCCGTCATTAATAAACCAAAGACAACTATATAATAGTCATATATAGTCTCATATAATAGTGTTATATGGTAGTTTTAGGTTTAGCAATGACGGACTTGACGTAGAAATGGCGGCGAATGATTCAGCCTATATCAACCTAATAATATCGACAGAGCAGGAAGGAATTTATTAATATATCCTTTTTTTCCAAAATATGTCCCTTAAGTTATTGAAAAAAAAACTCTTGAACTGAATGAAAATAAATAATTACTGTTAATTTTTTATGTATTTTTTAGCATCTTTAATTATAGATATTGCTTATAATATTACAATGCACAACGTTGGTCACATTTATCTATATATTAATTTTAAACATGTTTTTGTCTGTCTCCACTATATTGAGAGAACTACTTGGTGTAAAAATTTGGTTGAGGTGTCTAAAAAAGGTCTTGGTCTGCAGATGTGCTATGAGAAGAGAAAAATAAAAAAAAAGTCGAACGGTTCGCCCCCCCCCCCCGTGTTAAAAACACGTTTACGAGCTTAACTAAGCTTCAAATTACTTCACGGTGATGAAATTGTATATATGGGGACTATAGATTTCGAGGAGGGGGGGAAGGGGTGAATATAGTTTGAGAGGGAAATCCGTTCTAGACCCACGCATGTAGCACCTCATTTTAAAGGTCTTGAAATTTCATGTCGACTGGGGATGTTTGCATACAATATAGTGCGTCCGCTGGTGGTGAAAAATGGAACTAGGTGATTTTGCTGCAGACCCTATCATGTTACATCTTATTTTAAAGGTCTTGGTATTTCCTGACCGTTGGTGATGTTCGTACAGAACACACTGCGCCCCCTGGAAAGTGCAACTAAAGGATTTTGCAGCTGACACCACCATGTGACACCTTATTTAAAACGTCTTGGGAATACAAGGCGATTGGTGATAGAGGTCTTGAAATTTCATGTTGATTGGGGTATGTTCGTACACAATATACTGCACCCCCTGGTGGCTAAAAATGGAACTAGGTAATTTTGCAGTCGACCCTATCATGTTACACCTTATTTTAAAGGTCTTGGTATTTCCTTACCGTTGGTGTTGTTCGTATAGAACACGCTGTGCCCCATGGCGGTGGAAAGGGCAACTAAAGGATTTTGCAGTTGACACCACCAGTGACACCTTATTTGAAAAGTCTTGGAAATTTAAGGCGATTGGTGATGTTCGTATACAACATACTGCACCCCTTGGTGGAGAAAGTGGAATTTACAACGCGTGTGTAGCATGTATTCATGCTATACAGTGCAGCAGTCACAGGCAGAGGTAACACGAGTCAGAGGTTCGCTCGGTTCAAGGTTAATTTTTGAGAAATTTTTCATGTTATTAGCGGCCTGTATATACGCTGCCGCAGGCACCGGGTCACGAGCCCGAGTTCCGTTCTGTTTGAGTTTTTTTTTTTTTTTCTTTGTTACAGATGATTTTTTTTCTTTTGTGGTGCTTTCATTTAAAAATAGAAATTCAAACAAAATCGAGTTAAAGATATAAAACCATACAAATTTAAGGTTCATTTAAGGTTATTATCATGGGCCCGGTCATTGCCGGGCGGGTTCGTTTGGTTACAGGTTAATTTTTTGGAATTTTTTTATGTTATTAGCGGCCCGCATATGTGCTGCCGCAGGCACCGGGGTCACAAGGCAGAGTTTCGTTCGGTTCGAGGTAATTTTTTTTGTTACAGCTGATTTTTTTTTTTCGTGGTGATTTCATTTAAAAATAGAAATTCAAACTAAATCTAATTAAAGGTATAAAATCATAGAAATTTAAGGTCCATTTAAGGTATCATGGGTCCGGGCAACACCGAGCGGGTTCGTTGGGTTCCATGTTAATTTTTGGGAATATTTTTATGTTATTAGCGGCCGGCGTATGTGCTACCGAAGGCACCAAGGTCACAAGGCAGAGTTTCGTTCGGTTCGAGGTAATTTTTTTGGTTACAGCTGATTATTTTTTCACGATGCTTTTATTTAAAAATAGTAATTCAAACAAAATTGAGTTAAAGATGTAAAACCATACAAATTTAAGGTTCATTTAAGGTTATTACCATGGGCTCGGGAAACGCCGGACGGGTCAGCTAACATGTAATCTTAGTATTAAACGAAATAGAAAATGAAAGATAGGAACTGTTTATTTGGAGTCCGTTTGACGTCACATTGACTGTACTTTGTTGAAAGTGATGTCATATATAGTATTTCTATTTATAAGCATTTTTCTGACTTTTTTTTTTTTTTTTAAGTGAAATGTCGTAAATTATATTAGATGTTTTAACTTCAAATACATTTAAAAAATGATGCGATGTTTTTTGAAACATTACGGTCAATAAAATGATCGTCGAATTTGACGGGTTCCAGCTAGTTCATATTAATTTTGAAATAAATGTTATCGTATTCATTAACCCATTTTAGGCCAAGCATAGAAATTTTATAAAATGTGGTATTATTTTCATTGAAATGTGCTTAAATTACATTCATTAAGACACAGAAAAAGTTTTGTTCATGAAAAATGATATTTTAGTTAAGAAATAAAATGATGCATATTTAAATTAAAAATTTAAATAAAAAATAAATTTAGATGAAAATTTCTAAAATGTTTATGACATTTGTTTTATTTTTATTCTATTTACAGAACTTGTAACATTAATCCATTATAAAACATATTCTTAATCTCAATTGGAATAATTATTCATTTTCAAAAGTCGAACTTGTCAATAATCGTTTCAAGTTAGAACACTTGCGTATTTTGAAAATTTCTCAAGAGGAAGTGTTTACTCCAATTGAATTAAGAATATTTTATAGATGTTTTCAGAACCCTTTAAATAGCAGAAAAATAAAATTAGTGAAAAATATACGTCACAGTGTTAATAAAAAAATAGTTATTGAAATGGTGCGTTTACGCACCTTTGGCTGAAAATGGGTTAAGTTATCGGCGGTAACTTTTATTACTTCTTATTAAAGTTAATTTGATCATCTGTTGATAACCATAAATTGTAAATCTTTATATATTTGTATTTATTGTATTATTTTGAAATTGTATTTTATGGAACATTTATTTTTCTTAGTCATTGTAAATTAATGTCATTTCATTAGGGAAATTGCTTTATCTTTGTAATAATGTTATTATAGGCATACGTCATCAAATGTGTTTCATGAAGATAAGGCAATTTTAGTATATGGGATGATTTAGAAGATGAAATTTGTGTTGATAGGTCTTTTTATTATTATTATAATCCGTAAGTCATTTTTTATTTCGTTTCCAATATTAAAAAAAAAAAATAATAATTGTCATATGTTACATTTAATAAATAGTTTTCAAATGTGCTTGGGTGTATTTCTTATTAAGAAAAACATTTGCCGCAAAATCCAATTGTGAATTATCTAAATTAGATCTAAACTGAAAAAAAAGAAAGATATTCTTTAAAAGTTATATTCCCTCAAAGATAAAATTAGTAATAATGCAAAAACGACAATTTTATATACAAAGTTTCTTCTCAAATAATATTTTGATTGACTAAATATGGTATACATATTGTAGGACAAATACACTTTTACACTTGAATGCATTGAAACGGAATATTTATATCAATAAAATAAAATAAAAATACATTTTATTTAGCATTTTTAATATGACTAGAAACATATTTTAGAAATTTATTAAAGTTATAAAGATGTGAGTTCTATAAATTCTAGATTGTCTTATTCGAAATTTTATAACGAAAGGTGTGGCGATAGAAATATATTCGTAAAAAAAATTGACAGAATAATGCGAATTTTCCTCAACTTTCGATCACATCGAAAACAATATATATATATATATATATATATATATATATATATATATATATATATATATATATATATATATATATATATGGTCCTTGTATTCTGTTTTCAACTGGTCTTGTAATCTTATAAATTAATGTAAGTTTATTTACTTATTTTTTTATTTTTTTTATTTAATTAAGATAAATTGTTACCTTATTTGCATATGTGTGTTTCTCTGGTAATTATATGGCTGCCTCATCTTCATTCTCATTCTTTTCATTTTAATCATATAAATTAAACATTACACATACATGAAATCGTTTTAACATCAAATAAAATGCCATCTCTAAATAATACCAATTTATCGTATTTCTAAATTAAATCCCATTTTTTTTTTTTTTTTTTTTTGTGTCACATACCGATGTTTAAGATCGATAAATATTTATGTAATTGAATTCAACTGGATACTCGAACGATGTTAAGCTATGCACTAAGCATGAGAAATAATCTGAATACACGTACCTTATATTTTTTATTGCACCTGTCATTAATACTTGATAGCTTGAGCTCGAATATAGTTGGGGTAAAAAAGTAAATAAAATTATATATTTTTTAAACTATTTGTGTTTGTTTATACATTCAATTAATAATTATACTATAACTTATGAAGCAGAAAAATTTCGAAAACAATGAAAAATGTTTTTATCAATAATAATTTAAAAAAAGTATTTTTACATTCTTTATAAATAGTATTTCATTTAGTATGACTGGATTTATTTTAATCCATTCTTCTCTATAAAGGCATCTACTGTAAAAAATAACGGAAGATTTTACAGCAAAATATTCTGGCACCCATATTGCCAGCACATTCTGCTGATAAATAAGGCAATTTACAGTGGAAACATCTGTAAGAAAGATACTTTTACTGTTGTTTTTGCTGTAAATTAATTCTTTCTAACTTTCCCCCCTCCCTGCACCATATTGCTAGCACATTATGCTGTAAATCAACAGTTTTTTCTTACCGTGTGCTGTAACAGTGTTCCATTCCCTACCATCGGTTACTATAATAATTTCATAAAATTTCTTTGGAATAGCTTTAGCTAAGGAACACCATGGTGGCTTTTAAATTTTTATTGACATTTCGACGCTGAATTAAAACGGATATCGCAATTACGGGCTGTTAATTTCGCGGCGGTAGACACTTTCTTCTAACCAATCAAAGTTGAGCAACGCCGCGATCGTAGTCGGCAGCCAATTTTGGCGTAATTCTGTTTGTACGAAGGATTATCGAATTCAATATTCGAATGTTTTTCGAATCTACTGTCTGTCTACTGTTGTGTGTTGTGTTGTCTGTTCTGTTGTGTATTTGGCCGTGAAATCGAAATGAAGGTGATTATTATGTTAGATTTTGATACAGCAGATGAATTTGCAGTTATCTGTGCATGCCATGCCATGACTTTTAATTGATTTTTTTTTTTTTTTAATTAGTATTTATTTTATCACAAACATACATATAGCATGAATAAATTTCTCAAACCGTGCACTGGGTAATTATTGTATAATGATGATAAACTTTTTTCCTTTGATTTTAGCTATTACAGAGCACTTTCAAATACCGGATCTAGATAGCTAACAATAATGAAACAATTCATTACTAAATTGTTTTCAATTGAAAATTAAACTAATTTCATTAAACTAGTGAACTGTCACGGTTTATTATTACTAGAGTTTTTACTCTTATATTGAAAATATGATACCTTTAAACAAAATATTTGAGTTTGAAATTTAATAGTACATTCTTATAAAAATAATTTTTTAATAGTACAAACTTTTAATTCTATTTTTTTTTTCCCTTTCTCTAACTCGGTTCTTATTTAAGATAGTCATCGTTTTAAATGATTTTTATTCTACTTTTTCCAACTTTAATAAATAATGCGCAATTTTTATACATTAAAATTGTTTTCTTATCAAATAAATAGCACAAAATTACATGTCATAAACATGATTTTTTTTTTACAATAAGTTTATTTCTCAAAATTATATAAATAATATACTTTTATATTCATTATGTATAATGATATTTTAACTACAACATACATTGTACAACAACTTTTGTACTTTATTGTGTGTGTGTGTGTGTGTATGTATATGCGTGTCATCCACACTGTTAATTATTTTGTTTACATTACAAAAATATAAATAATATTCCTATAACAACAATATGCAAAAGCATGTTATAGTACCAATATTCCATTCAATGTAGTATCATCACAATAAAAACAGACTTATTTTAACAGTGAGCATAGTGCTAATGAAATTTTATCAATAGTGTATAAAATACATGAAATAATTTTTTAAAAAGATAATTTAACAGAAAAAATTATATCTGCAACAATATATTAAGAAAAGTCAAATAAAATTTTACCTATGGTTTTACCACAAATAAAATATAAGAAAAGATAACTAAAAAATATATATATAGCTATATTATAAATATATCCTAATGTAAACATATCATTTTTGTTACTTAGATTTAACAAAATAATCATTTAAAAGAAAATTCTTTCATGTTTTACACATTAACACAAATCAGAATTGTGTTACCATTTTAATTCTTCTGCCTGCTTAATCTTTTATCCCCTCCCCAAACTTTTCTTATTTATTTAGAGAGTACAATTTATTTAACAGGTAGTAACAGTAATTTGTAAAGATATTTAACCGATTATATACAGTTGAAGGCTAATTTAAAAAAAAAAAAAATTTGAAGTCTTCTGGACTTTTTAAAACATTACGATGTAAAAAATGATGGCATTAATTACTTTCTTCTATATGTAATATAGAGAAAGTATTGGATTCGTAAAAATTTTCGACCTCGGGTTTTTGATGGATTTACACGTTTTGAGAGCTGTAGAATACGATTTGACCCTTTTTAGAAAATGTCTGTCTGTCTGTCTGTCTGTCAGTCTGTCTGTGTGTGTGTGTGTGTGACAAAATTTTGTGGCAACTGTATCTCAGGAACTACTGCACAGAATTTCATACAAATTAGTATGTAGTTGCACCTTGACATAAATTAGTGCCTATCAACTTTTGGTAAAAATTGTCTTACAGGTTGCGTTGCCATCCCGCTTTTTCTAAATTTTTAACATGGTGATATAGGACAAAATTTTGTATAAATGTGCATAAAGAGAATTATTTTTTAGTAATCATTATGAAATTTACAAGAATTATTTATAATAGAGGTAGTCAACTGGGGAAAAAAATTTGTATGCGTAGGAGCCTCGTGAACCCCCCTGGGGGGAAGTCCCCCCTCGAGGGGAGTAAATTTTCAAGATGGGTATCTTTCGAAAGGTCTCGTCAATAGCTTTAAAACGAATGGTTGAACTATAAATCTGTGATAATTTAAAACAAAGTTATCGATTTTTTTTACTTTTAACAAAAAGTAACTTAGAAAAAAAATCGTATTTTTTTTTTTTTTTTTTTTTTTTTTTTTTTTTTTAACGAAATTTAACCAGACTTGGTATTTTGTTGGCCTCTGACATGATCTGGGGCTGATTAGATTTGGGGATCAATCACTCAACAGGTGGTGCTGTGATCGTATTTTTTCTAAATTTTTAACATGGCAGTATGGGACAAAATTTCGTATAAATGTACATAATGGGAGTTATTCTTAACCTGTGATTGTGAAATTAATATGAATTATTGATAATAGTAGTAGTTAATTAGGAAAAAAATCTCGGTCATCGCTTCCCCCCCCAGGGGAAAGTACTCCCCGGGGGGGGGGGGTAAATTTTCAAGATGGGTATTTTTCGAAAGGTCTCGTCAATATCTTTAAAACGAATGGTTGAACTATAAATATGTGATAATTTAAAACAAAGTTATCGATTTTTTTTTTTTTTTTTTTTTTTTTTTTAACGAAAGAAAACTTTGAAAAAAAATCGTATTTTTTTTTTTTTTTTTTTTTTTTTTTTTTTTATATATATATTGTTACTGCGTGAATTTGTATAGGAAAATATAGAAGAAAGTCTTGTGGTGGCCACAGCATACTAGTTTTTAAATGTCATGTGAATTGGTGTTAAATGATATCAACTAGTATGAGGGTTGAATAATAAAGAATAATAAATTTTACCTTTTTGCTGGTCTAATTTAATTTCACTCCTCTGATCAGTGTTGCAAAATTTAGGGACTTTTTTGTTCAGTATTCACCAATAAGTTTTAAATATAATGATTGCCTAATCACTTTGAAGGTTATTCGTCCATTATCAAATATCACTCCTTAAAATTATTGGTGGTAGTTGAATAAAAGAGTCCCTAAATTTGGCAACACAATTTAGAGCATTAGGGCCGGCAAAGGGATAAATATGTTCAATAAATGTATAAAGTACAATTAGCATATACATTGATCCAGTGGTAGTCAACTCTGTCCCTACCGTCCACTACCGGACAATGGTTGACTACCCCAACATTAATCAATATGTCATAGAACACTAAATATGCACAAGTAACACACCAGTCATTAAAGGGACTCTCTACTTATTGTCTCCAAAAGCCAAAGCCGATGTTATTCTATGGGGGATTTTGCCCCATTATAACTCATTAACTAGTACATATTTTTAAATTTCGTTTTCACTTTAAAAAAATTCACATCTGCTAAAAAATTTATCACTTTCTAAAAATTTATTTTTTTAATTTTTAAGCTCAAAAATGAAAAATTTCACTTTGTGAAAATTCGCAATTTGCAACGTCAAGCTAATGTATTAAAAAGAATAAGTTTTAGAAAGCGATAAATTGTTTAATAGTTGTGAAGTTTCCGAATGGGAAAACGGAATTTAAAAATATGTATTAATTAATAAGTTATAATGGGGCGAAATTCTCCATAGAATAACATTGGCTCTGGCTTAAAGGGACGATAAGTAGAGAGGCCTCTTAAGCTCTGCTTTCTTTAAAGATACATAAACAATTAAAAATCAGCATATATAGTTTCGCTCATCACTGACTGACTCACTCCGTCATGCTTAAAAAGGCTAAGAGATTTACTTGGACTCTATGTGTGAACACAAGTTGCCACCTAAAATTCATACTTTAGTTAATTTTAAAAAATCTAATAGTACCATCGATAAGCTCTTTAATCTAACGGATTCAGAAAAATAACCCCTTTCATTTGGTACCTTATTTGTAATGCATTTTTGATTAGATTTTTTTAAATTAATTAAATAAACATTAATATGAAAATAAACATTTAAATTTTTAATTGTTGCCATTTTTTTTTTTTTTTCCCAGCATAAAATGAAATATGCTTTCACATGAAAAAAAAAAATTATAAAATATTAAATTTGCTCATATGAAAAAATGACGTCTATAAAATAATAAAAATTTTAAATGTAATGAAGAGATCAAGTGCGAAAATTTCGTACGGACTTGCTGGCAAATGAATTATTTGAAGTGAGAAATAAATAAAATAAAATTATCATTTTTCAACAGGTGTCTTAGTCGCCCTACAATTAACTAATAAATAAATGTCAAACATAATTTGTGTATTTATTTACTGTTGTTTATTAAAGATTTATTTAAAATCAAGGTATAGAAAAATATCAATTAATTTAATGAAATATTTTGTCATGTTTTACCAATTATACCTATAAACTTACATGAGGAATATTTAAAATATTTTTTAAGCTACATAAACAATTTCATTCAATTAAAGCATATAATTTTAATATTCAAAAGAAAAAATGAATATTTAAATTAGTGATTTTCTCTATATATTAAAAAAAGTTACTGTTGCTGGCATTACACTTGTCTGCGATCTCATCTCCTTGCAGAGGGCAGGGAATAATTCTCTGCGTCATGAGAGTTATCAATGTGTGCAGAATACTCCAAGAAAGACATTTCCGTCAGTTAGAAATGTCTATCATCTTAATTAATGAAGTTATTAATTAAAGACATTGAGTTCATAAAGGTACTTTATTTGCCATTTTACAAAAAGTTTCTGAAATCGTTGTTCTTTCAATCTTATTACATCATTTTCCTTTTCCACATGAAAATTAAAATATGATCTATGGTGTAAACAACAATAATAATAATAATAATAAATGTCTTTTTTTCCCCCAAATTCTTATGCACTCGC
The DNA here is from genome assembly GCA_963930645.1 of Salticus scenicus. Taxonomy (NCBI): domain Eukaryota; kingdom Metazoa; phylum Arthropoda; class Arachnida; order Araneae; family Salticidae; genus Salticus; species Salticus scenicus. The sequence goes on from OZ005653.1 coordinate 105,308,824, forward strand.
TCTCATCTGCAACAGTAAGTTTGTGAATTTTCTGGAATGGTAAGTTTGTGAATTTCTTGTTTAAAATTTCGTTTGAAAGTGATAGCAGCCGCAAAACCGTTAAAAGGGCCAGATAAAATAGAAGTAACTGTCTGATTTTTTCAGAATTGGTACCATCAGATAGGAGAAATTTTTCTTAATCCAGGAATACAATTTGCTAATCGATGCGATAATTAGATTTCTTTTAACTAACTAAATTAATATTTTTAATGGCAACAATTGATTTTTCAATGTATCATCCGAGACAAATGTCTAAGAAAATAAATTAACCCTCGCTTTCCCAAGATGGGGTCATTTTGACCCCATTTTGAAGTTGAAATTTAGTTGTCCTCCTCATTGTAAAAGTGCACTAATTCGCCAGAGATAGCAAACGTAACTACTGGAATGTTGCAACTTTTAAACGATACAAAAGGTGCGGTGCTGGTGATTTTCGCCAAACGTGCCAAGCGGCACCTGAAAGCAATTTTTCTGCTGTAACGCCTTGATCTTGGTAAAGCGAGGGTTAAACAAAATCCTTTGGCGTTAAAATTATCATATGAGGTAAATAAATAAATCTAAGTTACAAATTAGCTTTTAATCTATTAAATCTACTAGTTAGTTGTAGGGCAACTAAAGCAGCCGTTGAAAAATGATCATTTCACTTATTTTTCACTCCAAATAATTTATTTGCAAACAAGCCTATGCAAAATTTTCGCACTGTATTTATTTCTTTGTTACCTTTAAATTTATTTTAAAGTCATAAAGACGTCATTTTTTCATATGCATGAGATTTAGAGAAAGACGATAGAGATAAATTTTAGATAAAGACGTCATTTTTTTAAATATGCATTTCATATTTATCATTAATATTTTATAATTTTTTTTCATGTAAAAGTAAAAGCATATTTCATTTTATGCTTAAAAAAAAAAAAAAAATCTTGTAATTTTTTTTGGCAGCAATTAAAAAATTAGTAAATGTCTATTTTAAAGCTATTACCAGGTTATTATTTTCATATTTTAATTAATTTTAGGAAATCTAACCAAAAATTCGCTACAAATAAGGTACCAAATGAAAGGGATGATTTTTCTGAATCAGTCGGATTAAACAGCTTATCGATCGGACAGTTAGATTTTTTAAAATTGACTAAAGTATGAAAATGAGGTGGCAACTTGCGTTCACACACAGACAGGGTCCAAGGAAATCTCTTAGTCTTTTGAAGCGTGACAGAGTCAGTCAGTCAGTGATAAACATAACTCTATATGTTGATTGTTGTCGCCAATAAAGTTTGCTTGGCAAGATTTTGTAATGTTAATAACTGTCGAAGCAAAATTAGAAGATGAGTTTATATATGAGTCAACTTATAAATGAGTTTGAATTTGACTTTTATTTTTTTTATGCCAAAATATATTCAAAGTATTTTAAAATAAATAATAATTAAAAAAAAAAGTATGCAATTCACTTTAATACCTTCACCAAAATACAATAAAATTTGCAAAATCATAACTTCGAAAAGATTTATGTGATACAATATATTAAGAGTTTGGGTTTTAATTTTTTTATTATTATTATTAGTGTATCATTTCTACTTTTAGAAAATTAATTTTCTTACTGGCAACTTTTTATGTTGTTCATATTTTTTTTGTGTTCTTTTCACGAATACGGAAATAATGTTATGTCTGTATAATTAACTGTGGCGTTTCATTTTGTCTTTAAAGTATATTTATCTTTTTTATTTAAAAACATATTTTAAAATACTTTGAATATACATTTAGAAAGATTGGAGTGTAAAGGTTGATTTTTATACCAACTATGTGAAAAATACCAGAGCCAGGAATCAAACCCGGGTTCTCCGCTTAATGCGCGGATGCTCTGCTACTGAGCTACACTGGCTGATAACCATCTTGGCATTTCTCACATAGTTGGTATAAAAAATCAACCTTTACACTCCAATCTTTCTAAATGAATATTCATGGTTGATGTATCATTCAATATATATTTCTAATTACTTTGGATATATTTTGGCATAAAAATATATTTTAGATTCAAATTCGAACTCATTTATAAATGACAGAAAACATTACAGAATTAGACATTTGGATAGAATGTGCTTTAGCCCACTGCTTGTTGTCTTGTTTACAATCAGCGATAAAGATGCCAAACTCGGCAACCTCAATGTTTATCAGTTGTTGAATGATCGATATACAAAATGTGGCAATCTCATCTTGCTAAATTCGCGATTTTTGGAAAAGTTGCCAAGCAGTACCCTAAAGCACATTTTTACCATTTTTCCAAATTAAAACAATTATATATATATATATTTTTTTTTCTTTTCAGATGTTTTCCATTGTGTAAAATTATTATCTAGCTGTACATTAAAAATATACAGAGTATTAAATAATACCCTAATTAATTTAAAAATGCAATAGTAAAAAGTATGGGCATTAGAAAAAAAAATAGGTAATAGTTTTTTTTTTTTTTTTTTTTTTTTTTTAACAAGCAATTATACCAAAAAATGCATTGCCAAATAGTCTAGTTATTACAAATTTATTTAGATTCTGAAAAAAAAAAAAAAAAAAAAAAAAAAAAAAAAAAAAAACATTGCTGACTTTTAGCATAATATTTCATAAAATAAATAAATAAAATAATAATGATAATAATAAAGGTATTAAATATTATGTATTTCATCTTGACGCTGAATATGGGGATTTCTATAACTTTTTTTTTCTTTTGTCTTGAGTTATGCACTATTAATATTCAGTGAAAGACAAAGAGGAGAATAGGCGGACAAAGTGTCGCAGGGATTAATAGGTAAAGCTTGTCGGGGAGAAGCAAGTTCTCCCTTGAGGGTTGGTGAGCGAAGCGAGCAGGGTGCAGAGCCCCATAGTTATTGAAAAAGTTCAATTGATTTAAATCACTACAACCCTGATTGACTAAATGTTAAGAACTATTTCTAAATAGTTTTATTTAAATAAGATATAAGGAACAAGTGAAATCTATTTAATTATGAAGTTTTTCTAATTATCTGTATTAATTTTATAAGACAAGCATATACAGGGTGTTTCATAAGTGTGGATACACCAAAATATTTCGAAAGGAATGCGAATTTGCCGATACAATTTTTTTTTTTTTTTTTTAAATAGAAACCCTACTTTTTCTTCGCAGAATCATGTTAAGCAGAAAAAATCTGTTTAAAATCATGTACTGCTCTTTTATTTTGCAGCGCAGGTGCTGTTTTTATGTTGCAATAAAAAATTGGGAAAGCCCAAAATATCTTGATAACAAATCAATTTCTGCTGAATACATTGATTTCAAAACTTTCATGCATTTGAATGATCTGTCACATGATGTATCATGAATGGGTTCCTGTAGGACCCACGTGACACAAATTCAATTTTTTCAAATAAAAACCATACATTTTTTTCACAGGATCATGTTAAGTGGAAAAAATCTGTTTTAAATTATGTATTGCTTTTTTTTTTCTTTTTTTTGTGTGTGTGTGTTGCAGAGTAGAGGGCCCCCGATTCTTATGTTGCAATAAAAAAATCAGATATCTCAATAAAAATCAAGTTTGCTGAACACATTGATTTCAAAAGTTTCATGCATTCAAATGATTTATCAAATGAAGTATCATAAATGGGCCCCACGTGACACAAACTCAATAATTTTAAAGGAAAACCACACTTTCTCTTTACAGAATCGTGTTAAACGGAAAAAAATCTGTATTATTCTTTTTTTTTATGAATAGGGGTCCTAAAACTTATGTTGTCATAAAAAAACTGAAAATCCTAAAATATCTCAATAAAAAAGCGATTTTGCTCAAAACCAATGATTATGAAAATGTTGTACATCCAAATGATCTCTCAGATAAGGTATCATAGGTGGGGTTTGAATTTATATATATATATATTTCTTACAACATACGATTCAGGGCCCCGGGACCCCCCTACTCTGAAAAATAAAAAAAAAAAAAAAAAACAATACATGAATTGAAACTTTTTTTTCTCTTAACATGATTCTGGGAAGAAAAACTATGGTATCTATTTGAAAAAATTGAGTTTGCGTCACATAGGCACTCTGGGGGCCCCATGGTCCATCCTATGATACAAAATGCTTTTGTATTCATTGTGCTCAGCGAAATTTCTTCTTTATTGAGATACTTTAGGGTTTCTAAGTTTTTTAATGGAACTGAGCGGGAGTTTAATAAGGTCATTCAAGGATCGCAAACCAGCTGGTTGTTGAATTTTCAAAGGTGGATTGCACAGTAAATGAATGGCTCTTTTAAGTCATAAAATAAGGGTGCAGCCGAGCAAGTATTTGCTACAGTCAGAAGTTCAATAACGATTGATAATAAAAGAATGTGAAGAAAAAAATATAAAAAATTAGGCCTTTGACGGTTGATTTTCAACCTGACACCTGGAGTCTCATTCATAGCTTCATTGTGTAGGGGTTTAGTTGTTTTCCAGGTGCCGGCCCCTTCCCTACACTAGGCTATGAATTCTTCGACCGCAACAAACTATATAGATGTTTACATACTCTTTCAAATTATTAAGAACTTAAAAATAAAGTCTTTTATCTTGTAAGCGAAATGTATGATAATTATAATATATTTTTACATGTATAATAATTTTTTATTATAACTTCTGATCCTACTCTAAATAGTTTATGTTATTATAGCTGTTAATATTTTTTTTACTTTTTAAGAACATTATCTTAAAAGAGAAAAAAAAAATACTTAACATAATCGAGTTGGACATCAAATTAAATCAATAAAATTCTCTTTAAAATGAGTAGTCAGAAACTTCTCGTTATCTCTTATAGAAATTGAGAATGCGTTTATTTAAGCCAAAAAAAAAAAAAATGTTGATTTTTCAAAAAAATAAATAAAAGAAAATTTAAAAAAAAATATCTTTTCATTTATTATAAGAAGGATGATTCCTGAATGTTTAATTGAAAATTTCAGTACACAGGTTGAAGATTAAAAATTGCATGATTTGGCATGGAATGACTCATTTCCTAATATAAAAGTTTTAACACATTTTAGCACAAAATAGTTCGTCATTAACCTTAAATAAATTCAATAGATTTTACAGATAATATTTTTAACAGGACTTTGCACAATACTTTTAAAGAATAATTTTCTGCAAAATAACCTTTATGGATATTGCATTAAAAATATAAATAAAATACCACATAATAAATTTATAATTAAACTTATTTTTATTGTTTATCATGCATTTCAATTTATTTTATAAAATAAATAATAATTACAATAAACCAATCTAAATATAACCTGTTCATCTAGTATTTAAATTAACAGCATTCAGCTTCTAAATATGCTACAGATATGTAAAATTAATATTTACAAATAGATCATTAAAGGGCAAACTTTTGACAACATTGTTATTGTTACATTATTATTATTTATTTTTTTATTTCCCAAGATTAAAAGCCTTAATAAAATCAATTATAAAACTATTTTTTCTTTTTTTACTATCAAAGGATATACAAAATTAAACAGTTAGGTAAATGTTCAGAATACTATGTAAAAGTATTCTGGACATCAAGCAACATACTCAAGCAGTTTCTTTTCCATAATCTGTATATACAAAAAGCAGCATAACATTTTCAAGCAATGTGAGTAAATTATAAATACATTTAATAAACTATTAATTATTTTTTCTTTTAACACAGCCAGCTATTAGGCATAAAGTTTTTATTCAATGATACTTATCTGCATTCATTAATTTGAACTGTTTATAGTAGCTAGGCCTAAAAATAATCTATAAAATGACTTACTAGGGATTTAATAAGACATTTATCCTTAAATTACAAAGTAATTTAATGTAAAAATGTATTCTGTTTGGAAAAATCAATGTGCTTCTCATTTATACTAAACTCATTACCATTTTACTTAATAGCTTATTAAAAAATCAAAGCAAGATCATAAAAAATATAAGTATTTAATGTTAAATTTCATTAAGATAAAAAAGAAACTTCAATGTATTATTTTAACACAGCTTTAAATATATATAAAAAAAATGTCCATTTTAAAAATAACGTTGGCTTATTTTGCATACGATTATAGGATAAAATAATAACTTTTACCCTTTTTTTAAAAAGGATCAATTCATTAAGAGTTTTTAGTGAAATTAATGTCACAATAAAGTTATATCAGAGTCAAAGAGCTAGTAATAGGCTATCAGGACACATATTATTAAATTTCAAACTATTAATTGAATAAAAAGTCACAGTATTTACAACATGTTAGTAATTAACTGACATGTGTAAATTTCTTAAATATTCTAATATGAAAGCACATGGACATCCATTAGGGCATTTTTCATAAAACAATTTATATAAGTTGAAATTAAACTTCACACTACTCCAAGAATTAAGAAGATTTTGTTTTTGAATTATTGATAGTTGTGTTCAGTTTAATATTTTCATGAAATTGCCCTATTACGACTCAACAGGTATAGAGTAAAATGAAATTAATAAAAATCAGGCAAATTTTGGATTATATATAAAAGAAAAAGAAAATAAAAAGTAAAATATATGCTCTCTACTTATTCCGAAATTACTTTTATGTAAAACTAATAAAAATACAATTATTTTTCATTTAAAAAGTTGTTAATATATTTTGTTTGTTTACAATAAATTTTGGTGAGTATTATACAACATTAGATGATTAAAACATGAATAAATATATGTAGCCTTAAAGTTACAGCAATGAAACTTATGAAACATATTGATGAGATTCATAGTACCTATCAAAATATAAAGTTTAGAAATATGCTTACAAATAGGTAAAAAATATATTACATCAATTGTTAAAGGGGGGGGGGGGGGGGAATCTCAATCAGACTACACAAATGTAACTTTGACAAAATATTCTGAGAATCGTTTAACAATAAGAGAAAATAATGTTAATCGTGACTCACAATATAACATTATGAAAATATATTCAAAGCACGTTAGCAAATAAATTATAAATTTGTTATTCAGAAAACAATAACCATATAATGCAACGGATTATATTATCACACACGTGAGTGTATCTAAATTTTTTTCAAAATATAGAGGTAGTTTTAATTTTGTAAATAATTTATTAAATCCATTGACAATTTTGATGCAAAATTACAACTTTTTTCCCTGCACATATAATGATACTTCTCTCAATTTTACGGTAAGGCTTTTTAACTTAGTAAATTTATTGATTTAAACGAAAAAATACCATTAACAAAAACATTTTTTCGCAATTTAACATTACATTACAATAACAAATCTGCAAAATCGAATTCAATTCGAATTCGAACAAACTTGGCGTTTTAGCGTTTGGCACAGTTAAATTTCGGGAAATCGCCAAGACCGGTGACGAATTGAGATATTGAGCTTTGATTGGTTGGAGAAAGTGTCTACCGCCGCGAAATTAACAGCTCGTATCGCAATTGCGTAGGAAAAGACCTTGACGAATAACCTCCGTGCTCATCCGGTGCCAAATTTCAAAAAAAAAAAAAAAATGGTTCTATGCTGAAGATCTTCTATTTCTTTAGAATGATTTTCCACTTTTTTTTCTTTTAATTATTAAAAATAAAAATACATGTTTATTTATTTATTATTATTTTGACATAAAAAAAATATATTCACTTTAGTTTTTTTTTTTTTTTTTTTTGGCAATTAACGCATTTTTTTTCTTTAAATTACATTTAAATTTAAAAATGGATATTTTGCTTATTAATTTTGAATCAATTATCCAATTAAACTAAAAAAAAGAATATAGCGTTTGCTACTTTTTGTCCTCATTAATAAGTGTAACAATTTTTGATAATATCTAATAATCCGAACAAATACAATCACAAACTTTCAGCCTTATATAAGTTAAACAAAAGCAAAAATGTTTGCATGATTAGCTAAGATAAAATGCAATAAATGGCGTTAACGCAAAATCTCTGTCTAAAAGAAATATTCCTGTAATAGTAAAAAGTTATTCACAATTGAAAAAGAAATATTTTTTAAACCTTATAAATTAATCAAAATAACGGAGTTTTCATTACCTTTCGGCTATTCAAATCCAATTCTTATGATTAAATAGCATATTTTTATGATTATTTTGCAAGTCCATCGGGTAGAGATCAGCTCGGGTACATCATTCTAATCCGTATCATCTAGTCTATCTATTCAAAATCATTCGGATCACAATTACCAAAGCATGATATACAGATAACCTATTTAATCTAAGATTTTGATAAAAACTCTTTTATTTTGTTTTGGAATTTTTAACTTATTGAAATTCGGCTTTTTTCATGCCCTTAAATCATGACTTTTATTGACTAATCTATTATTTCTTAAAAGTTTCTTAAAGGTTAAAAAATGGTTCAGATAAATACGCCCAATATTAATTAATCGCCAACAAATATTTTTATTGCATATACCTGTATCTGTACTGTAAGAAACAACGGTAGATTTTACAGAGGAATGTGTTGCAAGGATAGGTGGCAGCACATTCTATTGTAAAAACAACCGTTATTTTTTACAGAGTATCATCTTTAATTAGTTGATAATGGAGGGTGAATGTTTTGTAGAGAATCATCTTTTGTAATTCGAAATCTGTTTAATGGATTGTGCGTTCTTTGAGCCATGGCTTTGAATAAATTAACAAGACAATCTTTGTCCTCACGTATCTGACTTAATATTCTTAAATTTTTATCTACGTTGTATCCACACACACACACATATATATATATATATATATATATTTATATGTATTACAGAAGACTGTAAATATGCATGCATATAGGCTCCCTATAAATATGCGCTCTCTATAAATATGTATACCGAGTGCATAGAAAAAAATTAAGAGTTCTTCTATTTACAGAAATGGTGGTTTTTGGCATTTTGTTTGCATAAATATATTAAAAGAGCTCACAAATGTATGAAAGGTTTATCATGAAAAACGGCAGTTTTTCTAGTGACGCAAGCGCAAAAACCAAACGAACGCCACGACACTCAGCGGAAACGGAAAAACGAACGAAACTGCGACACTTATATATACAGGAATTTTAAGATCAAAGTAACCGCTGAAAGCCGACACTTAATATCTCAGGAAATATGGGAGGTTATGTTCTGATATTTTCAAAATAGACTTTCACCTTCTGTCTGATCCTACCCTGAAATCGCTACATTTCTGCGTGATATATATTTCGAGATATGAATTGGCTCATTTAAGCTATAAATGGGCGGCCTAATGTGTAAGAATTTTTTCTCGAATATGGCTCGAGCGAATTTAGTTTAATTGATATATGATATTAATCGCTTTTATCTGATGTGCCTGACATCTCCCTTTTCCCTAGGAAAACTCTTGTTTTTTATATAACTCAGTTTAAAAATCGAACTATTTTTTACTCCGAAAATACCGTGATGCGGCAGTTTCGCGGACGAATTTCTTCTCTTCCATCTGAAATACTGAATATCAAATAATCGTTTTGGCTCCATCTATCGGGGAGCGTCAAAAATAAACACAAAAAATAAAAAAATAAAAATATTTTTCTTTTTTTAATATCTATATTAAATGAGTTATTTATTTAGGTACTTGTATTTTATATGACATTTGTTTATCAAAAATATTCTTTGTATTTACATTGCTTTCATGCTGATACGTAGTTAACTTTCAAAATTGGTTCTATTTTAAAAGGTGATTGCAACAACAACAATTTTTTCTTTTATTTTCATAAAAATGACAAATAATATGATAATCATATGCAAATATTTGTAATTTTTTAAAAATTAGGTGATAAATCACTTAAACTACGGATTGAAAAAATTCTTAAAACAGATTAAAAACTATTAAAATTTTAAATTTTAAAACATTTCACGTGTATAAATAATATAAAAGGTAACAAAACCACTTTAAAACACGTATATACAATATTTTTATTAAAAACTACACAAAGCTTTTCGCTATCATAATAATAGCATCATCAGGTGTAATTACGTTACATAGAAACTAGCAATATATAAAAAAAGAAGTTCAAATGGTTTAAAGTTACGGTTACAATAAAAATTTTAATTTACAGTTACAATACAAATTATTATTTTCAGTATTTTTTTTTTTTTTTTGTCTATGAGCACAACGCATTACTACATTGGGCAAACACGTCGCACACTTAAAACAAGAATTACTGAACACATTCGTAATGTTAAAGAGGAAAATAGTTCAATTCTAGTAGACTTTCTGTACGAACACCCTAATGCTATTCCTATGTGGACCCAGTCCGAAATTATTGCAGCCCCTCGAGACTTTCAAGACCTGCTAATAACAGAAGCCGTAAATATTATCAAATACAATAATGTTATTAACTCCAAGGACGCTGCTTCACTTCCTAAAATTTGGCACGCGTTGTGCTCATAGACAAAAAAAAAAAAATACTGAAAATAATAATTTTTATTGTAACTGTAAATTAAAATTTTTATTGTAACCGTAACTTTAAACCATTTGAACTTCTTTATTTATATATAGCTAGTTTCTATGTAACGTAATTACACCTGATGATGCTATTATTATGATAGCGAAAAGCTTTGTGTAGTTTTTAATAAAAATATTGTATATACGTGTTTTAAAGTGGTTTTGTTACCTTTTATCTTAAAACAGAATTTGAAAATAATTAATTTGCTCATTAAGTTTCTAGTATATATATAATATATAAATTACAAAATGTTAAGCTATAATAAAATTTTGAATAGATTAAGATTTTTTTTTTTTTTAATTAAATTCATAACAAGCTATACTACTTAAATATTTACCAGTATAAAATTTTCACTTTTTAAAGATTTTTCTATTATTATTTATTTTTCTCTTTTAAATCAAATCTATACCTAAAAAATTATAATAAGAAATAAATATAAATAAGAAATTTTTGTCATTTTTAAAATGTACTATATTATGCCTTTGTAATGTTGCATGTGTCCATCTTTTTTATCACTTTTTATAAAATTTTGAAATTTTATTTAGTTTGTTATTTTGTTCGAGTATGACCTATAAAACAACACTTTTAATACAGTGTTATAAATCATTACCATGCTCCTTTAATTTTGCGTTTTGATCATTAACCCCTAAAAAGTAATGATATCAATACAAAAAACCCTTAACGGGTTAAAAGTTTGTGACGCAGCACTGTACTTTATGGCTATAAGAATTAGAAATACGGGTCTTAAAAATAATGATATCAAATTTTCAGTGACGCTTTGATATTAATTAAATTATACATAGATTTTCTTATTTCAATTTGCTTTTTCCTTTTATTTATATTTACAGTGTAAACGTTATTTTCAACATAAAATAATATATAGCATTTACTCATTGATACCTTTCCATTCACATCTCTTATACTATGAAAGCATGTGTTTTAAAAGAAATTATATGAAATTCCAGTAACGCAGTGGTGTTACATTAAGTGATTTGTTTTTAAATTTCTCTGCAATTATTTTGTTTTGCATATTAAAGTATATGTGCACATTGAAATATTGCTTTTAATTTTCAAATACGCTGTCAAATATATCACTTTCATTAAGCTTATATTATGTACTGAAATATATTTATTTCAATGAATTATTCTATCTTTTGCGTCACGCCATCCAAAACTGTAAGTAAAATATATGGAAATGTTTACTTTGTGTCATTTCATCCAAATAAATTGAAAATGCATGCAAATAGATATCGTGATGCAAAGAAAAAACTGTGAAATTTTTTTCAGTTTTGGATGGCGTGACGCAAAAGATAGAATAATTCATTGAAATAAATATATTTCAGTACATAATATAAGCTTAATGAAAGTGATATATTTGACAGCGTATTTGAAACTTAAAAGCAATATTTCAATGTGCACATATACTTTAATATGCAAAACAAAATAATTGCAGAGAAATTTAAAAACAAATCACTTAATGTAACACCACTGCGTTACTGGAATTTCATATAATTTCTTTTAAAACACATGCTTTCATAGTATAAGAGATGTGAATGGAAAGGTATCAATGAGTAAATGCTATATATTATTTTATGTTGAAAATAACGTTTACACTGTAAATATAAATAAAAGGAAAAAGCAAATTGAAATAAGAAAATCTATGTATAATTTAATTAATATCAAAGCGTCACTGAAAATTTGATATCATTATTTTTAAGACCCGTATTTCTAATTCTTATAGCCATAAAGTACAGTGCTGCGTCACAAACTTTTAACCCGTTAAGGGTTTTTTGTATTGATATATATACATATATATATATTAAACTTAATGAAAGAGTTTTAAAAACTATTTAACATCTAATATTATCTCTAAGTTAATTTGTAGATTTGTTTTACAATTTAAAGTGACATTTCTTATATAGTGCATACAGAAAACTTAATAGACAGAAAACTTAAAATGAAAAAAAGAAAAAAAAAGAATTTATAATTAACCCCCAAAGAAATTTAGACCATCATCAGGAAAAACACTTCATTCAGGTTAGAACCAGTAAGATGTTTCTTTACCTTGCTTGCCATTTATGATGGTTTCGTTACTTAAAAATTTCTACCTGCGTTTTAACACTTTGGAACAAGGTTGAAAAATGTTAATAACTTCAGTTTGTCAGTCTGACAGTCCGAGCTCTATCTCCCGTGAATATTCATTGAAATTTTTGAAACTGATATAAGTAAAGTTCACTATCGGATATTTTAAATTGAAAATGGAATAAATCAAAGGTTTTTGTACAGGAACACCCAAAAAATTTCCCAAGCATTGTGTTCTATGAAAGTTATTTCTACACTCCTTCTCATATTTATAAGGATACTTTATATTTTGAAATAACTAATGTAAAAATAATGTGAACAAGATTATACTAAGTGCACATAATATATATAGTATTCTAAAAACAAACACTGCTATAATTTTTTTAATATGAAACAAAATTAATAAAAAATAATGCAAAATATTTTTTTCTCCATGTTTTTAGATGTTCATAATTATAGGGACAATCCAGATTTTTTCGTTTCATTTAACTTACTAGAGGATAAATTACAGTTGACATGCGGATATGTTAACTACTGGGCTAGATTAATCCATATATAAGCCTTCAATTTTTCTTGGATGGACATTACTGATAATTCCTCGAAAAAAAGAACGTTCAAGTAGTGAAGTATGATAAATGTGTTTTTTAAGTGGAAGGATAATTTCAATCCGATGAATTTCTAATGAAATTTGAAGGTCTAAAATTGCTGAAGGAAATGTGATCAAACGTTGAACTGATGGTTCGATAGAAGAGAGATCTGAGGCAAAATCAGAGTTGTTTTACAGAGATCGAAGACTCATAATTCCTCTTACTGTTGTACTCATAATGACTGCTGCTGAATTTGCTCGTAATTTTTAACGAAAGGTTAGGGTCCACATTTATGCATGTTTAAAATAATATTATGTTTAAATGAATACAAAACCTGTAATAATCAATCAGCATTTAATGGGGGAAAGAACGTCTGTGTTAAGGTTGAATAAAGATAATATTAAATGGTAAAATGCTGCATTTTCAGATGAAAAACATTTTATTCTTGATTAACCAAATGGTTTTAACAGTTAATGGCACGATCTGAAGATAGCGAAAGACAGAGCAGAATTTTTAAAGGCAGATATGAATTGGGCATTTTAAAGGTGGATCTATGGTGCTCTGGGGCGCTGCTTCTACTGAAGGCAGAATGAATTTAGTAAGTTTTTCTATTACTATGAACATCAAGAGAATATCCGCAAATTTTAAACGTGGGATTATCAGATTTTTGTTAGATTTTGGGGGGGGTAATAATATTTTTTTCAATAAGACTTCCTTTTTTGCTCCACTTCTAGAGCAATAAGAAATAGTTTGAAGAAAAAACTTGTGTATTATTGCCTTTCCCGTGGCCTAAAAGTTGAAAAAAACTTAACTTATCATATTTGAAAAATGCATGCAAGTGAAAACCAATTTTAAATAGTTTAAATGTATTCAGAATATCATCTATGCTGTATGAAATGGTAGTGAAACTGAATATTAAAAGAAAATGTATATATATATATATATATATATATATCAGAGAGAATGTCTGACTGTTTAACCCTAAAAAGAGACCCCATAAAATATTAATTTAAAGAATAACTGAAACAAATTACTAAAATTCCAGCTGTCCGTATAATTGTGAACACCTGAAAAATCATCTTTTTACCATATTTAAAGTTTTTAAGATAGAAAAACGATAAAACTTTTTAAATATAGTCTATTAATGAAATTCAAATTAATTAAAAATATACTTGTTTAAATAATAGTGTTCAGTGTTTAGTTAATATAGAAAAACGGGCGTCCTTATAATTATGAGAAGGAGTGTATCAATCATATTTTAATAATATACTTTACCCAACCATTAATGAAATTGAACTATGTTATTCAAGTTTTTTACTAGATGTTTTTTATTGTAAATGGAGTAATTACCACGAATAATTTGTGGACAATCATACTCTCAAGTATTCCAAAGCATTGGAATGTTCAATGAGAGATATTTTTATAAACCATATTTAAATGCATCAACGCAAATTCTAATGCAATTGAAATATGTTATTTATATGCCCCAAAAAATTATTTTTATAGAATATACTATGGTTTATCAGCATTAAAATTTACTTAGCCAAGCAAAAATAATCAGTTACATTATTGTTGAAAAATTGCTTGAATTGCCTTTCCTTTTATATTAAGTGCTTTAAATACATTATAATATTTTTTAGAATGAATATGATTTTAATTAATTTATCGGCACCTTCATCGTCAGTATATATTTTCAGAATTTCTCAAAAATAGTATGGTTAATCAAGTTCACTACGGAATAACCCCCACTTAAAATGACATCAATAGGCCTTGTGTAACAAGTTTGTATACAGGTTTGTATACTCCCTTCGATCCCCTCCCCTCAATAAAATGTAAGTAAATAAAACAAAGAATTGAATTTATTGAAAGACACTTTTAGAAATCACGTTTATTTAACTTTCTACTGCAAAATCCTAACGATTTATACATGTTTTTCTAATATGCTAAAATAATGTTTTCTATAGAATATGATATGCTTAGCATTCAGATTTACAGAGCTACACTAAAGAATTCAGATACATTAAAGACAGCAATTTAAAATTACTGAAATTACAATTTCTTTTATTTTAAGCATTTTCTTAATTTTCCATCTATATTTAAAAGTGATTAGGAATTCAATTAATCTATACGCCCGATTCTCTTCCTTTTGTCTGTCTGTTGTGTGATAACTTAAGCAAGGAACACTGAAGTTTAAACAATGCAACTACTACGTATTTTTGGAAAGTGTTTGTAATGAATATAAACGGCATGATTTTTTGTTCTTGTTCGATATGCTTTCACTTCAAATTTTGTTTACGTATCTCCTATTTCCCTACATTTTTTTCGCATCATGCAGTAAATGTACTACGTAAATTGTTGACACCAAAATAATTATATCATTAAATATTTGATTTTAACCTTCGAAATAACATTCCTTTTTAATATATATTCATGCCGTTGGGAGCCTCTCTTTTTCTTCTTCTAATTATTACAATTATTATTTTTTTTCTGTTAGTCTTTGATTATGTTTGCTATATATGATCTAATCCACCAATATTTCAGAAACAATTTGAATTAACTCATATTAAACATATTCCGCCTAGTATAAGGCTTTATCTCCATCCGAAGGTCTTTGTTCAACATTTCTCGTCTTCTTTCACAATGTGTGATTATTGTAATAATAAATTATTACACACACACACATGCACACACACACACACACACACACTTATATATATATATATATATATATATATATATATATATATATATATATATACATATAATGATTCCTTAAGCGTAGGAAAGCCAAGCAGCAGATGCAAGATTACCAAAACCACAAAGACCAACAAGAATGTTTTTTTTTTTTTTCTTTAATACAGGAGAAGCTTAGGAAGGTGAAAGAAATTCACGAGCGCATGAAATACACATATCCAAAGAAATCAAATTTTAACAATTAACAGCCTGCAAAACAAACGAAACAACAAACCAACTCAACAAAATCTTAACAGAAAAAATTTAAACTGAAGCGAAATTTATGAAAAAACAACCCAAGAAAGGAAAGAAGGAAGCAGGCGGCAAGACTTCTGACTTCCCTGTGGGATTAAACTAGGTTCATGACTAGCAACACTCCCCCAGCCCGCCAAGACCAGAATAGCAGTCACATGGACCAAAAAAAAAAAAGCAAAACTTCATAGCAGAAAAAGAACAATGATACCAAGAAGCAACAATGAGACTCATTGATTACTCTGCTTAAGGGCCCTCTTCACTCATCACCGCCGGGAGCCGAAGCTAATGTTATCCTATGGGAAATTTTTCTTTACAAATAACTTATTAACTAATACATATTTTTAAATTCTGTTTTCACATTCTGAAAATTCCCAGCTGTTAAATTGACGGACCTTTTTTAAAAAAATATTTTTTATATTTTATTTTGATGCTGCAAAATATGAATTTTCAAAATGTGATTTTTTTTCATTTTGCAATTTCAAAATAAAATATTAAAAATAAAAATAAAATACATTTTTAAAAAAGGTCCGTCAATTTAACAGTTGAGAGTTTTCTGATTGTGAAAACAGAATTTAAAAATATGTATCCGTTAATAAGTTATTTGTAAAGAAAATTTCCCCATAGAGTAACATTGGCTCGGGCTACCGGCGACAGTAAGTGAAGAGGGCCGTTAATAGCCTGACCTGCATTTTAATAATAGTTAACAACTCAACAATGAAGAAACTGAAAATTTAATGGAATAAAATCTCCATTCGACTCCAAAAGCAACAACTATTCAAACAACTAAAAAAAAAAAAAAAGTATGAAATGAAACTGTAAATTGCGCCTAAAAGTATAAAACAATTTCCTTCGCCAAACAACCTATAACACTACAATTAATCAAAAATTTGAAGTCGGCGACAAATTAAATAAAATGTAATACGTTTTTAAAGGTTTGTTTTTAGATCGGTAGCAACAAATGCTATTGTCTCGAATGATCCATTTTCGTGTTTCCTTTATTATTTTATCACTGCATATAATTGGTCCATTAGTAGCATCTACATAGAACAGTGAAAATTCTTCACAATGCGGTTTTTATGTTTCAAAGAAGTTAGAGTTTCGTTTGCAAATTTGGTATAAATTTGATAACTATCATCATTGGTGGCTTTTGGATTTGGCGATCAAAAATATACGCGCAAGATGTATATTTTCATAATATATATTGTACGAAGTAATGTTTCATATTCTTGATTACACTCTTAATATCCCTTATGACAATATGAGATGTGTTTTTTGAATAGAATTTGAATTTTGTATTGAATGAAGGTATCAGTTTTTATTTAATTTTGCGCCGACTTAAAAAGTTATGATTAATTGTAGTGTTATAGGTTATTTGGCGAAGGAAATTATTTTATACATTTAGGCGCAATTTACAGTTTAATTTCATAACATTTTTTTTTTTTTAGTTGTTTGAGTAGTAGTTGCTTTTGGAGTCGTTTTTTTTTTTTTTTTTTTTTTTTTTTTTTTTTTTTTTTACAAAAAGATTTTATTTTACACTTTTCAGTGAAAACTTATTCATATAGCAGAAAATCAGAAGGCGTTCGACAGCAGTTTCACAGATCACAAATTCCAAGAAAAGCGACATAACTAAAAAAAAAATGTTTTATGTCACTGAAAAGTACATGGAATGCACCCAATGTGAACAAAAAAGTTACACCTCCATCTAGAAAGTTATCCACTCCAGAAAGAGTTGGGCAGTTTTATTGAAATCAATTTATTTTTAAGTTGATTTTTCTCAAATGCAGCATTTTTAAGTTGTGTCACTTTTCTTGCCTTTATCGGATATGATCAAAAAACTATATATTGAGTGAACATACGTTAAATTAAAAAGACTTTAGAAATGTAAAGAACGGATACGCTGTATTCGTAACCAAAAATTCTGTTAGGAATATATATTGAACTTTAAAGTCAATACGTGTCACCCACTGCGCTGGAAATTGCGCAGCGTAAAGTTCAAACAAAGAGCAAAATATGCATTGCAGCTGACGGAAAGAAGTTTCAACATCGATATTTACATACTGCTTTTACCAGTGTAGCTGCATGCGTTCAGCAGTTAGAGGGAGAACAGACTTTTGTGAGCATCATGTAATTTGTTTATACCTTAATGAAATTGTAATGAAACATATTTCAGGTCAGGATCATTACGACAACAAAAAAAGTATTAAAATAAATCATCTCTAACGAAGTTATAAGCTAACAAATTACAACAACAACAACGAAAAACATGGTTTGTATTGAGAACCTCTTCCTTTATGACGTCGGTTTAAAACGTCTATGCGTTATTCGATGTGACCGCTTACAATAACCATACTTTGAATTTTACAGCATAAAAGTCACCCGCTACGCTACAACATATGCAATGTCGTTCAAGTGTGCACAAAATAGGAAATTGTGAACAAACAAATGAGAACCTTCCTTCTATTTTGAAGTCGGTTAAAAAGAAAGATTGTATATTAATACAAAATAAATGCAGCAAGCCTTCTGTTTTTTTTTCTTCGAATTAATTTCACAATCCCACCCAACCATCCAGCCAAACAACACCACCCATCCTCCGTAATCAAGCATCTGCCCACCCCTTTTGTATTGTCTTTTATTATTTTATATATATTTTTTTAAGATACGCCAAAGTAGACACATTCTTTTTTTTTAATGTACTGACAGAGACATGATTATGGATATAAAATAGAAAATACAAAGTGTTTAGGAAAACCCATTTTAGCAGTGGCTGTGATCAGTTTATTAATATTCTTGTTTTTATACTTCGGAGAGCATTAATTCGAAATTATTAATTCGAAATAATTGGTTAATGATGATATTTCTAAATACCGTAAGATGCAGACATGAATTAAAATATGTAAAGTTTACTTTAAAACTATAATATTGCCGTTTGTCATAGATATTTGTGTAAATTATATTACCATCAAATATTTTTTTTAGATCCAAAAAGTTAATTGAATGGTCATTTGTGGCTCTATCTATCTGCCAATATGCCGTCAAATCGGACTAATAATTACACAGAAAAATAAACGATTCCACAAAAGTAATACTTCTGACTTTCACCGCTAGTGTGAATAGTGCCGCTTTAATATTTTACACAGCAGCAAATTTGCCGGAAATACAAATTAAACAGTAAAACGCCAATTTACGATTTCTTAGTCCAATTTCCTTTGTGAGTAGTGTAGGCTATAATCGTAAGAGAAAAAATGTGAAGGATACATTATATTTGAACAGCACTGTAAAAACATTCCCCGCACTTTCCAGAGTCATTTCAGGCAAATCATGTCCACTATATTTACCGGTATTTATTTATTTTTATTTATTTTTTAATATATCAGTAACCCCTAAGTATACACTGATTAAAAAAAATTCTACATTCTTGAAATCAGAAACGTTTCATGGATAAAAACCTGTTATTCTTAGGAACCTGCACCAAACTTATAAAAAACAGGAACGTATCTGATATGTAAGAGTAACGTTACCATTTTTTTTTCAGTGTGATTTCAAAATGTGACTTTGATTAGCAAAGTTTGCGTCGTAAGAAAGTTATGTCAATATAAAAAAAATAGTTTCTTAAAAATAAGTATATATTGTCTCAAAATAGCTCCGAAGCAATATATACTGAAATTTGAAAACTCATATATTCATTTTTGAGTATAATGATATGCTCAAAAATGGGGTTAACCAATAAGAATCCCAAGTTCCCCATGTTTGACAAGTCAATATACTCAAAAATGAGTACATGGGTTTTCAGATTTAAATATATATTGTTTCGGAGCTATTTTGAGATAATATGTACTTATTTTTAAGAAACTATTTTTAACAGTGTTGAATACAGATATAGAATACGCTCTTAGCGTTTTAAATTGTCATAAGAATCTACATAAAAACATGTTTCACTAAGTATATTGAAACGGGAATAATAAACTGAAAATAAGCATTTTCAAAATGTGATAAATCACTTCTTGCAACGCGTTACGTATGGTATTTTAGAATGCTGTGCAGAAAATACATTGTGCGATCCATAAGAGCAAGCATATTGAAATCGGTTATTGTTCCGCCGGGGTAGTGAATCCCTTAAATAAATTAATATATTTTTATTTATTTATTTATTTATTTATTTATTTACATAAAAGTTCAACATTTTCTTCATTTTTATACATTTACTTATGGAATTTATTTTTCACAGTCAAATGATCGCACTTTGAAGTTTTATCTGCGTCTTAATTGAATTTCCAACTACGAGAATTAATAAAATGACACTTTTTACTATATTGACGCAACGTTATCTTTTTTTTTCTGCAGTTGCAATGTTTCCTTCAAATTTTTGGTTTTCAACTACAATTTCCATAGCGTTCTATACCCCAATTTCCTATTGACTAACACCTCCAGTTTCTTAAATTCCTTTTAGCTGTTATTCCAATTCGAGAATTCACTGTCGTATCTACATATATATATATATGCAGTAATCTACTTTATGATTGTGTACTGATGATGGTACGCTTAACGCTTTCAAAACGACAGTTTGAGTTTGATTTCTTTTCTTTTTTTTTTTTCTAATGGCACTTTGAACATTGCGTAAATATTTTTATTTATATTCAACGTCTAATCTCGTTATATATTCTAAACAAATCTATATCTATTTATTCTTTTTTTAGTCTTCAAGATTTAAAACAATGCTCTTATAATTTCATATACAAGTATGTAGACCATTATGTGGTATTTTATCCTTTCATAATTTAGTGAAAACACTGAAATATAATTTATATTTTATTGAAGTTTCTATATTTTTAAACTTTCAATTTAATATGTTTATTGCTTATTCTAAAATATGTACTTAGAAAAACGTATTTGCATGCATATGTTTATAATACAAACTACTAAATTATCTCACTATTTGAAAAGATATTTTATCTTAAAAATTCTTACTGAAGTATTAGAAGACTTCATCTCTTTATTAAGTGAAAGTATTAACTCTCAACCGCAGAGAATTTCTAATGACACTCAAATTAACAATTAAGCTGTCGTATTAGCTTTAGTATAGAAACTTATTTCATTACCCAGACACTTTATTAGATGAGAAGTAATTATCTTATAAAATTAGTCTTTAAAAGGAGAACATTTATATCAATTAGTTATCTTTGTGTGCCCAAAATGATTTATTGGTTGCTTGAAAAATTTATATATATTAAGAAATATGCTTCTGGATAAACAGAATCTTTGAATAAAAGTATTCAAAACATAACATACGCCAGTTAGCATGTATATAAGTGAGTATATTATGCTTTGCGTTCGTTCTTTTGAATGGCTGACTGCAATTATATTTTTCGTTTCTTTTTATTTTTTTATTCATGACTTAAAGGTGTGATTTAGACCATTAAATAGTGAAAATTCTTATTCATAAAGATTATGCAAATGTAAATTAAGGAATGTAAGTATACTGATATTCATAAATATTATATATATATATATATATATATATTATTTGTTTATTATTTATTTATTTATTTATTTATTGCGACCTGTCGTCTATCTGCGAAAACGACAAAGAAATTATGCATAAATTCTGTTTTTAAATCTGATAAGTAATCAATATTATGCACTAACCTTAATTATGTATGATTTTAGAATAATGATTAATGTAATATGTATATTTGTATGTATAGTTGTATACTTCATTTTTGTATGTATTACATTATTGTACACAATATTCAATATTCAATATTATGATAACTGATTTATTGCTCGCTTTTATTTTATATGCTACAAAGAGAAATTAATTTCGTTCTTATAAACAGCGTAAATATTTTTTCAGCATCTTTAGTATTTCATTATAAACATTTAAAAAATATTATATTCTAGATATTATACAAATAGGTGTGGATAATACGTTTTCCATATTTTTTAATATCATATTGCAAGGTTTTTTTGTTTCTTTCCATTAATTTTTATTGAATTTTTAAATTGGGATTTAGATTGTATAAATAATGAAAATTGGGATACATGCAGATTACGTTAATATAATTTCTACTTGTAAGTTCAAGAAAATATATTAATATTTATAAGTGTTATTTCGTTAATGTGTTTATAAGTTAAAATTAATTTTTATTTATTTATTTATTTGTTTGTTGTTTTGTTTTGTGCTAGCTTTTCTAACTACATACTACTAAAATAATTTATCTTAGAAAATGTAACTGAAGTAACCATTTACTGATTTACTTTAAGGAAAGTACATAAAAATTTATAAAATATAATACTTTTTTTTTTTTTAATTATCATTATCATTATTATTTACTTATTTATTTATTTATTTATTTATTTATTTTACACTTTTTGTTCGTTTCTTGTTGCAAAATTTTCTAGTTGCATAAGTAAAAAATAATAATAATAATTCTTTAATATAAATTTAATTCATACATGATATGTTTTATATTGAATTATTTTAATTTTTAATCTCAGACATTGTATTTAAAAATATTTTAGACAAAAACATGCAACAAACAAATTGCGTGTAATTTTGAAAAACAAATAGTGTCTCTAATTTAACTCACAATTACATTTTGTGAATTGCAAATCTATTTTATCCCATTTGAATTTAGAAGTTAATTGACAAATGTGTTTAGCTTAGCGTAAATGTGAAAGAGGAGATTAAACGGACATTTTAACAACACTCTAATTTGCGTTTGAGCGATTTGCTAAGTAAATGCTTTAAAGAGAAACTTGAGTTTTCTAAGTCATACTGTTGTGTGATTTTCGATACAATTACAGGTATTAGAAATGCATAATTTATTTCGTGCAAACAATTTTAAGAAACACTCTTTGTATATGTGATTACAAATCGATATATGTTTTAAAAGATAACTCAGTTTATTCTAAAATAAGATGTTCTTCGACAGAATGTACATTTGTGTTGAATTTTGACTAAAACTAGTATGGAATCACATTAATTATATTATTGAATAAAAATTTTTTATTAATTAATTCACTGTAATTTATACATTATTGATACATCAATATACACAATATTAACGATGCATTGGGTTTCATTATTGAGTTCAAAAGGATTTTTTGGGAGTAAATTTAAAACGAGGATTAGTTTTACATAAATACGACTTTTAAGTATTTCAAGAAAAAAAAATGATTAAAACTCAAGGAAAAAAATAGAGTGAACATAGGTAAAAAAAAAAAAAATCAATTAGGCATACTTATTTTTTATCCCACTGCACACACACACACAAAAAAAAAAAAAAAAACTAAATAAATAAATAAAAATAAATAGCAAAGTCATAATTACATACTCGAAAATTTGAAAATTTGTAACTCAAGAATATTGTATTCAGCTAAAGGGAATTCAAATAACTAGGTTTGAAGTCCAAATAAAATATCGTAAATTTTATTTATTTTTACATCGTTGATTTTTTTTTTTTTAATAATTTGAATGCAGATAATATATTACAATAGTTAACATAGCCTGAATATCTGTTTTCACATTCTTAAAATGTTGAAAGAATTATTACCATACAACAATTAACTGAAGATATAATACGTAAAACATCGAATTATAACACTACGATAAATAATTTAAGAAAACAACAACAAAAAAATAACTGTTAAAAATTATAAGTTAGAAATATTGGTTACATTGGTCTCTCACTGTGGGTCCCAAACCGCGTAGTTATAGGGATTTTTGTTAACACAGGAACAAAAAATTGTCTACGGTCCTGCTAAAGCAGATGGCCGCAGTTTTATTTATTAATAGGTGATACATCCAAAGTTTTACTTAAGACTATTTTAAAGAAAACTTAAAATGGTTAGAAAAAAAGAATAATAATAATAATAATAAATAAAATGAAAAAAAAAAATAAATAACATTAAATAAAATTAAAACAATTAAATAATAATAATAATAATAATAATAATAATAATAATAATTACATTTAGAGTGGTTACATTTCATTAACAGAGAAAAGTAAGTCAACGTATGTAGTGTTAAAATTTATTTTTAATAAATGAGTCATTTTCGTTTAAGGTGTTATAGATATGTTTTAACTTATTATAATTTTCTGGATTTTATAATATTTCTTTTGAGTTTTGCCTTATAGTTTTTATACTATTAGATTTAAAATTATTTTTAATTAATAAACATTTTTCGAATATATAATGGAAAGGGTTGCCTATTTTTATTTATTTATTTATTTATTTTATTTTATTATTATTATTTTTTTTTTTTTTACATTTACAAGGGGCATTTGATAGTTTATTGATTTTAAAAAGGAAAGTAAACTGCCATGTGCTGAGATAAAGTATAAAGATATTTTGTTTGGGCATATAATACTTGGCTTAGCAATTTTATCAACTATGCGTACGTACTACTTACTACCTTTATGGGAATGTTGCCACTCTTGTTGCCAATCACTAAGAATTTTAGATTTTGCAGTTGATTTTATAAGTGAGATTGGGAAAGGTAGAGAGATCTCATGAATATATGATTTATTTTTTAATGCTTCTTTAGCTAGTCCATCTGCTTTTTCGTTACTAAGGGTACCTACATGTGCTCTTGTCCATGAAAGTTGTAATAATGAGAAATCATAGTAAAGTATTAAATTATATAATTCTCAAAAGATATTGTATTTAGGAAATGGATTTTTTAGTGTTTCTAATGTTGATTTATTATCTGTTATTATTGTTACTGGAATATGTACATATTTGGAACTTAAATATCATTTAATTGCCTGTATGTTAGCTAAGAGTTCTGCTTGAAACGTAGAACTTCGTATATGGGATTTGATTTGTAATTTACGTATAATTCTATTATTTTCGAAGACAACGAAAGTACATTAGTTTTCCTTAACATTTTTGAGCCTTCTGTATATATTTTGAGAGTTGTGTAATTTGGATTTTCTGTGTTGCATTTTTATTAATGTAATAGTTTGGAAATCCGTAAGTTGGAATTGTTTTCTTGATGTTATCGTTGTGAATGATAGTGTTATTGATATTGATTGTGGAAATGCTTTTAACATATTATGTTGTCTAAATGTATTGCTTAAAAGGTTACTGATGGGAGGAGTACCTGTTAAAATACATAATGCGTCTGTAGAGGTACTCTTGTATGGTTTTAATATGTTTAGTAATGCAAGTCGTTGATTAGAGGAGAGCTTTTGATAAGACATGTGAATGAAGATCCCCAAATCAATTTTCATAACCATATTTTACTGTTTTTAATGTGACACTATTTACCATGTTTTAATAATTTCAAGTTTGAGGACTTTATCTCTTGTTCTTACAATTCGAATATTACTTATGAGAGTCAATGTTTTTGAACGATTTTCTTGAAGGTGTTGAGGCCAGTTAAATCTTGAATCCAGAGTAAGGCTCAAATATTGCAATTTTGATTTGACTGGAATAGTTTTGTTTTGGATTTAAAGACAGAGGTCCCTGATTCAAAAGTAAGACTGTCTAACATCATTGCTGAGGTTTTTCCTTGAAAAATATTGACGTTTAATGAAGTGCTTGTATCGGAAAATGTTTTAATTAGTTGATTGCTTTTGATTTATAACTTTTTTACTTTCTCTTACCCGTAAGGTAGAGAAAGTATTGTTTTAGGCTCAAATTTTCGAACGGGAGATTTTGTTATATTTACACGTTTTGAGGTCCCCTGAATACGAAAATCATATTTTTAGCAAATGGTCTGTGTGTCTGTGTGTGTGTCTGTGTGTCTGTGCGTGTGTATGTGTGTCTCTGTGTGTGTCTGTGTGTGTGTGTGTCTGTGTGTCTGTCTGTTATCAGCATATCTCAAAAACAAATTATGGCAGAAAGTTCAAACTTGGTATTCTAAATGTGTATCATATAGGGATGCTACAGTAAGCTTTTCATTAAGATCAAGGAAATGGTTCGTGCACAGGGACAATCAAGAGAATTCTAATACATTACGTCTATGGGGGAAATTGCAGGAAAATAGAGTTTAACGTCTATAGACTGCACTAAACCGAATGAAACAAATATATTTTTTTTTTGTAATAGAGACAGTTAACTGGGAATTTTTTTTTTTATGTATGTAGGAGTCTCGCCTCCCCCCCTGGGGGGGAAGTCCCCCCTCGAGGGGAGTAAATTTTCATGATGGACATCTTTCAAAAGAGCTCGAAAATACCTTTAAAACGAAAGGTTGAACCATCGAACTGCGATAATTTAAAACAAAGTTATCGATTTTTTTTACTTTTAACGAAAAAAAAACTTAGAAAAAAAATCGTACTTTTTTTTTTTTTTTTTAATATGAGAATAAAATGGACTTTTTTTGGATATTTGGTGTTAAACTACTTCTCTAATATGGAAATCGTCTGCCTTATCATAAAAGATAATTTTTTTAAATAATAATTTTAATAAATTATTTTTTAAAAAGAGAAATATTTTTTAATAACCGAATTAAATTCTATATAAATGTAGGTGCATTAATGAAACGGGGGGTTGAGGGGGGCGGTAGCCCCCCTCACACAGAACTAATTATCATATAAAACTCTTCAGAAGCCTAATATGAATTGTTTAACATAGGTTTACATAACAGTACTCGTTATCTTACCTCTTAATCTCCAACCTGTATTTATAGTATTAAATTTCAGGGTAAGAGAAAGTCGTGTGAGTGACACACCAGATTATTTCTTGTATTTACACCTTATAATGTGCAAAAGTCATCCGCGTAGGCGATTATATTTTGATCATGTAGTGTACAGCTTTTTAATACTTTATCTGCTATGAATAACTACAACGTTGGTCCGATGCAGGACCACTCAGGACAGCCTCTTGAGTTCTCTCTCCAACGGACCGTGCCAGTAAATTTAGTTCCACATTTTCTATTATTGATGTAACTTTTAATGATTAATTTTAAATAAGCAGGAAGAGGGGAATTTAAATGAATACTATTCAGGCGATCAATGGTATCGAAAGATCCATGATTATCGAATGAAATTAAAGAACAATATTTATAATTAGATAATATTTCATTTTTAATTTGTTTTAAGGTAGTTACAGTACTGCCATTATGCTAAATTTTATGATTTTTTTTTTCGAAATGTTTTGCTATTGTTGGAAGAAGTATGATTGGACGATATGGTTTAGCTTGTGTTTAATCTTTGTTTTTCTTACTAAAAAAGATCACGAGACTTCTCTTCCATGCAGTGGGAAATTGGGAATGTTCTAAGCATTTGTTGAAAAATATGTAGTAATAATATACTTGGAAAATATTTAACAATGTTTTTAATGATTACAAACAAAATTATTGTAAAGTAAGTATCTTAAAGATACATATTATTTTAATATGTACATATATAAATATATATTTAATTTATTCGTAAACCGCTAATAAATAAATAAAAAAAGTAACTAAATAATAAAGTTATAAATATGTAAATAAAAAAAAAAATAATATATACTTTAAAAGTAAATGTTTTAGATTAATAAGTGCATTTTACTACATAGAGATATATTCTATAATTGCATGTTTCCTGTAAGTAAATGACAATAATACATAAAAATCAATGCGATATTTTCGGTGATATCGGTTAGGATATACATAAAAACCAGTGACGATGTAATTTGTTGTATTAAAGTGTTTTTTATTTCAAATTATTTATTATTATTTCACCAATTCCTAATTATAGAAACTAGATCTATATGTTATATTAAAACTTATTTCATAATATGTCATCATGGGATAACAATAATAAGAATTAAATTATAGTTTTAAAAAATGGACAACTTTATAATATTCACATTTGTATATATTTTACAGAGTTAATTTAAAATTTCCACGTACAAGCAGAATACTGTGGAAATCTATATGGAATTCTACTTTAATGTAAACTGTATGAAATTATGTATCAGTTCATCGCATACTGAAATTGATCCTTAAATAAAACACATGAAAATTTAATATATAATATAATAACACATTTTCAGGAAAATATTAAATCCTCATTTTAAAGAATTTAAATTTTCATTGAAAATTTTATTTTTCTAAAAATTAAATTTAAGCAAATTTCATTAATTAATATATCACGGTATATTAAAATTCATTAAAATTATATATTTACCAATTAATTATATAATTTTTGTTATGAGAATTTATGCATCCATTTTTACATTCTCTTTTCTATGTAAGAATAAAATATTGGATTCGTTAAATTTTCGACCTTCGATGGACGATGTATTTACACATATTGACATATCCAGATATCCTAAACACGATTTCCTTTTTTTTTTTTTTTTTTTTTTTTTAAGTCTGACAATCTATGTGCATATCACAAATTTTGTAAATGCTGTATCTCGCATACCAGTGAACCAAATTTAATAAAACATAGTACATTGTTAGAATTTAACCTAAAATTCCCATAATTCTATTTGTTGATAAAGATATGGCGTTGCTCTGCCATTTTGTCATAATTTATAATATGAGAGTGTAGGTCAGTTACTTTTTAACTATGTTACTAAAATTTATGAGGGTAACAATAAACCAAGTATAATTTTATTCTTATTTGTAGGGATATCGCTGTATACCCTGGGAGAAGTACCATATCAGTACCATAAAATCGAATAATTGAGCCATTAATATATAAAAATTTAAACCATAATTATCGGTTTCAATATTGACATTTATTTTAAAAAATCCAGTTATAAAAATATTTTCATTGAATATTTAAGTGCCATGTTTTTCTGAGATGAATATCGTTTGCTTTTATCAGAAAAAAAATAATAATTTTATAACTATACCGTATTGAGAGAAAGTCGTACGGTGGTCACAACATACTATTTGTAATGTATAGAAAAAATTAAGAATAAACGACTTCATTAATTGTTAATACTTCTTTAAATCAAAATCATTACAACTTGTGTTTATGTTAAATAAAAGTTAGTGTATAATATTTTTAGAACTTATGTATGTCATTATATGTTAGTGTATGCTATTTTTAGAGGAACCCTTTATAAACTAAGATAATTTGAAATTTGAATTTTCGTGGTTTAAAATTATATCGTGTGTGTTGTGTGTAATGTCCATGGAATGGCACATTTGAAAAAAAGCGATCATACAGAGATTCAACACAGATTGAACGATTGATAAGTGTGCAACAAAATTGCTGATTAATATCTATTATTATAAAATTAATTTATTTATATAATTTGAAATCCTAGAACAGTGTTATTAAGATTTACACAATATATAAAATGTCAAACATAACGCAGATAAATGTTATTTAATGAATAATAAACTACACTAAGTATAAATGAATATAAAGATTCGAGTAATTATAACTTTTCATTATAATAAAATTATAATGAGTAATATGAAATTATATACTCTTATATTGAATAGGTGAAAAATAATGTATTACACATATACCGATAGGAAATTTTGGACAGAGTATAATATATATCGAATTTCTGGTATTTTTTAAAATATATATTTGGAATGAGAATATTTGAAAGAAAATATTGCAGTTATATATTATGTAGGAAAAACATAAAAAAATATTCCTAAATTGAAAAAAATTCTCTACAGATTCAAATATTTCGATTTCTTTAAATGTCCGTCATTAAAGAAAGGAAACACATTTGGTGTAGAAAAAATTGTTTTCCTTTTCGTTTACTGAATCTTTACATTTGTTTTTAAGAAATAATATACATTTAAGTTTAACTATGATTTACTATCGTTTTCTGAACATTGAGCTTATACTATCGTTTTCTATTCTATATTTTTTAAACAAAACTTTTCAGAAATATTAATATTTTAAAATATGTCCCGATTTGTTTAAGAATATTTTAATATTTTCTAAAAACATCACACATTTTATAATGGAATAGCAAAGGAAAAATAATTAAAAACATACACTATCTACTAATAAGTATTTGGACACTATCGGATTAATACATTTTGTCAAATATCTTGAAAAACTTCTTTAGGAATCACCTTAAAATTTGGTAGTGTAAAAAACGTGACGATTGTGTGTGTGGGATATTTACCTACCTACTTAAAATGGTAGCATTAACTTTTAAAATGAATTTAATCTTTATAAACATTTTATTATATTTAAATTGGAATGAAGCATTAATTTGAACTTCTGCGAAAAATTATAATCCCGTTATAAAAGTAGCATGACTATTTTCTGCCACCAATTGGATTCTAAAGCTTTTGAAAGGTAAAAAAATAAACATTGTTCATTTTGATTTTTTCCAGATTTGTTTAAATTTATTTTTACTTTAAAACTATTTACTTCCTTCTAAAACCGATGATTTGTTTGCAAGAAAAAGATAGTCTTGTTTTTACACACGGGTACCTATAGTTCTAAACAAAATGCATGATTGTATTTACTGAAGAAAGCATAAAAACGCGTATTAAGGAAAATCGTTTACACTTGACAAAGGCGTTCTGCTTATGAGATAAAATTTATTTTCTTTTGTAATAGCACACAACTTATTTTTCGATGGTGTGAAAATAGCGTAAATGTTTAGAATTTGCATAACAGAATATTTCGCTTCCTGTTGCAAGAGAAAATGGAATAGAACTGTAAATGGAAGCAGTTCAGAAAATGCTTTAATATCACTGATTGAAGTGTGGTTTTTCTTTTAAGAACATATTTTTGTTTAAAGTAGTGTCATCTCCATGTTTAGAGGAAAAAAACCCTTTAGTTCAAAAATACATTTGCATATTTTTAAAATCAGTGTGAAAGCAAAAATAAGTAAATAAAGGATAAATTGTAAAAAAGAAAAAAGAAAACTAAAAAGAAAAAGAAAACATGAACGAAAACTGTTGTGGTACGCATTGATTATTAACAACTTCCAACTGTACGTACTTGTTGTATCGTATAACTTTCAATTTTTTTTTTTTTTTTTTTTTTTTGCCTATGTTATCACAATGGATAGACAGAAGGACGAAAAGGCATCCAAATAGATTGATTGAATCCTTAATCACTCTTAAACATTGTTGGAAAATGTTAAAAAATGAATAAGCATGAGAAAAATTAAAATACATGAAAAAATGAAATATTTATGCTTTTTAATTGCTGATGTCGCAACTGAAGCCAATTTTTCTTTATCACGTATATATTTTAGTCAATGCAGGTTGTCTCACTCACAATTTCTCCCGTGACTCTTCTGCTAATGCTATTACATGGTAAATTTTGGATAATGTTTCCATGATCAGTTATAATTATTCACAGAGACATACTAGAAACTACTGAAAATGAAGAAATTGTGTCGTTAGACAACCTGTAATGGCCTTACACCCTAGTAGACACCCTGATAGAGATAAACTGGCGTTATTTTATGTTTTTGCACAACAAAAAGCACATTTATCAGCTAAAATTATCAAATAAAATTTCGAAAACGTACTTTTTGTAGACATGTGTTATCCATATTAACTGGTATCTGAATGTATATTCATGGATCTCTAAATGATACGTAATGAAATAAGGAGATTCGTAAGTTTTTCATTTTATTTCTATTTGTTTTAACTATACATGACAACCTAATAAATGGGAAATTTTTAGAAAGCTTGTTATTGAACGGCGTATACACTAAGGGTCGGAAAAATGCCTGAATGTATATTCATGGATCTCTAAATGATGCGTAATGAAATAAGGAGATTTTTAAGTTTTTCATTTTATTTCTATTTGTTTTAACTATACACGACAACTTTGTGAGGGAGTTCCTCACATATCCTTTTATTTTACCAAATTTATTTAATTATAATTGAAGATCTATTTATTCACAATTAAAAAGTATTAACTTTTATAATCCTTTGTATTTAGGTCAAGCTTATTTCAATTTTAGTAATTTATGTATTCAAAATTAAAATACTTATCATTTTCTAATTTTAAGAACAAATTCAGTATTAAATACATTGATCTCTTTTTAGCTTAATGCAATATATATATGTAGGGATCTAAACACAATTTAATTTTATTATCCCTTAAAGTAATTATATTTTTATTTCCATTTCA
Source organism: Salticus scenicus (assembly GCA_963930645.1). NCBI lineage: Eukaryota > Metazoa > Arthropoda > Arachnida > Araneae > Salticidae > Salticus > Salticus scenicus. Next base: position 105,340,985 of record OZ005653.1, read on the forward strand.
CTATGTTTCCCAATAAATCTAATTTATATTTATAGCTGTAAATGTACGTTGGAAACTTTCCGTTATATCTTTTTATTATTTTGTTTTATTTTATATACAGATAATCTATTTAACTACAGCTATTAATGATCCATTATGTAGACATTATGTCGCAAGAATTTTCGCAATATTTCTTAATTACTTGCACCTGTCTTTTCCAACGGTATTCGTTGGCGAATGTATTTTATGCCAAAAAGGGTTGCCATAATTTCAACCGTCATTTATTTTTAAAATTTCTCATTGGAATAACATTAACACAAAAGAAGATGTGTTGGCGCCCTTGGCTTCAAAATATAAAGATATTATCTCTATCTGGCAGTTAACAACTTGCCTGCGGAATTTGATTCCGGGACAGTTTGATAATAATCGCCGTCTCTTAAATACGTTGTACGTTAGCTCTCTCTCTCTCACCAATTATAACGACTTCCATTTAAATTTCGAACCTTTGTTATTGCCCAGAATTATATAATAATATTATTATTTGTTTTAAAATTTAACTTCAATAAACGTTCTATAGTTAAAATAATTTAGTATCTGTTATTTATTTAGTCGCAATGTACTTTACTTCAAGCTCTGCAAAATATTCTAAAAAGGATGTTTTTTCACAGGGTCTTTTCCCCTTCATACAAATTGGTGCCTTTGCAGGTCGGAAGTTCGTTCGGTGGGAGAGAGGGGCGTTGGTTTAAAATAAATTTTCTAAGTCATCAGCAAATAGTGTTAAAAAAAAATTGGAACTTTGGAAGTGTCTGCTTATCATCGGAAATCTTCCTCGTGCTTAACCCATATCACTGAAGGATCTATAGATGTGTTGGTTTCCTGCAAAATTACAACTTTGCATTGAGACATTTTATTATTATTTCAAGAGTGAACCTGTATTCCCATAATATTTTGACCTAAAAACCATAGAAGAGAAGTTCGTATGTTTTCAACTGAGAGAAAATGAGCGACAAGTTTCTTTTATAGAACTATACAATTAACGACTATCAGTGCGTCTTATGGAGAATCGTGTTATTTATTTTCCATACACTGTTTATCTAATTGAAGAGTAAAAAAAAAAAAAAAAAAACCAGTTCTATGTTTTTTTCCTGACATGCAGTTCGTTGAACTCTCTCGATTCCGTAATCACCTAGTTATCAACTGTACTGATTAAATATATTAAGATGCTGGATACAGGAATACAAATGCTGAATTCAAAGACTCGTCTGGTGTGCATGAATGAAATCAATGATTTTGTGGTTTCAGTTGAAAGACGAAAGACTAGGAAAATGTCTGCGTTCCCTTTTCCTGAGGCTAGCTTTTCAAGATAGGTTCGTATGACGCAGCTGTAATCATCGTTGAATTTTTTTCACCGCTGTGTTCTTAATTCTGCAGATGTCTTTTTTCTCTTCCCTTGTTCACCCTTCCAGATGGCACAGACAATTTCGGATATAGTCTGCATGGTTTCGAGTGATGTCGTCATGACTCGTTTTTCGGAATACTTTTTATTCTTTTTCCCAGAAATGACTAAAGATTTAAAAGAAACGTTACAAGTTGGAACTCTACATAGAAAAAGATATAGTTTTCAAGAACAAGATGACTTTTCTTTTAAATACTTTTAGTGATGTATCGAGATGGCTATCACCCATTTGGATGTACAGATAAGAAAAATTTATTATTACTATATTTATATAAATATTTTAAATATTTAATACGTATATACGTAAAATATTATTTTCCTATTTAAGGGAATGCATATATATATTTGATAAAAAATTAAGTAATTTTTAATAATTTTAATTTTTGGGGGATATTTTTTTTTCAAAATAAATATAAATATATATTTAAAGCAATATATCTGTGCATTCGTCCTTTGAAACTATCCGTATATAAAATATGTTATCAGCATGTAAAACTGTATATACATTTTTGGATTTTGCATTTAATTTTGAAAATATCAGTTATAATTTTGGTTTTGTATAGAAATATGCGTATGGTGAGGGAAAAGTTCCAAATTTTTTTGATTATACGTATCATATTTTTCATTCAGAATTTATATATAAAATAAATTTCATGTGTTTAAAGACTCATTATACTAGAGTCATAATTACTAAGTTTTTGCCAGCGTTTACATATAATAATTTTTGAATTTTAAGGATAACAATAATATTAAAAAAAAAAAAAAAAAAAAAAAAGGAAAGAAATTTATATTGTCTTTATGTATAATATATACAAATTTACATATTATAATAATTTATTGCATTTCAGTTTTTTTTTTTTTTATTTTTTTTTCATATTCAAATATTTTAAGTTCAGATTCTTTTCTTATTTTGTGCTGAATTGATACATTAGTTCATAAATTAGTACATAATATTGGTAAAAAAAAAAAAAGAAAAGAAAAGAGTTATTTAAATTCCATTGGCAAAAGTAAACATTTGTAAATTTATCATAGACATGTTTTATATTTTTTAATTAATCTGCTGAAAATATTCTTGTTATCATTGATTAAGGTATTCATTCTCCTTATAAATTCTTAATTTTTAATACATGCACTTCGTTTTTTTTGTTTGTCAAAATTTAATATACAAATTTTTTTTGTTGTTGTCAAGTTATGTAATGTTTCCGGAGGAAGAGCTTGTGCATTTTTGAGCTCCTATGGGAAGCATGCATCTACATGCACCTCATAGTGTTGCATGAGTTTTTTTAGCGTTGTGCTGTTCATTGTCTAAACAAATTACTTCGGCTGGACCGATTTTTTTTTTTTAAGTTAAGGATGATGAATAGCGGAACATTATTTTTGTGGAACATTATATTTTTTTTTTGACAAATGTTTACAATCATTTAGTTCAGAATTTCCTTTTGATAAATCCGTTTTAATGAAACTTCTTTAAATGTAATAATAACAGTAGATTAATTGGGATAACATTAAGACAGGGGTAAATAAATAATATTGAGAACCTTGTCACATTTTTCTATTGAAATTATGCAGAATATTGATAAAAAAAAAATTTTTTTGAGTTTTGATTTTTATATAATTTTTTTGATTTCCCAATGCATAAAAAAAAAAAAAGATTTAAAACTCATTTTTACATCATTGTTGACAAAAACTCTTTTTTCTTGAAATTATATAATTATAATACATTTACAACAAATGCATAAATTTGTGTTTTCACATTTAATTTCCTATTTATACACAACTTCGTAAAGATATACACACATATTCATTAAATGGTTTTGTTACATACAGTGCCAGTTTGAAAATTTACTGATGTTTGTTAAACAAAAAAAAAATGATTTAACACAATTTTTAATACACTATTTTTTTTTTAAGGTGATGGCATGTAAATCTGACAATCTCAGCCTTGCCATATGGTCACTTTCATTTATAATGCACGTAGGTGTACTTCACACACACATTTTCAACAAATAATTTTTTAATTCAAATGCAGTATTATTTTAAAACTTGCAAATTGATAACCAATTGCAAAGACGTATTATTACATGACACTTATTTTTTTTTTATTATATAACTATATGGAATACATAATTTCATAGGGACATAATTTTCTCACACATACATTTTTTTTCTTCTTACACAATTTTTTTTTACTTTTACATACTATTGTTTTACATTTTATTTTATTACCAATTTTCACTTCTATATGTTATACAATATTTATTTTCTAGTTTTTTTATTTTCAAAATATATGAGATGTACACAAACATAAAATAGGAATTTTATATTCTCTATTATAACTATATCATGGAATTGATTCATCTTTTCACAAAATACAATGCTTTCAATTATTTTTTTTCTATAAGTATCTACACATATTTACAATTTTATTTATTTATTTTTTATTTTTTTGAAATATTGCATGTAAAACTAGCTTATATGCTAGCCATGCATTTTGAAATATTTCTCAATTCATAAAATAACACACACACACACACAATATTTTGGTCAAACATATTAATTTTTTTTTTTTTTTTTTTTTTTTTTGGAAATATGTGCATGTAAATCTAGCTTATGTGCTAGCCGTGCGTTTGGAAATATTTCTTTTATTTACAAGAATTACACACACACATATTTTTTTTTATTATACACATATACTGGTGTTTATTAGTTTGTATATAATAAACCTTAACTTTTGAATTAAGGGAAGTATATATATATACACAATTTTTTTAATACAAATTCATACCTTTTAAACTTACGTAATTTGTGTACATGATGATTTCAAATATTGGAATTATATTATTAAATATAAAACATTAAGTTTTTTTTTTTCCTCTCATTGTGAGTTTCATTACACATACATGTTTTTTTAAATATATACAGAGTTATATACATGATGATTTCAAATATTGGAATTATATTATTAAATATAAAACATTAAGTTTTTTTTTTTTTCCTCTCATTGTGAGTTTCATTACACATACATGTTTTTTTAAATATATACAGAGTTATACACATGGTTATTTCAAATATTGGAATTATTTTATTGAATATAAAAACATTGAATTTTTATCACTTACTCATTCTAAATTTCATTACACATGCATGCCTTTCAAATATTTCAAATATTGAAATTTTTATTACATATAAGGCATTAACATTTTATTTTTCTCACTTGCTCATTATAATTTGCCTACACATACAATTTGTAAACAAATATGAATGGACACATGGGCCATATTGTGTTTTTCAAATTTTTCTCGCTATTGTGCATATGTATATAGATTTTTTTTTTGTATTACAATACATTGTATATATTTTCTTATCACATAATTTTACTGATACATATATATAAGCAATATATATGTGTATAACACATGCTGTGTTATTTTTTTTGATTGCTATAGCTTGCATTTAAAAAAATATATATAAAGTTTTTTTCTGATCAGAATATCTATGGCACTAGCTCACGGCTTTATAATTGCCAATTTTATAATTGAGCTGAAATTTAAAAGATCTTGTTTGAGCATTATGCATGTGATTGCATTTCTATATATAAAAAAATATATATTTTAAGTATTGCTCAATTGTTAAAAAAAAAAAAAAAAAAAAAAAAAAAAGGCCTGTCTACACACTGATGTAGAAATTTATTATTATGTCGACATTCATTTTTATTTTTCATTAATAAGTGCACTTTGAAAAAATATAAAAAAAATTAAGACAAAAAACCTAGGTACCTTACAAAAATTAATATAAGAATAAATGACAAAGGGCAAAGAAATTTCATTATGGTTCAATTTTATATGGTTAAGTTTGTGATGCTGGTTTGCATATATTGCGTGGAGTGTATATATCCTTCACTAATATACCTTTATTTTCAGATTAATTACATGAAATGAAACAAAATAAAAGGATAGTGAATAAAATTTTTGGGACAAAATGACTGGAAGACTAAGTATAATTTTAATTTATTGTTTATCTACTAAGCAGATAATAAAATTTTACAATTATAATAATTCATATTTAAAGAAAAATATTTTATAACCTATTATAACACCCTTTGTATTCGATGTTAACTAAGAATACTCAGGTGTTGTTTTTTTTTTTTTTTTTTTTTTTTTTTTTTTTTTCTTGTGAAATGATGGATTCTTATTTTCCAATGGCTGGCCACCAGAGGTGAATGGATATTTGTCATTTCATAAACATTATAAGTTTTGATTTTTTTAATGTAAATATTATTCTTAAATTTTGTTTTGACAATATATAGATAGCTAAAATTTCCTATTGATCTAATAAAAAATCTTTCTTTTATTAAAAAAAAAAAAAAAAAAAAAAAAAAAAAGAAGAAGAATATAATTTAATGAAATAAAAAAGTATTGGTCACACAGTGCTAATATTATGGATATTTTTACTTTCTAATTATGTATTGCAGACAATTAAATTTTGATCAATCTTATATTATTAATATTAACTAATAATAATGGATTTTTTTAGGTTTTGTTAATCCAGGATAATATTTTATTTTTTTTAGATAATAATGATAATAATTTTACACACTTTAACTATTTTCATGTTGTATATTGGGAACACTCAGTCAATTTTTTTAGTTCATCAAGTTAGGAAATTTATTGCAGGAGTGTGATGTCACGGTCATACTCCTTGCAAATTTTTGCAATAGCCACACCTTTTCTTCTTTTACACGAACACATATTTTTCTCAGAATGCTTGTGTGGCATAGTCATGCACACATAAAAATCAAGCCTCTTTTGAGTCACACATTTTGCTCGGTATGCTATATTTGGCAGTGGCCTCACAAACCACTTGCTATTTTGGCTGTTTGCTGGGTTCACATTTTTCTTCCCCTATCTTGGTGAAATGGCATGAGTGGTGCTCAATGTTAAGTACATTTTTTTTCTAAACCTACCTGATGGTTTAATTACATAAGATTTTATTGTAGACAATTTTTTTTCCTTTTCAAGAAGAAAATCATTTTTAATTTTTCTATATCACAAATATTTTTTTTAATACTTCAAATTATTTCAATAGGTATATTTAATATATTGTTTGACGAGAAAATAGAAATTGTTTGATTTAAACATGATTGACAATAAAAGATCATTTCATTGAAATGTATTCTATGAAACTAATTAATTTATTTTTCAGAAGAATTGTATTACAATATATCAGCTGTAACAAGATCAAGAAATTATTTGTCAAGACATTTATTTTAAAATTTTTGTGTGAAGAGTATATGTACACGCATGTATTTCATGACAGTATCTTGCATGTGATTGACAGTATTTGTATACTTTACACACATGATAATGGTTGTTTTGTATATTTTTGGATTATTGTTTTGTATTGTGGTGGAGAGAGCTAATTTTTCATGGCAACCGGGAGAGATATGTGAGGGAGTTCCTCACATATCCTTTTATTTTACCAAATTTATTTAATTATAATTAAAGATCTATTTATTCACAATTAAAAAGTATTAACTTTTATAATCCTTTGTATTTAGGTCAAGCTTATTTCAATTTTAGTAAATTATGTATTCAAAATTAAAATACTTATCATTTTCTAATTTTAAGAACAAATTCAGTATTAAATACATTGATCTCTTTTTAGCTTAATGCAATATATATATGTAGGGATCTAAACACAATTTAATTTTATTATCCCTTAAAGTAATTATATTTTTATTTCCATTTCACTATGTTTCCCAATAAATCTAATTTATATTTATAGCTGTAAATGTACGTTGGAAACTTTCCGTTATATCTTTTTATTATTTTGTTTTATTTTATATACAGATAATCTATTTAACTGCAGCTATTAATGATCCATTATGTAGACATTATGTCGCAAGAATTTTCGCAATATTTCTTAATTACTTGCACCTGTCTTTTCCAACGGTATTCGTTGGCGAATGTATTTTATGCCAAAAACGGTTGCCATAATTTCAACCGTCATTTATTTTTAAAATTTCTCATTGGAATAACATTAACACAAAAGAAGATGTGTTGGCGCCCTTGGCTTCAAAATATAAAGATATTATCTCTATCTGGCAGTTAACAACTTGCCTGCGGAATTTGATTCCGGGACAGTTTGATAATAATCGCCGTCTCTTAAATAAGTTGTACGTTAGCTCTCTCTCTCACCAATTATAACGACTTCCATTTAAATTTCGAACCTTTGTTATTGCCCAGAATTATATAATAATATTATTATTTGTTTTAAAATTTAACTTCAATAAACGTTCTATAGTTAAAATAATTTAGTATCTGTTATTTATTTAGTCGCAATGTACTTTCCTTCAAGCTCTGCAAAATATTCTAAAAAGGATGTTTTTTCACGGGGTCTTTTTCCCTTCATAAACCTAATAAATGGGAAATTTTTAGAAAGCTTGTTATTGAACGGCGTATACACTAAGGGTCGGAAAAATGCCTGAATGTATATTCATGGATCTCTAAATGATGCGTAATGAAATAAGGAGATTTTTAAGTTTTTCATTTTATTTCTATTTGTTTTAACTATACACGACAACCTAATAAATGGGAAATTTTTAGAAAGCTTGTTATTGAACGGCGTATACACTAAGGGTCGGAAAAATGCCTGAATGTACATTCATGAATCTCTAAATGATGCGTAATGAAATAAGGAGATTTTTAAGTTTTTCATTTTATTTCTATTTGTTTTAACTATACACGACAACCTAATAAATGGGAAATTTTTAGAAAGCTTGTTATTGAACGGCGTATACACTAAGGGTCGGAAAAATGCCTGAATGTATATTCATGGATCTCTAAATGAAGCATAATGAAATAAGGAGATTTTTAAGTTTTTCATTTTATTTCTATTTGTTTTAACTATACACGACAACCTAATAAATGGGAAATTTTTAGAAAGCTTGTTATTGAACGGCGTATACACTAAGGGTCGGAAAAATGCCTGAATGTATATTCATGGATCTCTAAATGATGCGTAATGAAATAAGGAGATTTTTAAGTTTTTCATTTTATTTCTATTTGTTTTAACTATACACGACAACCTAATAAATGGGAAATTTTTAGAAAGCTTGTTATTGAACGGCGTATACACTAAGGGTCGGAAAAATGCCTGAATGTATATTCATGGATCTCTAAATGATGCGTAATGAAATAAGGAGATTTTTAAGTTTTTCATTTTATTTCTATTTGTTTTAACTATACACGACAACCTAATAAATGGGAAATTTTTAGAAAGCTTGTTATTGAACGGCGTATACACTAAGGGTCGGAAAAATGCCTGAATGTATATTCATGGATCTCTAAATGAAGCGTAATGAAATAAGGAGATTTTTAAGTTTTTCATTTTATTTCTATTTGTTTTAACTATACACGACAACCTAATAAATGGGAAATTTTTAGAAAGCTTGTTATTGAACGGCGTATACACTAAGGGTCGGAAAAATGCCTGAATGTATATTCATGGATCTCTAAATGATGCGTAATGAAATAAGGAGATTTTTAAGTTTTTCATTTTATTTCTATTTGTTTTAACTATACATGACAACCTAATAAATGGGAAATTTTTAGAAAGCTTGTTATTGAACGGCGTATACACTAAGGGTCAGAAAAATGCCGCACTTGGGCACTTTAATTTTTTCTTTCAAAATAACACAATTTGAGCATTTAATTGGATGGATGTGACATTGTACCAGATTTTAATATTTAATGATTAATAACACTTAAAAATATTATATATATATAGTAAATCTATTAGAATTTATTAAATTTCACGATACAATATATAAAAGTATTTGTATAAAATAATGTAATGCAATGTATTATCCATAAGATTTTTTTTCTCAGTTTAATTTGATGGAGATTTGTTTACAAATGTAAATGCTCATATCTTAGCTTGCAATGATGGAAAGAAAAATATTTTTGCTATGCGTTCTTACTGTTATGTAGTTTCATAACTCAGTAAAATTAAAATTTCGAATTTTTGATCAGTTTTACCATTTTGAACGTCCACCATCGCCATAAGTAATTACTTAGTGAATGCACAATATGTATTTAATGAAGCAGAAAAATTAAATGTACTTAAGCATGCATGTCATAACATGTCTGTTTATTTTACCATTTTTATTTTTTTATTTTTTTTATATATTATTTTTCTGTAGGTGATGTTGTTATGTTCATATAAACAGTGTGTATAAATAAAAACATTTTTTTTTTTTCATTTCTTTATATTTCTTTATATTTCTGAAGATTCGATTTTAACAGTAATACGCCTTTTTGGCAAATCAACTTTTTTTAATTGAACTCACCCAACTCTTTGCTTTGAGGAGGTCAACTGTTTTGCGTTCGCGAGACATCATGGCGAGATTTCATCCCTAAAGAAAAGGTCGCCAAGATGGTTTCGAAACAATGTATGTATTGAAAATACACGTACGGGAACATCCAAAAAATTCCAAATTATTGCGTTTTATGAGAGCTATTTTTATAAACAATATTTTAATTCCTTTAATTTGCATAAATCATAAGGGATTTATATCTAAAAAAATATATAAGTAAACACCTTACTTTAGCTTCATTATACTTGCAAAAAGCTTTTCTTGGGAGGATCCTCCCCTTTCTCAATTGCATCTTGCTGTAGTGGACAGTGACTATCCATAGTTTCATCTTGATCTTTAAGTAGGTGGTGCCACTGAAAATCGATTCCGGCGAATTCGTGGTCATTAATAGCAATTCGATTATTAATTATTTCAATAGTTTCTAAAAAAACACGTACGTAGGATTATTATAATTAGCGATTTTGGTTACGTCATTAAATTTTATATCTATTTCGTTTTGCTGGTAGGTTCTAGCTACAACAGTGGTGTATCTGGCATATTTTATATAGTTTTGGTGTTCTTTTAAACGGGTGTTTATTTTTATTTTTTTTACTCCTATATAATATGCCAGACAGCACTGCTCTAGCTAGAACCTACCAATATAACGAGATACTTAACGAATTGAGGACTATTGAAAAGAACTATTAGAGAAACTATTGAAATAATTAATAATCGAACTGCTATTAATGACCACGAATCCCCGGAATCGATTTTCAGTGGCGCCACCTACTTAAAGATCAAAATGAAACTATGGGTAGTCAGTGTCCACTACAGCAAGATGCAATTGAGAAAGGGGAGTATCCTTCCAAGAAAAGCTTTTTGCTAGTATAATGAAGCTAAGGTAAAGTTTTTTCTTATATATATATTCCTTTTTATTAATAAACGCTTCATTAAAAATTTAAATTAAGGATTTATATCTATTATTCAAATAAATTTTTTTTTCAATATATATTATTATGACTAACTTTACGATTTAGAGTTCCACAAAAAAATATTCAGATAGATTATTGATATAACTTGAAATTACTGATATTGAATTTTTATTTTTATTAAGCATATTTAACACTTTTCAACCGTGTTTAAGGTTCATTAAGAGTTCATTAGTCTATTTATCTGCCTTTCTGTCTGTCTGTCTGTCTATCTTTTCGACTGACTTCATCTACTGACTTCATCATTCGACTCGCTTCATCTGGCTTAATAAATATGTCCAGATTTCAAACAAAATGACATACGTTAACCAAGTGCACTATCACATGCTGTATATTTAAAATGGCATAATTAACACCACTGGTTTGTGTACAGGGACACCCAAAATAATGCCAATGCATGTCGTTTTATGAGAGGCTACAAATGGAAATCGTTAGAATTGCATTTTCGTTTGTGTTAAACGTTTTTAACAATTTACAACGTTATTTAACTTCGGTTATAACTTGTCTCTCTGGCTATCTGTTGTCTCTCTGGCTATCTTTCTGTCATTCTGTGTGTTCTCTGCGTGATGGCATATGATAGTACGTGCAGTTGGAAAATGTTAATACAATATACGTAAAATTTGCGTTACATTATTTAAAGTTTTACTTGAAATGTATATTATACAATTTATATGTTAATGTAAGATATTTTTAAATGCACCCTTATAACTATGCATTTGATAATATTTATTTTCACGATAAATTGTATTTTTATTCATTCAGTATCTTAATTACAATTCTATATTGATTATCTTGCATCTTTACATCGCTTACCTTAACAAAACAATATAGATTTCTGCCACTAAGATTTTAATTAAAACAATTGGTTAAAGAGATCCTCAGATACTTCCAGGATACATAACCTTACATGTACGAGTAAACTAATTAGGTTAAGCGTAATTAAGTTGATGGAAACATTAATGAAGGGCTTTATTATGCAGATATTATCGCGTATTGATAAAGCATTATTGATTCACTCTACATAAAATTATTAGATTCAATATAACTATTAAGAAATACGTTTATTTAACTTAATAAAAAATGATAAAAGTCCTTTAAAGGACAATATTATCGCTTTTTTAGTCTATAGTGTGTACTATTCCTAAACAAATAAACAAATAATAATATAATAATAATAATAATAATAAAAAAAAAAAAAAAAAAAAAAAACCTTTATAATATTTTATACTTACGTAAAGGAATATCGTTACATTAAACAAAGAAATTGCGTATGAAAATGAATTCTAATTGAAAATTTAAAATACACTGTTGTTAAAAGTTTTCATATACTTTTCGTAATATGTTTAAATATTAGTTGTATTTTGAATTTATGCTAATTTATACAAATTTATTTTTGAATCTTATATCATTACGGTAAGAGGTTTTGACATTGAGTTATATATATATATATATATGTGTGTGTGTGTGTGTATGTGCGTGAGTGTGTGAATATATATTTATATAAAAATGGATAAGCAAATGAAAAGTAATCCCAAAATACATGGGGGTCTTCATCAATAGAGATTCACCACATGCAGGAAATGGAAAATAAGAATTTTCTGAAGGGACGTGTGCTTTAAGGAAAAAAATGATTCTCTAGCTCTCAACTTCTCAAACATGAAAGCAGAAAAATATATATATATATATATACAGCCATCGAATTTAAGATTAAAATGAATTAATATCAAATATTATCATACAGAATCAAATTCATAATAAAGTACATTAATACAGGATAACACAATAATACATTAATATAAAAAAAAAGTATGTAAAGATAAATTCATAAAACAAGATGAATGAAGAAGAATGAACTCTCTACACACACATAATCCAAAAAGAAAAAACATTCTCCAGCTGGTAAGGCCACTTACCAGTGTTTAACTGTCGCTCGAGCGATAGAAAAATATTACAAAAGATTGAAATGTTTACTTACCCAGAACGCATTGTTACTGTTAAAGGTTGAACTGCTTTTAAGTTTTTCAAGATCTATATTCAGGTTTATTTTTTATTGCAGATTGTTTTTATTCTGTTTTTTTGTGTAAACATAATATTTTCTAATGCATTAAGACCAACGTATTTAAAACGATTTCTGAAATGACAATCCTTAAAAACAAATTCTGTCTTTTATCGTAAATGCCAATCGAGACCAGTTTTCATATATTTTTTTTTTTTTTTTTTTTTTTTTTAAGTTCTGAAAAATAATTTTGCCGCTGCGCACTTGACTGCACACTTGAATAACGCGATGTAAGATTTGTTATTGTCTCTCTAGAATAAGAATCCGGCGAAATCAATTCCAATGACTTCAAAAGTTTGAGCTTCATTAGTCCTTGATAGAGGAAGCGGATTCGTTATTTGTTGTAATTGTTTGGCCTTAAATCATCTGCATAATAAACATTTGCTCAAGCCGGACTTCACAGCTTGCCTACCCTTAATAATCCAGAAACGTTCTCTTATTTGAGAGAGAGTGTCAGAAATACCAAAATGACCTAATTTTTCGTGTTCCTTCATGATCAAAAGATTAGTAAATCGAGCCTTGTTTGGTAAATTAGTTGGATGATGAGATTCATTTGAAAAATTAGAACCTTGAATTCTTTACTTTAATACTATTAGACATTCTGTTGTCAGAACAGGATTCAAATTATATAATTAAGAATCAGAAGAAACTGATTTTTGTTTTACCTTTAATGCAGTATATTCTTTGCACAATTCCCTTTGCTGTACAAATATAAACTAATAATTTTCTGCTGCAGATAATTTATTTGTTTTGATTTCTCCTGAACATTTTTCAGACCTATATTTGAGGTTATTTAGGAATCTAAAAATATAGGCAGTCAGGTCTCAAAATTTTATCGAAACTTCTGTAATTCTCAAGATTTAATAATGGCTCTGGAGCCTCTCCGTTCACCTGCAATACTGTAATCCCATGTCTTTCTTCAACCACACTGACCATGTAATAGGAAAATTCCTCTAGAGAGTCATACGGTACACTTGATTCCGACAGCCAAGCCGGTTCCTGACACCTGCAAAAGTACCATTTTGCAAGGTCAGCCTTTTATTAATTTCCAAGACACGATTTTTCATTGAAGGCTTCCAGTCGTTTCCCTTTATCCAATGATGGCAAATTTGAGAGTCAGTCCAGTAACAAATATTTCTGGGCTAGAGCACAAGGAATACAGACTTAAAGTACGACCCTAACCTTGCCGAGACCAAAGTATAGAGTAATTCAAGCCTCGTTAATGTGATTTCCTTCAAAGGGACTAATCGGGATAATAATTATAAAACGAGTAAATCAAAAATAATCTACTGATCCATAATATTTTTGGCTGGCGTATAGAAATATGTACTTCTACAGTGTTGCAGGAAATTTTATTAAAGTAAGGCTTAGGAATTCTAGTAGACTTCAAATTTTAGCTTCTATTAGCCAATCATAAAGAAAAAACACAGTTCCTTGTGGAACAGGTTCGTCCCACTGTTTACCATTTTCCTCACTGATTGCAATATAAGTTATATTCGTATCAAGGAATGATTCATGATCCCCAATGAATCAAATAGTATTCCGCAAACCGCTAGAATAAATCGCTTCGTTATAATTTTATCCTTCGGCAGTTTGTTAAATTGTGATGTGTCAATTCGTAATATGTCCTTCATATTTTCTCAAATGATTCGTAGGATTTTCAGTTAAACGTTGAATTCCTATGGACCTTTTCGAAATTCTAAATTTTATGTCCTTCTCATTTGATTAAATATTTCTGGGTTATAGCATAAGGAAGAGTAATTAAGAGAGAATAGAGTAAATAGAGTAATTTTAATAGAGTAATTCAAGCCTCGTTAATGTGATTTTCTTCAAAGGGGCTATTTGCGATAATAATTATAAAACGGGTAAATCAAAAACAATCTACTGATCCATAAAATTTTTGGCTAGCCTATGAAAAAAAAATGTACTTCTACAATGCTGCAGCAAATTTTATTAAAGTGAGGCTTAGGAATTCTAGTAGACTTCAAATTTTAGCTTCAGTTAGCAACTAAAAAAAAAAAATCAGTTTCTTGTGGAACAGGTTCGTCCCACTGTTTACCATTTTCCCCACTGATTGCAATATAAGTTATATTCGTATCAAGAAATGATTCATGATCTCCAATGAATCAAATAGTATTCCACAAACAGCTAGAATATATCGCTTCGTTATAATTTTATCCTTCGGCAGTTTGTTAAATTGTGATGTGTCAATTCGTAATATGTCCTTCATATTATCCCAAACGATTCCTAGTATTTTCAGTTAAACGTCGAATTCGTCCATAGGAATTCTAAATTCTAAATTTTATGTCTTTCTCATTTAATTAAGTTCAGACCAATTAGAGATCCAAGTTCAGAAGTTCATGCTAGCTTTACCGAATACCTAGGTCATTTCTTTGGATAATTGTAAGGCCTTGTCTATGTTTTCAGTACCAGTGATGAGACCATCGACGTAGAGAGATCTCAACTTTTCCGTTGCTTCAGAGTAGTCAATTTCGAAATTCCTCAGTTGAAGCCTGATTGTTGCTGACAATAGAAAAGGGGATCATTTTGTCCCAAAGGGAACTCTGCAGAATCGAAATGTCCTAAGTTGTTCAGCAGCATAGATTGGAGATCGGACCCTTCCCCATCATTCATAAAAAATTCAAAATTTTCTATCCTCAATCGTGATTCCTACTTCTAGAAAAGCTCGTTCTTTTTCTGCGCAAAACGCAATAGGATGTAACCTAAACTTCAAAATTATCCTGAGGAAGTCCGGATTTAAGTTAGGACCGCTCTCCAAACAGTCGTTAAGTTATAACGCCTATTTGCCCTTACATGAACCGTCAAAAACTATTCTAACTTTAGAACTCTTCTTTTGTTCGCGCACTACTGCATGGTGTGGGATGTAATATCCTGTACTCGTGTTTTCATTTAAATTCGACGCTACTTCCTGTATGATGCCTTTCCACAAATGTTCCTCAATAATTTCCTTATATTTAAAATATAAGTCATGATTCCTATAAAAACAGTATTTAAATGAGACAAACGCCGTTTTGTTATCGCATAATTACTGTCCAATCCCTTAACATTATTTTTACACAACAACCGCGTTTCATAACTTTTATTTTTATAAGTAGTGGTTTGCCTGAATGATTCTAAAAAACCATCGTCTGATTTAGAATACGCTTTGTCCATATTAATTACAATTGCCTCTATTTCCCTCAAATTCTTAACACTTTGATGGTCCAGTTCCTCCTTAACAACATGTAAATGATTAACGCGCACTTTATGACAATTGTTAATTTCTTTGGTGCCCTTTTCCTTTCCTTGTATCACAAATCCAAATAATGTAACTGTTGCCATAATTCGTTTAGGAATTCTCACGCTTCTTTCTCCAAAACTTTTCCCAATGTAATCTGATCCAATCAGCACATGAATTTTACTTAAATTATATTTATCTGCTATTTCAGTACCCTCTTCTAGTACGATATTATGCACCCATTGTAAAGGCACGATATTATGCACCCATTATGCAACATTGCCCATTGTAAACTCAGTCGGAAAAATAAAATTTCAATAAATATGATTTTCTTCCCAATCAGTTGATTGTGCGATTTTAATAAAAATTGTATTTCTTTTTTTCCATTGTTTAATGGTGATTTCCATTACCTGCGGCTTATTTCTGTCGAGCTATCTGCATGATAGACCAGATGTTTCTGCCTAAAGGTTGTCTGAGAGAGTAATACCGATCTTGGATAGCTCAACTGGTAGAGCCTTGACCTTGTAAGTCAAAGATCCGTGGTTCGACTCCCGGTCCAGGCATTATTTTCACTCAGTCGGAAAAATAAAATTTAATAAGTATGATTTTCTTCCCAATCAGTTTATTGTGTGATTTTAATAAAAATTGTATTTCTTGCTCCCATTGTTTAATGGTGTTTTCTATTACCTGCAGCTTATTTCTGTCGAGCTATCTACATGATAGACCAGATGTTTCTGCCTAAAGGTTGCCTGAGTGAGTAATGCCGACCGATTGTCGGCCTGGATAGCTCAATTGGTAGAGCCTTGACCTTGTAAGTCAAAAATCCGGTGTTCGACTACCGGTCCAGGCATTGTTTTCACTCAGTCGGAAAACTAAAATTTCAACAATAATCTGCTAACATGCCACCACTATATCTTCCTGATACCTCCTGTAGATTTTTATATTATTATTATTATTATTTTTATGTCTTGATTAATTAGGCTTCCTTATTCTCCACACACATCAACCAGATTTTACGGGAAATAACTTAGATTGGATTTGCAAAAGTGGTACTTTAAGCTCAATCAATTCCTTATTTTTTGAAAAATGTTTAACTGATGGGAATTTTTGAACGGTTTGTTCTTAATCAACATTAAAAAAAAAAAAAAAAAAAAAAAAAAAATCATCCACCTGTGTTATGTATACAAATAATAAATCATCCATAAAAAATACCCTTTACCTAAACATGAGAAAAATATAATGTGTATTTTAATATATTTATTTATATATACAGACTGAGCCGATAATAGTAATCTTATTTTTCTTATAGCAAACAAAGATTTGATCATTGTACATTATTTATAAATGTTTAGCATGCCTTGTTTGCTCCATTTATTTTACCACACACTTATTTACCAAGACAAATATATATATATATATATATATATATACATAATGCTGTTTTTCTTTAGTAAACAAGATTAACACACGTATGTACCAATTATTTTGCAGCTCACTCTTTAGAAATACATTATGTCAGAATAACACGGTAATTAATTTATCCTATTGAAGTACTTCGATATGTTTTGGGTAATTGATATTGCAATGTATAAGGAAGAATTTTTTTATTGCTATTCTATGCAAAAACAAACAAACAAACAAACAAAAAATAATCGCTGTCTATAAATATAATTTAAAACTAATTACAAAATTATATCTTAAATAAAATTACATTGTACGTTCTTCCATAAAATATAACCGAATATACAGGATAAAGTGAATAAAGTTATTTGTTATATAAGAAATAGTATATTGTTTTTTGTAAATTTTTGGTAAATAATGCAATAATAACTGGTTTAAGTTTAATTCACGTACTAAAGTGTTTTTTTTTTTTTTTTTTTTTTTATTATGTAGTTAGTTATATCATATTATTTAATTGAATACAAATTTTAGTCATAATAAAATTCTTGATTTATATTTAAGATTTTAAATAAATTTTGTAAAATATGATTGTATTACCAGGACACCGTGTGAGAAGAGTCGCACATTTTTGTTTAGTTCGAAAAGAAATTCCCTCAAACATAAATAAATGAATAAATAAATAGAAAGTAATAATGCTTTCAAATTTATTAAATAAAAATCAAGAAGAAAATTACCAAAGAAGTATTTTAGTCAAAGCATTTGATGGCGGTTATCCCAAAATTTTGCAAAGAAGGTTGAGGCACAGAACAGCAGAAAATTTAATACTGTAAAGATGAATTCTACGTTATTGATTAATATTTTATTTTATTATGTCAAATTTGCTATTATTAATCATAGAAAGTGTTACTGAATGATTTCGTTACTTGCAATTATACTAAATTTATCCGAGTTTAATACATGAAAAAAATAATAATAAATAAAATAACACCTATATTTTAAAAGAAATATTTCGAGAAAGAAAAATTAAAATTCTAAATATTAATTAGGCAAAATGTACTAGACAGTTTTTTTTTTTTTTTTTTCAGGATAAAATGACATTTTTATTCATGGATTATAAAGCATACAGCATGTTTGAAACAATTTGTAGCATATATGATAGCAGTTTCCAAAAATAAAATCTACATATTACTATTTCAAGTACTGACTAGTAGATTCGGTGTAAAAAAAAAAAAAAAAAAAAAAAAAAAACTAGACAAAATATAATAAAAAGAAAGCTTTTAACAGTATTTAGTATTTAAAAATGCTATTTCACTCTTTAACTGCAAATATACACAAGGATACACATGCATGGTAGAATACATCACATAACATGGGTAAAAAAAAAAAAAAAAAAAAAAAAAAAAACACTAATTTTACTGTTTTTTCAATAAACTTGGATTCTTGTTTGTTTGTATGTTTGTTTGTCTAGTACAAATTTTGCAATCGATTTCTGACTAACTTCCCGACTAGCTAGACATTTGAAACTTTCTGTACAGCTCAGAATATGGCGACAATTTATTTTTTTTATTACTTTTAGTCAACTGTTTCAGGTCCCCATTACCTTCGGCTGCGTTTATATGATTCAACAGAAAAATTATTTAACTAACTTCCTGACTAGCTACACACTTGAAACTTTCAGAATAGTTCAGATCACGGTGAAAATGCTTTTTTCGAAGATTTTTAACCATCTGTTTCCGCTTCCTGCTGACTTCGGCAGCGTTACCATTACAAAGCTTTGAATCGATTTTTTACTACCTTTCCGACTAGCCAGACATTTAAAACTTTCAAGATAGCTCAAAAGACGGTGACAGTATATTTTTTAAATACTTTTAGTTAACTGTTTCATGTCCAAATTGCCTTCGGCAGCGTTTTTATTTTTCAATAGAAAATTTTTTTAATTAACTTCCCGACTAGCTAGACAATTGATACTTTCAGAATAGTTCAGAACACGGTGAAAATGCATTTTTAAAATATTTTTAACTAACTGTTTCGGGGACCTGCTGACTTCGGCAGCGTTACCAGTATAAAGATTGTAATCAATTTTTCACTAACTTTCCGACTAGCTAGACATTTGAAACTTTCAGGTTAGCTCAGAACACGGTGACAATACACTTTTTTAATACTTTTAGTTAATTGTTTTAGGTCCCTACTGCCTTCGGCATCGTTTACATGATTCAACAGAAAATTTATCTAACTAACTTCTCGAGAAGTTAGACATTTGAAATTTTCAGTATAGTTCAGTTTACGGTAAAAATGCTTTTTTCGAATATTTTTAACCAACTGCTTCGGGAGTCTGCTACCTTCGGCAGCGTTGTCAGTACAAAGCTTGCAATCAAGTTTTAACTAACTTCCAGACTAGCTAGCCATTTGAAACTTTTATAATAGCTCAAAACACGGTAGTAATGGATTTTTTTAATACTTTTAGCCAATTTTTCCGGGTTCCCGCTGCCTTCGGTAGCGTTTATATGATTCAACAGAAAATTTAAAATCATGGTATATAAAAAGTTCTTTTTATCTTGTAATTATTTATGATGTAAATTTCAAGCACGTATAAATAAACGCGTTATTAAAAGTTTAATGAGAAGTGTAAATGAAAAATGACCTTCAAGTTCACAACGTAGATTTCGGTAAACTTGTTAACAAAACTTTTACATTTAATGCAATAATCTAGTTTGACCAACAAGTAATCGAACCAGGTCACCCACGAAGGAGGCGAGAGTGTTATTAGTAAGTAACCGATTCACGTAAATTGCTCCTACTTAGATATTCTCAAGCATTCTTGAAAAAGCAATAAAGCATCCTTTCAGGCATTCTTGAAAAAGCAGTAAAGCATTTTTTCAAGCATTCTTGAAAAAGAGGAAACTATTGTTTAACAACAGAATTACTATGTTATAATATGATAAGCTAATCGGCTGTATGGTGAAAACGTTCTCAGTTCCTTTGCGAGTGCCTTTGGTTCGATTTCTGGCTGAACAAACAGAACTATTTTATTTATTTATTTTTTATGTACCGCAGTAACATCGAATGTTTTTCTTTACTTGCACATTGAGATGTGTGTTTTAGCATGTTTTTCTTCCTCTGTCTCTGACTTTTTTTTTCTCTATTGCATTGGAAACTAAACGTCTAGACAACAGAAATAATAAGAATATTAATTATGGATTTATAAAAAAAAAAAATAATAATAATAATAAATCTTTAATTGGTCTTAGATAATAGTATAGTCCATGTTGTGGAACAACTATAGTATCTCCCCACAGCTGAATTTGGCGATTTATTTTTGGTGATTATGGCTAAATCATAAATCTAAAAATTATATATCATATATCATAAATGATAAAATCATAAGCTAAATTATAAATCATAAATCATAAAATCATAAATCCAAAATAAATAGCATACAGGCTGCCATATCATACCGCAAACAGTCCAGAACGACATCGTTATCGTTCAAATCGGCGCCAAATACAATCGCCAAATTCAGCTGTGGGGAAATACTATAGTTGTACCCATGTTGTTGTTTTTGATTTCGTGTGCATGAATTTTCAGATGACATCAAAGGTCTGGATGATTGAGGTTGCCAACTTCGGAGCCTCTTGGCTGTAGAGAACAACTCTTAGATTGTCCTCAAGTGGTACCAATCCCAATTTCCAAACATGTGGAGTGAGTGCTAGGTACTCGAAAATGTGCCTCAATGTTAACATGACATCCGTGCAGATCATGTACTTGCTAATATATTGTTACAAAATTGTACATAATTGTGTTTATTTTTGTATAAATTCTGTTAAAGAGGCTTAGTAAGTTGATAAAAAGCTAATTTTGTGCATTTTTAGTGGTTTTAGCGTTAAAATAGCCTTATTTTTCCTTAAAAACGCATTAAAAAGCCCCAATAAGGCAGGTAATGGATTTGGCGCCAAATTTGGCGACTTTTTCCCACCTTGGCGATTTTTTGGCGACCTTGGCGAGAAAATCCTTATAAGGGATATACCAAATATGGAAGCTCTAATCTCATAGGTTGATGAGATACGAAAATTTCCGAATATTCCACACTTTTCTATCGGGGTACATAAGAGCGTTTTCCCGCCAAGGCAGTCAGTCAGTTCAGTTCTCAGCCAGCTTCGCTAATGCTTGCTTTGCTTTGAGCCTCTTTGAAAATGACTTGCTTTAAGTGTTATTGCTATACAGTTTGTACTGTGGATTTGCTACTGACAGCTGTTGTTAAAGCTGTGTTTACTGGTTGAATTGAAGCTGATACTTGGTTTATAGACTGTATTTTTCTGGAACTTTCTTTGAATAAATTACTGAATTTTTGTAAGCTTGGCCTTTCATTCTCGGACAACTCACGAACCCCCAAGTACGCAACATTTCTGGTGTCAGAAGTGGGATTGTCTGTGAATGGTGATAACCAGAGCTATGGCGCAAGAGATGAAGAAACTTCTAGAAAGCTTAACTACCCAGATGAATCAAATGAAAGAAGGACAAAGAGAAATAAGAGAAGGACAGAGAGAGATGAAAGATAGCTTGAGTCAAGAGATGAAAGAAATGAAGGCAGCACAGGAGAAAATAGAAACCGGACAAAAAGAATTGAATGATGGCTTGACTGAAGAGATGAATGAAATGAAAGCCGGACAGGAAAAGATGGAAACCGGATTGATAGAGAAAATAGAAACAGGACAAAAAGAATTAAAAGACGGCTTGACCGAAGAAATTAAATCTAATCAAGATGAGATGAAGAGAGAGCTTTCAACGGTGAAAGAATCAATCGAGGGTAAATTAACGGTGATGGAAAATAGAATGGATGGAATAGAAAAGAAAGTCATAAAGATAGAAGAAAATTTTGAAGAGAAAGTTATAAAGGTAGAAGAAATTTTTAAAGAGAAAGTTTTAAAAATAGAAGAGAGTTTAAGAGAAAGCAATGAAGATAGAGGAAAATGTTATGAAAGTAGAAAAGAATTTTGAGGAGAGATTTATGAAGATAGAAGAGAATTTTGAGGAGCAATTTAAAGAAAACTTTGATCAAGAGCTGAAAGGAAAGGTTTCAGAGATAGAAAGCAAGTTTAGGAGAATGGAGGAAGATCTTGAGAGAAAAATGAAAGAAGAGTGGAACGGAGAAGTAATAGGGAATGAACTGCAGAGCAAGATTCGGAATCTCGAAGAAAAGTTAGAACCCATGCCTCAGGAAACTTGAAAGAAAGAGGGAAGAAACCAGAATCAGGAATTGATTAAGCTATCCACCTACGACGGCAGTTCCTCCTGGCATGTATATAAGACGCAGTTTTCCATCGTAGCTGAAGCTAACGGCTGGGACTCTACCGCCAAGTCAGTCCACTTAGCAGCAGCATTACGGGGAGATGCAGCCGAGATACTGAGAAATGTTTCTAAAGAAGAAACGAACGACTTCGAGGCCCTGACAAGAGCACTGGAGCTACGGTTCGGAGTAAAGTGTTCTAAGGACTATAGTCGCCTCCAGCTAAAATCTCGTTACCAGAAAACGGGCGAAAGTTTGCAAAAGCTGGCAGCGAACATTCAGAGACTGTCACACCTAGCATTCTCAGACTGCCATGCTGACACTGGAAACGACTTAGCTCTTCAGTACTTTATCGATGCTGTTCGTGATCCAGAAATTCAAAAAGCGCCGAGACTCTGCAACATCAGAGACGTAGAATCAGCTTTACGCTATGCACTTAGGATAGAGGCAGCCCAACAAGCCTCCCGTAAAGACCGCCATACCATAAAAGCAGTCTCATTAAACTACACGCCTGCTGATGAAAATGAAATGAAGAGAAGTCTCGCAGAGATCTTGAAGAGATTGCGCAGCCTGGAAAATAATAAGGAAATAAAAGATCGGAAGATAAAGTGCTGGGGCTGTGGAGAGGATGGTCATGTGAAGAGGAACTGCCCTGTACGACCAACTAAAGGAAATCACCCGGCTTCACCATCACTGCAGGGAAACTATAAGAAGGCCATCTCGATGGGCGGAGGTTGCCTGAAATTAAAGATCCCCAATTTACAGTATTTCATGTGTCATCGATGAGTGGCGCCGATAATGGACTTTATGTCTATGACCAAGTTAACAACACCACCTGCCGGATGATTCTGGATACGGGAGCCAACGTGACCATCATTAGAACGGATTCGGCTCAAAAACTAAAAGGGAAGATCATCTGGACGCCGCCCTGCGTTAAACTCCACACTGTGACCGGAGACGAAATAAAAATTTGTGGAAAAATGAACTTGACCATCACTTTTGGAAATGCCAGTTACCATCATATGGCATATAGGCAGACATAAGAAATCCTGTAATCATTGGAATTGATTTCCTGAGAAAAGTTAACTTTAAATTTGACTTCAAGAATAATGAACTGCATTCGAGTTCGGAAGACATCGCTGTGTTCAACACTGAAAATCAAGACATCCAGCAAATTTGCCAGATAACAGCCAAGTCTGAAATTTCCATCCCTCCACACACAGAGACAATAATTTCAGGAACACCTCCTACAAAGCAATACTTCCGCTATGGACTGATTGAATACCCGAATACAGACAATAGCCCAAGAGGAGTTCTGGTAGCTTCATCTCTAGTTGATCTCTCAAAGAGTACTATTCCTGTGAGCGTCGCAAACATCAGCGATAAGGTCCGGACAGGGAAGAAGGATGAGGTGTTAGCAACCTGCACTCCTGTTACATGCATCAACCGCCCCACGCAATCAACCGAATCCAAGTCTTCAGAACAATTAATGACGGAATTACTCAAGAATGCAGAGTTAGGAAAGGAACAGAGATGTGCTGCGGAGAAGCTACTCCAAGGATTTAAAGACCTTTTTTCTCGAACACCTGAAGACGTCGGGAGAACGAACATCACCCAGCGCAGAAATGATACAGGAAATCATCCTCCAATCAAACAACATCCAAGAAGACTTCCATTTGCTAAACAGGAAGAGGTCACTGAACTTCTAAATGAAATGCAACACAATGACGTAATCGATCCATCAACGAGTCCTTGGGCCTCTCCCATAGTACTGGTGCGGAAAAATGATGGTTCAACAAGATTTTGCGTGGATTATCGTCGTTTGAATGACGTCACGAAGAAAGACAGTTACCCTCTTCCCAGAATTGACGACACATTAGACACACTTGCTGGCAATGAATGGTTCTCGACTTCAGATCTGAAGAGCGGTTACTGGCAA
Organism: Salticus scenicus; assembly: GCA_963930645.1. Classification (NCBI taxonomy): domain Eukaryota; kingdom Metazoa; phylum Arthropoda; class Arachnida; order Araneae; family Salticidae; genus Salticus; species Salticus scenicus. The sequence continues at coordinate 105,365,683 of OZ005653.1, forward strand.
GTAGAATTACATCCTGATGATCGTGAGAAGACTGCATTCACCACGGGACAAGGACTGTGGCAATTTGAAGTTATGTCATTCGGATTATGTAATGCACCTGCCACCTTCGAACGCCTGATGGAGACAGTGCTAAAAGGACTTTCCTATGAGTCCTGTCTGGTGTATTTGGATGATATTGTCATTGTGGGGCGCACCTTTGAAGACCATCTACGAAACATCCGAAAGGTGCTAGAGAAACTCAGAATGGCTAACCTCAAATTGAATCCAGGCAAGTGTAACTTGTTTTGTCGTGAAGTGAGCTACCTCGGCCATATCATCTTTGCCGAAGGTGTGAGAACTGATCCTGAGAAGATCTCGGCAGTCGAGAACTGGAGTCGCCCTGAAAATGTACACCAACTACGAAGTTTCCTGGGGCTATGCACTTACTACAGGAAGTTAGTCAAAGGTTTCTCAAATATTGCCAGACCACTCCACAAGCTGACGGAAGCCAAACAGAAGTTCCTGTGGACAGATGAATGTGAAAAAGCGTTCAAGCGACTTAAAGAGGCCTTAGCATCATCGCCTATCTTGACGTATCCACAGCCCGACCGACAATTCATACTTGATACAGATGCCAGCCATGAGTGTCGGTGCTGTTTTGTCGCAGGAAATTGATGGTCAAGAACATGTCATTGCCTATTGGAGTAAATGCCTGTCTAAACCAGAGCGAAATTACTGTACCACCAGGAAAGAGCTACTCGCCATCGTAAAAGCCATAGAACATTTCCATCATTACCTCTATGGCAGAAGATTCCTGCTCCGGTCTGACCATGCATCTTTAAAGTTGTTGCTCCAGTTCAAGAACCCGGAAGGACAGATTGCCAGGTGGATACTACGCCTGCAGGAATATGACTTCGAGATACGTCATCGTAAAGGGACTCTACATGGTAATACGGATGCCTTGTCACGGAATCCCTGCTCGGAAAGCTGCAAGTACTGCATTAGAGCCGAACAGAAATACCTGCCGATAAATCCGGTTGCCTGCCAAGTTACTGTCTCAACACCATCAGAACAAGTTCCCGATCCATGGAGTGACGAAGAACTTAGGCAAGCCCAGTTAGAAGATCCTAACATAAAGCCAATATTACAGCTGAAGGAGACGACCAGCAACAGACTTATCTGGCAGGACATTTCCAGATTTAGTCCCATTACGAAAAATTATTGGGCACTTTGGGACTCTCTTCATATCAGAAACGGCCTATTATACAGAAAGTGCGAATGTGATGATAGGAAAATCTTCAAATGGTAGACTGTATTACCAAGATCAAAAATTCCTTAAGTTTTAGAACAACTGCTTAGTAGCTCTACCGAGGCCATTTTGGGGTAATGAAGACTCTGCAGAAGGTTCGGGAATGCTTCTACTGGTGCAAGGCAAGGGAGGACGAGGAGAAATGGTGTAAATCCTGCGATGCTTGTGCGGAACGTAAAGGCCCGCACAAAAGAAGTCGAGGAAGACTGCAACGATATAACGTGGGAGCACCATTTGAACGGATTGCCCTCGACATCTTGGGCCCTTGCCACGGACCTCCAGTGGAAATAAATACATCCTCGTCGTGATGGACTATTTCGCCAAGTTGCCTGAGGCATATCCTATTCCCGATCAAGAGGCATGCACAGTCGCAGAGATCCTAGTGCAGCAATGGGTGTCAAGGTACGGTACGCCCCTACAACTTCATACAGACCAAGGTAGGAACTTTACATCTGCTGTTTTCAAAGGACTGTGTCAACTACTCGGCATACACAAAACACGGACAGCACCCTTACATCCCCAGTCGGACGGCATGGTCGAGAGGTTCAATCGTACCATCCTGAATAACCTCTCCCTTCTAGTATCAAGGAACCAGCAAGATTGGGACTTGAAGTTGCCACTGTCCCTGCTTGCTTATCGAAGTGCTGTCCATGAAACCACCGGCTATACTCCAGCTCAGATGCTATTTGTACGTGAACTTCGTCTCCCTTGTGATCTCCTGTTTGGTTGTCCACCCGATGCGCCTTCATCGCCCGAGGAGTACATTCAAGATCTCCAGGCACGATTTGAAGACGTACACAACTTTGCTCGGGCGCTCGATTGACATGGCAACAGAGAAAATGAAGACGAGGTACGATCTAAAGGCTACACAACATCAGTTCCAGGAGGGAGACAAGGTCTGGCTGTGGAATCCTGTTCCACGCAAAGGACTCTCCCCCAAGTTACAGTGCAACTGGGACGGACCGTACACAGTCTTAAAAAGGCTGAATGATGTAGTGGTGCGGATCACTAAAACACCTTCATCAAACCGAATGTGGTGCACTGTAACAGGCTAGCCCAGTACCACAATTAACGGTAATATTAAAATTTAAAATGTAAATACTGATAAAATTTGCGCATGCGCACTGTAAATATTTGTATATAACTATTTGAACATATTTGTGAATTTTGTAAATATTTCTCACTTAATTTATATTTCTATGTTATCGTTATATGCAACGTAGTTTTGTATTTTAGCTTGTGTAAATTTGTTTAGTTTCACCTCTTGACCAAGGGTTGCACTGCACGGGACTTGCAGTCCTTGGAAGGGGACAGTGTTACAAAATTGTACATAATTGTGTTTACTTTTGTATAAATTCTTTTAAAGAGGCTTAGTAAGTTGATAAAAAGCTAATTTTGTGCATTTCTAGTCGTTTTAGCGTTAAAATAGCCTTATTTTCCCTTAAAAACGCATTAAAAACCCCAATATGGCAGGTAATGGATTTGGCGCCAAATTTGGCGACTTTTTCCCACCTTGGCGATTTTTTGGCGACCTTGGCGAGAAAATCCTTATAAGGGATATACCAAATATGGAAGCTCTAATCTCATTGGTTGATGAGATACGGAAATTTCCGGAACATTCCACAATTTTCTACAGGGGTACATAAGGGCGTTTTCCCGCCAAGGCAGTCAGTCAGTTCAGTTCTCAGCCAGCTTCGCTAATGCTTGCTTTGCTTTGAGCCTCTTTGAAAGAGACTTTCTTTAAGTGTTATTGCTATACAGTTTGCACTGTGGATTTGCTACTGACAGCTGTTGTTTAAGCTGTGTTTACTGGTAGAATTGAAGCTGATACTTGGTTTATAGACTGTATTTCTCTGGAACTTTCTTTGAATAAATTACTGAATTTTTGTAAGCTTGGCCTTTCATTCTCGGATAACTCACGAACCCCCAAGTACGCAACATTTCTTTTTATACAAAAATAAACACAATAATATGATAAAAAAATAAAAATAATAATGTTATGGAAGCTTCAAATGTTTATAAAATTATGTATATCTCTGTAGTTAAATTTCATAGGTACAGTCTATTTTATCAGACATTTTTACAATTAAGATATTTTCACGATAAAAAATAAAGAAAGGAAATAAAATAAAGATACAAAATACAATAGAAACCCCAAATTTTGTAAAAGAACGAATAGATTCGACTGAGGTTTAGCTTCTTCTTCTTTTTCTTTCTTTTTTTTTTATTATTATAACTCATTATTTTAAATTTATTTTTACGTCAACAGTATCAGCGAAGAATTCACCATGATAAAATATTATGACAAAATTACCATAATTAAATATCAACTTTCAGTTTATAAGCTTAAACAGACACCATGTGTCTTAGAGCAATCTGTCCCGACATCGGGGTATGTTAGTCCACGTCACTGAGAGTGTAGATGTTAAAGAAATGTTCAAATTTCATTAAATCTTAATTTCTCTACTGTGCGAATGAAAATGCAGTATACCTCAAAGAAAATAATACGTAAGACATTACTTAATGAATACATAAAATTATAAAAAAAAGAAAAATATGCGTGGAAAGAGAGAGAAAAAAAACAGTTAAATAAAAATATCAATTTCCAATTATAAATAGATTCAATTTATTTCATTAATATGATATTTAATAAGGTCAAATATAAAATATCGTTTCTCCATGAGTAACAATGATACATATTCCCATCCTAGAATTTACAGATGGTATAAACCGGGAACAGAAAGAATAAACCGGGAGGTCTTTGTCCTCCCGGTCTAATCTGTCAAATGGTTTAAGACATCAAAGACACAAATTTTCCTCATGTGCTTGATTTTTGCTCACTACATGTTTTTCGCTTCTACATATCCGTTTGACTTTAATGAAGATTTATTTTGGAGAAAAGATTTTTTTGAAAAAGTTCATTCTTTTTCTTTTCCTTTCTTTCTTTTTTTTTTCTTTTTTTTCACATTTTTTTTTCTTATTCCATTGTTTGTTTGACTAATGTTGTTAATACTAGAGAATTCCGTTTTCGCTTTCGCTGAAAATTTTTCCTATGTTCTACCATTAGAAAGAAGTTTCACATCATCTGGAAAAGGAAAATAATTTGTTTCACAGTTTTTATTTGAGGAGTGATTGATCCCAGATAGTCATGGAAGAAAACAAGTTAAATTGGAGGGAAATGCGGAGTAGTAGATGCATTGGGATACAATGTGTAATCTAGATTAATTCATTCTGTGATATACGATAGCATAAATTGACATATGTAAAAATAGCTTTATTCCAGAAAAATAATTGTGTCCGTAAGCATATGTTAAATATACTGCTGCTGCAAGTGTTATGACCGGTTTTATGACTTATATAAATAATATAATATCATTGGACGTTTTTTCATTGTTATCCAATCATCACATGTGAAATGGATGTACCTTTTAAAACGATATACACACTTTAACCTAAAGGTTATAGCTTAAGGCTTCCAATAGTCAGGAATTCAAATTATATCCGTCAGTTATACACTGTAAAAAAAAAAAAAAAAAAAAAAATATTATTACGTTGAAAGCCCGGCAGCAGAGATTCCAGACAAAGCCCATAAAAAGAAACGCTTAGACCGTAAAATAAGTATATAATAACCTTAAATTACGTTACATGCCTGTAAAAAAAGAAAAAAAAATCCCGTAAAACCAATGTTTTTTTGTTTTGTTTTTTTACGGGCTTTGTCTGGAATCTCTGCTGTTGGGCTTTCCCCGAAATCTTACGGGATTTTTTTTTTTTACAGTTTATAGCAATTGAAATTTCAATTTTTTTCTCTCACACATAACCGAACTCTGGATTTTCTAATGCTTAAATAAATGTATTTGGGAGCCTTTTCGTTGTAGCATTTCTATAAATTAACATACTCTACACTGTCTACAAGACTTTTCTTACTGTAGATTGCTTATCAAAATGTAAAATGTAATTTAAAAATAAATAAAAAAACGATCATTTGTAAGCGCGAAACTTACTCTCCTTAGCAAAATTCCAAAATTTTTTCTCTGGTTCTTTAATGCACGCTCTTTGACTCTTCAATGACATTAATGTAGGAGAAAGGTAACGGGACATCCGATGGAAAGTTTAAAAAATATTGACTGGGTCAACGTGCCCTTATATCCAACTAAACTCTATATACCGTATAGTAAATATTTCAGAAATTTTTGTACTCTATTTTTTCCTTTAAAAAGTTTCCGTTGCTTACCTTAGCTAACACTTATTATTTTAAATACATAGTTTTATATAAACAGTATCTTACAAATTTTTCTTAGTATACAAAATGTTTTTATAAAATGTAGTAAGTAAGTATATAAAATGTATAATATAATTGTTTTGTTAAATTACATTCTTGAATATTTTTTATCACACACACACATGCATATACTATGTATATACTATATATACGGTGTCCACTAACGTCTATTTTCTTATTTTATCTGTCAAATGGCTGCAGTTATACTCATAAAAATGTCGCCCGGATACAGTAAATTGCTATCAAATGCGACCATGCGAAATATGGTAAAATTAACTTTCCTGTCTCAAAAAAGGTAGAGAATAAAGGAAACGAGAATTATAAAGTCGTAGTGCACCGTCGATTTAGTGTGAAGTGGTATTATATAGACACGAAAAATAAAAACAAAACGTCAAGTAGTACACATGCCACCTTCTGTGCTATAACGTAAGCAATGTGAAGTTCGAATGAAGATCAAATGTCCCGCCTTGCTGACGTAGAGATGTTTTCTCATCAAAAAATTCGGTTTATTGTGATTAATATTTTTTATACTTCTAAGATCGCCCATAGCGTCGTAGTATATGAAATTGCAAACAATTAAATGCGCGCTTTAAGCAATTTCTTTTTATCATTCATGCCTACAAATATATTTTTGAACGGATTAAATGTTGCACTTGAACTTTTTGTGTTCTTTTTCATTTACCGTTTTTGTAATAGTGACAATAACTCTGCTTTTTTTAACAGGTGGCGCAAGAAAGGACTTACCTGGTAGTGCATAGCTATTTTACTACAGAGAACGCATTTTTGATAAATAGCTGCAGAGTTTTAGAATTTACTAGGGGTAATGAACATTTTTAGCCCACTGTACAGCCGTTGCTCATTTATTCTGAGATATGAAATAAGAAATCATCTAAAAAATGAACAAGTAAAAGTAAAAACATACAAACTTGATTGTTTGTAGGTATTAGAGTTTGAGTAAGATTATGCTAATATTTTACAGTTACTAACATTAAAAAAAAAAAAAAAAAAAAAAAAAAAAAACTTTTTTTTTTTAATAATGTAAAAACATTATCATATAATATAACATATACTTGAAATATCAAATTGCGAATTAATTTCTAATACATTTTTCCAGAAAAAGTATATTTAATAAGTGTCACTTGTTTTTTATGATCCTTAATATTACATAGGCCATAAAGTTATAATTTGGCAAACAGAATGAGGAATTTATTTATCATATAATATTCAAGGGAAATATTATAGTTTCTAAAAATATTATAGATTTGAAGAAAGAAAATAACTTCCACTATGAAGGCTTTATTGTGATTATAAGTAAAATAAGGACCTTAACTTATTGTAGGTTAAACAGCTATAAACACCTGGACACAAAGTGATGGCTTTTATCCAATACTAAATATTTTATAAATTTCTGTAAGTTCTCCAGCTTTAAGTAGACATGTTTAGTCTTCCTATAGTTTTCACTAATCGTAACTGTATCTTTGAAAAGTAAATGAAATTTTTTCAACAAGCTTATAATTAGATGATATATATTTATTTTATTATTTTATTAGCGTTTTATATATATATATTTTTTAATTATACAAATTTGTTTGCAATTTAGAATACCGTTTTATGTACAACAAGAAAATTTTACATGCTGAAAAATTTTATGATATTTTTTTAATTAAATTAACATATTCAGAAAGTAAAATTTGAAAAAAAATGTGGAAAATTGTAACTAGATTTATTCCCGTATATAAACAGCCTATTACATTTTTAGATACACCCAACATATTTTTCACTGGTAAATTTAATAAATTACATAATTTAATATTTATTTAATGTAAAATACACAAGTTCTAGTGAGGATTAATAGGTATGATTTACTGAATATATTTAGAATTTCTGACAATTGGTTAATGCGTATATTTTCAAAACTGAAATGATGAATTACAGAAACCTGAGTTTATGTGCTTAGTTCCTTGAGCATGCAATATTTTGCTACCTGGTGTTATTTAAAAAAGTCTATACCGGAATTCCTGTTTTAATGTAAATTAAGATACATTGATTTAAAAAGTAATTTAAATTGATTGTTATATTGGTGTACATTTATATGTATTCGAATGTAAAATTTTCACTAATACATCTAGAAAAATAGAAATATAAACTGGGGAAAAAATGTTGGAAAAAACAAATTTATTTTCTTGACTGTTTTTTTTTTAATTATTATTATTTATTTACTTTATTATTATTATTATTATTATATTGCCATTCAAAGTTATTACTGTTATGTTAACCACACTAATTTGCTTTAATTCACTATAAGAATAAGGTTGAAAGAAGAGTAAATGACAGAAAAATTATGAAAATTACCTTTAACTGCAATTGTTAAGAAGTATCTAATATACGTATATTCGTATATATATATATATATATATGCAATGAAATAAATATCGAATATCAGTTTTACTTATCAGAAAAAATCTTATTAATATCTTAAAGAATTATACTTCTGAAATTACGAATACATTATTCAGCTTTTTCTAAATTTTCCGGATTTCATAGCTAATTTTTTTTACAATATATATATTGTCAAAAGATGTATTATCAAGGGAAATTTTCTTTAGTTTATTGTTTCTTTTTCTTATAGAAATAACTTTATTTCTGTAAGATATTTTTACAGATTATTCTAAGAAATAGATAAGAACAATGTAGCAATTAACTTTTTCTATGTCAAACATTATGTTCAGATTTTATTGTAATTTGCTTCATTTATTTTTCAGACAATACATTTTTTTGATGTAAAATAATACTTATTTATATCTATATGGAATTTTTATGTCCCTTTTAATAAAAAAAATAACTAAAGTAAATATACACATTGCAACGAGTTTTGAAAAAAAACAAAATTGTCCAATATAAGATGTAACTGTAATTGTGTTTATTTATTTATTTATTTTTAAATTAGTCTATAGGGAAATAAATTGTTTCATAAGAATGTCTTTAACATTTGTTGACCATGTAATCAATACATACTTCAAAATAACATAAAATGTAGAATGTCAAAGATGTTTATTTTAAAAAAAATTTTGTAATATGCTTCAGCTTTACAATTATATTCAAATGTCTACTTCTTTAATGTAGAAAAATAGTACTGTAATTAGACATAATACTAAAATATTCTTAACTGATAAATAAAAAAAATAAGCTGTAAATTAAGAAAAAAAAAAGAGAGAGAGAGAGATCTATGCATTGTTTTAAGTTATCCGGCTTTGCTAAATTCGCTAGCCGCAGTGTTAAAATTAATTCTCAAATTCCATATTACTTTAAAATATAAAATATCAAAAATGAAATGAATTTCTTTGAAACCAATCAAAACCTCAATTTGAATTATTGCTACCGTCAACAGTGCTGTACGCAAGCGCTCGTATAGAAACAAACGTATACCTACACGAATATTGCGTAGTCTACAATGTCTCTAGCAACGACTTTCCAACCTTCACTATTTTGAGATCTCGTATTTACTGCGGACGATAATGCCATGCCAATTTGCTCTGCGCGCACTTTCTTCTATCTAAAAAAAACATATTTTACAGGAACCAAAGTAAATCAAATCAATTACTAGAACATGAAATCACATAATACTATAAAAATAAAGAAAAATAATGCCGAATTGCGCTTGAAATTGTGTTTTATGCCCTCTTTTATCGCATGTAAAGCGGGAATTTTAAAATTCATGTTGGATATTCATAATTAACAACTCACAAAACAATCGCCATCCACTCTAAAAAATACCAGTAAAATTTTGAAACATATTTCTAAAGTGTATTGGTTTCGCCTGAACATAACCCACGCCTAAAAATAGTCTTTTTGAGATAATTGGTAGCGGATTTAGGTTTGGAAATTTGTTTATTGCTCATTGCGTACCAAATGAGGAAAGTGAGAGACTTTTTACAAAATATCATTATAGTGTGTGTTGGGTACTCATAACTAATCCACACACGAATATTTATTTTCCTAAGATAATTTTTATCTGTTTTTTTTTCACAAAAACGTATGTTAATGCAATATACAGTGTAATTTTCCTAGATATTTAACAAAACATCTAAATTTAAAAGTGTCCAAATTTTTATTGATAGATAGTGTATTAATTCTTATTTACGGTTGTAAGCAAGATAAATTCTCTATTTTGTTTTTGAGTAATGTTTTCTAAAATCTCTGTAAAATGGCGTCATATTTAAAGCTCACGATCGATCAGTGTCATCCAAACCTCATGTTAACCTATGGGAAAGTAATCTCCAATGTTACTTAGTTATTAAAGACAAAGTTTGCAAAATCTAGTCTCAGTGATGGTTATATGCACATAAACATCTGACTGCATCTAAGATGCATTCCGAGGGATAAATTTGATGCAAAAAAAGAGCTTCGGAAAAATACGTTTCGGAAGACGCACAAACATTGTGAACTTCCCTATGTCATTTTTGTTATAATTTACCCGAAATTAAATCCGGATTTTACAAAATTCCACCAAATCTGTTTTCCCGCATCTTCTCTTAAAATCAAGAACTACCGTATAGCCATTATTTTATTTTTAATTATTTATTTGTTCATTTGGTTATTTATTATTTGCAATGGATACTATTCTTATCGTGTGTAGTTTTTTATCACCATGAAGCAATTTGATGCGAAATGTGTTTTCTTCACCTGTCTGCCACTTACTCCCAATAACTACGAAAATAGGGCAGATTCCAAGATATTTCATCTTAGTAAGCATCTGGGATAGGTATTCAGCCTTCACTCAAAAATCTCACTTACAATCACCACAGCCGTGTCGAGTCAGTGAGTGTAATATATATATATATATATATATATATATATATATATATATATATATATATATACCGCGTGTCCCATCAGTCTGTAGATATTTAAAAAAAAAACATAAAATTTTTTGAAGGAACGCGATTCGCAAAAAAAACGCTAATCTCCTGAAGGGGGATTTTTTGTGGTAATATATATACATACATATATATATATATATATATATATATATATATATATATATATATAGAGAGAGAGAGAGAGAGAGAGAGAGAGAGATTTCGTCGATAGAGGACGTTGCAAGGATGCATAACGTGAAATATACAAATGGGAGTCCTATAGATCGCATGGTTTTACAATTAACCTAGCTTATTTCCTATTTTGTTTCCTATTTACGCATACATGAAGTTGTAATTGCAAATTTGACTTGGGGGATAAATCCCTCAGGTAAGAACCGCCTACATGAAGCTTCTGTTAGCGGTGTTGCAACACGTTAGCAAACTATATAGAATGTGATTTATATGCCTGTAAACATGTGCATGTGAATAAATACAGTTTTTTTTTTTTTTTTTTTTTTTTAATAGAAAAATGTGATTTGCTCTTGTGCAACGCTATTGATAAAAATGATTTTCTTTATCAAAAAGAACCCCCCCTTAATGGCAATAGCTTTTTTGAAAACCGTGTTGAGTTCTATCAATTACTTTATTTTTTTATGAATTTTTAAAATGTCTAAAGACTTATAGGACACCCGGTATATATACAGAGTGATTATAAAAAAAAAAAAAATCCCCTTATATGAGAACGTAGCTACCATACCGTTCACAGAAGCTGGATAAAGTTTGGTGCAAGGTATTTTGAGGCACGCGCTCAAGAACTATATAAAGAACGACAGTTAAGCTCTAACAATTACGGTTACAGTGAAATATTTCAAAAATTTCAAATAAAAATTTTTACTTTTTTTTTTTTTTTTTTTGAATGGAATCAATCTTCATAGAAAAAAAAAAAAAAACGTAAATAGCGTTAGAACAGTACATGTAGAATTAAAATCTCCAGCTCTAGGTTTAAGAAGAAAAGAGAAATAAATGTTATGTGCCGACCAGAGCACGACTTTCATTTTTAATGACGCCAGATTTCACACTGAGTCTTTGGCTCTGACTAAAACTTGCTGATTCTGCTTCGAAACGAGAAAAAGAGACGAAGGTATGCTAAATCTCGACTTCACGTTTCCAGTTAACGAAACGTGAGTCTCGTCCGTCCACAGAATGTGTAAAGGCCAACTGTTATTCTCGTCACAACGGATAAGAAATTCGTTCGCAAAATCTATCCGTCGTTGGTTAGCACCCGCTTGCAACTTTTGGATACGTTGGTTCCGATACGGAAACATTTTGAAAAGAGACCGCAGAATCTTGCGAATCGTAGAATTTGGCAGCTGTAGACCGTGTGAAACATCGAGTGCAATTGCACGAGGAAGTTCGCATATCGTCTGATTGACTTCTGCAACAGTCACAACAGGAACGGAATGTCGTTAATGTCGAGATCGATCTCATATGCAACCAATTTCTTTAAATTTACGTATCAAGTCCGGTACATTTCTTACAGTACACGGGCTTTAGCGTTGTCTATGGTGTCTGCGATACATAGCCAAAGACGCTATGTTTTTGCGGCATTTTGTCCGTTCAGGTGATAAATCTTTACAATTTTCCCATGTTGTTTTTTGTAAGCAGCATATTGTTCACAGAGCGAGAAAATAAGATACCCACGACACATTTCACAAAGCCTTATTATTCACCTAGTGCGATGACGTCAGTCATGACGGTGTCTTCGAACTAACCACAGAATTAGAGCCCTTTTTCATTATTCTTACACGAAATTAAGAATACCATAGTCTCTTCTTTTCGTTTCAAAGCAGAAACATTAGACTTTAGTCAGAGCTGAAGTCTCTGCATGAAATGTGATGTCATTAAAAAAGTGAAAGTCGTCCTGTGGTAGGTAAATCACAGCAGTTTTCGCTTTTCATCTTAGTCTACCTAGCGCTGGCAATTTTGTAATACAGGTACCGTTCCAAACCTATTTATGCTTTTTTGCTATAGAGCTCTTATTCCAATTTAAAAAGTAGGTGTTGCCATTTAAAATTTTTAAAATTTTGTCACTGTAACCGTAAATGTTAGATTTTAACTCTTGTTTTTTTTTTATATGATTCTTGAGCGCATACCTCAAAATAGCTTCCACAAAATTTTTATTCAGTTTCCGTGAATGGGTATGACAGCTGTGATCTCACATATCTTGATTTTTTTTTTTTTTTTTTTTTTTTTAATTCACCCTATATATATATATCACATAAGCAAAACATTATTATAAATATATATATATATATATATATATATATATATATATATATATATATATATATATATATATATATATAATGTGAGTAATTACTTACTTTCTCTCTATTTTCTAACTTTAAGAGCACTTTGATTAAGTTCTAACTGATCTAATAGAGGACGCAATCATTCATCCATCTTTGATACATTTTGAATACAATAAAAAATAAAAAATAAAAAAAACACTTTACAAAATGTTAATTTTACAAAAGTATTGCGAATCCAATTTAATTTACGAATTTCATAATTTTGTATGTCTGTGATAAATTAAATTAAAATTTAATGATATTTAATTTCTATGGTTTATTTGTTAAAATAATTATTCATTAAATTTTATTTTAAATTATTTTCTACTTATGAGTATGGAATTTAATTAAGACTGAGAGAACAATAGTATTTAGCCTCGTGGCTATGCTGGTATGTTTGAGGAGGTATAACTGATTTTCGGAATTGTAAAATAAGTAATAATTTTAGTTTTACTATTTTTTCTTAGGAATAATTTTATTTTATTTTTTAAGTAACATTTTTGATTGTAGTGTTTAAAAAAACGTTTGTCTTTTGCATTTCCTTTATTTATTTATTTATATATTTATTATTATTTTTTTAATTATTATTATTAAGTTTATTTATACGTCCTTTGGGTGTAAATTGGGCTTAGCATACTGCAATTTTTGGTACATTTTTATAGGGTATGACAGAAATAAGATCAAATTAGCATGTAACATTCAATCTAAGCCCTTGAAAATGTATTGATGTTGTATGTATTCATTAAATGAGATACTTGGTTTCATCTTTTGCAATATTTGAAAATGTTTTCAATATATACATACACACACATATATATATATATATATATTGTGTTGTTTCGTTAACACTTTTTTGCCATAAATCTGTATGACGAAAAGAAATTTAGATTTGTATACTTATTGATAAATTAATAGTTTATTTTATTTGCATAATTTACTAATATTTTCTATTTCTATTTTATTCTAAATGATTTTAAAAACTTACTTGATGTCAAACATATACAATGTTTTATTAACTCTTTTTGTTAGAAAAGTGTCTAAATAACTATTGCACAAAACAATTTTGAAAAAAAAAAAAATTTAAGACATTTTTATTCTTAAAAACATTTATAATTTCCATATTTAGTAATTATTTCTTATATCATTCAATACATTCCTGAGAGTAGCTCAACACCAGGTGATTACAATTTTCCTTATCAAGTATATTGCTCATACATTCTTCAGCGGTGATATATTGATTTCTTATTTATTTTCATTTATTTATTTATTTATTTATTTATTTTCATCTAAAATGTAATTTACATAGTTTGTTGTTAATATGGTTCCATTTATTGTATTCTGTTAATGTATATTGCGAATATTATGTTCTATCAAATACTTTTTTGTTTGTTTGTTTTAGAACCTGAAGAATGTTAAATCTTAAATGTCTCTTCTAATTACAAATATTAAAAAATTTCCTGGCTACTGGGGATCGGGATATTATTGTTCTTAAATTCGAGCTCTTTTTGCTTTTGTTTCTTTATCATGGTTCCATTCTATAAATCGCAAAATTAATAAAAGTTAAAAAATAATATTTATGCATGTATATATAAATATATATACCATAAAGTATTCATTGTGTAGAGTGGATTTCGCCCAACTAGAAAAAAAAAATATATAAAGCAACTTCAAATGCACTTTTATCTCTCATTTGCTGAGTATTGTATAGGAATTAAATTATTTATTATATATATATATATATATATATATATATATATATATATGAACAGGTATTATTAGGGGAAAGTAGGGAGACTTGACCCAGGTTTTTTTGTTTTAAATTTTAAATATTTTTGTATGACAAATTGAGCTGAGTAAAAAATATTAGCAAATTGTCTGTTATTTTGTACATACTGTGACTAAAAAATATAGCATAGTTCTTAATAAAAATTTTGCAATAAATAAATAAATTCGTTAACTCTGCGCATGGGTCAAGTTTTCCTAAGCCTGGGGAAACTTGACGACGATGAAAGCGAAAAAAATCATAGGTACTGGGAAAAAAAAAAAAAAAAAAAAAAAAAAAATGTGATTTAATAGTTTTATAGTCTAATTTTGTAGAAGTTTTTAGTAAATATAAAATTTATTTATTGTTTTCATTTTATTTCCTTTTATTTTATACTTTTCACATTCGTGAATTTTTGCATTTCTTTCTGCCACTTCCTTTCTTCTATTTTTCTTCTGTTTGGTGTGACAGTAGCTAACATATCCTTACCTTTCTCCTTTTAAATTATTTATTATGTAACAGTTCACTGGGCTCAATGATTAAAATTATTTTAGTTATTAATATCATTTTAATTATTTCTTAAATAAAACAAATTATTAGACCTAAATATTCACAACCTTTTACTTATTTCTTTAATCAAGAGACTCGGCAGAGTCTCAAGTGACGCAAGCGCAAAAACAAACGAACGCCACGACACTCAGCGGAAACGGAAAAACGAACGAAACTGCGACACTTATATATACACGAATTTAAAGATCAAAGAAACCGCTGAAAGCCGACACTTAATATCTCAGGAAATATGGGAGGTTATGTTCTGATAATTTCAAAATAGTCTTACACCTTCTGTCTGATCCTACCCTGAAATCGTTACATTTCTGTGTGCAATATATTTCGAGATATGAATTGGCTCATTTAAGCTATAAATGGACGGCCTAATGTGTAAGAATTTTTTCTCGAATATGGCTCGAGCGAATTTAGTTTAATTTATATATGATATTAATCGCTTTTATCTGATGTGCCTGACATCTCCCTTTTCCATAGGAAAACTCTTGTTTTTTTTATAACTCAGTTTAAAAATCGAACTATTTTTACTACGCGATGCAAAGATTTCTATTGATAATTCTCAGAATTCTGAACAGGTGTTATTCGGTTTGGTCTTGGAGTTGGTTGGTTGGTTCAATCTGAATGCGGTCAATAAAAAAATCAGATTTTGTTTTTTAATGCAAGAAAGAAACTTTATTGTTTCTTTTAAATATTTATTGTATATATACGAAATGAAATTTCACCTAAATATATTTTTTTTTTTGTTATAAAGTAAATATTTAAGATTTTAAAATTTCGCATTTCGTCAAAAAACTATTTCGATAATATTTTAAATCAGGAAGTATTTTGTAATTATAAGTATTTTACTTCATAGTTATTAATGATAAATTTACAGTTTTTTAAAGAGAAAATATTTCAAATTTTTCTTGGCTTTTAGTGTGACGTAAAACGCGTAAAACGCATCCATCAATCAATCCATCCATTCTCGGCTATTGGCTAATTTTTCACTTTTCATCTTGTATTAATACGCCGGGCAATAACAAATCGTATAAAGAAGAATTAAGTATTTATATGAAATCAAGGATTTCATACTATATTTCAGGTAAGAAATATTATTTTAATAGTTTTATTATTTTTTTTCTGTGTTATAAATATAATATCCATTTTTAATTTTTGTTTACAATATTCGTGTCCAGTTGTAGATTAAAAGTTGCCGTAATCTTTGAAAATGAATAAAAAAAGTCTTATTGACATTTAAACCACCCAAATTACACAATCAAAAGCCAAACTGGCTCCATACTGTCACACTTTTCTGTGATCATTAGATAAATAATACTAATTAGATAATAACTCCTTTTGCCCAAGTACAGTAGAATCCTGATTCTAAGGCATCTCTTCTCTGAATCGATGGAGATATCCACCAACTGCAAATAATGACAGTCGTTAATTTCAACTTTCACTGACTCCTTTTGCTTATAAAATAAGCCTTCCCTCATGAAATTAAAATGCCTAAACCATCTTTTATTAAAATATGTACACTTGTATACCATGAATCATAAAATAATTCGTGATAAAAATAATAATCAACTTAAAAATTCCAACAACAATTTTCTGAACCTATCTGCAGCAAAATAAAATTTATTTTCAAACCATGAAGGCTGAACCAAGTCTCGTATCTCTAGAAATAATATCAATTCATAAAATATTTAATTTGTAGATGAAAATTTTTCATAAATTAAGACTATACAACCAATGTAGTAATCTAGAGATATAATGCAAGTGTATTTTTAAGCCTAAACATTTCTTTAGTTGTTAAATTCATCTACAGAGCTTTAAACAATCTGCTGCACCCGATGCCATGCTCCGTTACTGCTGCTGGGATAAAAAGCTTTAAGTAACTTTAAGATCATTTTTAGGGTTGCACCGAGTAGCCATGTATCAAATACCGAGTAGTTGTAAGAAAGAATAGTTGACGTACATATGAAGAATTTAGCACATCTTGAAATTAAAAAAAGACCTTTTGGACATAAAATTAAGTTAAACGGCAAACAGCATGTTTTCATGAAATGTTTCAGAACTTTTGTAGTGCATATACACAATTAGGTTCATCGTTATATTTGATACTTCCAGCTTAGTGGATTATTAAATCCGTAATAACTGATAACTTCATTCTTTATTATTAGTCTTCTTTCTCATATGTGAATCATTCTCAGATAATTCTTAGAGAATATAAAAGTTCCTATACACTTGGGCTTAATTTAAGATGCATGAAGTTATTATATGAAATGAGAACATTAAAATAAATATTTTATCATTTCAAACATAATATATTTCATTAATCTTCAAATTCTAGAAGAGTAAAAAAGATAGGTTGTTTTGGGCGGCCATAATTTGAAAAACAACATTTTTGATTATTAAAATATATTTTTAATAACATTTTAGTGTATTTACTTTTTTCATAATTATTATTTTTTAAATTAAAAATTAATCTTTTCTTAAACTTTTAAAAGTGTCTTACTTTTATTTGAACAAATATGTAACTAAAGTTTTTTTTACAATATTAGTATAATAATTAGTGTAATATTAGTATAATAATTAGTATAATAAGGGTTCTTTTTTCTAAAATATTTTATTTTTGTCTGTTTTATAGATACAATAAGCTTTTATTAAAAAAAAAAATTGCATATTACATGCATACAAGATGGTTATACTCAAATTCTTGTAACTAAAATGGATAAGCTCATATCATGATTCGTCTCTATACAGAGTTTGGTGGCAATCTACTCACCTGTTTTAACTGCAAAAAGCTGTTTGCAGCAAAAAGTTTAATGACTTTATATTTTCATACAGGTGACGGGTTTTTACTTTTTAATGCTAATATTTTTAGAAGTTTTTGCATAGATATTATCTCATATTATTATACGTTCAAACTGTGCAAGTGATAATAATTATGAAATTTTTAGCCATAATATTTGCATTTTTTTTTTTTTTTTTTTTTTTTTTTTTTTTTTTTTTTTTTTTAAGGATACAATTTTTTGTATAAACTCAAAGCTGGTATCCAATGAACTGCATCAATAAGTAATATACCTACTTTTAAACTTTCCTGCAAGTTATCTAGGGTTTAAAAAAAAAAAAATCCGTAGTTTGTATTTACTTTAAGTTGAAAAATAAAGTGCAGTATTGAACTACTAAAAAACTTTTCATTTATTTTACGGTCAACTCCCTCTAACTCTCAAAAGTTTTGTCCACAGGTTATGCGGATTATAGGAATTTGCAGATTAGAGATCATTGCCTTTGTTTACAGTTTTCTTTTGCAGATACAAAGTCAGTTATTATTAATTCATAAATAGACATAAAAATGGAAAGACAATTTCTAATAAATTTTAGAATAAAATATTTCTTCAATATTAATAAAACTAATCTATCTCATTCATATATGATGATAAATAATTCAAGCATATTCAAATAATAGGTACCTGTATAATATAAATAAACATATTTAAAAAATACAAAACAAAATACTTTTGAAAGTTCAGAAATAATATTCATCACTGATTAATTTTGTTAAACATTGATGTAATAGTGGTTTGTTTTAAGTGCTAGTCTGCATGAATTGCAGGATAATAAATACAAGAATGTTACCCCCCCCCCCTATCCAATTTTGTTTCAAAGCAAGGATTAAGATAAAAATTTGGTTTAAAAAAAAAAAAAAAAAAGTAGAAAGGTGAGAAAGGTGAATTTTTTTTAAATATGAGATGTAAATTTCTTTTACATTAAAAAATCAATTATGGATTAAAAGGATTTGCAGATTATAAATCTGTGGATTACAGGGAGTTGACTATACCGTATATGACTATAAAGAAAAAGTTTTTGATGACATTTTGTAATACAGTATTGACTACTGGTTCTTTTAATTAACTGGATGTTTGTTAAAAACTGCTTTATCAGAAAATATAAGAAAGTGATCCAAATCCAAACTATTATTTATTATCAGTTAAAGAAATAAAATTGTCTAAATTATAAAACTTTACACTGTTTAAATTGAAATTGATTTTTTTTTTTTTAACTGGATTTTGAGTATTTTAGAACGTAATCATCAGATAATGAAGATCACTATGGTAAAAATATCCATAATTAATTATTAAGTATGTTATTAAATTTTTATAGGTATAATTTTGAAGTTACTTAAAGTTGTTTATAAGATAAATGCATCCATTGTATCCACTAAGCTGGAAGTATCAAATATAACGATGAACCTAATTGTGTATATGCACTACAAAAGTTCTGAAACATTTCATGAAAACATGCTGTTTGCCATTTAACTTTATTTTATGTCCAAAAGGTCTTTTTTTAATTTCAAGATGTGCTAAATTCTTCATATGTACGTCAATTATTCTTTCTTACAACTACTCGGTATTTGATACATGGCTACTCGGTGCAACACTAAAAATGATCTTAAAGTTACTTAAAGCTTTTTATCCAAGTAGCAGTAACGGTGTAGCATGGCATCGGGTGCAGCAGATTGTTTAAAGCTCTGTAGATGAATTTAACAAAAAGAAATGTTTAGGCTTAAAAATACACTTGCATTATATCTCTAGATTACTACATTGGTTGTATAGTCTTAATTTATGTAAAATTTGCATCTACAAATTAAATATTTTATGAATTGATATTATTTCTAGAGATACGAGACTTGGTTCAGCCTTCATGGTTTGAAAATAAATTTTATTTTGCTGCAGATAGGTTCAGAAAATTGTTGTTGGAATTTTTAAGTTGATTATTATTTTTATCACGAATTATTTTATGATTCATGGTATACAAGTATACATATTTTAATGAAAGATGGTTTAGGCATTTTAATTTCATGATATTTTATAAGCAAAAGGAGTCGGTAAAAGTTGAAATTAACGACTGTCATTATTTGTGGTTGGTGGATATCTCCATCGATTCAGGGAAGAGATGCCCTAAAATCAGGATTCTACTGTACTTGGGCAAAAGGAGTTATTATCTAATTAGTATTATTTATAATGATCACAGAAAAGTGTGACAGTATGGAGCCAGTTTGGCTTTTGATTGTGTAATTTGGGTGGTTTAAATGTCAATACGTAGCATAATAGCAGGAAAATTTTAAGAATTTTAGGATAACTAATGATATTTAAAGATATTTCAGGAAATTTTTTAAGAATTCAGAAAAATCAGGATATCTCTGATTGTGAGACTTTTTTAATTCATTTAAAATAATCTGAATTAAACTGTAATAGAAAGTTTAAATTGCTTAACAGGATTTTATACAAATCAGAATATAATACTCTATGGCCAAGTTCATGAAACATAACTCGCCCCTTTCTTTCATGGACGTTTAAATGCATGCTAAACTAAGTTTTTCTTAAAATATTTCAGATGTATAAAATAAATAATTTTTTCAAAGATTACGGCAACTTTTAATCTACAACTGGACACAAATATTGTAAACAAAAATTGAAATTGGATCGTATATTTACAACACAGAAAAAAAATATAATAAAACTATTAAAGTAATATTTCTTACCTGAAATATAATATAAAATCCTTTATTTAATATCTACAATATAAACACTTAGGGTCGTATTCACCAAACTTCATTCATCGAGGATTAAACAATGGATCAGAAAATCCGAGAATCAAAGCTAACACTGGATTAAATTCCTACGGTATTCACCATCAGCCGATTGCGTGATCCATGGATTAACTGGGAGAGAAAGAAAAGCTTCGTTTTGATTGGCCAAAAACGAAGATAGATGTTCGGATTCACCGTTCGGCTTCAATTAACCAGGGATGAGGACTTTCAGACTTTTCTTAATTTTTTAAAAACAATTTTCAGGTTTTTGCTTTTGAATTTAGACTAACCAACCAATTTAGACATAGTATCCAACTAAGTCAAAATTTGTTTGTGCAAAGAGATAGTGTGATGCAAAGAAAACATTTGCACAAATTTTACTTGCAGTTTTGGATAGCGTGACGCAAAAGACAAATCAATTTATTTAAATAAATACTTTCAATTTATAATGCAAACTCAGTGAAAGTGTGATTATTTGACAGTATACTTGAAAATTAAAAGCACTGTTTCAATGTGTAAATATACTTTATTAGACAAAACAAAGGTAATTTTAGTGGAATCTAAAAACAAATCTTTTAAAGTGACATTGAGGCGTCACTGGAATTTTGATATCATTCCTTTTAAAACTGTTATTTTGAAATGGAAATGCAAAATGAAAAAGCATCAGTGAGTATATTTTATATATTTGTCTTATCTTGAAGTTAAAAATATGTTTGCATTGTAAATATAAATAAAAGAAAAAAACAAATGATCAAATAAGAAAAATCTATGTATATTTTAACCAATAGCAAAGCGTCACTTAAAATTTGATATCATTATTTTTAAGACCCATATTTCAAATTCTTATAGCGATAAAGTAGCTGCGTCACAAACTTTTAACCCATTAAGGGTTTTTGTACTGATATACATATACATATATCATTAGACCTAAGGTCGCAATAGTTTTCGTTTTAGTTATTCATAGGATAAACATTAAATAAAAAAAAAAAAAAAAAAAAAAAAAGGAAACAACATTAAATTAGTATTTTTATAAAACCTGTAACGCTGCCAATGGGCGTTTCTTGCGCAATTTGTATGTTATTTATTTCTTACAAATGTACCCAATATTCATATTTCTACAATTAATATACTATGGATACAACTACTTTGGTTAGAAAGCATATAATTATAATGCATATCCATTTGTAATCTAAATGTAAATACATAATTTTTTGTGCGGAAATGTTGTAATTCGGGAGAATGATGTCCACAGGCGGGCCTTACACTTAAAAAGACAAAAGCATGTGGTCCCTAAAGGGTTAATCATTGGGTCAAGTGCTCCTAGTTTGCTTTGGTCAAGTCTCTTTAAGTTGTGTTGCTTTGTTAATCCTATTTTTTTTAGCAATTTAGATTACAGTCATATGAATTTACTATATATCAATATGTTGCTAAGGCAGAGGCCAAAACAGCTATACTTTTGAAACTGATTTGCCCCTAAATTGGAAGTTCAAATTTAACAAAGTCCAAGATCTTCAAAATTTACTTGAAAGATGCAGTATCAATCAACACTAAATTGGTAGAAAACCTCTGATAATTCTGCAATTGTGTTTCCCTGCAAAATGATGTTGTATGATTAGTCAGTCAGTATAATGACTAATATTTTCCTAAAGCTCCCTTTACATAGGAAAAACTCTCATGGATCAAGTCTCCCTATGGGGCAAACCTGCTTAGTTTTTCCTATATTGTTATTTTTTAGCAGAAGATTTTGTTAAAATTATCCTTTTCATATATTTTATAAAACTGTTTAGTGTTATGCGTTTTCATACATTAAATTGAGTTTATATTTTAAAATTTACATTTAAATAAAAATTTAACTGGAAGTTTGTACGGTAGAATTTAATTCGAATTGCGTATTGCTTCAATTTGTACATATATAACATATGTCAACACTTAATGTATAACAATAATCCATTAGGTTAAGTAAACGTACTAATTTGTCACAAGGTTTATTGTGCATTAACAGTTTGATATATGGTTAGTTATAATTTAGTATTATGAACATATTGTAGCTTCATATAGGTAACAATGATTTATTCAAAAATTATTGTTAATTTAGAAATACATAAACGAAGTTAGAGGAAAAAGAAAAAATATATATTTTACATATTTTACGAAAAAGAAAGTACGTTCCAACAACAGTCTTGAATTCAAATAATATAAATCTGCATATTTTCTTTTTCACTGATTTTAGTCATATAATCATGAAACTCCATATTATCCTCCATTCTTTTGTGAGGAACTGAAATACTGTTCGTTCTGTTATTTTAAATTTCTTAATCTTTGTTTTGAATTTTCATATAAGTAGCTCAATACATTTCATTATCAAATTAACCCTTTAAGCGTGTAGTGTTTGCTCCTGCGCGTGCACTGCAGTGGGGAGTGTTTCTCGCGATAGCAGGAAGGACTAAGCGGGCGCACTGCATTGGAGATATATTATCTCGCATGCTACAATAAATAAAATCTAAATAAAGAAAGCAATAACTAAGTAAAGACATAAACATATAATTAAACATACATTCATTTTCTAGTAGTTTCTTTTGGTGTGATAAATTTTAAAGCATGGAATGTTACAAAGAGCAACCTCACAGTCTGGACACCATATCTTTGTCTCTTTTGTAATCTTCTTGACGTTTTTATTAGACGCATAGCAAACAACACATCGTATTGTTGGTTCTCGTTTGCAGGGTGCGGCAGGTATATAGTCTGCGAAGTGTCTTCCTGTAAGACGTATTGGATCATTTGCATCACTTTTTCTTCCCGTATTTCTCGTCATGGCTGTAGATACTTGATATTTACGTATTATTTCTTCAATGACTGCAATTAAAAAATCCAACAATTTTATATTTTTATTAGTTACCTTACTCTGTAGAATCGGTACATTGAAAAGACATTGATCAAGCATATGCCTGAAAATTTTTTTGTAGTACACTTTCATTCTTTTCCGTACTGTCTCATAATAGGAAAAATTTTCGTCCGCTCTGTCCACACCTCCCATTGATAAATTGTAATCTATTACAACCTTTGGCTTTTCAACCACTTTTCCATTACAAGAAACTTTACTCATTTCAATATTGTGGATTGTACTCAATAAAAGAACATCTTTTTTATCTTTCCATTTGATTGCAAATAGTTTTCCGCGTTGAAAAGCAATAATGTCACCCTTTCTAAGTTTTGATGATTGCATTTCTTTTGGAACATCTTTGCGGTTCACCCGAACTGTCGCGTACGAGTCAGTTTTGAATGATATAAGTTTATCACAAAGATCTGGTGACATATAAAAATTATCGGCTGTAAGGCAGTATCCTTTGTTGAGCAAAGGTTGGATCAAACTTAGCACAATTTGCGATGTAAGGCTTTCCTTGTTGAAGTCTGGGCATAGAATCATCCCTTTTCCAGTATATAAAATGTAATTCCATATGTAACCTGTGTCTGACTCACAGAGCATATAGAATTTCAATCCAAATCTAGTTCTCTTCTAGGGTATGTGTTGTTTCCAAGAAAGCCTCCCTTTATGTAACATCAAGATTTCATCGATGCTAATGTCACGCTCAGGAGTATAGAGTTTGAAATTTTTCCTAAACGAAACTGTAAATGAATCATATTTTTCGAAGTTTCCAGGTTTCTTCATTCATAGTTTCATTATTTGAAAAATGCAGAAACGTGCTTATCAAAAGAAATCTTTGCTCTGGCATAACTTCAGCAAAAAAAGGAGTGCTCAAAAGTTTCTTCTTTGACAAATACCAGGCTGTCACGGGCTTCAAAACAATACCCTGGAGTAAAAGAAGAGCTAAATAAATCCATATTTCAGATGCAGTTACCGGTTTCCACTTACGCACGCGGGATCTAACTTTCAGTACACTTATGTTCTTTCGCAAAAATTGTTCTGCATATGTATTTGTTTCCTCTACTATAGTTTCCACCAATTTCTTAGTTATGAATAGCTAGAAAAAATCTAAGGAATTATCAATATCTTTTACCATAAAATTTATTCCAGTCTTTCCATGAAATTGAAAACGTGGTGGAGCTGGAGTTGCACTTGAAACTATACACCATTCTCGCACCGAATCCAAATTATTTATTTCCTCATCTGACTCATAACTATAAATACTTGTATCGGAATCAGATCCCCATTCAAAGTCAGAATTATCCAAAATGTCATCTTCTGAATCACTGGAATCGTTCGATAATAACGGTATTTTCTCACAAAAGCGCCTAGAAACACCGCTACAGCTCGCCATTTTCACCAGAATGCGAAAATCAAACACACCAAAGTTTTCCCAAGAAATTATATTTCACTTTACGGAACTACTATTGCCATCGTGGCAAATTTTGGAAACAAAATGTTTTTTCTATAAGAATATAAGGATATGACGAGATATTTCCGTCAAACACATTGAAATGCTGAATTTAAAATTGGATGACGAGTAGGACTCGTCAAACCCGGGTATAGCGTAACATTCCGATGACTAGGTGAGTTCGTCAAGCACGCTTAAAGGGTTAAGGAAACACTTCTGAACTATATGAGTTATAGCAAGTTATTCGAACTCCCATGTTTGATATTTCGTAACGAATTTCTCTAGCTATTTGAAAAGAAAAATCTAAATTGAAAAAATAATTTAAAATACTTATTGATTGATAGTGTATAAGTCAAATACACAAAATTGAACATTTGTCTCAAATGTACATAAACAAATGAAATATTATAACACTTTAAATATATTATTGTTGTGTACTCTGGGTTCGAAAATTGTCTATAAATGGAAAGCAAATATTAGAGAGGCTTGAAAGTTTATTTACAGGATATTTTTGAAGAGTTCCTTTAAACTAAGTATCAACAACATTTTCACTAGAAAACACAGCTTAACTAACATATGACAAATTCAAAATCACAGCATAAACATGCAGTAACAGGCTGTAATCAAACAGTGGAAAGAGACTCAGTCAGAAGCTGTTAACATAAGCCGTTTGGCGAGGTAATTGACTGCAGTGGTCGGACTGGATTTCCTTTTATAGCCTCTTAATAAACAAGAATATTTTAGTAACTTCTGAACTATAAGAGAGCATAGATAGTCAATATATTTGTAATAAGGATTTTCTCGCCAAGGTCGCCAAAAATGTCAATAAGAAGCTAAAAAATTGCCGAATCTGACACTAGACAATTAATTGCTCTGGTTAACTACTACTATTAAAAAAATGCGTAACAATATGTCTTCTAAACAAAATATTGTTGAAAACAATTTGAACTGAGTAGATGTTGAAAGTAATACCTATATACATTACGTTTTAATGATCTTCTATCTACTATGTCAAAATAATAGAATATTTTATTGGAAGCTGCACTCTGTTTTTAACACTTCCCCTAAAAAAATAATAAGAATTATAATAATAATAAATAAATTTAACACTAGTTTACATTCATGATCAGTAAAGATTTTATAATAAGCATTGCCTAATGTATGTAAATAATGAATAACAAAAATATTTTTCAATGCTAAATATTCTAATTAGTCAAATGGTTATAATTTTGCTTGTAGTAATATTTTTGAAATACGATTGTATATGTTATTATTATTATTATTTATTATTATTGCGAGAAAATGTGGCTCTTTTTGCACTTAAAAATACATAAAAATACACTTTAAAGTGCGAAATATTAAGAAATACGTCATAAGATCAGTATACATATAGTATGTACTTTAGTATTTCTTGCATTTCACGAAACAGCTTACATAACTGGGCTGATTTGATTTCATTTTTCTATCAAGAATGTCTAGCAAAAAAATACTAACTTAATCAGACATTATTGCACGTTACTTAACTTTCACTATATTTAGTTTAACAATACTATTTAATTTTATTTGAATCAAGGAATAAAACCGCTCATATAGATTACATGTTTAGTATTGCTGCATTATTTAAAATATTTTGTAAATTGATACAAAATACAGCCATACTTTGGTTGCATTTTGCGTAACGATCGAAAAAGATACATTACTTCAAATAAAATATATGGAAGGTTATCGTCAGAAATTTTATGTTAAATTATGCTACTCTTTATGTTACATGTTGTTATTATGTTTATGTTACATTTTATATCCTCAACCATTGCCACCATATGTCTGTAAACAAGATAAATGATATCGGAAAGCCACACAATAAACAAGAAGAAAAAGAAGGAGAAGAAGAAAGTTCCCCATTTTCTGGCATAAAGGTTATTTAAGGAAAATGTAAATAAGTTAGGTACTATTAAATAAATTAAAAATAGAATTTTCGATACATATTCTGAATTAAGACAACCCAAGGACAAGTCCAGGGACCATACTTCTATAAAAGTATAATTTTGAAAAAAGTTTGTTTCAAGGAATGAAAAAAAAAATAAATAAATAAATAAATAAACATTAGGCATTGTAAATAATAATAAATGGATAAAAATAATAATCATTATTGTTAACCAAAAATTAACAAAAGTTTAAATACTTAATTAAAGCTCTTATTTATAAGATACTATTTCATGCATACACTTCAAACTTAATTTTATTATTTTATATATTACAAATATGCTAAAATATGTAGAGAAAATAATGAATATTGCTGTGAAAGTTCTTGTAAAAACAAACAAACTGTATATATATGTATCTATGTATATGTGTGTGTTACTTTGCATTCTATTTTATTTAAATAAAAATGTAAAAATGCTTATTTAGTTAAATTCATTAAGACTTTTATGCAATATTTTCAACAAATATTTTCCAATCCAATGAATAAGGAACATGTATTTAACTAAAAAAAAATAATAATAATAATAATAATAATAAAATGAAATGAAATTCTCTAAAAAATAATATTTTATATCATAAGGATCATAATCGCTGCTAATATGTATCTTGCAGTTTTTATGTTTAGTTTAGCTGCAAAAATATAAAACTTTAATTTAAGTAAACAATTAAAAATATATATTTAGAAAACACAAAATTTTATTTCATGAGGTATACAACTAAAACATTATAATAAGTTGCAGATTATCAAATATTTAAATAATTAATAATTATGCCTACTTTTTCTTATTCTGAAAACCATTTTGAAAACAAATTTCTTAAAGAATCACTGATTTTATCCCTACTTTTTCTATAATGATGTCATTTAAAAGAATAAAATATATCATAAAAAAAAGAAAAAAAAACAGCCAAAGACATTTCTTTCAAATGTGTTTAATAGAGATAAGCCATAATAATAAATGATGCAACTGAGAATAATAAAATTAGCACTTATGTATTGTTATAACTGATCCTTAAAAGATATACACCTCTTTACATTGTTTTTTATTTATTGTTATTTTTTTTAAGTATCTGTTTTATATTTAAAATTTTGATAAATTTTTAAGTACAATGATTGTAACATATTAATCTTAATACTTTTAAAGAAAAAATAAAATTCGCTATGTGTTAAGGTGCTTCAAAATTGATGCTATCATCAAACTGAATATCAAATTCATCCTAATTTATGACCATTAAATATATGAGCATAATACATCTAAAGGTATTCCTAGTCATTTAATATTTATGAAAATTATTGCTGCTAATAATGATATCATTTAATATCGTTTGCTACTATTTTTAAATTAAGATAAAATATATTAAGGAAACGTTATGTGCACTTCTATCAACATTATTCTTGATTTTTTCTCTGTAAAATAATATAGAATATTTGCATATATTTTAATGGTATCTAAAAGTCATTACAAGTTAAATTAAATTTAATGAATTATTTTTTTTCTTTTAAACATTTTTTTCTTAAATATATTTACATTACAAGTGTGATATAATAAACTGGTTAAATTAACTTTACAAAAATTTAAATGTCCATGAAAATCATTCTTTTTAATTCATTAAACATAATATATTTTCTCTTCCGCAAGACGCAAATGTAATTTACTTAAAAACGCTAAAATTTGCCGTGTGTTCTTAAAATATTTTTAATAAGAGGACCCTCCGAATGGCATGGAAAATGTGCAAATATCCATTTATGATGTCGAAAATGCATGTAATATACCGCTTATATATTATGTTAAAATACAACGCCCCTTCTCTGAGACCGAAATCTCACGATCTGTGGATGCGCTGAAGGCTATTCCTTTCTTTAGGCATAACCAGTGACCAATCGCTGAGAGCCTAATCGGAGACCGAAATGCGAAGAAGCTATGAAACCAGAACCAATCAGAATACGAATTTACCTTTGGATCTTCCTTATGATCGTGGCTTAAAATGATGCAATTTTGTAAATATAGGATTAAAATTTTATAATTTTCTATTTTTAAGAACGACAAAATATGTGCGCATTTTTTTTTTCTTATTTCTTTTTCTTGTTTAAATTTTATACTTTGTCATGAATTCTAGAGTATTGTAATAGCATTGATGGATATTTTGTTTAGTGTTCCTGTTAACATTTTAACATTTTAACCTTTTTACGGATTTGTATACGTTTATATGAAAGGTTACTGTTAGTATTTTCCTTTTTACTACTTTGTATATCTATATAAGAAATATTACTGTTAGCAATTTCTAATGTTCTGTGTACGTTTAGTATATTCAAATTGTTAGATTATTACAAATTTCGTGAGATTGCAACTGATGAAAATTGCATCGAGCTTTATCATTTATTAGTTACTTCAATTATTTATTTAGTTTTGAATTTTTAATATAATAGTACGAATAAATTTAATATAAAGTGATTATTTTATGTTTATATGCATGATAGATTACTTTTAGCGTATGGTTTCTTTTTCATTATTTGACGCTCTAAACACCCTGCTTAATGAGATTGTTTTTTATTTACTGGAAATGTAAATTCTTGCGTTTATGTGATAATGTTAAGAGTAATATTATATTATTCAAAAGTGAGGGGGTGTTGTTATTACTGCATTTAAAAAGCCAAAAGCTGACATAGAAAAATTAGGTTTTATTATAAAAATCAGGTTTTATATCAAAACATTATTTGTGGAATTGTTACTGAGTGGGAGGTCTATAAAGATTTTGTTGATATTTTATACATTTAAATTATCCATTTTTTTTCAATAAGCAATATATATATATATATATATAGTGGGAATATGGAACAAACAAAACATGTATGAGCTATATAATTGTAAATTGTATGTTCTGGGTGCGTTATACAAATTGCTGAGTTCTTTTTTTTTCCCCTTAAAAAAAAAAAGAAAAAAAAAATACTTTTCGTAAATTAAAATGCTATGCTCCGAGTAAATAAATACCATCATTCTATTTACTTTGTTGATTATTTTCGGTGCCATGTACACATATTGATAATGCACAAAACAATTTCCATCAGGTACAATCTCGCGAATACTGTAAGCATACATGACATTTTAAACGTACTAAATAAGGTATACATGCAGCAGACAAAAATGTAAACAGTAACATTTTAAATAAACATATAAAAAGCAGAAAAAAATAAAAATAAAAGTAGAGCTTCCATATTTCCAGTGCTAAAAAATATACACAATACTCTAGAACACATGCAAAGCTGTGAACTTTACACATAAAAGAAAAATAAGCCGAAAGAATGTATATGCACATTATCGTGTTTGAAAATAGAAAATTATAATTTTTTAAGACCTCGATGTTATAGGTTGCATTTCTTTAACTTTTGTTATTAACTGCACATATATAGTTCCTCATCCGTTTAAGAGTGTGCGCTGTGTCTACGTGATGCTTACATCCACCAGTTACGTGAAGCGTTGAGCCATTGTAGCACTAAGCCTAAATTTAGCCACTCAAATACTAAGCCTGTCATGCTCTACAGATGGATTTGCCATTAGGTGTAAGGGCATTACCGGTAAAGGCATTCAATTTTAGTTTTCCTGTCGCCTGCTTTTGGGAGCACTGAGTTTTTCTTGGGCGAGAGTTTTGCAAAATTTTCAAAATTAGCGATTAACAGTTCTTTTTTTTTTTTTTCTTTTTTTTCCCACTTCAATGTTTTAGAGAGAAAATTCGAGAACCTGTGCTAGATTTATTTACGAAATAGGATTCTTTGAACACAATTCACATGTGTGGTAAGGATGTGTGTGTGTGTGTGGGGGGGGGGGGATTTTTGTTCTAAAGAACTTTTGTTCTAAGAATTTTTCTTCTAAAGAATTTTTGTTCTTTGTTTCAAAAGAACTTCAGAATGAAGACAAGTCAGGTGTACAGATGTGTTTAACAAATTCTGGTAAAATTTGGAAAGTTGTAAATCAGGTCACATTTTATTTAAATTCATCTCAAAAACTATTTTAACGATTCTCTTTAAATTCATTATATATAACAACTTTTATTGGTTAATTGCATGAAAATTCTTATGTGATCTGATTTCGTAGTCCAATTTTATGTCTGTATTCAATTTCTAAAAAAAAAAAAAAAAATGGTTGTACAGTTTTTTTTTTTTTTTTTTTTTGAAATCACCATTTTATCTACCTTTTAATTATCCTTATATATATATATATTAGTTGATTTCCAGCGTACAGATGTGTTTGCGAGATTATGATAAAATTAGATGGGGTGGATCCATCGAAAAAAAAAAAAAAGTTGATTTTCATTAATTTTGACACGTAAACCCCTATCTAAAAATATTTTTGTTTCAATTAATTAGTTAACAGAGGAAAGTTGATATGTTTCTGATTATTTAGATCAGTTTTTATATATTTCTCAAATTTGTGTTTAAAAAATAGCTCTACCCACTTTTTTTTTTTTTTTGCTGTATAAAGTCTTTAGATGTCATTACTACATTAGTTGGTTATCACAGGAAAGTTGGTAAGAGTCATGATTAATTAGGTCAACCTTTTTTGTCTTTAATAACTTTTTGTCCAAAAAAAGAACTTTTCAGAAACTACATCTTAGTGATAAGCATTTCAATACATTTTACTGTGTTGATACTCTACCTCTGTGTGTCGACGCATAAACACATTTTCTGTAGATTAGTTGATTGGAAGTTGAAAATGGTATATTTTTCTTCTCCGGTCACTGAATGAATATAGGTTCCGCGATAGCCCAGTCTGTAGACCACCGGTCTCGTAATTGGAAGATTGCGGAATCGGTACTCGAGCCGGCCAAAGTCCGTCATGTACACTAATGATGGCTGGTGTACGTAAAATATGTCGCGGCCGCAGTGTCCTCCACCTCCCCTTCAAAATTATACCTCTGGGAGTCACCGAAGCGGGAGAGCCATTCTTTTCGTGGAAGATCAAAATTGTGATGGCATGTCTCCTGACCACCTCTAGGGGTGAGTACCAGACCGTCGCCTATTGCC
The DNA here is from genome assembly GCA_963930645.1 of Salticus scenicus. Lineage (NCBI taxonomy): Eukaryota > Metazoa > Arthropoda > Arachnida > Araneae > Salticidae > Salticus > Salticus scenicus. The sequence goes on from OZ005653.1 coordinate 105,397,695, forward strand.
TATTGGGTAGAACTGGTGCGATGTAAAACCCAACCAACCAACCATCCTGTACGAATATATGTATAGATAAATATCACAGAGCAGAATGATACCAGTGTGACAAACTTCGATACTGTATCGAATTTTCATCGAGTAATGCGAGGTGTTGGACACCTCGCCACCTAATGATGTGTTGGCATACAAACAGGTTAGCCTTCTGTACTACACCTGAATTCAGATTTTTTGAAAAATTTCCTGCCTCTAAAGTTTATGATAAATTATTTATTTTTTATTAAAAATTTTAATCTAAATATTTAATTTTCCTTATAATGTATTAGGAACTCCCAAAATATCATTTATTATTGGTATGAATAAACACTATTTTTTAAAATTTTTAATTAAAGCATAATTTAACGGAATTAATATTTAAACCATGCTTTATAGCTTCATATTTGGAATTTCTGTAGCCGCTCTCAGGAGGGGAACACCTAAATTCTCAGCACTCTCCTCAATGGAGAAAAGTGATGTGTTTACCTATCTCCAGTAGGTAACATGACAGTCTGTCTAAGCCAGGTTCCAGTTAACTGTCATTATAGGAATTGGGAATTGCTATTATTAGCTATTTTTTTACCATTTCCATTACCAGCGTGTGTAGTCAAGGTTATTGTAATTTGCTAGTTTTATAGTTTCGATAAATTTAATATAAAATACTACTGTCTTGATATGTTGTAATTAGGGCAGTCATAATTTTTTCATATCTTATACTGTTTATATGTGTCTTATTTCTGGTGTCAACCATTCGCTTGGACATTCTGATATAGCAACCTTCCTAATTGTTAGGGTATGTAAATGGGATTTTATAGATATCTGGTTCCTCGAGGGGTGGGGCATGCTTGTCTTTACAAATTATTGGGTAGAAGCTTTAATTAAAATAAAAAATGCAGCTAGAAAATACAATGTAAATATATCTGTTAAACCCAACCCCAACATCTATCACATATTTCGTAGCGATAAAGATCCCCTCCCCAAGAGGCGATAAAGATCCCCCCCCCGCCCCCATATCTTTTATTTTTTTCCTACTGGAGGAAAAATTGAAAGATAGTGGAAAATATCATTTGGCTCCAGCATCACCGACCACTGTGAAGGGTGCAGATGGGGAAGCATTATTTTTTACGAACTTCGATAAATAAACCTTTTTAATACTAATTATATGATATCCGATTATAATGTCTCTTCTTGCTATTAAATCTGCATGCAAGTAGAATTTTTCAGGTTTTTTACATATTTGTTAGTTTCACCTCTTGTTTACTGTATGCTTAATAGAGTACAATAGAATTCATGTGGTTGTTACATATCAGATTTAAAAGAAAATGCATTTCATAAATAATCAAATTATCTTTTCTTCAATTGAATAATACAAAGTATTATATAATTATATACAAAAGAGTGCCGAATTCCGTCATAGAGTGAAAACTCCATGAAAAACCAACTCACCAACTTTATGTTTTTGTTAAAGGAGTTTGTTTAAAACAGTAGTTCTCAGCTGATGTGCCAAAAGAGGATTTATGTTGCACTTTTAAATGTTATTAAGCCGTCAAATTTTGACGGGTACGGGTACCAACTAGTATATATATATATATATATATATATATATATATATATATATACTAGTGTGATGTAAAACACACTCAAATCAATCGCGATACAATAAAAAAAAATATTCTTATAGTTATAGACATCTAAACAATAAATCATTTTTGAATGAATGTCTTTAGATTCTTAGAAATTAACAGAATAAACTCTTATAAACTAATTAACATACTGGCAAACACTATATTGAATTAGTGATTATCACGTTTCACATACCTCAACATGCGTAAATACGGGCAAGTACAACATAGAAAGACCCTCATGTAAGGAACCTCCCCTCAGGTATAGGTTCTCAGTGCAGTCAATCGGCTATAAGTCCGAAACACCAAACATCACACACCTCAAAGCGGTCAAAAATATCAAAAACTCAGAGGTCGAAAATGTCTTCGAATACCTATTTTCCCAATAGGGACTGTAAAAGTTACTGTATATATATATATATATATATATATGTGTGTGTGTGTATTATATACGTATATAAATATGTTTATAGTAAATGTATATTAAAAATTGCATACGTGGTGTGTTCAAAAAGTATCGAACTTTTAGCTGGCAAATTAAATTTATTGATTTGGAGATACAAGACGCTAATCCCCTCTGAGGTAGTCACCTTCGTAATACACACACTTCGTCCACCGTTTCTGTCATTGTTGGAAACACCTGGGGAGCGCAGTTTTTGGAATGGTGAGCAACCGTGCCGTAAATTTCGCATGATGTCTTCTCTTGACTGAATTCGAGACCTTTTAAACTAAACTTTCAGCTTGAAAAATAGTCAAAAGTCCTAGGGAGCCATGTCTGAATCCTGAAGCAGGGAACCTGAGTAGACCATGAGTAGGAAACCTGACGAATCACATGAATGTTGTGTTTTACGACGAAAGTCAGAATCGAATGCGCAGAATGGACAGACGCGTTATCATGATCGAGCTTCCATGCTTTCGGTGCCCACAGGTCCGATCATTTACGCCGCACAGCACCACGAATGAGACGAAGAGGCTCCTGGTAGTACTCCCTTCTGATTGTTTGTCCTCGTGGTGCTTACTTATGTTGTACTACACCACGGAAGTCAAGGGAATCGGTCAACTGGTGCGCGGCCATCTTTGAAGCGTTTGTACCACTCTTTTATGCGTAAGGTGTTATCACCCCAAAAGCCTGTTGAATCTTACGAAAGGTTTTCGATTGCGCAACGCCTTGCTTTTGGTAAAATTTGATGAAATATCACTGCTAAAGATTTCTCTCCTTTTACAAAAACTAAAATCCGGCGACCGTTCACTAAACGTCTGACACCTATTGGCCGACTGCCGGCTAATAATGTCTCTCTCGTTTCATTGGTTTACGGAACATATTGGCTTTTTGAACACCCTTCTTATATATTAGGGTGCATCGAAAAACACGTTTTTTCTGCAATTCAATTCTAATAGCGCGGAAAACTTGCGCATAGGCGTCATTATAAATAAAAAAATATTACCTTTTTTTTTTTTTTTTTTTTTTTTTTTTAAATTTGAAATCGCGCAGGCCTAAAGTTACCAAAAAAGCCAAAATACCGGTAAATTTTTAAAAAATGCAAAAATTACAAAAAAAAATACATTTTTTGTTCTAATAGTGAAAAAAGTGTTTTTAAGAGTTTTTATGTCAACTGGATACATTGCTTCTTTATTGAAAGACAAAGCGCTACCAGAGTTTAACTACCTCAAATTCCGATGTCACACCCAGTCAGTTGAGAGGTGTGTAAAACTGCTTACAGAAGCAGCAGAAAAAGTGTGCGGGCATGAAAATCGAGATGGTTATATTAGAGCTACTTTAAAATCAAGACGGCTGATGCCCACATTTAATTCAAAGTCAGAATTCAAAGGGGCTTCTATGTAAATAACCTTTTGCCTACAACGAACATATATGCATTGTACAAAGTAAATAGTTACTGTAAATATTATAAATAAAATTCATCCTGGTTGGTCGGTTGGGTAGGGTGGAGGTGGGATTCGCCTTGCAGCTACGTCCTCGCCCTGAGTCCTGGGTCATTTCAGCACAGATTAAATGTTGAAATGAGCTTAGAGCTGCAATATGATATGTTTGGCTAATACATTTTTTGTAAATCACTTGTTAGAGTCTTATTACAAACCTTAATGTGTTAAATAAACACTCATCAGATATGGAAAATAGCATTTTTACGGGACTCTATAACTTAACTTATACTATAATTTAGACCTTTTGCGCGAATACATTTAAGGGATAACAGGTCTGAAAGTATTATTTCTGGATTGGGAAAACTATTTTGAATGGTTTTTACACTATTACAAATTAAAAATAAAACTTCTATGGGTTTTGACACATGTTTAAAAATCGTCGAAAATCATGTAATATCGTTTTTTTACGATACAACCCGCAAATTTTGGCTTTTTGCGTGAATTCAGTAAAACAAGAATGGGTCTAATTATATTTTGTATGCATTAAGGACACTCTTAAAAACACTTTTTTCACTATTAGAACAAAAAATGTATTTTTTTGTAATTTTTGCATTTTTTTTTTAATTTACCGGTATTTTGACTTTTTTGGTAACTTTAGGCCTTCTGCGCAATTTCAAATTTTGAAAAAAAAAAAAATATTTTTTTTCATTTATAATGACGCCTATGCGCAAGTTTTCCGCGCTATTAGAATTGAATTGCAGAAAAAACGCGTTTTTCGATGCACCCTATTATATATAAAGAGAGAGATATGTAGATAGATAGAAATATGAACTTAAATTAAATTTAAAACAAACAATGATTTTACCTAAAAAAAAAATAAAAAATAAAAAAAAATTCTCATACAAAAAGATCAGTTTAATTTCTTTAATAATGAATTATGAACAATATTTTAGTTGAATTTATTAACAAAAACAGTGATAGTAAAAAAAAAAAAAAAAAAAAAAAAAAAAAAAAAAGCCAAGAAATCCATAAAGGCAGTATGAACTTCATTAGTAGGTGGGAAAACTGCAAATCAAAAAAAAATTATGTAATCCTAGTTGGTTTCAGAAGATATGTAAAGCTAGCATACTTAAGAATATACTAGTTAATACCCGTCAAAATTTGACGGAGGAAGTGTAACAAAAATCTTCACACGGCATAAAGTTTAAAACACCTTGCTTTAATATTTCGCATTGCTCTTAACCGGTTTAGAAACACCTGCTTTAATCAATTATCTTTTGGTTGGAAAGAGGAGGGATAAATTTCATAAAATTTCACTATACAAACGTTAAGCATATTCCATATAATAAAAAAAAAAAAATCCCAAGTTTTTGCTAATTTTATTCTAAATATGGCAAGAAGAATGTTAGGAGTAATTAAAAGAAAGGCAGAATTTACATAAATTATCGTAAAAATCAATATTTTTCAATGAGATAGTATCAATATTTGTGATAATACTTATCAAAGCATCAAATATGTAAATTAATCCCACAATAGAATTCCTCATTGTCACACCAAATCGACTAAACTTTATATATATATAAGGCAAAGTTTGCCTGCGTGTCTGTATGTGGACAGCGTAGCGCAAAGCCGGTAGCTTGGACAGTCATGTGTTTCGGTATGAACGTGCCCTCCATAAGGTCCTTGTGCACCTCGAAGCCCGATTTTCGAATTTTTGATTTGTTTTCTTTTAATTAGTTAAAATATGAAAATATTAATTTCATAATTGCATAAAAATAGCCATGAAAATTTTACCCTTAATTTAATTGTTGCAGAAAAAAAAAAATACGAGTTCTTTTTTTTTCCGACAGAAAAATAAATACGTTTACTTAAACGTGAACAATAAAAAAAAAAGAAAAAAAAAGATACATTATGCATCACATAAAAATTGACGCCAGTATCACTTTGAAAATTTTATATACATTGAAAAAGTGTGAATATAATTTATGGAACTATTATATGTTGTTCTATTTTTTTTAAACTATTATTTTGTAGAATTTTACTGTCAAGTTGTTATTAAAAAAAAAAAAAAAAAAAAAAAAAAACAAGAATAGAAGTTAAAAATTATACAGACACGACATTATTTTATAATTTAAAACATGAAAATCTGACATTGACAGATTTTAATTTAGTGCCAGAGGCCTACTGCTAAACTTGTTAATATCGACAAATTCTTCTTTAGTTAATTCGTGACGATCTAAATTCCATGATAAAGTTTTCATTAAATCAAACCAATGTGTTTCAGCTGCAGATATTGTAACAAATAACGTTGGAAGTCCAAACTGTCTTATAGCCGCAAAACGTTTTTTCTCTTTTTCCCAATGAGGGGGAGGTGTGCCTTGCGGGGGACTCATGTCAAAGGTGTGCCTTGGGGGGGACTCATGTCAAAGTTTTACCTTGGGGGGACTCATGTCATAGTTGGGCCTTGGGGGGACTCATGTCAAAGCTGGGCCTGGGGGGGACTCATGCCAAAGTTGGGCCTTGGGGGGGACTCATGTCAAATTTGTACCTTGGGGGGGACTCATGTCAAAGTTGGGCCTGGGGGGGACTCATGTCAAAGTTGTGCCTTTGGGGGACTTCATTCAATAAATCCCCATTCAATAAACCGACAGAAATAGGCCCTTAGCACTATTAAGAGTGTATTATAAAAATTCGACAACGCTGTACCGACTGAAATAGGGGTACCTGGGGGGGACTCATGTCAAAGTTGGGCCTGGAAGGAATCATGTCAAAGTTGTGCATTGGGGGGGACTCATGTCAAAGTTGTACCTTAGGGGGACTCATGTCAAAGTTGGGCCCTGGGGGGACTTCATTCAATAAATCCCCATTCAATAAACCGACTGAAATAGGCCCTTAGCACAGTTAAGAGTGTATTATAAAAATTCGACAACGCTGTACCGACTGAAATAGGGGTACCTTAGGGGGACTCATGTCAAAGTTGGGCCTGGGGGGGGACGCATTTCAAAGTTGTGCCTTGGGGGGACTTCATTCAATAAATCCCCATTCAATAAACAGACTGAAATAGGCCCTTACGACTATTAAGAGTGTATTATAAAAATTCGACAACGCTGTACCGACTGAAATAGGGGTACCTGGGGTGGGACTTATGTCAAAGTTGTGCCTGGGGGGGACTCATGTCAAAGTTGTGCCTTTGGGGGACTTCATTCAATAAATCCCCATTCAATAAACCGACTGAAATAAGCCCTTAGCACTGTTAAGAGTGTATTATAAAAATTCGACAACGATGTAACGACTGAAATAGGGGTACCTGGGGGGGACTCATGTCAAAAATTGGCCTGGGGGGGGACTCATGTCAAAGTTGTACCTTGGGGGGGACTCATATCAAAGTTGGGCCTTGGGGGGACTCATGTCAAGGTTGTGCCTTTGGGGGACTTCATTCAATAAATCCCCATTCAATAAACCGACTGAAATAGGCCCTTAGCACTGTTAAGAGTGTATTATAAAAATTCGACAACGATGTAACGACTGAAATAGGGGTACCTGGGGGGGACTCATGTCAAAGTTGGGTCTTTGGGGGACTCATGTCAAAGTTGTACCTTGGGGGGGACTCATGTCAAAGTTGGGCTTTGGGGGGACTCATGTCAAAATTGTACCTTGGGGGGGAGTCATGTCAAAGTTGGGCCTGCGGGGACTCATGTCCAAGTTAGCCCTTGGGGGGGACTCATGTCAAAGTTGTACCTTGGGGGGGACTCATGTCAAATTTGGGCCTTGGGGGGACTCATGTCAAAGTTGTGCCTTGGGGGGACTTCATTCAATAAATCCATATTCAATAAACCGACTGAAATAGGCCCTTAGCACTATTAAGAGTGTATTATAAAAATTCGACAACGCTGCACCGACTGAAATAGGGCTACCTGGGAGGGGGACTCATGTCAAAGTTGGGACTGGGGGGGGACTGATGTCAAAGTTGTGCCTTGGGGGAACTCATGTCAAAGTTGTACCTTGCGGGGACTCATGTCAAAGTTGTGCCTTGGGGGGACTCATGTCAAAGTTGTACCTTGGGGGGGACTCATGTCAAAGTTGGGCCTTGGGGGGACTAATGTCAAAGTTGGGCCTTGGGGGGACTCATGTCAAAGTTGGGTCTTGGGGGGACTCATGTTAAAGTTGGGCCTTGGGGGGACTCATGTCAAAGTTGGGCCTTGGGAGGGACTCATGTCAAAGTTGTACCTTGGGGGGACTCATGTCAAAGTTGTGCCTTGGGGGGGGGACTCATGTCAAAGTTGTGCCTTGGGGGGACTTCATTCAATAAATCCCCATTCAATAAACCGACTGAAATAGGCCCTTAGCACTATTAAGAGTGTATTATAAAAATTCGACAACGCTGTACCGACTGAAATAGGTGTACCTGGGGGGGACTCATGTAAAAGTTGGGCCTGGGGGGGACTCATGTCAAAGTTGGGCCTTGGGGAGGACTCATGTCAAAGTTGTACCTTGGGGGGGACTCATGTCAAAGTTGGGCCTTCGGGGGACTCATGTCAAAGTTGTACCTTGGGGGGGACTCATGTCAAAGTTGGGCCTGGGGGGAACTCATGTCAAAGTTGTGCTTTGGGCGGGACTCATGTCAAAGTTGTACCTTGGGGGGGACTCATGTCTATGTTGGGCCTTGGGGGGACTTCCAGCTAAAATAACGATACGTTTAGCCTCTATAACACTCACATTTAGTTGTTTTAAGGAACATCTACTTACTCATCACAACTTTAGGCACACTCTCTCCTTAAGGTTAACTTATCATAGGTTAAGATTTCATTTTAAGTAAATACTCTAGGCAAATCTTAAGGTTTTTTTTTTTTTTTTTTTAGAACACCAAAGTAAACAAACACCTTTTCGCTCGCAGCTGTAAATTAACTTAACGCACAATTCAACAATTAACACAACGTTCAAAGACTTAACAACTAAAATAACCAAACGTAAAACTTCAATACCAGTCACACTTTGCTGTTGGAAGGTACATCCATTTACTAACAGTGGGTTTGAGGTTTTAGTATTAACTTAAGAAATTTACTCAAGGCGAAATTCAAATTTAATTTATTTAACTTTAATTTAATCTAGTTTTTAATTTTCTGTTTAATTACATCACTAAAACAATAATCACCTTCTCGCTCGCAGACAACCACTTTCTCTCCTAGGTCTCTTTTCAATAGTCCATTTACTCGTCTAATTCATCAACACCCCCCTGCTCATTAACTCCTTACTCACAACTAGCATCGACACCAAAACCCTACCTTAACAATTAACTTCACAATCTTAAACTTAAAATTCACTTCCTGAGCTCAGACACCCCCCCTTCTTTTTTTTTTTTTTTTTTTTTTTTTTTTTTGTTCCCTCCCTCTTCTCTCTTTTCACTTGCACATAATCTAAGGAACACACAAGAAACTAATAAAAATCAAAATTAAATTTTTCTTTAACTAATAAACAAATAAATAGCATTTTAATTATTTTTAATTTTTATAAACTTATTTTTATTTTATTTTATTTATTTTTTTTTCTTGGACATGGTGTGACTGGGAAAACCCCATCCACTTTTCTGAACGTTATTCTTAATTTTTGTATTTTATTACTGTGCTCTCTTTTCTATACTTGTGCTTTTCCTGGGACACCTTCCAGGCTTTCTCCCAATAGGTACATCATAATCATTTAAAGCCATGACACCCTCGATGGGTGACTCGTCATTGACTGCCACGTCCCCCACTGCAGAGGAACTCTTGCAATCCATAAAAGAATCCCTTTCGAACAATATAAAAAACCTTGTAGAAGGGAAGACAGATCTTGAGACTTATAAAACAGAATCTCTCAAACATGTCAAAGTAACACCAGTCAACAACCACCTTTCCTTGTTGGACAAAATTATCAGATCTCTTACAGCCTCATTAGAACTTTTGGCAGATCCACCATCAATCCCTTTATCTAACAAACAAGATCCCTTTATAATTTCTACACAACAACAGCTAATCCAAGCAACGGAACAAATCCTGAAATCCTCAATTTCCAACATTATAGAATCAAACGCAACCTCATCACTTGTATTGGAAGGTCAACATCTCCAACCTGCAAGAAATCAATCATCATCCTACGAAACCAACTTCCCACCACTTCCTGCAAGAGACCAGCGAGAAAACCTAAGAGTAATAGTTCATCCCCTCGATGGTACCAACAAAACAGATATTTCAAAAGCATTACGCAAAACAGCGCAATCCAATGAATTTCACACACAAATAAAAAATATCAAGGAAACGAAGAACAATAACCTAATTTATAACTTTAACAATCAAGCAAACATGGAAAACTTCGTCAAGCTTCTCAGAAACTCCGAGATCTACGGCACAAAAGTAGAACTGATAAATCCAGCCCCCAAAAGGGAAAAACTACTGCTTATGAATGTGCCCACAGACATAAGTGAGGAAGACCTTATGAAAGAACTGTTAACAGAACTTGATATAAACAGCAATGACCTCAACATTCTCAAACCAATTAATAGCAGATCAAAAGACACTCAACACTGGCTCCTGGAGGGAGACAAAGCCCTCGTCAATTTTCTCATTGCAAAAAGATCGCTCACCATCCTGTATACCAAAATTGCAGTACGGCAATATATCAACATCGCACGCTGCACACGCTGCCAAGCATTCAATCATACAAAGTCAAACTGCTCATCACACGTTGAGGCATGCGCAAAGTGTGCAGGACCTCATCACACAGACAATTGCACATCAGATCGCAGTGCCTGTATAAACTGCAGAAGGCACAGCATTAACGAAGATAGACATTACGCATTCGCTGCTACCTGCCCCATCTACAAGAAAAAGAAAGACCAACTCTTAAGCTCCTATTACAACAACACAAGAGGATCATCATCACCACTTGCCCAATCTATTCACCCGCCACCAACATCAAGCTACATCTCTCGCCCGCAAGCATCAGTCACGACATCTACACACTCTCATCAGCCCAAAACATCCGTCAGCAGGACAGCCAACACAGATTTCAGCAACAATCTAACTCCACCACCTTCGCTACCACCATACTTTTATCAGCATTTCCCACTCCCATTCAACCAACAATTTCAGGACTATTTCATGAACTCGAACTATCATGGCAGGGACTATACATATTGATTCACAACCAACTCAATCACAAAAGGTAAGTCAGCAGCTTTCAAATGATGCTAATGATAACAATAATACAAATTCCATTAACTTCCTGCAAATTAATTTAAATAAGAGTGAGGCTGCCATAGAAAATCTGATAAAATATGTAGACACAAATAAAATCGACATTATCTTAATGCAAGACCCTAATATAAAATATCAAAAAATTACCCATCTCCCACAAGGCTGGGCCTCCTTCCTCTCTAAAAATCTTAATGCTGCAATAGTTGTAGTAAATCCGCTATTTTACAGTATATTAATAGAGAAATTCCAAAACTCGGTGTTCATCAATTTAACAACAAATCAAGGAAATTTAACTTTAGGATCACAATACTCCCCACCGAGATCTCACGAGGAGCTGGAAAATGATCTTCAAGAATGGACAGCTAAATTCAACACTCTGGATAAATTTTTAATTGGGGGGGACTTCAATGCTCACTTAAGATCTATGCATTACACTAGAAATGACGCCAGGGGCCTTGTTATTCAAAATCTCCTAGCAACATGCAATTTAACAATCATCAATGATCCATCAAACGAATACACATTTAACATACACAATTCTTACGGTAATCCTGACTTGACACTTTGTGGACCAGGGATCCTCCCTTTCGTCGACACATGGTTTGCAGATCATGATAATGATTCACAAAGCGACCATGTTTACATTAGATTCAAATTAAACTTAAAACCAGAGAAAAAATATGACTTCAGATACAACACCAAATACACGAATTTCAAAAACTTTAATAACAACTTTAAAACACATCAAATAACACTACTGGATTCCCTTAGGCGCGCACATGATTATGAGAAATTAAACGAATGGACTAATGAATTAATACACATAATAACCTCAACAATGAATGCCACATTGCGAAAAAGAAAATTAGAATACAAAGTTAATGTTACCTGGTTCACATCATCCCTCAAAATTCAGAGAAACAAAGTTAACGCCCTATACAAAAGATCAAAGAAAAACCCTGATAACGAGCAATACAAGTTAATTTACAAAAGAGAAAGAGCGAGGTACAGGAAGAACTTGTTGAAGGCGAAAAAGGATTCCTGGGTTACATTCTGTCAAAAACACAAAGAAACATTTGGGAAAATATTTAAAATTATCAGGGGAAAAAATCTCAAACATACTGATTTAGTATACACACAACTCTCAACATCCAATATTGCAGATACTTACATATAAGTTATTAACACACTCATAGAATCTCACTACCCGTCATTACAAAGAACACTTCACAGCACACAAATTTTAACTAATGACTTTAATAACGATGAAAAAATTCACCTAAAAGAATTACACTACTGCACTAACTCACTACCACCAAACAAGGCCCCTGGGGTTGATTTAATAGATTCAAAATTACTAAAAAATCTTGTCAAAAATTACCCGTCTCTCTTTATAACTTTCTTCAATAAATGTTTCTCACTTGGGTCCTTTCCAACGATCCTGAAGAGAGGTCTAGTCATCTTCTTTTCAAAGAAAAACAAAGATCACACAAATCCCAACTCCTATAGGCCTATCACTCTTCTGCCCACATTAGGCAAACTAATAGAAAAAATCATAAAAAATAGAATTATGACAGCTCTGGAGAACTCAAAATTTTTTGACGAATCACAACATGGTTTTCGAGAAGGAAGGGGCACCATCTCAGCGATCAAAAAATTCAAACAACTAAAATCAGAAATTCAGGAGAAATTCAAATATTGTTGTGCAGTCTCTTTCGACATTCAAGGGGCTTTCGATTCCCTGGATTGGGGGCTTCTCACTGAAATCATTGGGGCCTTACCCATTCAAAACTACTTAAAATTAATCCTGTTAGACTTCATCAGAGATAGGGTCTGTGGAGTGAAGATCGCGGGGTCGATCCAATGGCGGGATGTCGGGAGGGGGTGCCCTCAAGGGTCTTGCCTTGGACCGATGATGTGGCTTTTCGTCGCAGACCGGATCCTCAAACAATTCAAACTTCATGATAATAACATAATAGCCTACGCAGATGATTTTATAATTTTGGTTGGAGAAGACACCAGGGCCAAACTAGAAAATAAAACGAACGATTTAATCAACATCTTTAATAACATTTGCAATAATTTAAAACTTAAACTCTCAACGAACAAAACGACCTCAATAGTTTTTGGCACTGGGGTTTTCGTTTCTAGAACACCAATTTTTAAATTGAACAATAAAAGCATTCCTGTTAAAAATACTCTTCAATACTTAGGCCTAACAATTGACAAATCATTTTCCTGGATCCCTCATCTACAAGCTATAAGAGAAAAAATTTTAAACAGCACTAGTGGCCTATCATATCTAAGAAATAGAGATAGGGGTCTTCAATCAGACATCTTAAAAATCTGGTATCTAACAGTTTTTCAAAAACAGATTGAGTATGGCTTCGAGATTTGGTGGGAGGACCTAAATTGCCACGGGGTACGAAACCTCAAGTCTGCACAACGTCTCGCTCTCTTGAGCGTTATCAAACCCTTTAAAAGCATTTCAAGTGACGCCCTTTGTGTCCTGGCTGGTGTCCCTCCGATCACGATCTACATAGCAAACAAATTCAGACAATATAACATTCTCCATGAAACCTCATCTATACAAATACAAAATACAAATATTTCAAAAGAAAATTTAATGCTTCCCATCCCTACCTTCACTTTTCCGAACTACTATAAACATAACAAAATTAAAATAATAGAGAACCCACCATCTTCAGAGCTACAAATTTATACAGACGGATCAAAAATGCCTGGCGGGACCTCATGCGCTTTTGTAGTCTACTACAAAAACAATATTATTCACACATATCAAATTAAACTTCACCACCTAAATTCAATTTTTCAGGCTGAGCTCTTGGCAGTAATACAGGCAATTAAATGGCTCATAAATTCATCCTACAAAAATTTAAACCCAATAATATTCACAGATAATCAATCAACAATTAAAATCCTAAATCAACCATATCCAAAATACGAACTTATTAGAGAACTATATGAAAGCATAGATCAATACAAAGAGCAAATAATCCTAACTTGGACAAAGGCGCATGTGGGAACGGCAGGCAACGAAATGGCAGATTCACTTGCAAAACAGGTTATTTCACAAAACATCTTCGATGAACAGATCTCTCTTCCTCTTCCAGCTTCACTAGTAAAATCATCCATTAATAATAAAATTATCACAGATTGGCAAAGAGAATGGGGGCACAGCGATAAGGGTAGGGATACGTTTTCAGTCCTTAATAACGTAAGCAAAAGTTTTATCAGTCCAAATAAAATAGTTACATATTTTATCTCAGGCCATGGCAGCTTCCCTACATTTCTACACAAAATTAAAGTATTAACATCAGATAAATGCAAATGTAACAACAGTAAAATAGGATCCCCTTTTCATTATCTCTTTGAAAAATGCAATTTAATCCCAATTAATTTCAGATTCAACAGAAACCACACAATTCGTAAAAACATGCAAACAGTTCTTTTAAACACAAACAACTACAATAAATTAAAAGATATCTACAACATTCTAATTCAAAACTTTTCCACCATCAAATATAAGATTTAGCATCGTTCACTGGCAGCTGGCTTGCCTTTTTTTTTTTTTTTTTTTTTTTTACTTTTTAGTGTTTTGGTTTTAATATGTGTTTGATCCAAAATTTGTAAAAAATTTGATTTCTAAATAAATTAGGGAACTCTTCCACTTTGATCCCCGGGCCTGTCGCCCGGGATGCGGAATCGCTAGATAGTGGCAGTCAGGTTCGCCTGCCTGCCTAAGATGCATTTTTCCCCTGCGGGTAGATGTGTCTTTCCCGTGGTCACTATTGAACTCAGTGGCGACGGTAAATACATGTCTATGGCACTAAATCGTGAGATGTGCCGCTCCATGGTGGAAGTTTTCCTTTCCTTTCCTTGGGGGGACTCATGTCAAAGTTGTACCTTGGGGGGGACTCATGTCAAAGTTGGGCCTGGGGGGGACTCATGTCAAAGTTGGGCCTTGGGGGGACTTCATTCAATATATCCCCATTCAATAAACCGACAGAAATAAGCCCTGACCACTATTAAAAGTGTATTATAAAAATTCGACAACGCTGTACCGACTGAAATAGGGGTACCTGGGGGGGGACTCATGTCAAAGTTGTGCCTGGGGGGGACTCATATCAAAGTTGTGCCTTGGGGGGACTCATGTCAAAGTTGTACCTTGGGGGGGACTCATGTCAAAGTTGTGCCTTGGGGGGATTCATGTGAAAGTTGTACCTTGGAGGGGAGTCATGTCAAAGTTGGCCCTGGGGGGACTCATGTCCAAGTTGGGCCTTGGGGGGGACTCATGTCAAAGTTGTACCTTGGGGGGGACTCATGTGAAAGTTGTACCTTGGGGGGGTCATGTCAAAGTTGGGCCTGGGGGGGACTCATGTCAAAGTTGGGCCTGGGGGGGACTCATATCAATGTTGTGCCTTGGGGGGGACTCATGTCAAAGTTGTGCCTTGGGGGGGACTCATGTCAAAGTCGGGCCTGGGGGGACACATGGCAAAGTTGTGCCTTGGGAGGACTTCATTCAATAAATCCCCATTCAATGAACCGACTGAAATAGGCTCTTACGATTATTAAGAGTGTATTATAAAAATTCGACAACGCTGTACCGACTGAAATAGGGGTACCTGGGGTGGGACTCATGTCAAAGTTGGGCCTTGGGGGGACTCATTTCAAAGTTGGGCCTTGTGGGGGACTCATGTCAAAGTTGTACCTTGGGGGGGACTCATGTCAAAGTTGTGCCTGGGGGGGGACACCTTTCAAAGTTGTGCCTTGGGGGGACTTCATTCAATAAATCCCCATTCAATAAACCGACTGAAATAGGCCCTTAGCACTATTAAGAGTGTATTATAAAAATTCGACAACGTTGTACCGACTGAAATAGGTGTACCTGGGGGGGGACTCATGTAAAAGTTGGCCTGGGGGGGACTGATGTCAAACTTGGGCCTTGGGGGGGACTCATGTCAAAGTTGTACCTTGGGGGGGACTCATGTCAAAGTTGGTCCTTCGGGGGACTCATGTCTAAGTTGGGCCTTCGGGGGACTCATGTCAAAGTTGGGCCTGGGGGGAACTCATGTCAAAGTTGTGCTTTGGGCGGGACTCATGTCAAAGTTGTACCTTGGGGGGGACTCATGTCTATGTTGGGCCTTGGGGGGACTCATGTCAAAGTTGTACCTTGAGGGAGACTCACGGCAAAGTTGGGCCTGGGGGGGACTCATGTCAAAGTTATGCCTTGGGGGGACTTCATTCAATAAATCCCCATTCAATAAACCGACAGAAATAAGCCCTTACCACTATTAAGAGTGTATTATAAAAATTCGACAACGCTGTACCAACTGAAATAGGGGTACCTGGGGGGGGACTCATGTCAAAGTTGTGCCTGGGGGGGACTCATATCAAAGTTGTGCCTTGGGGGGACTCATGTCAAAGTTGTACCTTGGGGGGGACTCATGTCAAAGTTGTGCCTTGGGGGGATTCATGTGAAAGTTGTACCTTGGGGGGGAGTCATGTCAAAGTTGTGCCTGGGGGGGACTCATTTCAAAGTTTTGTCTTGGGGGGGACTCATGTCAAAGTTGTACCTTGGGGGGGACTCATGTCAAAGTTGTGCCTTGGGGGGATTCATGTGAAAGTTGTACCTTGGGGGGACTCATGTAAAATTGTGCCTTGGGGGGACTCATGTCAATGTTGTACCTTGGGGGGGACTCATGTCTATGTTTGGCCTTGGGGGGGACTCATATCAAAGTTTTGCCTGGGGGGGACTCATGGCAAAGTTGTGCCTTGGGGGGACTTCATTCAATAAATCCCCATTCAATAAACCGACTGAAATAGGCCCTTACCACTATTAAGAGTGTATTATAAAAATTCGACAACGCTGTACCGACTGAAATAGGGTTACCTGGGGGGGGGACTCATGTCAAAGTTGGGCCTGGGGGGGGACTCATATCAAAGTTGTGCCTTGGGGGGACTCATGTCAAAGTTGTACTTTGGGGGGGACTCATGTCAAAGTTGTGCCTTGGGGGGACTCATGTCAAAGTTGTACCTTGGGGGGGACTCATGTCAAATTTGTGCCTTGGGTGGGACTCATGTCTATGTTGGGCCTTGGGGGGGACTCATGTCAAAGTCGGGCCTGGGGGGACACATGGCAAAGTTGTGCCTTGGGGGGACTTCATTTAATAAATCCCCATTCAATGAACCGACTGAAATAGGCTCTTACGACTATTAAGAGTGTATTATAAAAATTCGACAACGCTGTACCGACTGAAATAGGGGTACCTGGGGTGGGACTCATGTCAAAGTTGGGCCTTGTGGGGGACTCATGTCAAAGTTGGGCCTGGGGGGGGACACCTTTCAAAGTTGTGCCTTGGGGGGACTTCATTCAATAAATCCCCATTCAATAAACCGACTGAAATAGGCCCTTACCACTATTAAGAGTGTATAATAAAAATTCGACAACGCTGTACCGACTGAAATAGGTGTACCTGGGGGGGGACTCATGTAAAAGTTGGGCCTGGGGGGGACTGATGTCAAAGTTGGGCCTTGGGGGGGACTCATGTCAAAGTTGTACCTTGGGGGGACTCATGTCAAAGTTGGTCCTTCGGGGGACTCATGTCAAAGTTGTACCTTGGGGGGGACTCATGTCAAAGTTGGGCCTGGGGGGAACTCATGTCAAAGTTGTGCTTTGGGCGGGACTCATGTCAAAGTTGTACCTTGGGGGGGACTCATGTCTATGTTGGGCCTTGGGGGGACTCATGTCAAAGTTGTACCTTTGGGGGGACTCATGGCAAAGTTGGGCCTGGGGGGGACTCATGGCAAAGTTGTGCCTTGGGGGGACTTAATTCAATAAATCCCCATTCAATAAACCGACAGAAATAAGCCCTTACCATTATTAAGAGTGTATTATAAAAATTCGACAACGCTGTACCGACTGAAATAGGGGTACCTGGGGGGGACTCATGTCAAAGTTGGGCCTGGGGGGGAATCATATCAAAGTTGTACCTTGGGGGGGACTCATGGCAAAGTTGTGCCTTGGGGGACTTCATTCAATAAATCCCCATTCTATAAACCGACTGAAATAGGCCCTTACCACTATTAAGAGTGTATTATAAAAATTCGACAACGCTGTACCGACTAAAATAGGGGTACCTGGGGGGGACTCATGTCAAAGTTGGGCCTGGGGGGGACTCATATCAAAGTTGTGCCTTGGGGGGGACTCATGTCAAAGTTGTACCTTGGGGGGGACTCATGTCAAGGTTGTGCCTTGGGGGGATTCATGTGAAAGTTGTGCCTTGGGGGGGACTCATGTCAAATTTGTGCCTTGGGAGGGACTCTTGTCTATGTTGGGCCTTGGGGGGGACTCATGTCTATGTTGGGCCTTGGGGGGGACTCATGTCAAAGGAAAAGGAAAACTTCCACCATGGAGCGGCACATCTCACGATTTAGTGCCATAGACATATCTTTACCGTCGCCACTGAGTTCAATAGTGACCACGGCAAAGACACATCTACCCGCAGGGGAAAAATGCATCTTAGGCAGGCAGGCGAACCTGACTGCCACTATCTAGCGATTCCGCATCCCGGGCGACAGGCCCGGGGATCAAAGTGGAAGAGTTCCCTAATTTATTTAGAAATCAAATTTTTTACAAATTTTGGATCACATATTAAAACCATTAAAACCATTATTAACACATATTAAAACCAAAACACGAAAAAGTAAAAAAAAAAAAAAAAAAAAGGCAAGCCAGCTGCCAGTGAACGATGCTAAATCTTATATTTGATGGTGGAAAAGTTTTGAATTAGAATGTTGTAGATATCTTTTAATTTATTGTAGTTGTTTGTGTTTAAAAGAACTGTTTGCATGTTTTTACGAATTGTGTGGTTTCTGTTGAATCTGAAATTAATTGGGATTAAATTGCATTTTTCAAAGAGATAATGAAAAGGGGATCCTATTTTACTGTTGTTACATTTGCATTTATCTGATGTTAATACTTTAATTTTGTGTAGAAATGTAGGGAAGCTGCCATGGCCTGAGATAAAATATGTAACTGTTTTATTTGGACTGATAAAACTTTTGCTTACGTTATTAAGGACTGAAAACTTATCCCTACCCTTATCGCTGTGCCCCCATTCTCTTTCCCAATCTGTGATAATTTTATTATTAATGGATGATTTTACTAGTGAAGCTGGAAGAGGAAGAGAGATCTGTTCATCGAAGATGTTTTGTGAAATAACCTGTTTTGCAAGTGAATCTGCCATTTCGTTGCCTGCCGTTCCCACATGCGCCTTTGTCCAAGTTAGGATTATTTGCTGTTTGTATTGATCTATGCTTTCATATAGTTCTCTAATATGTTCGTATTTTGGATATGGTTGATTTAGGATTTTAATTGTTGATTGATTATCTGTGAATATTATTGGGTTTAAATTTTTGTAGGATGAATTTATGAGCCATTTAATTGCCTGTATTACTGCCAAGAGTTCAGCCTGAAAAATTGAATTTAGGTGGTGAAGTTTAATTTGATATGTGTGAATAATATTGTTTTTGTAGTAGACTACAAAAGCGCATGAGGTCCCGCCAGGCATTTTTGATCCGTCTGTATAAATTTGTAGTTCTGAAGATGGTGGGTTCTCTATTATTTTAATTTTGTTATGTTTATAGTAGTTCGGAAAAGTGAAGGTAGGGATGGGAAGCATTAAATTTTCTTTTGAAATATTTGTATTTTGTATTTGTATAGATGAGGTTCCATGGAGAATGTTATATTGTCTGAATTTGTTTGCTATGTAGATCGTGATCGCAGGGACACCAGCCAGGACACAAAGGGCGTCACTTGAAATGCTTTTGAAGGGTTTGATAGCGCTCAAGAGAGCGAGACGTTGTGCAGACTTGAGGTTTCGTACCCCATGGCAATTTAGGTCCTCCCACCAAATCTCGAAGCCATACTCAATCTGTTTTTGAAAAACTGTTAGATACCAGACTTTTAAGATGTCTGATTGAAGACCCCTATCTCTATTTCTTAGATATGATAGGCCACTAGTGCTGTTTAAAATTTTTTCTCTTATAGCTTGTAGATGAGGGATCCAGGAAAATGATTTGTCAATTGTTAGGCCTAAGTATTGAAGAGTATTTTTAACAGGAATGCTTTTATTGTTCAATTTAAAAATTGGTGTTCTAGAAACGAAAACCCCAGTGCCAAAAACTATTGAGGTCGTTTTGTTCGTTGAGAGTTTAAGTTTTAAATTATTGCAAATGTTATTAAAGATGTTGATTAAATCGTTCATTTTATTTTCTAGTTTGGCCCTGGTGTCTTCTCCAACCAAAATTATAAAATCATCTGCGTAGGCTATTATGTTATTATCATGAAGTTTGAATTGTTTGAGGATCCGGTCTGCGACGAAAAGCCACATCATCGGTCCTAGGCAAGACCCTTGAGGGCACCCCCTCCCGACATCCCGCCATTGGATCGACCCCGCGATCTTCACTCCACAGACCCTATCTCTGATGAAGTCTAACAGGATTAATTTTAAGTAGTTTTGAATGGGTAAGGCCCCAATGATTTCAGTGAGAAGCCCCCAATCCAGGGAGTCGAAAGCTCCTTGAATGTCGAAAGAGACTGCACAACAATATTTGAATTTCTCCTGAATTTCTGATTTTAGTTGTTTGAATTTTTTGATCGCTGAGATGGTGCCCCTTCCTTCTCGAAAACCATGTTGTGATTCGTCAAAAAATTTTGAGTTCTCCAGAGCTGTCATAATTCTATTTTTTATGATTTTTTCTATTAGTTTGCCTAATGTGGGCAGAAGTGTGATAGGCCTATAGGAGTTGGGATTTGTGTGATCTTTGTTTTTCTTTGAAAAGAAGATGACTAGACCTCTCTTCAGGATCGTTGGAAAGGACCCTAGTGAGAAACATTTATTGAAGAAAGTTATAAAGAGAGACGGGTAATTTTTGACAAGATTTTTTAGTAATTTTGAATCTATTAAATCAACCCCAGGGGCCTTGTTTGGTGGTAGTGAATTAGTGCAGTAGTGTAATTCTTTTAGGTGAATTTTTTCATCGTTATTAAAGTCATTAGTTAAAATTTGTGTGCTGTGAAGTGTTCTTTGTAATGACGGGTAGTGAGATTCTATGAGTGTGTTAATAACTTCTATGTAAGTATCTGCAATATTGGATGTTGAGAGTTGTGTGTATACTAAATCAGTATGTTTGAGATTTTTTCCCCTGATAATTTTAAATATTTTCCCAAATGTTTCTTTGTGTTTTTGACAGAATGTAACCCAGGAATCCTTTTTCGCATTTAACAAGTTCTTCCTGTACCTCGCTCTTTCTCTTTTGTAAATTAACTTGTATTGCTCGTTATCAGGGTTTTTCTTTGATCTTTTGTATAGGGCGTTAACTTTGTTTCTCTGAATTTTGAGGGATGATGTGAACCAGGTAACATTAACTTTGTATTCTAATTTTCTTTTTCGCAATGTGGCATTCATTGTTGAGGTTATTATGTGTATTAATTCATTAGTCCAATCGTTTAATTTCTCATAATCATGTGCGCGCCTAAGGGAATCCAGTAGTGTTACTTGATGTGTTTTAAAGTTGTTATTAAAGTTTTTGAAATTCGTGTATTTGGTGTTGTATCTGAAGTCATATTTTTTCTCTGGTTTTAAGTTTAATTTGAATCTAATGTAAACATGGTCGCTTTGTGAATCATTATCATGATCTGCAAACCATGTGTTTACGAAAGGGAGGATCCCTGGGCCACAAAGTGTCAAGTCAGGATTACCGTAAGAATTGTGTATGTTAAATGTGTATTCGTTTGATGGATCATTGATGATTGTTAAATTGCATGTTGCTAGGAGATTTTGAATAACAAGGCCCCTGGCGTCATTTCTAGTGTAATGCATAGATCTTAAGTGAGCATTGAAGTCCCCCCCAATTAAAAATTTATCCAGAGTGTTGAATTTAGCTGTCCATTCTTGAAGATCATTTTCCAGCTCCTCGTGAGATCTCGGTGGGGAATATTGTGAACCTAAAGTTAAATTTCCTTGATTTGTTGTTAAATTGATGAACACTGTGTTTTGGAATTTCTCTATTAATATACTGTAAAATAGCGGATTTACTACAACTATTGCAGCATTAAGATTTTTAGAGAGGAAGGAGGCCCAGCCTTGTGGGAGATGGGTAATTTTTTGATATTTTATATTAGGGTCTTGCATTAAGATAATGTCGATTTTATTTGTGTCTACATATTTTATCAGATTTTCTATGGCAGCCTCACTCTTATTTAAATTAATTTGCAGGAAGTTAATGGAATTTGTATTATTGTTATCATTAGCATCATTTGAAAGCGGCTGACTTACCTTTTGTGATTGAGTTGGTTGTGAATCAATATGTATAGTCCCTGCCATGATAGTTCGAGTTCATGAAATAGTCCTGAAATTGTTGGTTGAATGGGAGTGGGAAATGCTGATAAAAGTATGGTGGTAGCGAAGGTGGTGGAGTTAGATTGTTGCTGAAATCTGTGTTGGCTGTCCTGCTGACGGATGTTTTGGGCTGATGAGAGTGTGTAGATGTCGTGACTGATGCTTGCGGGCGAGAGATGTAGCTTGATGTTGGTGGCGGGTGAATAGATTGGGCAAGTGGTGATGATGATCCTCTTGTGTTGTTGTAATAGGAGCTTAAGAGTTGGTCTTTCTTTTTTTTGTAGATGGGGCAGGTAGCAGCGAATGCGTAATGTCTATCTTCGTTAATGCTGTGCCTTCTGCAGTTTATACAGGCACTGCGATCTGATGTACAATTGTCTGTGTGATGAGGTCCTGCACACTTTGCGCATGCCTCAACGTGTGATGAGCAGTTTGACTTTGTATGATTGAATGCTTGGCAGCGTGTGCAGCGTGCGATGTTGATATATTGCCGTACTGCAATTTTGGTATACAGGATGGTGAGCGATCTTTTTGCAATGAGAAAATTGACGAGGGCTTTGTCTCCCTCCAAGAGCCAGTGTTGAGTGTCTTTTGATCTGCTATTAATTGGTTTGAGAATGTTGAGGTCATTGCTGTTTATATGAAGTTCTGTTAACAGTTCTTTCATAAGGTCTTCCCCACTTATGTCTGTGGGCACATTCATAAGCAGTAGTTTTTCCCTTTTGGGGGCTGGATTTATCAGTTCTACTTTTGTGCCGTAGATCTCGGAGTTTCTGAGAAGCTTGACGAAGTTTTCCATGTTTGCTTGATTGTTAAAGTTATAAATTAGGTTATTGTTCTTCGTTTCCTTGATATTTTTTATTTGTGTGTGAAATTCATTGGATTGCGCTGTTTTGCGTAATGCTTTTGAAATATCTGTTTTGTTGGTACCATCGAGGGGATGAACTATTACTCTTAAGTTGTATCGCTGGTCTCTTGCAGGAAGTGGTGGGAAGTTGGTTTCGTAGGATGATGATTGATTTCTTGAAGGTTGGAGATTTTGACCTTCCAATACAAGTGATGAGGTTGCGTTTGATTCTATAATGTTGGAAATTGAGGATTTCAGGATTTGTTCCGTTGCTTGGATTAGCTGTTGTTGTGTAGAAATTATGAAGGGAACTTGTTTGTTAGATAAAGGGATTGATGGTGGATCTGCCAAAAGTTCTAATGAGGCTGTAAGAGATCTGATAATTTTGTCCAACAAGGAAAGGTGGTTGTTGACTGGTGTTACTTTGACATGTTTGAGAGATTCTGTTTTATAATTCTCAAGATCTGTCTTCCCTTCTACAAGGTTTTTTATATTGTTCGAAAGGGATTCTTTTATGGATTGCAAGAGTTCCTCTGCAGTGGGGGACGTGGGAGTTGATGCCGAGTCACCCATCGAGGGTGTCATGGCTTTAAATGATTATGATGTACCTTTTGGGAGAAAGCCTGGAAGGTGTCCCAGGAAAAGCACAAGTATAGAATAGAGAGCACAGTAATAAAATACAAAAATTAAGAATAACGTCCAGAAAAGTGGATGGGGTTTTTCCAGTCACACCATGTCTCAGAAAAAAAAAATAATAAGTATATTAATAATTAAAAATAATTAAAATGCTATTTATTTGTTTATTAGTTAAAGAAAAATTTAATTTTGATTTTTATTAGTTTCTTGTATGTTCTTTAGATTATGTGCAAGTGAAAAGAGAGAAGAGGGAGGGGGAAAAAAAAAGAAGGGGGGGTGTGAGCTCAGGAAGTGAATTTTAAGTTTAAGATTGTGAAGTTAATTGTTAAGGTAGGGTTTTGGTGTCGATGCTAGTTGTGAGTAAGGAGTTAATGAGCAGGGGGGTGTTGATGAATTAGACGAGTGAATGGACTATTGAAAAGAGACCTAGGAGAGAAAGTGGTTGTCTGCGAGCGAGAAGGTGATTATTGTTTTAGTGATGTATTTAAACAGAAAATTAAAAACTAGATTAAATTAAAGTTAAATAAATTAAATTTGAATTTCGCCATGAGTAAATTTCTTAAGTTAGTACTAAAACCTCAAACCCACGGTTAGTAAATGGATGTACCTTTCAACAGCAAAGTGTGACTGGTATTGAAGTTTTACGTTTGGTTATTTTAGTTGTTAAGTCTTTGAACGTTGTGTTAATTGTTTAATTGTGCGTTAAGTTAATTTACAGCTGCGAGCAAAAAGGTGTTTGTTTATTTTGGTGTTCTAAAAAAAAAAAAAAAAAAACCTTAAGATTTGCCTAGAGTATTTACTTAAAATGAAATCTTAACCTGTGATAAGTTAACCTTAAGGAGAGAGTGTGCCTAAAGTTGTGATGAGTAAGTAGATGTTCCTTAAAACAACTAAATGTGAGTGTTATAGAGGCTAAACGTATCGTTATTTTAGCTGGAACAGTTTTGGAGGGTAGGATTAATAGTTTAATTGTGCGCTACCTTGACTTTCAACTGCGAGTAAGAGGGTGTTTGTATGATTTGGTGATGACTATAACAGTTTTGATTTCGATCAAATTTAAAATTCTAAACTTAAATCTTATTCCTAAAACCTTTGATAGGTTTATCTAGAAAGGAAAAGCGTGCCGAAAGTTGCAGTGAGTAGGTAGATGTTTCTTACAACGACTAAATCTGGGTGTTCTAGAGGCTTTACGTTGTTATTTTAGCTGGAAAAGTTTTGGAGCGTACTGTTATTAGTTTAATTGTGCGCTACTTTGAATTTCAACTGCGAGTAAAAAGGTGTTTGTTTGATTTCGTGAGGTCTATAGCAATTTTGATTACAGTCAAGTTTAATTTTCTAATCTTAAAACTTCATCCTAAAACTTTTGATGTATTTTAGGAAAGGAAAAGAAAGGAATAAGCGCGTGCCGAGAGTTTCAATGAGTAAGTAGAAGTTCCTTATAATGGCTAAGCATGAGTGTTCTAGAGGCTTTTCATTGTTATTTTAGTTGGAAAAGTTTTGGAGCATAGAGAATTTAGTTTAATTGTTCGCTATATTGATTTTAAACTGCGAGAAAGATGGTGTTCGTTTAATTTTGTGATGTCTATAAAAATTTTGATTTCCAAACTTAAATCTTAATCCTAAGACCTTTGATAATTTTACATAGAATCACTGAGCTAGAATGAATGTATGGAAAGCGTGCCGAAAGCTACGGAGAGTATGTAGATGTTCCTTACAACGACTAAGTGTGAGAGGCTTTACGTTTGATTAGTTTTGCTGAATAAGTTTTGGAACGTTAGGTTAAGGTTGAATTTTACAGTAAATTAATTTACCACTGTGAGTAAGATGGTGTTTATTTGTTTTGGTGATGTGAAAGATAATTTTGCTCATGTCAAAGTCGGGCCTGGGGGGACACATGGCAAAGTTGTGCCTTGTGGGGACTTCATTCAATAAATCCCCATTCAATGAACCGATTGAAATAGGCCCTTACGACTATTAAGAGTGTATTATAAAAATTCGACAACGCTGTACCGACTGAAATAGGGGTACCTGGGGTGGGACTCATGTCAAAGTTGGGCCTGGGGGGGACTCATGTCAAAGTTGTACCTTGGGGGGGACTCATGTCAAAGTTGGGCCTTCGGGGGACTCATGTCAAAGTTGTACCTTGGGGGGACTCATGTCAAAGTTGGGCCTGGGGGGAACTCATGTCAAAGTTGTGCTTTGGGCGGGACTCATGTCAAAGTTGTACCTTGGGGGGGACTCATGTCTATGTTGGGCCTTGGGGGGACTCATGTCAAAGTTGTACCTTGGGGGGGACTCATGGCAAAGTTGGGCCTGGGGGGGACTCATGTCAAAGTTGGGCCTTGGGGGGACTTCATTCAATAAATCCCCATTCAATAAACCGACAGAAATAAGCCCTTACTACTATTAAGAGTGTATTATAAAAATTCGACAACGCTGTACCGACTGAAATAGGTGTACCTGGGGGGGGGACTCATGTGAAAGTTGTGCCTGGGGGGGACTCATATCAAAGTTGTGCCTTGGGGGGCTCATGTCAAAGTTGTACCTTGGGGGGGACTCATGTCAAAGTTGTGCCTTGGGGGGATTCATGTGAAAGTTGTACCTTGGGGGGAGTCATGTCAAAGTTGGGCCTGGGGGGACTCATGTCCAAGTTCGGCCTTGGGGGGACTCATGTCAAAGTTATACCTTGGGGGGGACTCATGTGAAAGTTGTACCTTGGGGGGGGAGTCATGTCAAAGTTGGGCCTGGGGCGGACTCATGTCAAAGTTGTGCCTGGGGGGGACTCATATCAAAGTTGTGCCTTGGGGGGGACTCATGTCAAAGTTGTACCTTGGGGGGGACTCATGTCAAGGTTGTGCCTTTTAAACTTAAAATTCACTTCCTGAGCTCAGACACCCCCCCTTCCTTTTTTATTTTTAATTTTTTTTTTCCCTCCCTCTTCTCTCTTTTCACTTGCACATAATCTAAAGAACACACAAGAAACTAATAAAAATCAAAATTAAATTTTTCTTTAACTAATAAACAAATAAATAGAATTTTAATTATTTTTAATTATTATAAACTTAATTTTTTTTTTTTTTTCTGAGACATGGTGTGACTGGGAAAACCCCATCCACATTTCTGAACGTTATTCTTAATTTTTGTATTTTATTACTGTGCTCTCTTTTCTATACTTGTGCTTTTCCTGGGACACCTTCCAGGCTTTCTCCCAAGAGGTACATCATAATCATTTAAAGCCATGACACCCTCGATGGGTGACTCGGCATCGACTGCCACGTCCCCCACTGCAGAGGAACTCTTGCAATCCATAAAAGAATCCCTTTCGAACAATATAAAAAACCTTGTAGAAGGGAAGACAGATCTTGAGACTTATAAAACAGAATCTCTCAAACATGTCAAAGTAACACCAGTCAACAACCACCTTTCCTTGTTGGACAAAATTATCAGATCTCTTACAGCCTCATTAGAACTTTTGGCAGATCCACCATCAATCCCTTTATCTAACAAACAAGATCCCTTCATAATTTCTACACAACAACAGCTAATCCAAGCAACGGAACAAATCCTGAAATCCTCAATTTCCAACATTATAGAATCAAACGCAACCTCATCACTTGTATTGGAAGGTCAACATCTCCAACCTGCAAGAAATCAATCATCATCCTACGAAACCAACTTCCCACCACTTCCTGCAAGAGACCAGCGAGAAAACTTAAGAGTAATAGTTCATCCCCTCGATGGTACCAACAAAACAGACATTTCAAAAGCATTACGCAAAACAGCGCAATCCAATGAATTTCACACACAAATAAAAAATATCAAGGAAACGAAGAACAATAACCTAATTTATAACTTTAACAATCAAGCAAACATGGAAAACTTCGTCAAGCTTCTCAGAAACTCCGAGATCTACGGCACAAAAGTAGAACTGATAAATCCAGCCCCCAAAAGGGAAAAACTACTGCTTATGAATGTGCCCACAGACATAAGTGAGGAAGACCTTATGAAAGAACTGTTAACAGAACTTGATATAAACAGCAATGACCTCAACATTCTCAAACCAATTAATAGCAGATCAAAAGACACTCAACACTGGCTCCTGGAGGGAGACAAAGCCCTCGTCAATTTTCTCATTGCAAAAAGATCGCTCACCATCCTGTATACCAAAATTGCAGTACGGCAATATATCAACATCGCACGCTGCACACGCTGCCAAGCATTCAATCATACAAAGTCAAACTGCTCATCACACGTTGAGGCATGCGCAAAGTGTGCAGGACCTCATCACACAGACAATTGCACATCAGATCGCAGTGCCTGTATAAACTGCAGAAGGCACAGCATTAACGAAGATAGACATTACGCATTCGCTGCTACCTGCCCCATCTACAAGAAAAAGAAAGACCAACTCTTAAGCTCCTATTACAACAACACAAGAGGATCATCATCACCACTTGCCCAATCTATTCACCCGCCACCAACATCAAGCTACATCTCTCGCCCGCAAGCATCAGTCACGACATCTACACACTCTCATCAGCCCAAAACATCCGTCAGCAGGACAGCCAACACAGATTTCAGCAACAATCTAACTCCACCACCTTCGCTACCACCATACTTTTATCAGCATCTCCCACTCCCATTCAACCAACAATTTCAGGACTATTTCATGAACTCGAACTATCATGGCAGGGACTATACATATTGATTCACAACCAACTCAATCACAAAAGGTAAGTCAGCAGCTTTCAAATGATGCTAATGATAACAATAATACAAATTCCATTAACTTCCTGCAAATTAATTTAAATAAGAGTGAGGCTGCCATAGAAAATCTGATAAAATATGTAGACACAAATAAAATCGACATTATCTTAATGCAAGACCCTAATATAAAATATCAAAAAATTACCCATCTCCCACAAGGCTGGGCCTCCTTCCTCTCTAAAAATCTTAATGCTGCAATAGTTGTAGTAAATCCGCTATTTTACAGTATATTAATAGAGAAATTCCAAAACTCAGTGTTCATCAATTTAACAACAAATCAAGGAAATTTAACTTTAGGATCACAATACTCCCCACCGAGATCTCACGAGGAGCTGGAAAATGATCTTCAAGAATGGACAGCTAAATTCAACACTCTGGATAAATTTTTAATTGGGGGGGACTTCAATGCTCACTTAAGATCTATGCATTACACTAGAAATGACGCCAGGGGCCTTGTTATTCAAAATCTCCTAGCAACATGCAATTTAACAATCATCAATGATCCATCAAACGAATACACATTTAACATACACAATTCTTACGGTAATCCTGACTTGACACTTTGTGGACCAGGGATCCTCCCTTTCGTCGACACATGGTTTGCAGATCATGATAATGATTCACAAAGCGACCATGTCTACATTAGATTCAAATTAAACTTAAAACCAGAGAAAAAATATGACTTCAGATACAACACCAAATACACGAATTTCAAAAACTTTAATAACAACTTTAAAACACATCAAGTAACACTACTGGATTCCCTTAGGCGCGCACATGATTATGAGAAATTAAACGAATGGACTAATGAATTAATACACATAATAACCTCAACAATGAATGCCACATTGCGAAAAAGAAAATTAGAATACAAAGTTAATGTTACCTGGTTCACATCATCCCTCAAAATTCAGAGAAACAAAGTTAACGCCCTAAACAAAAGATCAAAGAAAAACCCTGATAACGAGCAATACAAGTTAATTTACAAAAGAGAAAGAGCGAGGTACAGGAAGAACTTGTTAAAGGCGAAAAAGGATTCCTGGGTTACATTCTGTCAAAAACACAAAGAAACATTTGGGAAAATATTTAAAATTATCAGGGGAAAAAATCTCAAACATACTGATTTAGTATACACACAACTCTCAACATCCAATATTGCAGATACTTACATAGAAGTTATTAACACACTCATAGAATCTCACTACCCGTTATTACAAAGAACACTTCACAGCACACAAATTTTAACTAATGACTTTAATAACGATGAAAAAATTCACCTAAAAGAATTACACTACTGCACTAACTCACTACCACCAAACAAGGCCCCTGGGGTTGATTTAATAGATCCAAAATTACTAAAAAATCTTGTCAAAAATTACCCGTCTCTCTTTATAACTTTCTTCAATAAATGTTTCTCACTAGGGTCCTTTCCAACGATCCTGAAGAGAGGTCTAGTCATCTTCTTTTCAAAGAAAAACAAAGATCACACAAATCCCAACTCCTATAGGCCTATCACTCTTCTGCCCACATTAGGCAAACTAATAGAAAAAATCATAAAATATAGAATTATGACAGCTCTGGAGAACTCAAAATTTTTTGACGAATCACAACATGGTTTTCGAGAAGGAAGGGGCACCATCTCAGCGATCAAAAAATTCAAACAACTAAAATCAGAAATTCAGGAGAAATTCAAATATTGTTGTGCAGTCTCTTTCGACATTCAAGGGGCTTTCGACTCCCTGGATTGGGGGCTTCTCACTGAAATCATTGGGGTCTTACCCATTCAAAACTACTTAAAATTAATCCTGTTAGACTTCATCAGAGATAGGGTCTGTGGAGTGAAGATCGCCGGGTCGAAGCAATGGCGGGATGTCGGGAGGGGGTGCCCTCAAGGGTCTTGCCTTGGACCGATGATGTGGCTTTTCGTCGCAGACCGGATCCTCAAACAATTCAAACTTCATGATAATAACATAATAGCCTACGCAGATGATTTTATAATTTTGGTTGGAGAAGATACCAGGGCCAAACTAGAAAATAAAACGAACGATTTAATCAACATCTTTAATAACATTTGCAATAATTTAAAACTTAAACTCTCAACGAATAAAACGACCTCAATAGTTTTTGGCACTGGGGTTTTCGTTTCTAGAACACCAATTTTTAAATTGAACAATAAAAGCATTCCTGTTAAAAATACTCTTCAATACTTAGGCCTAACAATTGACAAATCATTTTCCTGGATCCCTCATCTACAAGCTATAAGAGAAAAAATTTTAAACAGCACTAGTGGCCTATCATATCTAAGAAATAGAGATAGGGGTCTTCAATCAGACATCTTAAAAATCTGGTATCTAACAGTTTTTCAAAAACAGATTGAGTATGGCTTCGAGATTTGGTGGGAGGACCTAAATTGCCACGGGGTACGAAACCTCAAGTCTGCACAACGTCTCGCTCTCTTGAGCGTTATCAAACCCTTCAAAAGCATTTCAAGTGACGCCCTTTGTGTCCTGGCTGGTGTCCCTCCGATCACGATCTACATAGCAAACAAATTCAGACAATATAACATTCTCCATGGAACCTCATCTATACAAATACAAAATACAAATATTTCAAAAGAAAATTTAATGCTTCCCATCCCTACCTTCACTTTTCCGAACTACTATAAACATAACAAAATTAAAATAATAGAGAACCCACCATCTTCAGAGCTACAAATTTATACAGACGGATCAAAAATGCCTGGCGGGACCTCATGCGCTTTTGTAGTCTACTACAAAAACAATATTATTCACACATATCAAATTAAACTTCACCACCTAAATTCAATTTTTCAGGCTGAGCTCTTGGCAGTAATACAGGCAATTAAATGGCTCATAAATTCATCCTACAAAAATTTAAACCCAATAATATTCACAGATAATCAATCAACAATTAAAATCCTAAATCAACCATATCCAAAATACGAACTTATTACAGAACTATATGAAAGCATAGATCAATACAAAGAGCAAATAATCCTAACTTGGACAAAGGCGCATGTGGGAACGGCAGGCAACGAAATGGCAGATTCACTTGCAAAACAGGTTATTTCACAAAACATCTTCGATGAACAGATCTCTCTTCCTCTTCCAGCTTCACTAGTAAAATCATCCATTAATAATAAAATTATCACAGATTGGCAAAGAGAATGGGGGCACAGCGATAAGGGTAGGGATACGTTTTCAGTCCTTAATAACGTAAGCAAAAATTTTATCAGTCCAAATAAAATAGTTACATATTTTATCTCAGGCCATGGCAGCTTCCCTACATTTCTACACAAAATTAAAGTATTAACATCAGATAAATGCAAATGTAACAACAGTAAAATAGGATCCCCTTTTCATTATCTCTTTGAAAAATGCAATTTAATCCCAATTAATTTCAGATTCAACAGAAACCACACAATTCGTAAAAACATGCAAACAGTTCTTTTAAACACAAACAACTACAATAAATTAAAAGATATCTACAACATTCTAATTCAAAACTTTTCCACCATCAAATATAAGATTTAGCATCGTTCACTGGCAGCTGGCTTGCCCTTTTTTTTTTTTTTTTTTTTTTTTGGTTTTAATATGTGTTTGATCCAAAATTTGTAAAAAATTTGATTTCTAAATAAATTAGGGAACTCTTCCACTTTGATCCCCGGGCCTATCGTCCGGGATGCGGAATCGCTAGATGGTGGCAGTCAGGTTCGCCTGCCTGCCTAAGATGCATTTTTCCCCTGCGGGTAGATGTGTCTTTCCCGTGGTCACTATTGAACTCAGTGGCGACGGTAAATACATGTCTATGGCACTAAATCGTGAGATGTGCCGCTCCATGGTGGAAGTTTTCCTTTTCCTTTCCTTGGGGGGGACTCATGTCTATGTTGGGCCTTGTGGGGGACTCATGTCAAAGTTGGGCCTGGGGG
Source organism: Salticus scenicus (assembly GCA_963930645.1). Taxonomy (NCBI): domain Eukaryota; kingdom Metazoa; phylum Arthropoda; class Arachnida; order Araneae; family Salticidae; genus Salticus; species Salticus scenicus. The sequence continues at coordinate 105,430,079 of OZ005653.1, forward strand.
GGACTCATGGCAAAGTTGTGCCTTGGGGGGACTTCATTTTGTAAATCCCCATTCTATAAACCGACTGAAATAGGCCCTTACCACTATTAAGAGTGTATTATAAAAATTCGACAACGCTGTACTGACTGAAATAGGGGTACCTGGGGGGGGGGACTCATGTCAAAGTTGGGCCTGGGGGGGACTAATATCAAAGTTGTGCCTTGGGGGGGACTCATGTCAAAGTTGTACCTTGGGGGGACTCATGTCAAAGTTGTGCCTAAGGGGGGGACTCATGTCAAATTTGTGCCTTGGGGGGGACTCTTGTCTATGTTGGGCCTTGGGGGGGACTCATGTCTATGTTGGGCCTTGGGGGGGACTCATGTCAAAGTCGGGCCTGGGGGGACACATGGCAAAGTTGTGCCTTGGGGGACTTCATTCAATAAATCCCCATTCAATGAACCAACTGAAATAGGCCCTTACGACTATTAAGAGTGTATTATAAAAATTCGACAACGCTGTACCGACTGAAATAGGGGTACCTGGGGTGGGACTCATGTCAAAGTTGGGCCTGGGGGGGACTCATGTCAAAGTTGGGCCTTGTGGGGGACTCATGTCAAAGTTGTACCTTGGGGGGGACTCATGTCAAAGTTGGGCCTGGGGGGGACTGATGTCAATGTTGGGCCTTGGGGGGGACTCATGTCAAAGTTGGGCCTGGGGGGGACTCATGTCAAAGTTGTGCCTTGGGGGGACTTCATTCAATAAATCCCCATTCAATAAACCGACTGAAATAGGCCCTTAGCACTATTAAGAGTGTATTATAAAAATTCGACAACGCTGTACCGACTGAAATAGGGGTACCTGGGGGGGACTCATGTCAAAGTTGGGCCTGGGGGGGCTCATGTCAAAGTTGTGCCTTGGGGGACTTCATTCAATAAATCCCCATTCAATAAACCGACTGAAATAGGCCCTTAGCACAATTAAGAGTGTATTATAAAAATTTGACAACGCTGTACCGACTGAAATAGGGGTACCTGGGGGGGACTCATGTCAAAGTTGGGCCTGGGGGGAATCATGACAAAGTTGTGCATTGGGGGGGACTCATGTCAAAGTTGTACCTTGGGGGGGACTCATGTCAAGGTTGGGCCTGGGGGGACTCATGTCAAAGTTGTGCCTGGTGGGGAACTCATGTCAAAGTTGTACCTTGGGGGGGACTCATGTCAAAGTTGGGCCTGGGGGGGGACTCATGTCAAAGTTGGGCCTGGGGGAAACTCATGTCAAAGTTGTGCTTTGGGCAGGACTCATGTCAAAGTTGTACCTTGGGGGGGACTCATGTCTATGTTTGGCCTTGGGGGGACTCATGTCAAAGTTGTACCTTGGGGGGGACTCATGGCAAAGTTGGGCCTGGGGGGGACTCATGGCAAAGTTGGGCCTTGGGGGGACTTCATTCAATAAATCCCCATTCTATAAACCGACAGAAATAAGCCCTTACCACTATTAAGAGTGTATTATAAAAATTCGACAACGCTGTACCGACTGAAATAGGGGTACCTGGGGGAGACTCATGTCAAAGTTGGGCCTGGGGGGGACTCATGTCAAAGTTGTGCCTTGGGGGGACTTCATTCAATAAACCGACTGAAATAGGCCCTTAGCACTGTTAAGAGTGTATTATACAAATTCGACAACGCTGTAACGACTGAAATAGGGGTACCTGGGGGGGGACTCATGTCAAAAATGGGCCTGGGGGGGACTCATGTCAAAGTTGGGTCTTTGGGGGACTCATGTCAAAGTTGTACCTTGGGGGGGACTCATGTCAAAGTTGAGCCTTCGGGGGACTCATGTCAAAGTTGTACCTTGGGGGGACTCATGTCAAAGTTGGGCCTGGGGGGAACTCATGTCAAAGTTGTGCTTTGGGCGGGACTCATGTCAAAGTTGTACCTTGGGGGGGACTCATGTCTATGTTTGGCGTTGGGGGGACTCATGTCAAAGTTGTACCTTGGGGGGGAGTCATGTCAAAGTTGGGCCTGGGGGGGACTCATGTCCAAGTTGGGCCTTGGGGGGACTCTCGCAGACCACGTGTCGAAACTTTGAGTAAGGTTATGCTATTCTTAGCTCCCATGGCGGGCTAATTTTCACCTGGAACGGGGTAAGTACCAGTCGCACTTTATGTCTCATTTTATTTATGAATGTCTGAGCGTTATTTTGATACCTTGTTTCTGTAATTAAGATAATTAGAACCAAAGAAATTAATAAAAATGTAACTGCTAAGATCACAACTTAAAAACAACACGTTTCCCTAATCTCCCCTAACATGGCCGATGGAGACCGCTCACTTAGGTCATGTTTTTCAATAATTTTAAGTATTTAATGATTTTCTCAAAGTTCTCCTGCGATTGGTGTTGATGCTACTAACCTAGATCTAACTTTTAAAACTGACCTCATGCAATTAGCACAATTAAAACAAAAGTTATTAAAGTTTAAAAAATTAAAAGTTTCCCTACCAATTTCCCTAATATGATAGCTCTAGTTCAGCACAAGTCACTTTTCCCTTCCTCCAGCAATGATTTCCCCTCCTTTCTCAAATTTAAATCAATACTTATGGGTGGTTGCCACTAATTTTATAACAAATCTTTTCCTGGTATTTTCCGAATTTCCAGAACTAACGAATTTTAACCAAAACAAAAATGTTTTAAAACAGAGTTAAAAAAAAAAAAAAAAACATCAACTCACTCACGATAAATTAATCAAACTTAAAAAAATAAAAAATAAAATAAAAATAATAATAATTATTCTCAGTAATTAGAGACAACCATCCAAAGATAATAATTTATTACCACTAACTGCAACTAACTACTTAGACAAATGGTGTTTGTGTTGGGAGCATTTACGTACTCACCGCAACAATGGGCACTTTTACTCCCCATAGTAAAATGTTAAGTTAGTACTTTGTTAAAGAAAAATGTACATTCTCATATTGGAGATTTCCATACTTGCTAATGAACATACATCTTTTAACTCACAGACACTAATCAACTCTGCGCACACATAAACCCTCAACCAACGCTCCAAATCTTTAACTGAATAAAATCAAAGGTAAATCCTTTCTTACACACACATGGTTGCTGTTGTGAACATCAACACACTTACAAAAGACACTTTTACTCTTAAAAGCTAAGCAAAAAGTAGGTTCTAAACATAATAATTAAGTACAAACTTCATCCTGGCGAAACAAATAAAATACATAAAAAATCGCTTAATGTCACCATAAAGGCGAAACATATACGTGCTCGCAGAATTTAATCATCTCAGCGCTCACCGCGGCTATCGGCATGCATTCCCTTTCTACATAAACTTTTCAAGGGTTTTGGGAATAGGATTTAGGTCTAGAAATTTAAACTTCGCAGAATTCAAAATTGTTATAGACATCATCAAATCAAACAAACACCATCCTTTCGCAATTGAAATTCAAGGTAGCGAACAATTAAACTAATAACAGTACGCTCTAAAACTTTTCCAGCTAAATAACAACGTAAAGCCTCTAGAACAATTACGCTTAATCGTTGCAAGGAATATCTACTTACTCACCGCAAATTTCGGCTTGCTTTTCCTATCTACGTAAACTTATTGAATGTTTTAGGTTTAAATTTAGAAATTTAAACTTAGCGGGAATCAAAATGATCTTTGACATCACCAAAACAAATAAACACCATCTTACTCAATATAATTATAAATTGATTTAATGCATAATTCAACTTTACCTAACGTTTCAAAACTTTTTTAGCAAAACTAACCAAACGTAAAACCTCTATAACACTCACACTTAGTCGTTGTAAGGAACATCTACATACTCTCCGCAGCTTTCGGCACGCTTTCCATACATTCATTCTAGCTCAGTGATTCTATGTAAAATTATCAAAGGTCTTAGGATTAAGATTTAAGTTTGGAAATCAAAATTATTATAGACATCACGAAATTAAACGAACACCATCTTTCTCGCAGTTTAAAATCACTTTAGCGAACAATTGAACTATTTCCCTATACTCCAAAACTTTTCCAACTAAAATAACAACGTAAAGCCTCTAGAACACTCACGCTTAGTCGTTATAAGGAACCTCTACCTACTCATTGAAACTCTCGGACCGCGCTTATTCCTTTCTTTTCCTTTCCTAAAATACATCAAAAGTTTTATGATTAGAAAATTAAACTTGGCGGTAATCAAAATTGTTATAGACATCACGAAATCAAACAAACACCTTCTTACTCGTAGTTGAAAATCAAAGTAGCGCACAATTAAATTAATAACAATACGCTCCTAAACTTTTCCAGCTAAAACAACAATGCAAAGCCTCTAGAACACTTACGCTTGGTTGATGTAGGGAACTTCTACCTACTCACCGCAACTTCCGGCACGCTCTTCCTACATTCATTCTAGCTCAGTGTTTCTAGGAAAACTTTTCAAGGGTCTTAGGTTTAAGATTTAAGTTTAGAAAATTAAACTTAGCAGAAATCAAAATTATTATAGACAGCACCAAAACAAACAAACACTATCCTACTCGCAGTTAAAATTCAAGGTAGGTAGCGTGCAATAAAACTAAAAACCCTATGCTCCAAATCTTTTCCATCTAAAATAACAAAGAAAAGCCTCTATAACACTCACGCTTAGACATTGTAAGGCATATCTACTTACTCACCTCGCCCCGCTTTTCTCATCTAGGTTAACTTATCAAGGGTTTTAGGTTTATGTATTAAGTTTAGCAAACTAAACTTGGCGGAAATGAAAATTATCTTTCACATCACGAAAATAAATGAGCACCATCTTACTCAAAGTGGTAAATTAATTTACTGCAAAATACAACCTAAACCTAACGCTCCAAAACTTTTTCAGCAAAACTAATCAAACGTAAAGCCTTTATAACACTCACACTTAGTCTTTGTAAGGAACATCTACATTTCTCCGCAGCTTTCGGCACGCTTTCTCTACATTCATTCTAGCTTAGTGCTTCTAGGTAAAATTATCATAGGTCTTAGGATTAAGATTTAAGTTTTGAAATCAAAACCGTTATAGATATCACCAAATTAAACGAACACCATCTTTCTCACAGTTTAAAATCAATTTACCGAACAATTAAACTAATTTCCCTATACTCCAAAAGTTTTCCAACTAAAATAACAACGTAAAGCCTCTAGAACACTTACGCTTAGATGTTATAAGGAACTTCTGCCCACCTACTGCACGATTTTCCTTTCTCTTCCTTTCCAAAAATCTATGAAAAGTCTTAGGATCAAGATTTAAGTTTAGGCGATAATCAATAGTTATAGACACCACCAAATCAAACAAACACCATCTTACTCGCAATTGAAAATCAAGGTAGCGCACATTTAAACTAAAAACCTTAAGCTCCAGAACTTTTCCAGCTAAAACAACAACGTAAAGCCTCTATAACGCTCACGCTTAATCGTTACAAGGAATATCTACTTACTCACCGCAATTTTCAGCTTGCTTTTTCTATCTACGTAAACTTATTAAATGTTTTAGGTTTAAGTTTAGAAATTTAAACTTAGCGGGAATCAAAATGATCTTTGACATCACCAAAACAAATAAACACCATCTTACTCACAGAGGTAAATTGATTTATTGTGTAATTCAACTTTACTTAACGTTTCAAAACTTTTTCAGCAAAACTAACCAAATGTAAAACCTCAACAACACTCACACATAGTCGTTGTCATACTCTCTACAGCTTTCGGCACGCTTTCCCTACATACATTTAAGCTCTGTGTTCCTAGGTAAACTTATCAAATGTCTTAGGATTAAGAATTAGGTTTTGAAATTAAAGTTGGTTCAATTCAAAATTATTATAGACAGCACCAAAACAAACAAACACTATCTTACTCGCAGTTAAAAATCAAGGTAGAGCGCAATTAAACTAAAAACCCTTCGCTCCAAAACTTTTCCAGCTAAAATAACATCGTAATGCCTCTATAACACTCACGCTTAGTTATTGTAAGGCATCTACTTATTCACCGCAACTTTCGCCTCGCATTTCCTATCTAGGTTAACTTTTAAAGGGTTTTAGGATTAAGTATTAAGTTTAGAAAAATAAACTTGGCGGAACTCAAAATTATCTTTCACATCACCAAAACAAATAAACACCATCTTACTCACAGTGGTAAATTAATTAACTGTAAAATTCAACCTTAACCTAACGTTCCAAAACTTGTTCAGCAAAACTAATCAAACGTAAAGCCTCTCACACTTAGTCGTTGTAAGGAACATCTACATACTCTCCGTAACTTTCGGCACGCTTTCCATACATTCATTCTAGCTCAGTGATTCTATGTAAAATTATCAAAGGTCTTAGGATTAAGATTTAAGTTTGGAAATCAAAATTGTTATAGACATCACCAAATTAAACGAACACCATCTTTCTCGCAGTTTAAAATCAATATAGCGAACAATTAAACTAAATTCCCTATACTCCAAAACTTTTCCAACTAAAATAACAATGAAAAGCCTCTAGAACACTCATGCTTAGCCATTATAAGGAACTTCTACTTACTCATTGAAACTCTCGGCACGCGCTTATTCCTTTCTTTTCCTTTCCTAAAATACATCAAAAGTTTTAGGATGAAGTTTTAAGATTAGAAAATTAAACTTGGCTGTAATCAAAATTGCTATAGACAACACGAAATCAAACAAACACCTTTTTACTCGCAGTTGAAATTCAAAGTAGCGCACAATTAAACTAATAACAGTACGCTCCAAAACTTTTCCAGCTAAAATAACAACGTAAAGCCTCTAGAACACCCAGATTTAGTTGTTGTAAGAAACATCTACCTACTCACTGCAACTTTCGACACGCTTTTCCTTTCTAGATAAACCTATCAAAGGTTTTAGGAAAAGATTTAAGTTTAGAATTTTAAATTTGATCGAAATCAAAACTGTTATAGTCATCACCAAATCATACAAACACCCTCTTACTCGCAGTTGAAAGTCAAGGTAGCGCACAATTAAACTATTAATCCTACCCTCCAAAACTGTTCCAGCTAAAATAACGATACGTTTAGCCTCTATAACACTCAGATTTAGTTGTTTTAAGGAACATCTACTTACTCATCACAACTTTAGGCACACTCTCTCCTTAAGGTTAACTTATCATAGGTTAAGATTTCATTTTAAGTAAATACTCTAGGCAAATCTTAAGGTTTTTTTTTTTTTTTTTTTTTTTTTTTTTTAGAACACCAAAATAAACAAACACCTTTTCGCTCGCAGCTGTAAATTAACTTAACGCACAATTCAACAATTAACACAACGTTCAAAGACTTAACAACTAAAATAACCAAACGTAAAACTTCAATACCAGTCACACTTTGCTGTTGGAAGGTACATCCATTTACTAACAGTGGGTTTGAGGTTTTAGTACTAACTTAAGAAATTTACTCAAGGCGAAATTCAAATTTAATTTATTTAACTTTAATTTAATCTAGTTTTTAATTTTCTGTTTAATTACATCACTAAAACAATAATCACCTTCTCGCTCGCAGACAACCACTTTCTCTCCTAGGTCTCTTTTCAATAGTCCATTCACTCGTCTAATTCATCAACACCCCCCTGCTCATTAACTCCTTACTCACAACTAGCATCGACACCAAAACCCTACCTTAACAATTAACTTCACAATCTTAAACTTAAAATTCACTTCCTGAGCTCAGACACCCCCACCCCTTCTTTTTTTTTTTTTTTTTTTTTTTTTTTTTTTTTTTTTCCCTCCCTCTTCTCTCTTTTCTCTTGCACATAATCTAAAGAACACACAAGAAACTAATAAAAATAAAAATTAAATTTTTCTTTAACTAATAAACAAATAAATAGCATTTTAATTATTTTTAATTATTATAAACTTAATTATTTCTTTTTTTTTTTTTTTTTTTTTTTTTTTTTTTTTTTTTTTCTGAGACATGGTGTGACTGGGAAAACCCCATCCACTTTTCTGAACGTTATTCTTAATTGTTGTATTTTATTACTGTGCTCTCTTTTCTATACTTGTGCTTTTCCTGGGACACCTTCCAGGCTTTCTCCCAAGAGGTACATCATAATCATTTAAAGCCATGACACCCTCGATGGGTGACTCGGCATCGACTGCCACGTCCCCCACTGCAGAGGAACTCTTGCAATCCATAAAAGAATCCCTTTCGAACAATATAAAAAACCTTGTAGAAGGGAAGACAGATCTTGAGACTTATAAAACAGAATCTCTCAAACATGTCAAAGTAACACCAGTCAACAACCACCTTTCCTTGTTGGACAAAATTATCAGATCTCTTACAGCCTCATTAGAACTTTTGGCAGATCCACCATCAATCCCTTTATCTAACAAACAAGATCCCTTCATAATTTCTACACAACAACAATTAATCCAAGCAACGGAACAAATCTTGAAATCCTCAATTTCCAACATTATAGAATCAAACGCAACCTCATCACTTGTATTGGAAGGTCAACATCTCCAACCTGCAAGAAATCAATCATCATCCTACGAAACCAACTTCCCACCACTTCCTGCAAGAGACCAGCGAGAAAACTTAAGAGTAATAGTTCATCCCCTCGATGGTACCAACAAAACAGATATTTCAAAAGCATTACGCAAAACAGCGCAATCCAATGAATTTCACACACAAATAAAAAATATCAAGGAAACGAAGAACAATAACCTAATTTATAACTTTAACAATCAAGCAAACATGGAAAACTTCGTCAAGCTTCTTAGAAACTCCGAGATCTACGGCACAAAAGTAGAACTGATAAATCCAGCCCCCAAAAGGGAAAAACTACTGCTTATGAATGTGCCCACAGACATAAGTGAGGAAGACCTTATGAAAGAACTGTTAACAGAACTTGATATAAACAGCAATGACCTCAACATTCTCAAACCAATTAATAGCAGATCAAAAGACACTCAACACTGGCTCCTGGAGGGAGACAAAGCCCTCGTCAATTTTCCCATTGCAAAAAGATCGCTCACCATCCTGTATACCAAAATTGCAGTACGGCAATATATCAAAATCGCACGCTGCACACGCTGCCAAGCATTCAATCATACGAAGTCAAACTGCTCATCACACGTTGAGGCATGCGCAAAGTGTGCAGGACCTCATCACACAGACAATTGCACATCAGATCGCAGTGCCTGTATAAACTGCAGAAGGCACAGCATTAACGAAGATAGACATTACGCATTCGCTGCTACCTGCCCCATCTACAAGAAAAAGAAAGACCAACTCTTAAGCTCCTATTACAACAACACAAGAGGATCATCATCACCACTTGCCCAATCTATTCACCCGCCACCAACATCAAGCTACATCTCTCGCCCGCAAGCATCAGTCACGACATCTACACACTCTCATCAGCCCAAAACATCCGTCAGCAGGACAGCCAACACAGATTTCAGCAACAATCTAACTCCACCACCTTCGCTACCACCATACTTTTATCAGCATTTCCCACTCCCATTCAACCAACAATTTCAGGACTATTTCATGAACTCGAACTATCATGGCAGGGACTATACATATTGATTCACAACCAACTCAATCACAAAAGGTAAGTCAGCAGCTTTCAAATGATGCTAATGATAACAATAATACAAATTCCATTAACTTCCTGCAAATTAATTTAAATAAGAGTGAGGCTGCCATAGAAAATCTGATAAAATATGTAGACACAAATAAAATCGACATTATCTTAATGCAAGACCCTAATATAAAATATCAAAAAATTACCCATCTCCCACAAGGCTGGGCCTCCTTCCTCTCTAAAAATCTTAATGCTGCAATAGTTGTAGTAAATCCGCTATTTTACAGTATATTAATAGAGAAATTCCAAAACTCAGTGTTCATCAATTTAACAACAAATCAAGGAAATTTAACTTTAGGATCACAATACTCCCCACCGAGATCTCACGAGGAGCTGGAAAATGATCTTCAAGAATGGACAGCTAAATTCAACACTCTGGATAAATTTTTAATTGGGGGGGACTTCAATGCTCACTTAAGATCTATGCATTACACTAGAAATGACGCCAGGGGCCTTGTTATTCAAAATCTCCTAGCAACATGCAATTTAACAATCATCAATGATCCATCAAACGAATACACATTTAACATACACAATTCTTACGGTAATCCTGACTTGACACTTTGTGGCCCAGGGATCCTCCCTTTCGTCGACACATGGTTTGCAGATCATGATAATGATTCACAAAGCGACCATGTTTACATTAGATTCAAATTAAACTTAAAACCAGAGAAAAAATATGACTTCAGATACAACACCAAATACACGAATTTCAAAAACTTTAATAACAACTTTAAAACACATCAAGTAACACTACTGGATCCCTTAGGCGCGCACATGATTATGAGAAATTAAACGAATGGACTAATGAATTAATACACATAATAACCTCAACAATGAATGCCACATTGCGAAAAAGAAAATTAGAATACAAAGTTAATGTTACCTGGTTCACATCATCCCTCAAAATTCAGAGAAACAAAGTTAACGCCCTATACAAAAGATCAAAGAAAAACCCTGATAACGAGCAATACAAGTTAATTTACAAAAGAGAAAGAGCGAGGTACAGGAAGAACTTGTTAAAGGCGAAAAAGGATTCCTGGGTTACATTCTGTCAAAAACACAAAGAAACATTTGGGAAAATATTTAAAATTATCAGGGGAAAAAATCTCAAACATACTGATTTAGTATACACACAACTCTCAACATCCAATATCGCAGATACTTACATAGAAGTTATTAACACACTCATAGAATCTCGCTACCCGTCATTACAAAGAACACTTCACAGCACACAAATTTTAACTAATGACTTTAATAACGATGAAAAAATTCACCTAAAAGAATTACACTACTGCACTAACTCACTACCACCAAACAAGGCCCCTGGGGTTGATTTAATAGATTCAAAATTACTAAAAAATCTTGTCAAAAATTACCCGTCCCTCTTTATAACTTTCTTCAATAAATGTTTCTCACTAGGGTCCTTTCCAACGATCCTGAAGAGAGGTCTAGTCATCTTCTTTTCAAAGAAAAACAAAGATCACACAAATCCCAACTCCTATAGGCCTATCACTCTTCTGCCCACATTAGGCACACTAATAGAAAAAATCATAAAAAATAGAATTATGACAGCTCTGGAGAACTCAAAATATTTTGACGAATCACAACATGGTTTTCGAGAAGGAAGGGGCACCATCTCAGCGATCAAAAAATTCAAACAACTAAAATCAGAAATTCAGGAGAAATTCAAATATTGTTGTGCAGTCTCTTTCGACATTCAAGGGGCTTTCGACTCCCTGGATTGGGGGCTTCTCACTGAAATCATTGGGGCCTTACCCATTCAAAACTACTTAAAATTAATCCTGTTAGACTTCATCAGAGATAGGGTCTGTGGAGTGAAGATCGCGGGGTCGATCCAATGGCTGGATGTCGGGAGGGGGTGCCCTCAAGGGTCTTGCCTTGGACCGATGATGTGGCTTTTCGTCGCAGACCGGATCCTCAAACAATTCAAACTTCATGATAATAACATAATAGCCTACGCAGATGATTTTATAATTTTGGTTGGAGAAGACACCAGGGCCAAACTAGAAAATAAAACGAACGATTTAATCAACATCTTTAATAACATTTGCAATAATTTAAAACTTAAACTCTCAACGAACAAAACGACCTCAATAGTTTTTGGCACTGGGGTTTTCGTTTCTAGAACACCAATTTTTAAACTGAACAATAAAAGCATTCCTGTTAAAAATACTCTTCAATACTTAGGCCTAACAATTGACAAATCATTTTCCTGGATCCCTCATCTACAAGCTATAAGAGAAAAAATTTTAAACAGCACTAGTGGCCTATCATATCTAAGAAATAGAGATAGGGGTCTTCAATCAGACATCTTAAAAATCTGGTATCTAACAGTTTTTCAAAAACAGATTGAGTATGGCTTCGAGATTTGGTGGGAGGACCTAAATTGCCACGGGGTACGAAACCTCAAGTCTGCACAACGTCTCGCTCTCTTGAGCGTTATCAAACCCTTCAAAAGCATTTCAAGTGACGCCCTTTGTGTCCTGGCTGGTGTCCCTCCGATCACGATCTACATAGCAAACAAATTCAGACAATATAACATTCTCCATGGAACCTCATCTATACAAATACAAAATACAAATATTTCAAAAGAAAATTTAATGCTTCCCATCCCTACCTTCACTTTTCCGAACTACTATAAACATAACAAAATTAAAATAATAGAGAACCCACCATCTTCAGAGCTACAAATTTATACAGACGGATCAAAAATGCCTGGCGGGACCTCATGCGCTTTTGTTGTCTACTACAAAAACAATATTATTCACACATATCAAATTAAACTTCACCACCTAAATTCAATTTTTCAGGCTGAGCTCTTGGCAGTAATACAGGCAATTAAATGGCTCATAAATTCATCCTACAAAAATTTAAACCCAATAATATTCACAGATAATCAATCAACAATTAAAATCCTAAATCAACCATATCCAAAATACGAACTTATTAGAGAACTATATGAAAGCATAGATCAATACAAAGAGCAAATAATCCTAACTTGGACAAAGGCGCATGTGCGAACGGCAGGCAACGAAATGGCAGATTCACTTGCAAAACAGGTTATTTCACAAAACATCTTCGATGAACAGATCTCTCTTCCTCTTCCAGCTTCACTAGTAAAATCATCCATTAATAATAAAATTATCACAGATTGGCAAAGAGAATGGGGGCACAGCGATAAGGGTAGGGATACGTTTTCAGTCCTTAATAACGTAAGCAAAAGTTTTATCAGTCCAAATAAAATAGTTACATATTTTATCTCAGGCCATGGCAGCTTCCCTACATTTCTACACAAAATTAAAGTATTAACATCAGATAAATGCAAATGTAACAATAGTAAAATAGGATCCCCTTTTCATTATCTCTTTGAAAAATGCAATTTAATCCCAATTAATTTCAGATTCAACAGAAACCACACAATTCGTAAAAACATGCAAACAGTTCTTTTAAACACAAACAACTACAATAAATTAAAAGATATCTACAACATTCTAATTCAAAACTTTTCCACCATCAAATATAAGATTTAGCATCGTTCACTGGCAGCTGGCTTGCCTTTTTTTTTTTTTTTACTTTTTAGTGTTTTGGTTTTAATATGTGTTTGATCCAAAATTTGTAAAAAATTTGATTTCTAAATAAATTAGGGAACTCTTCCACTTTGATCCCCGGGCCTGTCGCCCGGGATGCGGAATCGCTAGATAGTGGCAGTCAGGTTCGCCTGCCTGCCTAAGATGCATTTTTCCCCTGCGGGTAGATGTGTCTTTCCCGTGGTCACTATTGAACTCAGTGGCGACGGTAAATACATGTCTATGGCACTAAATCGTGAGATGTGCCGCTCCATGGTGGAAGTTTTCCTTTCCTTTTCCTTGGGGGGACTCATGTCAAAGTTGTACCTTGGGGAGACTCATGTCAAAGTTGGGCCTTGGGGGGGGACTTATGTCAAAGTTGTACCTTGGGGGGACTCATGTCAAATTTGTGCCTTGGGGGGACTCATGTCTATGTTGGGCCTTGGGGGTGACTCTTGTAAAGTCGGGCCTGGGAGGACACATGGCAAAGTTGTGCCTTGGGGGACTTCATTCAATAAATCCCCATTCAATAAACCGACTGAAATAGGCCCTTAGCACTATTAAGAGTGTATTATAAAAATTCGACAACGCTGCACCGACTGAAATAGGGCTACCTGGGGGGGGACTCATGTCAAAGTTGTGCCTTGGGGGACTCATGTCAAAGTTGTAACTTGGGGGGGACTCATGTCAAAGTTGAGCCTTGGGGGGACTCATGTCAAAGTTGGGCCTTGGGGGGACTCATGTCAAAGTTGGGTCTTTGGGGACTCATGTTAAAGTTGGGCCTTGGGGGGACTCATGTCAAAGTTGGGCCTTGGGGGGACTCATGTCAAAGTTGGGCCTTGGGGGGGACTCATGTCAAAGTTGTACCTTGGGGGGACTCATGTCAAAGTTGTGCCTGGGGGGGGACTCATGTCAAAGTTGTGCCTTGGGGAGACTTCATTCAATAAATCCCCATTCAATAAACCGACTGAAATAGGCCCTTAGCACTATTAAGAGTGTATTATAAAAATTCGACAACGCTGTACCGACTGAAATAGGTGTACGTGGGGGGGGGCTCATGTAAAAGTTGGGCCTAGGGGGGACTCATGACAAAGTTGGGCCTTCGGGGGACTCATGTCAAAGTTGTACCTTGGGGGGGACTCATGTCAAAGTTGGGCCTGGGGGGAATTCATGTCAAAGTTGGGCCTGGGGGGAACTCATGTCAAAGTTGTGCTTTGGGCGGGACTCATGTCAAAGTTGTACCTTGGGGGGGACTCATGTCTATGTTTGGCGTTGGGGGGACTCATGTCAAAGTTGTAGTTTGGGGGGGAGTCATGTCAAAGTTGGGCCTGGGGGGGACTCATGTCCAAGTTGGGCCTTGGGGGGACTCATGTCAAAGTTGTACCTTGGGGGGACTCATGTCAAAGTTGGGCCTAAGGGGGGGACTTATGTCAAAGTTGTACCTTGGGGGGACTCATGTCAAATTTGTGCCTTGGGGGGGACTCATGTCTATGTTGGGCCTTGGGGGTGACTCTTGTAAAGTCGGGCCTGGAGGGACACATGGCAAAGTTGTGCCTTGGGGGACTTCATTCAATAAATCCCCATTCAATAAACCGACTGAAATAGGCCCTTAGCACTATTAAGAGTGTATTATAAAAATTCGACAACGCTGCACCGACTGAAATAGGGCTACCTGGGGGGGGACTCATGTCAAAGTTAGGCCTGGGGGGACTCATGTCAAAGTTGTGCCTTGGGGGAACTCATGTCAAAGTTGTACCTTGGGGGGACTCATGTCAAAGTTGTGCCTTGGGGGACTCATGTCAAAGTTGGGCCTTGGGGGGACTCATGTCAAAGTTGGGTCTTGGGGGACTCATGTTAAAGTTGGGCCTTGGGGGGACTCATGTCAAAGTTGGGCCTTGGGGGGACTCATGTCAAAGTTGGGCCTTGGGGGGGACTCATGTCAAAGTTGTACCTTGGGGGGACTCATATCAAAGTTGTGCCTGGGGGGGGACTCATGTCAAAGTTGTGCCTTGGGCAGACTTCATTCAATAAATCCCCATTCAATAAACCGACTGAAATAGGCCCTTAGCACTATTAAGAGTGTATTATAAAAATTCGACAACGCTGTACCGACTGAAATAGGTGTACGTGGGGGGGGGCTCATGTAAAAGTTGGGCCTAGGGGGGACTCATGACAAAGTTGGGCCTTCGGGGGACTCATGTCAAATTTGTACCTTGGGGGGGACTCATGTCAAAGTTGGGCCTGGGGGGAACTCATGTCAAAGTTGGGCCTGGGGGGAACTCATGTCAAAGTTGTGCTTTGGGCGGGACTCATGTCAAAGTTGTACCTTGGGGGGAACTCATGTCTATGTTGGGCCTTGGGGGGACTCATGTCAAAGTTGTACCTTGGGGGGGACTCATGGCAAAGTTGGGCCTGGGGGGACTCATGTCAAAGTTGGGCCTTGGCGGGACTTCATTCAATAAATCCCCATTCAATAAACCGACAGAAATAAGCCCTTACCACTATTAAGAGTGTATTATAAAAATTCGACAACGCTGTACCGACTGAAATAGGGGTACCTGGGGGGGACTCATGTCAAAGTTGTGCCTGGGGGGTACTCATATCAAAGTTGTGCCTTGGGGGGACCCATGTCAAAGTTGTACCTTGGGGGGGACTCATGTCAAAGTTGTGCCTTGGGGGATTCATGTCAAATTTGTGCCTTGGGGGGGGACTCATGTCTATGTTGTACCTTGGGGGGACTCATGTCAAAGTTGGGCCTGGGGGGAACTCATGTCAAAGTTGGGCCTGGGGGAACTCATGTCAAAGTTGTACCTTGGGGGGACTCATGTCTATGTTGGGCATTGGGGGGACTCATGTCAAAGTTGTACCTTGGGGGGGACTCATGGCAAAGTTGGGCCTGGGGGGGACTCATGTCAAAGTTGGGCCTTGGGGGAACTTCATTCAATAAATCCCCATTCAATAAACCGACAGAAATAAGCCCTTACCACTATTAAGAGTGTATTATAAAAATTCGACAACGCTGTACCGACTGAAATAGGGGTACCTGGGGGGGACTCATGTCAAAGTTGCGCAAGGGGGGGACTCATATCAAAGTTGTGCCTTGGGGGGGACTCATGTCAAAGTTGTACCGTGGGGGGACTCATGTCAATGTTGTGCCTTTGGTGGATTCATGTGAAAGTTGTACCTTGGGGGGAGTCATGTCAAAGTTGGGCCTGGGGGGGACTCATGTCCAAGTTGGGCCTTGGGGGGGACTCATGTCAAGGTTGTACCTTGGGGGGGACTCATGGCAAAGTTGGGCCTGGGGGGGACTCATGTCAAAGTTGGGCCTTGGGGGAACTTCATTCAATAAATCCCCATTCAATAAACCGACAGAAATAAGCCCTTACCACTATTAAGAGTGTATTATAAAAATTCGACAACGCTGTACCGACTGAAATAGGGGTACCTGGGGGGGACTCATGTCAAAGTTGTGCAAGGGGGGGACTCATATCAAAGTTGTGCCTTGGGGGGGACTCATGTCGAAGTTGTACCTTGGGGGGACTCATGTCAATGTTGTGCCTTGGGTGGATTCATGTGAAAGTTGTACCTTGGGGGAGTCATGTCAAAGTTGGGCCTGGGGGGAACTCATGTCCAAGTTGGGCCTTGGGGGGGACTCATGTCAAGGTTGTACCTTGGGGGGGACTCATGTCAAAGTTGTGCCTTGGGGGGACTCATGTCAAAGTTGGGCCTTGGGGGGCTCATGTCAAAGTTGTACCTTGGGGGGGACTCATGTCAAAGTTGTGCCTTGGGTGATTCATGTGAAAGTTGTACCTTGGGGGGGAGTCATGTCAAAGTTGGGCCTGGGGGGGACTCATGTCAAAGTTGGGCCCCTGGGGGGGACTCATATCAAAGTTGTGCCTTGGGGGGGACTCATGTCAAAGTTGTACCTTGGGGGGGACTCATGTCAAGGTTGTGCCTTGAGGGGATTCATGTGAAAGTTGTACCTTGGGGGGGACTCATGCCAAAGTTGTGCCTTGGGGGGGGACTCATGTCAAAGTTGTACCTTGGGGGGGACTCATGCCAAAGTTGTGCCTTGGGGGGGACTCATGTCAAAGTTGTACCTTGGGGGGGACTCATGTCTATGTTGGGCCTTGTGGGGGACTCATGTCAAAGTTGGGCCTGGGGGGGACTCATGTCAAAGTTGTGCCTTGGGGGGACTTCATTCAATAAATCCCCATTCAATAAACCGACTGAAATAGGCCCTTAGCACTATTAAGAGTGTATTATAAAAATTCGACAACGCTGTACTGACTGAAATAGGGGTACCTGGGGGGAGGACTCATGTCAAAGTTGGGCCTGGGGGGGACTCATATCAAAGTTGTGCCTTGGGGGGGACTCATGTCAAAGTTGTACCTTGGGGGGGGACTCATGTCAAAGTTGTGCCTAAGGGGGGGACTCATGTCAAATTTGTGCCTTCGGGGGACTCTTGTCTATGTTGGGCCTTGGGGGGACTCATGTCTATGTTGGGCCTTGGGGGGACTCATGTCAAAGTCGGGCCTGGGGGGACACATGGCAAAGTTGTGCCTTGGGGGGACTTCATTCAATAAATCCCCATTCAATGAACCAACTGAAATAGGCCCTTACGACTATTAAGAGTGTATTATAAAAATTCGACAACGCTGTACCGACTGAAATAGGGGTACCTGGGGTGGGACTCATGTCAAAGTTGGGCCTGGGGGGGACTCATGTCAAAGTTGGGCCTTGTGGGGGACTCATGTCAAAGTTGTACCTTTTGGGGGATTTATGTCAAATTTGGGCCTGGGGGGACTGATGTCAATGTTGGGCCTTGGGGGGGACTGATGTCAAAGTTGGGCCTGGGGGGGGACTAATGTCAAAGTTGTGCCTTGGGGGGACTTCATTCAATAAATCCCCATTCAATAAACCGACTGAAATAGGCCCTTAGCACTATTAAGAGTGTATTATAAAAATTCGACAACGCTGTACCGACTGAAATAGGGGTACCTGGGGGACACTCATGTCAAAGTTGGGCCTGGGGGGACTCATGTCAAAGTTGTGCCTTGGGGGACTTCATTCAATAAATCCCCATTCAATAAACCGACTGAAATAGGCCCTTAGCACAATTAAGAGTGTATTATAAAAATTCGACAACGCTGTACCGACTGAAATAGGGGCACCTGGGGGGGACTCATGTCAAAGTTGGGCCTGGGAAGAATCATGTCAAAGTTGAGCATTGGGGGGGACTCATGTCAAAGTTGTACCTTGGGGGGGACTCATGTCAAGGTTGGGCCTGCGGGGACTCATGTCAAAGTTGTGCCTTGTGGGGAACTCATGTCAAATTTGTACCTTGGGGGGGACTCATGTCAAAGTTGGGCCTGGGGGGGACTCATGTCAAAGTTGGGCCTGGGGGGAACTCATGTCAAAGTTGTGCTTTGGGCGGGACTCATGTCAAAGTTGTACCTTGGGGGGGACTCATGTCTATGTTTGGCCTTGGGGGGACTCATGTCAAAGTTGTACCTTGGGGGGGACTCATGGCAAAGTTGGGCCTGGGGGGACTCATGTCAAAGTTGGGCCTGGGGGGGACTCATGTCAAAGTTGTGCCTTGGGGGGACTTCATTCAATAAATCCCCATTCAATAAACCGACTGAAATAGGCCCTTAGCACTGTTAAGAGTGTATTATAAAAATTCGACAACGCTGTACCGACTGAAATAGGGGTCCCTGGGGGGGACTCATGTCAAAGTTGTGCCTGGGGGGGTACTCATATCAAAGTTGTGCCTTGGGGGGGACCCATGTCAAAGTTGTACCTTGGGGGGGACTCATGTCAAAGTTGTGCCTTGGGGGATTCATGTCAAATTTGTGCCTTGGGGGGACTCATGTCTATGTTGTACCTTGGGGGGGACTCATGTCAAAGTTGGGCCTGGGGGAACTCATGTCAAAGTTGTGCTTTGGGCGGGACTCATGTCAAAGTTGTACCTTGGGGGGGACTCATGTCTATGTTGGGCCTTGGGGGGACTCATGTCAAAGTTGTACCTTGGGGGGGACTCATGGCAAAGTTGGGCCTGGGGGGGACTCATGGCAAAGTTGGGCCTTGGGGGAACTTCATTCAATAAATCCCCATTCAATAAACCGACAGAAATAAGCCCTTACCACTATTAAGAGTGTATTATAAAAATTCGACAACGCTGTACCGACTGAAATAGGGGTACCTGGGGGGGACTCATGTCAAAGTTGTGCAAGGGGGGATTCATATCAAAGTTGTGCCTTGGGGGGGACTCATGTCAAAGTTGTACCTTGGGGGGACTCATGTCAATGTTGTGCCTTGGGTGGATTCATGTGAAAGTTGTACCTTGGGGGGAGTCATGTGAAATTTGGGCCTGGGGGGGACTCATGTCCAAGTTGGGCCTTGGGGGGGACTCATGTCAAGGTTGTACCTTGGGGGGGACTCATGTCAAAGTTGGGCCTTGGGGGGCTCATGTCAAAGTTGTACCTTGGGGGGGACTTATGTCAAAGTTGTGCCTTGGGGGGATTCATGTGAAAGTTGTACCTTGGGGGTATACATGTCAAAGTTGGGCCTGGGGGGACTCATGACCAAGTTGGGCCTTGGGGGGGACTCATGTCAAAGTTGTACCTTGGGGGGGAGTCATGTCAAAGTTGGGCCTGGGGGGGACTCATGTCAAAGTTGGGCCCCTGGGGGGGACTCATATCAAAGTTGTGCCTTGGGGGGACTCATGTCAAAGTTGTACCTTGGGGGGACTCATGTCAAGGTTGTGCCTTGAGGGGATTCATGTGAAAGTTGTACCTTAGGGGGGGACTCATGTCAAAGTTGTGCCTTGGGGGGACTCATGTCAAAGTTGTACCTTGGGGGGGACTCATGTCTATGTTGGGCCTTGTGGGGGACTCATGTCAAAGTTGTGCCTGGGGGGGACTCATGGCAAAGTTGTGCCTTGGGGGGACTTCATTTTATAAATCCCCATTCTATAAACCGACTGAAATAGGCCCTTACCACTATTAAGAGTGTATTATAAAAATTCGACAACGCTGTACTGACTGAAATAGGGGTACCAGGGGGGGGACTCATGTCAAAGTTGGGCCTGGGGGGGACTCATATCAAAGTTGTGCCTTGGGGGGGACTCATGTCAAAGTTGTGCCTTGGGGTGGACTCATGTCAAAGTTGTACCTTGGGGGGGACTCATGTCTATGTTGGGCCTTGTGGGGGACTCATGTCAAAGTTGGGCCTGGGGGGGACTCATGGCAAAGTTGTGCCTTGGGGGGACTTCATTTTATAAATCCCCATTCTATAAACCGACTGAAATAGGCCCTTACCACTATTAAGAGTGTATTATAAAAATTCGACAACGCTGTACTGACTGAAATAGGGGTAACTGGGGGGACTCATGTCAAAGTTGGGCCTGGGGGGGACTCATATCAAAGTTGTGCCTTGGGGGGGACTCATGTCAAAGTTGTACCTTGGGGGGGGACTCATGTCAAAGTTGTGCCTAAGGGCGGGACTCATGTCAAATTTGTGCCTTGGGGGGGACTCTTGTCTATGTTGGGCCTTGGGGGGGACTCATGTCTATGTTGGGCCTTGGGGGGGACTCATGTCAAAGTCGGGCCTGGGGGGACACATGGCAAAGTTGTGCCTTGGGGGGACTTCATTCAATAAATCCCCATTCAATGAACCAACTGAAATAGGCCCTTACGACTATTAAGAGTGTATTATAAAAATTCGACAACGCTGTACCGACTGAAATAGGGGTACCTGGGGTGGGACTCATGTCAAAGTTGGGCCTGGGGGGGACTCATGTCAAAGTTGGGCCTTGTGGGGGACTCATGTCAAAGTTGTACCTTGGGGGGGACTCATGTCAAAGTTGGGCCTGGGGGGAATCATGTCAAAGTTGTGCATTGGGGGGGACTCATGTCAAAGTTGTACCTTTTGGGGACTCATGTCAAAGTTGGGCCTGGGGGGGACTCATGTCAAAGTTGGGCCTGGGGGGAACTCATGTCAAAGTTGTGCTTTGGGCGGGACTCATGTCAAAGTTGTACCTTGGGGGGGACTCATGTCTATGTTTGGCCTTGGGGGGACTCATGACAAAGTTGTACCTTGGGGGGGACTCATGGCAAAGTTGGGCCTGGGGGGACTCATGGCAAAGTTGGGCCTTGGGGGGACTTCATTCAATAAATCCCCATTCAATAAACCGACAGAAATAAGCCCTTACCACTATTAAGAGTGTATTATAAAAATTCGACAACGCTGTACCGACTGAAATAGGGGTACCTGGGGGGGGACTCATGTCAAAGTTGGGCCTGGGGGGGACTCATGTCAAAGTTGTGCCTTGGGGGGACTTCATTCAATAAATCCCCATTCAATAAACCGACTGAAATAGGCCCTTAGCACTGTTAAGAGTGTATTATACAAATTCGACAACGCTGTAACGACTGAAATTGGGGTACCTGGGGGGGGACTCATGTCAAAAATGGGCCTGGGGGGGACTCATGTAAAGTTGGGTCTTTGGGGGACTCATGTCAAAGTTGTACCTTGGGGGGGACTCATGTCAAAGTTGTGCCTTGTGGGGACTCATGTCAAATTTGTACCTTGGGGGGACTCATGTCAAAGTTGGGCCTTCGGGGGACTTATGTCATAGTTGTACCTTGGGGGGACTCATGTCAAAGTTGGGCCTGGGGGGAACTCATGTCAAAGTTGTGCTTTGGGCGGGACTCATGTCAAAGTTGTACCTTGGGGGGACTCATGTCTATGTTTGGCCTTGGGGGGACTCATGTCAAAGTTGTACCTTGGGGGGGAGTCATGTCAAAGTTTGGCCTGGGGGGACTCATGTCCAAGTTGGGCCTTGGGGGGGACTCATGTCAAAGTTCTACCTTGGGGGGACTCATGTCAAAGTTGGGCCTTGGGGGGGGACTTATGTCAAAGTTGTACCTTGGGGGGGACTCATGTCAAATTTGTGCCTTGGGGGGGACTCATGTCTATGTTGGGCATTGGGGGTGACTCTTGTAAAGTCGGGCCTGGGGGGACACATGGCAAAGTTGTGCCTTGGGGGACTTCATTCAATAAATCCCCATTCAATAAACCGACTGAAATAGGCCTTTAGCACTATTAAGAGTGTATTATAAAAATTCGACAACGCTGCACCGACTGAAATAGGGCTACCTGGGGGGGGACTCATGTCAAAGTTGGGCCTGGGGGGACTCATGTCAAAGTTGTGCCTTGGGGGAACTCATGTCAAAGTTGTACCTTGGGGGGACTCATGTCAAAGTTGTGCCTTGGGGGGACTCATGTCAAAGTTGTAACTTGGGGGGGACTCATGTCAAAGTTGGGAATTGGGGGGACTCATGTCAAAGTTGGGCCTTGGGGGGACTCATGTCAAAGTTGGGTCTTGGGGGACTCATGTTAAAGTTGGGCCTTGGGGGGACTCATGTCAAAGTTGGGCCTTGGGGGGGACTCATGTCAAAGTTGTACCTTGGGGGGACTCATGTCAAAGTTGTGCCTGGGGGGGGACTCATGTCAAAGTTGTGCCTTGGGGAGACTTCATTCAATAAATCCCCATTCAATAAACCGACTGAAATAGGCCCTTAGCACTATTAAGAGTGTATTATAAAAATTCGACAACGCTGTACCGACTGAAATAGGTGTACGTGGAGGGGGGCTCATGTAAAAGTTGGGCCTAGGGGGGACTCATGACAAAGTTGGGCCTTCGGGGGACTCATGTCAAAGTTGTACCTTGGGGGGGACTCATGTCAAAATTGGGCCTGGGGGGAACTCATGTCAAAGTTGGGCCTGGGGGGAACTCATGTCAAAGTTGTGCTTTGGGCGGGACTCATGTCAAAGTTGTACCTTGGGGGGGACTCATGTCAAAGTTGGGCCTTGGGGGGACTTAATTCAATAAATCCCCATTCAATAAACCGACAGAAATAAGCCCTTACCACTATTAAGAGTGTATTATAAAAATTCGACAACGCTGTACCGACTGAAATAGGGGTACCTGGGGGGACTCATGTCAAAGTTGTGCCTGGGGGGGACTTATATCAAAGTTGTGCCTTGGGGGGACTCATGTCAAAGTTGTACCTTGGGGGGGACTCATGTCAAAGTTGTGCCTTGGGGGGATTCATGTCAAATTTGTGCCTTGGGGGGGGACTCATGTCTATGTTGTACCTTGGGGGGGACTCATGTCAAAGTTGGGCCTGGGGGGAACTCATGTCAAAGTTGGGCCTGGGGGAACTCATGTCAAAGTTGTGCTTTGGGCGGGACTCATGTCAAAGTTGTACCTTGGGGGGGACTCATGTCTATGTTGGGCCTTGGGGGGACTCATGTCAAAGTTGTACCTTGGGGGGGACTCATGGCAAAGTTGGGCCTGGGGGGGACTCATGACAAAGTTGGGCCTTGGGGGAACTTCATTCAATAAATCCCCATTCAATTAACCGACAGAAATAAGCCTTTACCACTATTAAGAGTGTATTATAAAAATTCGACAACGCTGTACCGACTGAAATAGGGGTACCTGGGGGGGCCTCATGTCAAAGTTGTGCAAGGGGGGGACTCATATCAAAGTTGTGCCTTGGGGGGGACTCATGTCAAAGTTGTACTTTGGGGGGACTCATGTCAATGTTGTGCCTTGGGTGGATTCATGTGAAGGTTGTACCTTGGGGGGAGTCATGTCAAAGTTGGGCCTTGGGGGGGACTCATGTCAAGGTTGTACCTTGGGGGGGACTCATGTCAAAGTTGTGCCTTGGGGGGGTCTCATGTCAAAGTTGTACCTTGGGGGGGACTCATGTCAAATTTGTGCCTTGGGGGGGACTCATGTCTATGTTGGGCCTTGGGGGTGACTCATGTCAAAGTCGGGCCTGGGGGGACACATGGCAAAGTTGTGCCTTGGGGGGACTTCATTCAATAAATCTCCATTCAATAAACCGACTGAAATAGGCCCTTAGCACTATTAAGAGTGTATTATAAAAATTCGACAACGCTGCACCGACTGAAATAGGGCTACCTGGGGGGGGACTCAAGTCAAAGTTGGGCCTGGGGGGGACTCATGTCAAAGTTGTGCCTTGGGGGGACTTCATTCAATAAACCGACTGAAATAGGCCCTTAGCACTGTTAAGAGTGTATTATACAAATTCGACAACGCTGTACCGACTGAAATAGGGGTACCTGGGGGGGACTCATGTCAAAGTTGTACCTTGGGGGGGACTCATGTCAAAGTTGTGCCTTGTGGGGACTCATGTCAAATTTGTACCTTGGGGGACTCATGTCAAAGTTGGGCCTTCGGGGGACTTATGTCATAGTTGTACCTTGGGGGGACTCATGTCAAAGTTGGGCCTGGGGGGAACTCATGTCAAAGTTGTGCTTTGGGCGGGACTCATGTCAAAGTTGTACCTTGGGGGACTCATGTCTATGTTTGGCCTTGGGGGGACTCATGTCAAAGTTGTACCTTGGGGGGGAGTCATGTCAAAGTTGGGCCTGGGGGGACTCATGTCCAAGTTGGGCCTTGGGGGGGACTCATGTCAAAGTTCTACCTTGGGGGGACTCATGTCAAAGTTGGGCCTTGGGGGGGGACTTATGTCAAAGTTGTACCTTGGGGGGGACTCATGTCAAATTTGTGCCTTGGGGGGGACTCATGTCTATGTTGGGCATTGGGGGTGACTCTTGTAAAGTCGGGCCTGGGGGGACACATGGCAAAGTTGTGCCTTGGGGGACTTCATTCAATAAATCCCCATTCAATAAACCGACTGAAATAGGCCTTTAGCACTATTAAGAGTGTATTATAAAAATTCGACAACGCTGCACCGACTGAAATAGGGCTACCTGGGGGGGGACTCATGTCAAAGTTGGGCCTGGGGGGACTCATGTCAAAGTTGTGCCTTGGGGGAACTCATGTCAAAGTTGTACCTTGGGGGGACTCATGTCAAAGTTGTGCCTTGGGGGGACTCATGTCAAAGTTGTAACTTGGGGGGGACTCATGTCAAAGTTGGGAATTGGGGGGACTCATGTCAAAGTTGGGCCTTGGGGGGACTCATGTCAAAGTTGGGTCTTGGGGGACTCATGTTAAAGTTGGGCCTTGGGGGGACTCATGTCAAAGTTGGGCCTTGGGGGGACTCATGTCAAAGTTGGGCCTTGGGGGGGACTCATGTCAAAGTTGTACCTTGGGGGGACTCATGTCAAAGTTGTGCCTGGGGGGGGACTCATGTCAAAGTTGTGCCTTGGGGAGACTTCATTCAATAAATCCCCATTCAATAAACCGACTGAAATAGGCCCTTAGCACTATTAAGAGTGTATTATGAAAATTCGACAACGCTGTACCGACTGAAATAGGTGTACGTGGGGGGGGCTCATGTAAAAGTTGGGCCTAGGGGGGACTCATGACAAAGTTGGGCCTTCGGGGGACTCATGTCAAAGTTGTACCTTGGGGGGGACTCATGTCAAAGTTGGGCCTGGGGGGAACTCATGTCAAAGTTGGGCCTGGGGGGAACTCATGTCAAAGTTGTGCTTTGGGCGGGACTCATGTCAAAGGTGTACCTTGGGGGGGACTCATGTCAAAGTTGGGCCTTGGGGGGACTTAATTCAATAAATCCCCATTCAATAAACCGACAGAAATAAGCCCTTACCACTATTAAGAGTGTATTATAAAAATTCGACAACGCTGTACCGACTGAAATAGGGGTACCTGGGGGGACTCATGTCAAAGTTGTGCCTGGGGGGACTTATATCAAAGTTGTGCCTTGGGGGGGACTCATGTCAAAGTTGTACCTTGGGGGGGACTCATGTCAAAGTTGTGCCTTGGGGGGATTCATGTCAAATTTGTGCCTTGGGGGGGGACTCATGTCTATGTTGTACCTTGGGGGGGACTCATGTCAAAGTTGGGCCTTCGGGGACTCATGTCAAAGTTGTACCTTGGGGGGAACTCATGTCAAAGTTGGGCCTGGGGGGAACTCATGTCAAAGTTGGGCCTTCGGGGGACTTATGTCATAGTTGTACCTTGGGGGGACTCATGTCAAAGTTGGGCCTGGGGGGAACTCATGTCAAAGTTGTGCTTTGGGCGGGACTCATGTCAAAGTTGTACCTTGGGGGGACTCATGTCTATGTTTGGCCTTGGGGGGACTCATGTCAAAGTTGTACCTTGGGGGGGAGTCATGTCAAAGTTGGGCCTGGGGGGGACTCATGTCCAAGTTGGGCCTTGGGGGGGACTCATGTCAAAGTTCTACCTTGGGGGGACTCATGTCGAAGTTGGGCCTTGGGGGGGGACTTATGTCAAAGTTGTACCTTGGGGGGGACTCATGTCAAATTTGTGCCTTGGGGGGGACTCATGTCTATGTTGGGCATTGGGGGTGACTCTTGTAAAGTCGGGCCTGGGGGGACACATGGCAAAGTTGTGCCTTGGGGGACTTCATTCAATAAATCCCCATTCAATAAACCGACTGAAATAGGCCTTTAGCACTATTAAGAGTGTATTATAAAAATTCGACAACGCTGCACCGACTGAAATAGGGCTACCTGGGGGGGGACTCATGTCAAAGTTGGGCCTGGGGGGACTCATGTCAAAGTTGTGCCTTGGGGGAACTCATGTCAAAGTTGTACCTTGGGGGGACTCATGTCAAAGTTGTGCCTTGGGGGGACTCATGTCAAAGTTGTAACTTGGGGGGGACTCATGTCAAAGTTGGGAATTGGGGGGACTCATGTCAAAGTTGGGCCTTGGGGGGACTCATGTCAAAGTTGGGTCTTGGGGGACTCATGTTAAAGTTGGGCCTTGGGGGGACTCATGTCAAAGTTGGGCCTTGGGGGGACTCATGTCAAAGTTGGGCCTTGGGGGGGACTCATGTCAAAGTTGTACCTTGGGGGGACTCATGTCAAAGTTGTGCCTGGGGGGGACTCATGTCAAAGTTGTGCCTTGGGGAGACTTCATTCAATAAATCCCCATTCAATAAACCGACTGAAATAGGCCCTTAGCACTATTAAGAGTGTATTATAAAAATTCGACAACGCTGTACCGACTGAAATAGGTGTACGTGGAGGGGGGCTCATGTAAAAGTTGGGCCTAGGGGGGACTCATGACAAAGTTGGGCCTTCGGGGGACTCATGTCAAAGTTGTACCTTGGGGGGGACTCATGTCAAAGTTGGGCCTGGGGGGAACTCATGTCAAAGTTGGGCCTGGGGGGAACTCATGTCAAAGTTGTGCTTTGGGCGGGACTCATGTCAAAGTTGTACCTTGGGGGGGACTCATGTCAAAGTTGGGCCTTGGGGGGACTTAATTCAATAAATCCCCATTCAATAAACCGACAGAAATAAGCCCTTACCACTATTAAGAGTGTATTATAAAAATTCGACAACGCTGTACCGACTGAAATAGGGGTACCTGGGGGGACTAATGTCAAAGTTGTGCCTGGGGGGGACTTATATCAAAGTTGTGCCTTGGGGGGACTCATGTCAAAGTTGTACCTTGGGGGGGACTCATGTCAAAGTTGTGCCTTGGGGGGATTCATGTCAAATTTGTGCCTTGGGGGGGGACTCATGTCTATGTTGTACCTTGGGGGGGACTCATGTCAAAGTTGGGCCTGGGGGGAACTCATGTCAAAGTTGGGCCTGGGAAAACTCATGTCAAAGTTGTGCTTTGGGCGGGACTCATGTCAAAGTTGTACCTTGGGGGGGACTCATGTCTATGTTGGGCCTTGGGGGGACTCATGTCAAAGTTGTACCTTGGGGGGGACTCATGGCAAAGTTGGGCCTGGGGGGGACTCATGACAAAGTTGGGCCTTGGGGGAACTTCATTCAATAAATCCCCATTCAATAAACCGACAGAAATAAGCCTTTACCACTATTAAGAGTGTATTATAAAAATTCGACAACGCTGTACCGACTGAAATAGGGGTACCTGGGGGGAACTCATGTCAAAGTTGTGCAAGGGGGGGACTCATATCAAAGTTGTGCCTTGGGGGGGACTCATGTCAAAGTTGTACTTTGGGGGGGACTCATGTCAATGTTGTGCCTTGGGTGGATTCATGTGAAAGTTGTACCTTGGGGGGAGTCATGTCAAAGTTGGGCCTTGGGGGGGACTCATGTCAAGGTTGTACCTTGGGGGGGACTCATGTCAAAGTTGTGCCTTGGGGGGGTCTCATGTCAAAGTTGTACCTTGGGGGGGACTCATGTCAAATTTGTGCCTTGGGGGGGACTCATGTCTATGTTGGGCCTTGGGGGTGACTCATGTCAAAGTCGGGCCTGGGGGGACACATGGCAAAGTTGTGCCTTGGGGGGACTTCATTCAATAAATCTCCATTCAATAAACCGACTGAAATAGGCCCTTAGCACTATTAAGAGTGTATTATAAAAATTCGACAACGCTGCACCGACTGAAATAGGGCTACCTGGGGGGGGACTCATGTCAAAGTTGGGCCTGGGGGGACTCATGTCAAAGTTGTGCCTTGGGGGAACTCATGTCAAAGTTATACCTTGGGGGACTCATGTCAAAGTTGGGGCTTGGGGGGACTCATGTCAAAGTTGGGCGTTGGGGGGACTCATGTCAAAGTTGGGCCTTGGAGGGGACTCATGTCAAAGTTGTACCTTGGGGGGACTCATGTCAAAGTTGTGCCTTGGGGGGACTCATGTCAAAGTTGGGCCTTGGGGGACTCATGTTAAAGTTGGGCCTTGGGGGGACTCATGTCAAAGTTGGGGCTTGGGGGGACTCATGTCAAAGTTGGGCCTTGGAGGGGACTCATGTCAAAGTTGTACCTTGGGGGGACTCATGTCAAAGTTGTGCCTGGGGGAGGACTCATGTCAAAGTTGTGCCTTGGGGGGACTTCATTCAATAAATCCCCATTCAATAAACCGACTGAAATAGGCCCTTAGCACTATTAAGAGTGTATTATAAAAATTCGACAACGCTGTACCGACTGAAATAGGTGTACCTGGGGGGGGACTCATGTAAAAGTTGGGCCTGTGGGGGACTCATGACAAAGTTGGGCCTTGGGGGGACTCATGTCAAAGTTGTACCTTGGGGGGGACTCATGTCAAAGTTGGGCCTTCGGGGACTCATGTCAAAGTTGTACCTTGGGGGGGACTCATGTCAAAGTTGGGCCTGGGGGGAACTCATGTCAAAGTTGGGCCCGGGGGGAACTCATGTCAAAGTTGTGCTTTGGGCGGGACTCATGTCAAAGTTGTACCTTGGGGGGGACTCATGGCAAAGTTGGGCCTGGGGGGGACTCATGTCAAAGTTGGGCCTTGGGGGGACTTCATTCAATAAATACCCATTCAATAAACCGACAGAAATAAGCCCTTACTACTATTAAGAGTGTATTATAAAAATTCGACAACGCTGTACCGACTGAAATAGGGGTACCTAGGGGGGACTCATGTCAAAGTTGTACCTGGGGGGGACTCATATCAAAGTTGTGCCTTGGGGGGGACTCATGTCAAAGTTGTACCTTGGGGGGGACTCATGTCAAAGTTG
This sequence comes from Salticus scenicus, assembly GCA_963930645.1. Taxonomy (NCBI): domain Eukaryota; kingdom Metazoa; phylum Arthropoda; class Arachnida; order Araneae; family Salticidae; genus Salticus; species Salticus scenicus. Next base: position 105,459,726 of record OZ005653.1, read on the forward strand.
TGCCTTGGGGGGATTCATGTCAAATTTGTGCCTTGGGGGGGGACTCATGTCTATGTTGTACCTTGGGGGGGACTCATATCAAAGTTGGTCCTGGGGGGAACTCATGTCAAAGTTGGGCCTGGGGAAACTCATGTCAAAGTTGTGCTTTGGGCGGGACTCATGTCAAAGTTGTACCTTGGGGGGGACTCATGTCTATGTTGGGCCTTGGGGGGACTCATGTCAAAGTTGTACCTTGGGGGGGACTCATGGCAAAGTTGGGCCTGGGGGGGACTCATGTCAAAGTTGGGCCTTGGGGGGACTTCATTCAATAAATCCCCATTCAATAAACCGACAGAAATAAGCCCTTACCACTATTAAGAGTGTATTATAAAAATTCGACAACGCTGTACCGACTGAAATAGGGGTACCTGGGGGGGACTCATGTCAAAGTTGTGCCTGGGGGGGACTCATATCAAAGTTGTGCCTTGGGGGGACTCATGTCAAAGTTGTACCTTGGGGGGACTCATGTCAAAGTTGTGCCTTGGGGGGATTCATGTGAAAGTTGTACCTTGGGGGGGACTCATGTCAAATTTGTGCCTTGGGGGGGACTCATGTCCAAGTTGGGCCTTGGGGGGACTCATGTCAAAGTTGTACCTTGGGAGGGACTCATGTCAAAGTTGTGCCTTGGGGGGGACTCATGTCAAAGTTGTACCTTGGGGGGGACTCATGTCAAATTTGTGCCTTGGGGGGGAGTCATGTCAAAGTTGGGCCTGGGGGGGACTCATGTCCAAGTTGGGCCTTGGGGGTGACTCATGTCAAAGTCGGGCCTCGGGGGACACATGGCAAAGTTGTGCCTTGGGGGGACTTCATTCAATAAATCTCCATTCAATAAACCGACTGAAATAGGCCCTTAGCACTATTAAGAGTGTATTATAAAAATTCGACAACGCTGCACCGACTGAAATAGGGCTACCTGGGGGGGGACTCATGTCAAAGTTGGGCCTGGGGGGACTCATGTCAAAGTTGTGCCTTGGGGGAACTCATGTCAAAGTTATACCTTGGGGGACTCATGTCAAAGTTGGGGCTTGGGGGGACTCATGTCAAAGTTGGGCGTTGGGGGGACTCATGTCAAAGTTGGGCCTTGGAGGGGACTCATGTCAAAGTTGTACCTTGGGGGGACTCATGTCAAAGTTGTGCCTTGGGGGGACTCATGTCAAAGTTGGGCCTTGGGGGACTCATGTTAAAGTTGGGCCTTGGGGGGACTCATGTCAAAGTTGGGGCTTGGGGGGACTCATGTCAAAGTTGGGCCTTGGAGGGGACTCATGTCAAAGTTGTACCTTGGGGGGACTCATGTCAAAGTTGTGCCTGGGGGAGGACTCATGTCAAAGTTGTGCCTTGGGGGGACTTCATTCAATAAATCCCCATTCAATAAACCGACTGAAATAGGCCCTTAGCACTATTAAGAGTGTATTATAAAAATTCGACAACGCTGTACCGACTGAAATAGGTGTACCTGGGGGGGGACTCATGTAAAAGTTGGGCCTGTGGGGGACTCATGACAAAGTTGGGCCTTGGGGGGACTCATGTCAAAGTTGTACCTTGGGGGGGACTCATGTCAAAGTTGGGCCTTCGGGGACTCATGTCAAAATTGTACCTTGGGGGGGACTCATGTCAAAGTTGGGCCTGGGGGGAACTCATGTCAAAGTTGGGCCCGGGGGGAACTCATGTCAAAGTTGTGCTTTGGGCGGGACTCATGTCAAAGTTGTACCTTGGGGGGGACTCATGGCAAAGTTGGGCCTGGGGGGGACTCATGTCAAAGTTGGGCCTTGGGGGGACTTCATTCAATAAATACCCATTCAATAAACCGACAGAAATAAGCCCTTACTACTATTAAGAGTGTATTATAAAAATTCGACAACGCTGTACCGACTGAAATAGGGGTACCTAGGGGGGACTCATGTCAAAGTTGTACCTGGGGGGGACTCATATCAAAGTTGTGCCTTGGGGGGGACTCATGTCAAAGTTGTACCTTGGGGGGGACTCATGTCAAAGTTGTGCCTTGGGGGGATTCATGTCAAATTTGTGCCTTGGGGGGGGACTCATGTCTATGTTGTACCTTGGGGGGGACTCATATCAAAGTTGGTCCTGGGGGGAACTCATGTCAAAGTTGGGCCTGGGGAAACTCATGTCAAAGTTGTGCTTTGGGCGGGACTCATGTCAAAGTTGTACCTTGGGGGGGACTCATGTCTATGTTGGGCCTTGGGGGGACTCATGTCAAAGTTGTACCTTGGGGGGGACTCATGGCAAAGTTGGGCCTGGGGGGGACTCATGTCAAAGTTGGGCCTTGGGGGGACTTCATTCAATAAATCCCCATTCAATAAACCGACAGAAATAAGCCCTTACCACTATTAAGAGTGTATTATAAAAATTCGACAACGCTGTACCGACTGAAATAGGGGTACCTGGGGGGGACTCATGTCAAAGTTGTGCCTGGGGGGGACTCATATCAAAGTTGTGCCTTGGGGGGACTCATGTCAAAGTTGTACCTTGGGGGGGACTCATGTCAAAGTTGTGCCTTGGGGGGATTCATGTGAAAGTTGTACCTTGGGGGGGACTCATGTCAAATTTGTGCCTTGGGGGGGACTCATGTCCAAGTTGGGCCTTGGGGGGACTCATGTCAAAGTTGTACCTTGGGAGGGACTCATGTCAAAGTTGTGCCTTGGGGGGGACTCATGTCAAAGTTGTACCTTGGGGGGACTCATGTCAAATTTGTGCCTTGGGGGGGACTCATGTCTATGTTGGGCCTTGGGGGGGACTCATGTCAAAGTCGGGCCTGGGGGGACGCATGGCAAAGTTGTGCCTTGGGGGGACTTCATTCAATAAATCCCCATTCAATGAACCGACAAAAATAGGCCCTTACGACTATTAAGAGTGTATTATAAAAATTCGACAACGCTGTACCGACTGAAATAGGGGTACCTGGGGTGGGACTCATGTCAAAGTTGGGCCTGGGGGGACTCATGTCAAAGTTGGGCCTTGTGGGGGACTCATGTCAAAGTTGTACCTTGGGGGGGACTCATGTCAAAGTTGGGCCTTGGGGGGACTTATGTCAAAGTTGGGCCTGGGGGGGACTGATGTCAATGTTGGGCCTTGGGGGGACTCATGTCAAAGTTGGGCCTTGGGGGGGACTCATGTCAAAGTTGGGCCTGGGGGGGACTCATATCAAAGTTGTACCTTGGGGGGACTCATGTCAAAGTTGGGCCTTGGGGGGACTTATGTCAAAGTTGGGCCTGGGGGGGACTGATGTCAATGTTGGGCCTTGGGGGGGACTCATGTCAAAGTTGGGCCTTGGGGGGGACTCATGTCAAAGTTGGGCCTGGGGGGGACTCATGTCAAAGTTGGGCCTGGGGGGGACTTCATTCAATAAATCCCCATTCAATAAACCGACTGAAATAGGCCCTTAGCACTATTAAGAGTGTATTATAAAAATTCGACAACGCTGTACCGACTGAAATAGGGGTACCTGGGGGGGGACTCATGTCAAAGTTGGGCCTGGGGAGGGACTCATGTCAAAGTTTTGCCTTGTGGGACTTCATTCAATAAATCCCCATTCAATAAACCGACTGAAATAGGCCTCTAGCACTAATTAAGAGTGACGTATAAAAATTCGACAACTGTACCGACTGAAATAGGCCTCTAGCACAAAAAAAAAAAAAAAAAAACTGCCCATGACGTCATATTTGATTGCGTAGAGTTTCTTTATAAACTCTACAAGTGTTTCTACAATAAACTCTATGAAATATAAATTTATTTTACCAGTTTTATTTACAGATTCTACAGGGCGATTTTTTGAATTTCGGCGTTGAAATGAACCGAAATTTTTTCGCCAATAGGTTTAATTTAGCAACAGCCATTTTAATCCATTTTAATTTAGCAATAGCCATTAAAAAAAAAAATAATAAACCGAAATAGTAGTCACATAAATGATCTGCTTTTATCTGAATAGATAATTTTATAGGAAAAAACAAACAAACAAAAAAAAAACACTTAGTTTTAAAAATAGAAAATTTATTTCAAGCACTATTTTAAGCTTAAAAACCATTAAAAATAAAATTAGAATACGAAGAATTCTTACAAATTAACAAAAAGGTGTCCGATAAAAGTGTTACCAAAATAAGATCCCCTCTTTTATACAAGAAATTGTATTATAGAAAAAAATATATATATCACTAATATAGTGACAAAAATTCAAAAGCCGCCAAGGGAGAGATCTAATAAAGTTGAGTAGCACGGTAATGTTTACATTACCGTGCATTTTTTATTTATTAATTTATTTATTTTTTAATATACCAATCACTATGCTAATTTATAATACAAATATACGAGCTGTTATGTAGAAATATACCTGCACGCTGTCCGGCAGAAATATTTGATTAATTTAAATTAATATTTAAATAAATAAATAAAAATAAGAATACGTTTAATGGGAAATATATATAACCATAAAAATATTAGTTGTGTAAAATGCGGCAGAAATAGTGCTCTTAGCACATTGTTATAAGGGATTAATTCTTTGCCCCGCACCATTAGCACTATTGCCATTAAACCAGTTTTACAGTCGAAGTTAAAATAAAAGGTCAGTTCATTCATTCACTTTCAGTAGGGTCAGTCTTGGCGACAAACTTGGTGAGTGGGCGACCAAATTTGGTGAGTGGGCGACCAAGTTTGATGAAAAATGGTACTTTAGAATTCCTCAAGTTCCGAAGATCTCCGACACAGATCTCGAGCTATCCATGGGATTCTCGATGGAACCATTACAAAAAGTTATAAATAGGACTGAGTTGATTTATTTACTTTATTTAAGTAGTTTATCACGCTTTCTAAATTTCATTATGATTGTCTTAATGTTAGAAAAAAATAGTAATACATTAAAAGCAAAATTTTATAGTTTATTTAAATGCCTAATAATAAGCATACTGTGTGGAACGTACTCCTACAAAATATCTCTGTTTGGAAAAAGTGGAATTATTGAAACTCATTAACTGCACCAAAGGAAATTTCTGCAAATAATGAAGAAAAGGCTTTAAAACTTAAAAATAATAATAATAAAAGTTATTCTCCCTGCAAGTCTATGAACGTACATATTCATTCGAGTTAGACATTAGAAACGAAACACGAACTACCGACCTTCCATTTAACCCTTCCCATAACCCACCTTCTAATTACAAAAAAACAAACAGGATTTCCATGAGCACCACCCTCCTACGCCAATATAAAATTTTAGTAAAATTGACAGTTCCACAGCTTGTGTTTTTGTCCTGAAACGATCGGTGTAACATCAAATATGCATATATATATATATATATATATATTGAGAGAAAGAGCATTTTTTTTCAATAAGAATACGGAAAATATATAAATGTCAGATTCCGATATTGTTTTAAGAGTTACTTAACAATGGTTCCTATAAACTTTGCTGAATTTTGTTTAAAAATGTGGATAAAAAAATATACAGTTTAAAAAATTCTAGTTTGTTTTATCATTTGCGAAACATTCTACTATAGTTTTCTGTACAAATTCACATTATACAATTTATTTTTTTGAATGACCATCTATTAAGATTATTTTACACGGTTATCATACACCTGTTAGTAGTCGCATATTGGTTTATTCGGCGCTCTATTCTTTCAAACGCATCCTATCATTAACCATTAAAGATAATATGGGTAAACGCAATGTAGTTTACGTTGAGTAGGTTTCCTCTGACTTAGTATGTTTCCAAGCCATTCCTGATATTTTTTCTGAAATTAATAATATTGAACTTTTGAAATCAATCTACTTCACCGCGAAGCGACTAGTTACATTGATCCATATCCACCCCCTCTTCCGATTTTTTAGACAGGTCAGAGTTTTGCGGGAAAAGCTTCGCGTGATTTAGGTGCATTTCTTCTTTCTCTACAGGCTTTCTTTCGCCTTTCACACAAGAACACAGGTGTGAACCTCGCGCTCTGAATGGTCGGGTCGCCCAGGACATATTTCCGTCGTTTTTAGCTCAAAATATTTTCAGAGAGGATTGAGAATAACTTGCTGTTTGCTGATTGGTCCACGGATCCACCTCAGAACTTAGTTTCTGGATGGAAACCGAGATTCGATCTGAAACACTGCTTTTGACCCTCCTTTGAATTTTATTTGTATTTCTTGTTAGAATTCTTAGGGAAAAAAAATATATGTATGCCCCCCCCCCCCTTTTTTTTATTAATGGGGAAATTGCACATTTTTCATTTTGGCTTGTAAATGATAGAGCATGAAAATACAAACATTTTAATACCATTTTTATGCATATTTGAAAACCGGATGCTTTAATAAATTAACTTTAAAAGACGTAGTTCTCATGTTGGCGCGAAAACGCTGCGTCACGTGATAAAACCTATCGTGACATCACTATTCACGAAATGAACTGCTCGCTGAATTTCTCCCTATAGTATTGTAAAGCAAATTCGTGCATTCAGCGAAATTTTGTATTCTTTCTTTAAAAGAAATTATTAAAACTATTTGAACTCATTAAACATCACTTCATTCTATAAATGACACCAAATTTCACACAGATATTTTTGTACTCGCCTGTTGTTATTAATTCAAATTAAACTATAATCGAAATAACGGTTGATCAATAGAATTTTCTTAAAGAATGTTTTTAGTATGTTATGCCAAAGATGCATCTTTTAAGTACTTGTTTTGTTTCATTTTATTATGTTTTATAGATTTATTATTATTATTATTATTCTAGACTGAAGACAGAAATAAAATATTGGGATTGAGTACTTATATTTAACTAAATAATATGAATATTTTCAGTGCTTAAATAATCTAGAATGGTATATGCTAAAATAACCTAAATCAGATTAATTTTATAATTATGAGATGCCAGTATATCTGTATATATATGTATATATATATATATCCCCTAGACTGTGTACAAAATTGAGATTTAAAAAATCAATAAACAATAATAATAATAAATATTTATACTACAGGAAAACTTGTCAAAGTCTGCAACCGAAGATATAGTATTTTAAGCTATTAATAACTTTTTTAATACATTTCAATATTATAGCTTAACAATATTTCTATTAAAATAGAAGCTGAAGATTGTGAATAATTAAAAACATTATAGTGATGCAGTTTGAGAAATTGAAAAGTGTTTAAGCAAAATTACATGCACTTATCATTCTTAATAAATAAATAAAATTAAAAAATAGGTCTCCGTACAAAAAAAATTAATATTATATATATATATATATATATATATAGAAACGTGTTTAGTTAATTTTATAATGTAATTACTTTTTTATTTCGAAAAATTGTAAAATAGAAAGAAAAGATTAATAGAAATAGAAAGTAATAATAATAACTATTTTTAGCAATAGAAAAGATATAAAGTACTTTAAAATAAAATAAACACATGAAATATATGTTAAATGTAATAACATCTTATAAGTTATACATCATCTAGTTATAGATATGAATGGTATTAAATAATTAAATAAAAATTTGCAGTAAATTTCAGCAATCAAACGCAATATATACACTGGTGGACAATTGCTAAGGACGGATGACAATAACTAAGCTATTGACATCCGTCCTTAGCAATTGTCCACCAGTGTATATATATATATATATTAAATTCATTTATCAATGAAGCCTTAATGTGAAATCCAAATATGTTTAGAATATATCAGGGGTCGATCCAGGTAAAAATTAGTTCCCAATTACTTCCCCTTCACAAAATCCAAATGTCTAAAATGGGCCCCTTCAGAAAATTCAAATCCATAAAATGTGTCCTTTCACAAAATTCAGATTCATAACAACAGGCCTTTCTCAAGATTTATTTTTAAAAATATGATGATTTTGTAAAAGTTTTCCACGTTAACAATATTATTTCAGTAATATGCTGTTAACTTGATAATGAACATTAGATAGAGTAACTTCTTAAGTGACAGGTTTCGTGTGATAATTTTTTTTTACCACAAAAAGAAATAAATTTTCACAAAATTATTTTGTTTTTCACGGAAAAAAAAAAAAAAAAAAAAAAAAAAAAAATGTTTTTCACAAAAATGAGCTAATATATTAAAGCAATGCTAAAATTCTATTATGAAGACATTTATAATTTTCAAAATATGAATACAGAACAAATCTTGATCGTTTAGCTTTAGCTTCTCTTATTTATGCGCTAATAAAATCGAGGTTTCTTCTCAAAAATGAGAATATGGAAAGAGTATCTATATTTTCGGCAGAATATCCGATTGCTCTTTTACAAATCCAAAATCGACATTATACAGATAAATAGAAATATATATATGTATGATATAGTATAGTTATGGAAGGTTTAAGTTATTTCTTACAAAAGGTAAAAATTTTAAAAATAAATTATAAAATATCGATTAGAATAGAGCGAACAAAAAGAAAAGCAATCGGTAAAGGGATGAAAACATTCACACTTCCTAAACTGTGACGTCAACCCTCTCGCGGAGCGTTTTCGGATCACGTGTTTTTTTTTTTTTTTTTTAAGCGATTTTAAAACGTTAATTAAAAGGTAATTTGAATTAATTTTACGATTTTAATTGGATTTTTCGGATTCCCAAAATTGATTTTATCGATTACAAATAAAAGAAATTGTTTTTCTTTCCGTGTGCAACTTCCCCATTGCGGGACTCTGAGCGATTTCCTGTGCCCCTTTGGGCGCCCTGCTCAACTCTTTATTCCTTTTCGCCGTCCAGACTGTCTTCGTCAACGCACGCAGCAGTTTTCTGCTGCACTTATATTTTCAAGGAGATTTTAATTTTAATTTATTTTAATTTTAATTTTTTTTTAATCTCCTGCTGCTTCACTCAGATTAATTTCTCTGCTAACGCGGGAGAGTTTCTGAGACTAAATTCTATTTTTTTTTTTTTTTTTTTTTAATTAAAAAGCCGAAGGCATTTTAATATTTTCTTTTCTGTAAATTCTTTTTTATGTTTTTGGCACTTTCGATGGAAGTAAGCAACGGTTGCGGCCGATTGCAGGTACTCCGAAGCAACTACGTTGACGTTGAAGAGCACAGGCGGCGATGAATAGACCGAAACGCGACCACTAGCGTTACAAAGACTGATCGACGACTCTCGGGTTGAAATAGCAAGAAGATAGCAGTAAACGTCCAGTGTCGGTTACGGATAGATAACTTTGTTTCATATTATTATAGATTTATATATCAATCATTCGTTTAAAATAATGTTAAAGAGTAGTTACTTTGATAACTTCCCATATTGCAATTTTCTCTTTCTTGGGGGGGGGGGGGGGGGCTCCTTCCGTCCAGAGTGGCAAATCTTTGCCTCTACATATACATTTCTACTGATTGACTATCTATAAGTAAATATATATTTTTATTTATGCGATATTTTGTAATTTTCTGCCATATAAAAAATATAAATAAATAATTACTTAAAAAAAAAAAAAAAAAAAAAAAAAAAAAAACATGGATTACAGCGCGACTTATTGATCGATATAGCCTAATGTGAAATCAGAACCAAATTTAAGTTAAGGCTAAGTTTAGCTAAACAGTTCACTTATTCGTAATATACAAAGTCTATGATATTTTCACAAGGCACAGAAAAATACATACACAGAGAGACATTCTTTTAAATTATCAGTATTTTACAGAACATCTCAAAACATATGAATACATCAAAAATCAGGGTTTTATATTTTCTGGAAACAAATATTTTTTTCTTTTATATATATATATATATATATATATATATAGAGAGAGAGAGAGAGAGATAAATTTAAACTAATTCTTTCAAATAAGAATTATAACATTCTTTCTTAGAATGCATAATAATATGTCTCTCTGATTAATAGACATAAAAAATATTTATTCACTTCATACACACGTAACAACAGGAGCTATGTTTAAGTTATTTATATTACTTAGTGTATTATAAAAAATGAAAATAATAATAATAATACAATGCAAAAATTCGTTTTTCTGATAAATAGATTTATTTCGAATAAGTCATAATAATTTAGATTTAGAACAATCGTCCATAAAATGCTAAAACAATGCATTAAAAAAAAAAAAAAGAAAAGAAAAAAAAAAAAAAAAAGAATAAAGAATAAAGAAACAATACAATTAATGCAAAATTGTTTTTCGATTCCTGTACATTTATATGAAAAATTATTTTTTATTCTAAATGTAGTCTAATTTATAAATGTATCATTAAAAATTAATCATATAGAATTATGGCTCAAAAATATGCTTTGTAAAACAAATATTAAAATATATTTTCCTAAATATAAATCAAATTTCATCAAAAAAGGCATAAACGAAAATTATACTACTATGAATTTAGTCATTTTCCTTATCAAAATTACAAATATCAAATGAATAGTTCTATGTCCACATACCATGGTAAATTTTCTGTTCTCGAAATTTGATCGAAACACTTATATATTTATGCTATAAGAAAAATAAAAATCAGTAAATGTGAAACTCATTTTTTTTTTTTTTCAATCAGAATAAACTCAGACAAGTACATCTCTAAAAAATAAACTCTACAAGAAAAGGAAAATTTCTTCTCAAAATTGTTGACACACGTTATGGACGATTTTGGATTCAATCCAAAATATATATACTTCCTTTTATTTATTTTGTCAGCAGGAAATATTTTGTTGAAACTTTTGTATCTATTGACATTTAATATTAAATAGAAAAAAAATTTTATTTTTCTGTTCTTTTCGTTAATATCAAAGACATTAAAATTAATGAAATTTCCGGAATAGTTCCTTAGTCTATGAAAATAGTTTAATATATTAAAAGTTATATAACACATGTTTAATAATAATATAGGTAATGTAAGTAGATATACAGATTGATATTACATTGTCTATTGTTTGTTAAATCTGTTTATTTAATATCTGTGACAGTGTAATTTATAATTAAACCGTTTAGTTCAATATTTTATCTTAACAAATTTCCCTATATAAAAAATAAAAAATAGTGAAATGTTACACATGTTATGACAACAAGCTTTTGAAATTATAAGTTGTTGTTTTTTTTTTTTTTTTGTTTTTTTTTTTTAACAAGTTTATTATTTTTATTTAACTGTGAACTATTTTTGCTAGTAATGATTGTAAGCATTTTAGGGAAATAAAATATATTTTGTGAGCCATAATTAACTAATAATTATTTTAATATTCTTTGCAAATTTTAACAAAACAAGCTAGAAAGGGAAATATTTTACGATATATTTACAGAGAATGCTTTAAAAAAAATTTCAATTTCTTATTGCAAAATGTCAATATTAAAAACTGTAGTTCCTAAAATTTCTAAATTCTATTTTTTTTTTTTTTTTTTTATCACATCATATGATGCTTGCTTGAATCGTAGACTAAAGTACCGGGAAAACTTTTGTCTATAAAATTATTCTACGATCCATCCTGTCTCTGTCTCTTTTAAAATAACTTGAATAAGAAAAAATACAATAATTTTACTTTCTTTCTTTCTTTCTTTTTTTTTCTTCTAATAACTTTTGAAACATAAAACTATTTGATTTTAACTAATTGAAAAAAAATTAATAAACACACACGGAATTTTGTGTATTTGACCGTGTTAAACAATTTTCATTCGCTATTCAAAACTGATAAAAGCAGGAGTACAAGACATCATAAACTAATTTAAATGCTTAACTTTAACCTGTGTAAGATTTTTGCATAATGCATTTGCCAAAATTTTGTAAATATTTTAACTAATTTTAGATTTAGCTAATATTCTAACTAATATTTTAACTAATTTTAGTTTAATTAATTAATTTATTTATTTATTTATTTATTTTTTTTTTTTTATACAAAAGAAGAAGAAAAAAGTCAATTTTTATGATGCAAGTATTTCAGTAAACAGATATTATTACGAGAATTCCCAAATATATTTTATAATATATTTTATAAAAAATTATAATTAATGGACTACTTTAGCGCTGTTAAGTCCAGATGGTTATTTAGTACGAATAATGTAATTGACGTAAACGACATATATAATATTATTAATAAGAATTCCTCATGCATATAACTTCATAAAATAATGGCATTATCAATAATTTCCATTAAAATTTGTAAAATTATTTTACAATTGTGTAAATAAGTATATAGTATTTATTTTTTATTTTCACAAAAAACTACCGTTACCCAGTACGTAAGTAATGGAAGTATTGTAATTGGTCAGAGTATTTGATATAGTGTTTTCACTTGTTATACATTATTTAAGGTCTCCTGAATCTAAAAGTTGTTTTTTTTGGGTAGAGTTCTTTGATTGATGAGCATGTGGGTGGGTGTGTTGGTGTGTATGTTTGTTTGTGATGAATCTTTGACTATGGTATCTCTAAAACGGAGAAAGATAGGACGACGAACCTTAGAATTAGGACGTATCAGTTACATATTTTTTTATAAAATCGGAAAATCGGACGTAGAATACGAAAAGCAAAATGTGGGATCCTCACTCATTCTTCAATTTTGCTACCTAAAAGTCTTTATTCATGTCTTTTCATATATGTAATTGGTTATTTTAAATTGGTTATTTAATAATTATCAACATATTTTTATGTGTAGAAGTGTGCAATAAATATTGTGTGATTGTCTACATTTTTTTTTGGGGGGTGGGGGGCGTAGAGGGCAATACGATGAGTTATAAATGGGTTAAGCTTAATTATAATTAAACATCTAGGGCAACCTCACATGAATCAAGCTAGACTTATTTAGCGATCAGCTACTTAGTAATTCTGGAAAATTCTCACACTAACAAAATCTCGGTGGCAGAAGCCCTCCATTTCAGACACTTAATATAACCAGATTACTTAGCGTGTATCTTTTGAGAAAAACTTATGGTAGCAAACTGCAGTTTCACCAGTTCCCCAATTTCAGATACCTGTTCGCTGACCATGTAGCCGATCCTAGAAAGTCAAGACCGCTATCAGCCTTTTTTAACCACATACAACCACATATTCACACACTGAGCAAACTGTCTTAAATTTTCTAACTGTATCAGCAATATTTTAAAAATATGATCGCAGCGAAGTCCCGCTCGGTGGCACCTACGGAACCCTACCCTCGTTGCAAATACTTTTGACATTCTATCCGTTCATAGTGAAAACGACCCTTGAAAATTATGTTCGGCGCCAAATTCCTTAATTTTACAGATTCAAAAATATGCTCATTCGATTCCTTTCCCCCAAAATTTAATAATAATATGGTTTATTGTGGCAATAATCCCGATAACATATTGTTGCGTACTTGGGGGTTCGTGAGTTGTCCGAGAATGAAAGGCCAAACGTAAAAAAATTCAATAATTTATTCACAGAAAGTTCCAGAAAGATGCAGGTCTATAAAAAAAGTATCAGCTTAAATTCAACCAGTAAACACAGCTTAAACTACAGCTGTCAATAGCAAATCCACAGTACAAACTGTATAGCAATAACACTTAAAGCAAGTCTCTTTCAAAGAGGCTGAACACGATACAAGCATTAGCGAAGCTGGCTGAGATCTGAACTGAACTGACTGGCCTTGGCGGGAAAGCGCTCTTATATACCCCTGTAGAAAAGCGTGGAACGTTCCAGAAATCTCCATATCTCATCAGCCAATGGGATTAGAGCTTCCATATTTTGTATATACCTTAAAAGGATTTTCTCGCCAAGGTCGCCAAAAAAATCGCCAAGGTGGGAAAAAGTCGCCAAATTTGGCGCCAAATCCATTACCTGCCTTATTGAGACTATTTAATGCGTTTTTAAGGAAAAATAAGGCTATTTCAACGCTAAAACGACTAGAAATGCACAAAATTAGCACTTTATCAACTTACTAAGCCTCTTTGAGAGAATTTACACAAAAAGAAACACAATTATTTACAATTTTGTAACACTGCCCCCCTCCCAAGGACTGCACGTCCCGGGCAGTGCAACCATTGGTCAAGAGGCGAAACTAACCAAATTTACACAATCTAAAACACAAAAACTAAGTTGCATATAACGACAAAATACAAAAAGAATCAAGTGAGAAATATTTACAAAATTCACAAATATGTACAAGCATTTATATACAAATATTTACATTACGCATGCGCAAATTTTACCGGTATTTACATTTTAACTTTTAATATTACCGTTAATTGTGGTACTTGGCTAGCCTGTTATAGTGCGCCACCTTCGGTTTCGATGAAGGTGTTTTAGTGAACCGCACCACTACATCATTCAGCCTTTTTAAGACTGTGTACGGTCCGTCCCAGTTGCACTGTAACTTGGGGGAGAGTCTTGTGCGTAGAACAGGATTCCACAACCAGACCTTGTCTCCTTCTTGGAACTCATGTTGTGTAGTCTTTAGATCGTACCTTGTCTTCATTTTCTCCGTTGCCATGTTAATCCGCTCCCGAGCAAAGTTGTGTACGTCCTTCAATCGTGCCTGGAGATCTTGGATGTACTCCTCGGGCGATGAAGGCGCATCGGGTGGACAACCAAACAGGAGATCACAAGGGAGACGAAGTTCACGTCCAAACAGCATCTGGGCTGGAGTATAGCCGGTGGTTTCATGGACAGCACTTCGATAAGCCAGCAGGAACAATGGCAACTTCAAGTCCCAATCTTCCTGGTTCCTTGATACTAGAAGAAAGAGGTTATTCAGGATGGTACGATTGAACCTCTCGACCATGCCGTCCGACTGGGGATGTAAGGGTGTTGTCCGGGTTTTGTCTATGCCGAGTAGTTGACACAGTCCTTTGAACATCAGAGGTAAAGTTCCTACCTTGGTCGGTATGAAGTTGTAGGGGCGTGCCGTACCTTGACACCCATTGCTGCTCTAGGACCTCTGCGACTGTGCATGCCTCTTGATTGGGAATGACATATGCCTCAGGCTACTTGGTGAAATAGTCCATCACGACGAGGATGTATTTATTTCCACTGGAGGTCCGTGGCAAAGGACCCAAGATGTCGATTGCAATCCGTTCAAATGGTGCTCCCACGTTATACCGTTGCAGTCTTCCTCGGCTTCGTTTCTGCGGGCCTTTACGTGCCGCACAATCATCACAAGATTTACACCATTTCTCCACATCCTCCTTTGCCTTGCACCAGTAGACGCGTTCCCGAACTTTCAGCAGAGTCTTCATTACCCCAAAATGGCCTCCGGTAGAGCTACTATGCAGTTGTTCTAAAACAGCTGGAATTTTTGATCTTGGTAAAAAAATCTGCCATCTGAAGCTTTTCCCATCATCAGATTCCCACTTTCTGTATAATACGCCGTTTCTGATACGAAGAGAGTCCAAAGTGCCCAACAACTTTTCGTAATGGGACTAAATCTGGAAATGTCCTACCAGGTAGGTCTGTTGCTGGTCGTCTCCTTCAGCTGTAATATTGGCTTTATGTCAGGATCTTCCAACTGGGCTTGTCTAAGTTCTTCGTCACTCCATGGATCGGGATCTTGTTCTGTTGGTGTTGAGACAATAACTTGGCGAGAAACTGGCTGTATTCTTTGGGGTCTATCTTTGGCTTTAGAGCTGTATTTATGATCTTCAGATGGAGGCTTCCGAAAGAAGGCATCTGGATTTTCCCGAAGAGCTCCTTCTGGGTAGCATACTTCAGAGACATTCTTGGTTGCTTCTCTAGGCGTTCCTACTGGGCAGCTTCGTTTGATATGCCCGTCTTTTCCACAGCCCCAGCATTTAGTTGTTGGAGTCTTCCCTTCTTTCTTACTCTCAAGAATGCGTAGTCTTCTATTAATTTCTGCAATCATTTTCTGAATCTCTTTAAAATCATCTTGCGAATGGTTCATTTTGTCTACTGTGCTGTTCTGGCGATGTTCGTGGGAGGCTTGTTGGGCTGCCTCGATCTTTAGGGCATACACCAAGGCTGACTCCACATCCTTCACGCCGGAGAGTCTGAGGGCTTTTTGAATATTTGGATCTCCGACAGCATCAAAGAAATATTCTAGGGCCAGATCATTGCGTGTTAAAGAATGACAGTCTGAGAAAGCCAAATGTAAAAGCCTCTGGATGTTTGATGCCAGTTCTTGTAAGCTTTCCCCTGGTCTCTGGCGACGCACAGTGGGTCGAACAATGTTAAAATACGAACATAGGCCCAAAAATCAACCTCTAAATAACTGATATTTTGCAGTGAAATAATTTAAAAGAATGTCTACAAAATACAAATATATGGTTATTACTTCAATTACACGAAGTTTTGTTGTACATAAATAAGTTCAAAACGAAAACTTTCGGAAATAAGCTTTTTCGATGAATTTCAGTGACTTTATTTGAATAGCCATCAAGTGGCACTTAAGATAACTATGAAAAAATACGAAATAAAAATACTTTAAATAATGTCCTAATAAAAGTTTAAGATACTTCTGCCAACATTTTGTGGGTTTTTTATGTTGTGATTCACGCATGAAATGTGAATAGGAAATTTACAACAAAATTAAATTTATAAGTTATGTAACTTTTTTTGTCCAAAATTGTCCAAAATTTCAAACACAGTTTACTACTTCCAAAAGCATACATTTTAATCTGTGAAAAGGATTTTCGCCACAAATCGCCACTTTTAGAGAAAAATAAATTTTTATTCTGTCTACCCCCAAATTATCAATCGAGAAATTTCTCTGAATAACTGTATTCATTAACGACCGAAAATATATTAAAATTTTTATAGTGAAAATATTATAGAATTTAGATGATTAAAACAAATTTAATAAATCAGAAATTACTTCTTATTTTTTTTTTAAATATTTAATAAAATAATTAATTTTACTTTAATGGTACTGAAAAGTACCGTTGGACCCAAAAATGGGAGGAAAAGTAAATGATTGCCGTCCTATGTCATAAAATGTTAAAATTAAGTAAATATTTAACGTTAAATAGTTAAATGTTAAAATTAAATAATGTAATTACATATTACGATTTAAAGTAAAAGTTCCTATGTTTCTGGAAAATGTTCCTTCATTTGCACATTTCTTTTTTCGTTCTCATGCTTGAAATCATGGGGTAAGATGTTAATAACAAGTGATGTAGCAAATCTTCGTTACACGCTCTTCGATTTTTCTCGTGTGTTATTCTCTGTATTTACGAAACTCTTTATTTCGGGCTTCGCTAGCTTCTTCTGACAATTGTCCAATTGGAATAGAAAAAATTTCTATTATTTCTTTTCCATGAATCAATAGTTTGTGAACTGAAGCTGGCATATAGTACCACACATATTTTGAGACACATTGTTGCGCTGATTCCAGTGCAAATTTTCCAAATTTGTCTCCTAAATTTGCCTTGCAAAATTGTCCTCCTAAAAATAACAGAACCTAGAAACAACGTTTTTTAAAATTTCTTTGATAAGAATTCACTTTATTTGCTTATTTGTTTAAAAATTATTTCAGATAGCAAAATAAAACAAATAAAAAATCCAGTTCAATCAAAAAAAATTAATTAATTATTGATCACCTGCATTCCATAAATCTTTAGTAAAATAAAGACAAAAGTGATTTTTTTCATAGAGTTTGTCAGTAAATGCCTGCATGAGTTTTCGAATGAAAAACTACATAAAAAAAAGAAAAGAAAACAGAAGCAGTAATCTAATGATATATTTATCATTGTGTGCCAAATTAATTGTGTTACAAATATAGATTTTCTTCCCGAAATTTTTATTTATTTTCTTTTATTCTCTTCTTTTATACAACATTTGTTTCTTTACCAGGTATGTTTCTAAATTCCTATTCGCAGCAGAAAAGTATGATACCGCTTAACCCCTTTATTAAACCATTTTTTCCTCATATGGCACATTAAACTATTTTCACGAATAAAATTTGATGTAAAGTGAAAAATTCATTTAGCCTATTAGAAATAATTAATTTTACTTTTGTCATCTTATTCTCTTAGTCAATCGCATACTTTTCACAACCCATCGTATTAGCACAATCAGGATTGTCACAAACAACTACTTTTTAATTTTTTTTCCCACTAGAATTATCAAAATAATTTTCATACTGTTTTTTTTTCCAGAAAAATGATACACAGGCATCATTATTTAAAAAAATTGGTGCCAGGTGAATAAAACGATAACGAATTTGGTCGGGAAAATATTCCCTCGGCCTTATAAAGGGTTAAAAAAAACATGGAATCGCTTTAACTATCATACATATATACATATTTAAATCGAACTGTGACAAAAAACACCATACATAGATAATAATAATACCATAACGTTCCTATGTTCGCCTCTGCCTATACTTCGATCCACTGTGCGACGGGACCTTAGCTGGAGTCGACTATATTCTTTGGACCATTTCGCTCCAAAACGTAGCTCTAGTGCTCTGATTACAGCTTCGAAGTCATATCGCTGTTCCTTCGAAAGGGTCTCAAGAATATCTGCGGCGTCGCCCCGCAACGACCCTACCAGATGAGCCGTCTTTGCAACAGAGTCCCAGCCGTTTGCTTCAGCTACGATGGAAAACTGCGTCTTATATACATGCCAAGAGGAACTGCCGTCGTAGGTGGATAGCTTAATAAATTCCTGATTCTGGATTCTTCTCTCTTTCTTTTCAGTTTCCTGGGGCATGGATTCTAACTTTTCTTCCACTTTTCTCTCCAGATCCTCTTCCATTCTCTTCAATTTACCTTCTATCTCTGAAAACCTTCTTTTCAGTTTCTGGTCAAAATTTTCTTTAACTTTCTCCTCGAAACTCTGTTCTATCCTCGTAACACTCTCTTCAACCTTCATAACATTTTCTTCTATCTTCATAGCTTTCTCTTCAATCTTCATAACATTTCCTTCTATCTTCATAGCTTTCTCCTCAAAACTTTCTTCTATTTTCAAAACTTTCTCTTCAAAATTTTCTTCGATCTTTATAACTTTCTCTTCTATTCCATCCATTCTATTTTCCATCACCGTTAATTTACCCTCGATTGATTCTTTCACCGTTGAAAGGTCTCTTTTCATCTCATCTTGATTAGATTTAATTTCTTCCTGAACTTCACCCATAGTGTCTTTTATTTCCTTCATTTCTTGACTCACGCTATCTTTCATCTCTCTCTGTCCTTCTTTCATTTCTCTTTGCCCTTCTTTCATTTCATTCATCTGGGTAGCTAAGCTTTCTAGAATTTCTTCATCTATTGCTCCATAGCTCTAGTTATCACCATTCTCAGACAAACCCCACTTCTGACACCAGAAATGTTGCGTACTTGGGGGTTCGTGAGTTGTCCGGGAATGAAAGGCCAAACGTACAAAAATTCAATAATTTATTCACAGAAAGTTCCAGAAAAATGCAGGTCTATAAACCAAGTATCAGCTTCAATTCAAGCAGTAAACACAGCTTAAACAACAGCTCTCAATAGTAAATCCACAGTACAAACTGTATAGCAATAACACTTAAAGCAAGTCTCTTTCAAAGAGGCTCAACACAATACAAGCATTAGCGAAGCTGGCTGAGATCTGAACTGAACTGACTGGCCTTGGCGGGAAAGCGCTCTTATATACCCCTGTAGAAAAGCGTGGAACGTTCCAGAAATCTCCATATCTCATCAGCCAATGGGATTAGAGCTACGCACACACACACACACAGATATATATATATATATATATATATATATATATATATACATATTACCTGCCTTTTTCTACCCATCTTCCACTTTTAATTTTTTAATTTTTTTGCCTCGAAAGTAACCGAAAATAACTCTTCCTCTCTAAAAAATATGGAGCACATTCTTTTAGACTCTAACTCTATCTAAAAAAATAAACAACCGTACTGATTTTCTCAGCAACTAACAATTTTGCAGCTTTGAAAATATACGCTATTGCTTTCGCATTCTCAAGAGCCCTTAACACGATTTTTAATTTCCTAGCTCGAATAAATACATTTCAGCAATAAATCATTTTCCGAAAAGATGTTTAAATGAAAAATATTCGAAAATAAATTAGATAAATATGAGATAATAAGATAAATTATTGGCGGCATTACCAGCGTTGTCCACTCTCCGAACTCGTTCACAATTAAGATAACCTGGGTCTCTAGAACGAACCCATCGAAAAGAATTCGACTCGAAAACATTTCGCTAGTGGAATCTTCGGTTTCCAACCCAAATCATTCCGACATGCATTTTATACCCTAGAACCACCTTATCGGAAAGGTGAATAGAAATTTCTTCCAAAGCACCCAAACTGCTTTCGAAATCGGTTTAAGTTGACCAATCACAGACAAGGATGATTTCATTCTCCCCCGAGATTCCACTTGGATTTTTCAGATAAACAAAGATGGCTGCCTCTCCTTGCGAAAGTGTAAACGTGTGTTTCTATTTTATTTAATAAGAGAAGAGTATTTAGCTTCATTTTTTTAATAAATAACGTACGTATTTTCTATATAGTAAAACAGTGTTATCGAAATTCAATCTTTGCCAGTTACAAGCACTTTAAGGCCGTGAATGTAAGTGATTTTCCGCCTTAAAAGTGTTAGTTGCTAGCATTTATTTCTTTACACAATTGCGAACGAGGAATTATTTACTACGGACAAAATAAAAGGTTGGATGCAATACAGGTAATACGTTTTTACTTTGTCCATATAAACATCAACATCATCATTTTTTTAATTTCCTTAATTATTATTTTATTTTATTTATTTATTTTTGTACATGTATTATTATAATTCATTTATTGTATTAACATGCCTTAAAGCAAACGTAATAGTATATATTTTTGTTTTCATTTTACTTTTCAAAGAATTTATCATGCTGTCAGTCCCCAGAGAGAGAAAAAAAAAAAATCTGCAAATCCCCCCCCCCTCCCCTTTCATAAAAAGAAAGAAAGGATTTTAACATTTTGCATTTTTTAAAAGATTTAATATCAGAGTTTTTCGAATAATAATTTTTGGAGTATTTAACTGTAGAAAGCAAATAAAAAATTGCAATTTGATGATAATATTATTTCTTAATCTAAGGGAAAAATGAAATAGTTGACAGCTATGAAATATTAATGTTGTGTCAGTTGTTTCTAGTTTAAAATTTTTATGATTATACAAAATGATGTGTTTACATTTGTATTTCTCGAAAGCAGTGAAATAATTTATCTCAATCGATGTATTTGCTTCTAAAAACTTTACTAATTCTTGTAATTATTATTTTATATAAAGTCTTTTGAACATGTTGGGAACACTTACTTTTCATTTGGTACTTTTGTGATGCAATTTTATATTAAAATATGGTGTATCATTCACTTATCTGTACGCAAATTTGGTGTTTTCGATTTATATTATTAATCTATTCTAAAGCTTTAGAAAACTATAAATTTAAATGCATTGCATATTTTAAAAAATATATAAAAGCAATTGATATTAAAATATTGTTTATTTAAGAGATATTTTTTAAATCAATTATATAATTGAATACTTATCAGTTTCTTCTTTCTTTTTTTCTTTTTGTAATTTGCATGCTTGTATGTACTGTTTCTAGAATTTCTTTTAGAATTTACAATATACCATAAAATATACTGTATAATTTTAAACCCTTAAGCATCGTAAAAAATTATCTCTCTTGAAAGTAAGAAAAAGTAAAACAGTCTTTTAAAATTAATTTTCATTTTGTAAGCGAGTTTACATAATATGTCTAATTTAGATTTTTAAAATAATAATAATTATTAATATTATTCTTTTTTTAATTTGCTCACTTTTCCCTCACTAAGAAATGTTATTCTTATTAGATTCTATTATACAGCTACTTACAAATGAAATTTTGCAAATGAATATAGAATTGACTTGTTGTATCTCAAGCTTACATAATCCAATCATAATAAATTGTAAAAGGAAAAATTTAGTTCCAGGGAAATAAATCTTTATCATAATTTCTTATATGCTTTATTAATGTTTTATATACTGGGACTTACATCATTCATAGATATACTTTAAATAAGACTTTTAGTTTAAAAAATATATATATAATTGCAGTTTTCCTTAAACTTAATTTTTAATAACATTAAATATTAAGGCTTGTTATTCTTAATAGATGTGTTATTAATATTATACATGATTAATATGAATTTTAATTACCGAAAAAATATATAGGTAATTATTGTAATTTTCATTAAATTTAATTAATTTTCAATAACTTTAAGTATTAAAAAATTTTATTCTTCATACTTTTTAAATAAAAATTTTAGTTACCTATATATATATAACAATTTTCATTTAACTTAATTATTAAGATTTAAATATATTTAATACTTGTTATTTCATTTCCTTGAATAACACCTAATGCCAAGATAGACGCCATTGGAACTGTGAATTGTTTATCTCACGACGATTTCACTCGGAAAAGACCTGTCGAAATTTCAGAAAACGATTCCACCGGACAATTCCGATAATGAAAGCAATTCGATGAGTTCGTTCTAGCGAAATAAGAAAGGCTATCGGAATGTGACGTCACATCGGAGAAATTCCGATAACGAGTGCATTTCGATAAGCTCGTTCTAGAGGCCCTGCGTGGCAATTACTCGTATTTCTCTCAACGTGCATTCCCTTATTATAAAGAGGAATTGCAGGAGCAGAATAAAAAAACGGTAAACCGCACTTCAAAACGCGGTTTTAATACAGTACCTTCATTTCTATGAAATTCAAAGCTGTTATTAAATTTAAATTTTGTTCCAAATTATTCAGATAAATTTAACACACCACACCCTTTGAAACGTTTCAATCTATTACAATACAAATTCAATCAAAAATTAATTATTTTTTTGGTGATAATAATACTTTCAATACTTCTTTATATATAAATTCTGACATGAACCATATTTTGAAATAAATGTATGAAAGAAGTCACAATTAAATTCAAAGGAAACTAAATAGGAGTCAATAATTAATTGTTAAGGAAAGGATTCGATAAGAAAAACCAGATTTTCATGAAAATTTAATTGAAGCTTTTATTTTCTCATATGATTATAAATTACTCTAATTCAACCTTATTTTTCTGCAAAGCTTAAATGACTACCTATTATGTTTGGTAATTATTTTAAGAAAAAGAATAAAGAATGCATTTTGGTATCAGAATGAGACTTTATAATATTATACTAAAATGGAAAATAAAAAGTTGAAAAGAAAATGATTAAAGAAATAAAAGAAAAAAAAAAAAATATTATTATTTTTTTTTTAATTAATATACACGTTAAACTTTACTTAATTTTATTTTATTATTTTACGTCTCGTGCCCCATTTACATTCACAGACTTTTACTTATCTCTACGAATTAATGAAAATATTGTAAAGTTAATTTATAAAAAAAGATTTTTCACCTCGAACTTCTTTAAAACATGGGAATGCAGCAGGTTGTAAATATATATCTAAAAATTTTAAACATCTTCTTGTACACCTTGAAAGGGTATTGCAGGATAAGCATATGAAAACTGCACCAGCGTCGAATGAAGAGTTCTTGCCTGCTATTTATTGTTCTTTATCTGAAACATCTTTTGCACACAATTTTAGACTTCTACCCTCAACGATTAGGGATTAATGGGGGTGGCAACCTAAAACGTTTAATTAAAAAAAAAAAACTATTCAAGATATCTTAACGAGGTTGAAACTATTTATAAATGTTTATGAAGTACATAATATATATTTTTTTCAGAATTTTCACTCGATTTTAAACGGTAGAAAATGATAAGTACATTTTTGATGGGCGATTTTTTATACTTTCCAACAAAGTGACACCTACCAAAAAAATACAGTTTATTTGTTTATTAGTTAGCTATTATATATAAAAATTACAGAAGTGTCAAATTGGTAGAACGTAGGGAAAAAAAATAATAATCAGGTAACAATAATACTTGTTTGCAAGTGTTTCACTCTCAAAATAAAAGACTGACACCAGCACTCCTTATCAATACCTTCTATTATTATCAATCGCAATAAATTAAACCACAAATATCATCATCATCATCACGTGCTTCGGAAGTACCTACGGCTGTCGAGACAGCCGCTTACCTTCACCAGAGGAAGACGAAATACAGAAGGAGGGCTTGCATCATCTAGAGAATCGGAACAAGATCTGAGTGGGTTCCCAAAGAATCCTGGCGACACAAATATGATATAAATTATCGATAAAAATACGCTGGTATAGGTTTTCCGTGCTGAGACGGAAACTCTTGCACCCTTGTAATAATACCAATGATATAATATTTATTTTTAAAACTATTTTATAATAATAAATAAACAAGGCAAGCAAATATAAAAATGCTTTTTTAACATTTGTTATTAAAATGTACCAATTAGCAATAAAAAAAAATATTCTATTTAATTGTTATCAGGGATCTTACATCTAAACTTTTTTTTCAAGACACTTTTACGGATGAGAAATTTTTCTAATTTTTGCTACCTTTATTTTTATACACTAGTCTCTATCCTGTTTAATCACGACATATTACTATGAAAATACTGATATAAAGATTTCTGTGTAAAAATAGCATAGATGCCAACATTTTAATTTATTCCGGGGTATTTTTAGCGCAGCCTTTTTTCATGCATCTGTCAAGAGCTGTTTCTCCATTCATAGTTCATAATGGCCGCGCCTTTTTTCAAGAATTCTACCACCAGTTATTTTCTGGAATAGATTTCCTTTTAAATTTTAAGACATTTTAAACATAAAAAAATGCTAAATATTAATAGTGGTGCAGAAAATTAAGCAGTTTCAAGGACGAACTATGTCATTTTTGATGGGCGGAGCTATGTGAAAGTTTTATAAAGGATGTTATGTCAGTTGTACCTGATCACGTTTAACAATAGTAGATGATTTATAAAAATCACACTCGTAAATAAATAAATAAATGAATAAAACATTATGCATGTAGAATAAATGAATTAGTAGACCTTTATCAAAGTATTATTATTTAAAAGAACGGAAAAGCTTAAAAATATACTTTAGCCAAATAAAATAGTACTTTTCAGACGTATAAAATTCTGTGTTGTATGTCAAGGGGTTCATTCTCTAGCAAAGTTGTTACAACTTATATAAGTAAGCGCAAAAAGATTTAAAAACTGAGAGACTTCTAATTCATTCTGTAACATTATCAGTAACTGCCCAACAATGTTACGAATTAAAATAAAAATGTTGGCAGCTATATTTACAGCTAATTATATGGCTCCTATTCCATGCCCCCTTTTACACGTTCGGAGATGGGGGAAACACCCGCCTTTTTTTTTTTTTTTTTTTTGCTACTGCTATTTTCATAGATGCCAATATTTTGATTTATTGCGGAGTACTTTTAGCCCCGCCTTTATTTATAGAAAAATTTTAGGAAATATATAACTTCCATAAAATCAGGCAATTTTATCCTTAAAAAATAAGTGGTATGGAAAAAAGGCGGGGCTAAAAAATACTCCGGAATAAATAAAATTTTGCCATCTATGCTATTTTCATATAGGAATTTTTATATCAGTATTTTTGAAGTGTTGTGACGTGATTAAACAGAATAAAGACTATTATGTAAAAATAAAGGTAGCAAAAATTACTGAAATTTCTCATCCTTAAAAGTGTCTTGAAAAAAGGGCGAGATGTAAGATCCCTGATAATAAATAAATATAATTTTTTCTTATTATTATTGCTAATTGTTACGTTTTAATAACAAATGTTAATAGAGCATTTTTATATTTGCTTTCATTGTTTATTTATTGATATTAAGAAGTTTTTAAAAATAAATATAATATCATTGGTATTATTATTAAGTGATTATTATTTTTTTCACTACGTTCTACCAATTTGACACTTCTGTAATTTTTATATGTAATAGCTAACTAATAAACAAATAAACTGTATTTTTTTGGTAGGTGTCACTTTGGTGGAAAGTATAAAAAATCGCCCATCAAAAATACACTTATCATTTTCTACCGTTTAAAATCGAGTGAAAATTCTGAAAAAATATATATATTATGTACTTCATAAACATTTATAAATAATTTCAACCTCGTTAAGATATCTTGAATAGTTTTTTTTTTTAATTAAATTTAACGTTTTAGGTTGCCACCCCCATTACTCCCTAATCGTTGAGGGTAGACGTCTAAAATTGTGTGCAAAAGATGTTTCAGATAAAGAACAATAAATAGCAGGCAAGAACTCTTCATTCGACGCTGGTGCAGTTTTCATATGCTTACCCTGCAATACCCTTTGTTCTTATAGAAATTATAATTCTGTTTTTATGAATAAATCAGGCGGCTCTGGCGCAGTGAATATGAAGAACGACAATGTATCTTGAAGTTAGGCTATTTAAAATACAAAATAATTCGCTATACATTACATTCTTAACATTCATCGCGTTATGAAAATGTAAAGTTTCTTGCTCTATCAATAACTACAATAGTAAAATTATTCACGAAGGTGTTAATGGACTTAATGAAGGTGTCTTGATGAAACTGCAACTGAAACCGTTAACCCCTTCAGGGTAGCGGGATATGTTTTATACCACGTAATTTCAGTTCTCAATTACATAAATTCATTCCGGAAATTTTTACTAAAATTGTGCTTTATTAACCTAGCCGTAAAAATTCCTTTATTTCTTTTCTTGTAATCTGTTTTGAAAATTGTGGTGGCTATTAATTTTAAATGAGCTTATTTACAGGAATCATTCATGAATCTCGTTAAATGAATCATTCACGATACAAGCTGAATGTCTATTCTTATTGTAATATTTGCGAACTTATGTTTGTTATTGATTTTCGACAATATGTTATAACATAGTTGGTGGGGGGGGGGTGTAAATATCCGGCCCGAAACGTCTGTTTATTTTCATTTTTTAAGTTTTTTTTTTTTTTTTTTTTAATGTAAATAAATATATCTCATATATTTTAAAATGAAATACTTTTCGATTATCTATCTATCTATATATATATATATATATATAATAAAAAAAATGCAATTTGCAATAGCTGTAATCCTACGCATTGTGCACAATTCATTTCACAGTTTAAACTTAAACTTAAAATTAACAAAAATTATGAACCTGCTTCTGGCGAAGAATAAACACTGCAATTATTAATAGTGAAAGCTTTCTTTTTGTAAAAGATATTGAAGGTGCATTTGGCATATTTTACACAGATTTATTTTCAGTTAATAAATTTAAAATTATACTTAAATAAATGTATATGTTATTTCTAATTTGAGCTGACTTCAGAAATTATCTTATAAGTCATGAATAATAATAATATTCATAATAATAATAATAATAATAATAAAAAAAAAAAAAAAAAAAAAAAAACTAACGCATTTGGAGCGCGAAATAAAACATCATATTTAAAAACGCATCATTTCATTCGCGATGCTTCACGAGGTATTACATAAGCACTGTTTAACATTAACCAAAATTATATTTTCTTTATGAAATATCACACAGTTAACGTAAATATTTAAAACTTGAAAGTAAATACCTTAATAGTTCCAAAACAATTTCAAAAATGCAATTGATAAAATTTCTCAAAATTACTTTTATTTATACTTCTAACTGAAATATTTTTCGAAGAATGAAGAGAAGGAAATGAACTTAAGAAATAATAAAATGGAAAGTAAACACTTATTTCTAAGATAAATAAACAAAAGGTCTGCAGAAAAAAAAAATAATTCTTAAAATTCGAAAGACATCAAAATAATTATTAGAGCAAACACACTGAAAACACAAACATTTTATTTTAAGATTGTCAAACAAGTATGAGTTAAAATATTTAGCATTTACTGTCTGTATTAAAAGAAATTCCAATTTTCAGAAACTAAACAACATCAATGGGTTCAACACGTTGTTTAATACGTTGGTTGTTATAAGTTAATTTATTATATTATTTTGAATTTTGAATTCGTATACAAAATTTTATTCTAATAACATTAAAAATAATAATTAATAAAAAAAAAAATCTATCATGTCTCCATGTTTTTACATACTATCTTTTCATGTATTAATATTAAGATTCAAGCACGATTTTTTTTTAATACTAGCTGTTGTGTCGTTCTGCGCGCTTCAATTTAATTATTATTCTCAATGTATTATATATATATATATATATATATATATATATATATATATATATATAGATAGATAGATAATCTTAGCTGAAGCTTACTAAGCTGATAAGATAGAGAATACATTATTAGAGTTAATTAGCACAATTTTGTAATTTTTTTACTCATATATATATATATGTGTGTGTATATATATTTTCATTTGCATAATTGTTTGCGCCCTGATTTGAATATAAATTTTCTCAACGATCGAGAAATATAATGTCTATTTTTTTTTATTAAAATCACACAATTAACTGTGGAAGAAAATCATATTTATTGAAATTTTTATTTTTCCGACTGAGTGAAAATAATGCCTGGACCGGGAATCGAACCCCGGATCTTTGACTTACAAGGTCAATGCTCTACCACTGAGCTATCTAGGCCGACATCCCGGTCTGCATTACTCACTCAGACAACCTTTTAGGCAGAATTATCTCTGGTCTATCATTTAGATAGCTCAACAGAAAATAAGCCGCAGGTAAAGAAAAACACCATTAAACAATGGGAGAGAAATGCATTTTTTTTTTTTTTTATTATTATTAAAATCACACAATTAACTGTGGAAGAAAATCATATTTATTGAAATTTTTATTTTATTTTATTTTATTTTTTTTCCGACTGAGTGAAAATAATGCCTGGACCGGAAATCGAACCCCGGATGTTTGACTTACAAGGTATGCTCTACCACTGAGCTATCCAGGCCGACATCCCGGTCCAGGCATTATTTTCACTCAGTCGGAAAAATAAAAATTTCAATAAATATTATTTTCTTCCACAGTTAATTGTGTGATTTTAATAAAAAAAAAAAAAAAAAAAAAAAAAAAAAAATGTATTTCTCTCCCATTGTTTAATGGTGTTTTCCTTTACCTGCGGCTTATTTTCTGTTGAGCTATCTAAATGATAGACCAGAGATGTTTCTGCCTAAAAGGTTGTCTGAGTGAGTAATGCAGACCGGGATGTCGGCCTGGATAGCTTAGTGGTAGAGCATTGACCTTGTAAGTCAAAGATCCGGGGTTCGATTCCCGGTCCAGGCATTATTTTCACTCAGTCGGAAAAATAAAAATAATGTCTATTGCCATTTAAGTTCTTAAAAACGTGTACTAGAAAATAAACGTGCACTAGAAACTAAACGTGTACTAGAATAGCTAGAAAATAAAAAAGTCTCCAAGAGTGTTCTATACTAAATCTGTACCTTTTCACCTGTATTTAACTACATCACCCATAGTGTCTTTTATTTCCTTCATTTCTTGACTCACGCTATCTTTCATCTCTCTCTGTCCTTCTTCCATTTCTCTTTGCCCTTCTTTCATTTCATTCATCTGGGTAGCTAAGCTTTCTAGAATTTCTTCATCTATTGCTCCATAGCTCTAGTTATCACCATTCTCAGACAAACCCCACTTCTGACACCAGAAATGTTGCGTACTTGGGGGTTCGTGAGTTGTCCGGGAATGAAAGGCCAAACGTACAAAAATTCAATAATTTATTCACAGAAAGTTCCAGAAAAATGCAGGTCTATAAACCAAGTATCAGCTTCAATTCAAGCAGTAAACACAGCTTAAACAACAGCTCTCAATAGTAAATCCACAGTACAAACTGTATAGCAATAACACTTAAAGCAAGTCTCTTTCAAAGAGGCTCAACACAATACAAGCTTTAGCGAAGCTGGCTGAGATCTGAACTGAACTGACTGGCCTTGGCGGGAAAGCGCTCTTATATACCCCTGTAGAAAAGCGTGGAACGTTCCAGAAATCTCCATATCTCATCAGCCAATGGGATTAGAGCTTCCATATTTGGTATATCCCTTATAAGGATTTTCTCGCCAAGGTCGGCAAAAAAATCGCCAAGGTGGGAAAAAGTCGCCAAATTTGGCGCCAAATGCATTACCTGCCTCATTGAGACTATTTAATGCGTTTTTAAGGGAAAATAAGGCTATTTCAACGCTAAAACGACTAGAAATGCACAAAATTAGCACTTTATCAACTTACTAAGCCTCTTTGAGAGAATTTACACAAAAATAAACACAATTATTTACAATTTTGTAACAATATATATATATATATAGATAGATAGGTAGGTAGATATATACACGCACACACACACACACAGATATATATATATATATATATATATATATATATATATATATATATATATACATATTACCTGCCTTTTTCTACCCATCTTCCACTTTTAATTTTTTAATTTTTTTGCCTCGAAAGTAACCGAAAATAACTCTTCCTCTCTAAAAAATATGGAGCACATTCTTTTAGACTCTAACTCTATCTAAAAAAATAAACAACCGTACTGATTTTCTCAGCAACTAACAATTTTGCAGCTTTGAAAATATACGCTATTGCTTTCGCATTCTCAAGAGCCCTTAACACGATTTTTAATTTCCTAGCTCGAATAAATACATTTCAGCAATAAATCATTTTCCGAAAAGATGTTTAAATGAAAAATATTCGAAAATAAATTAGATAAATATGAGATAATAAGATAAATTATTGGCGGCATTACCAGCGTTGTCCACTCTCCGAACTCGTTCACAATTAAGATAACCTGGGTCTCTAGAACGAACCCATCGAAAAGAATTCGACTCGAAAACATTTCGCTAGTGGAATCTTCGGTTTCCAATCCAAATCATTCCGACATGCATTTTATACCCTAGAACCACCTTATCGGAAAGGTGAATAGAAATTTCTTCCAAAGCACCCAAACTGCTTTCGAAATCGGTTTAAGTTGACCAATCACAGACAAGGATGATTTCATTCTCCCCCGAGATTCCACTTGGATTTTTCAGATAAACAAAGATGGCTGCCTCTCCTTGCGAAAGTGTAAACGTGTGTTTCTATTTTATTTAATAAGAGAAGAGTATTTAGCTTCATTTTTTTAATAAATAACGTGCGTATTTTCTATATAGTAAAACAGTGTTATCGAAATTCAATCTTTGCCAGTTACAAGCACTTTAAGGCCGTGAATGTAAGTGATTTTCCGCCTTAAAAGTGTTAGTTGCTAGCATTTATTTCTTTACACAATTGCGAACGAGGAATTATTTACTACGGACAAAATAAAAGGTTGGATGCAATACAGGTAATACGTTTTTACTTTGTCCATATAAACATCAACATCATCATTTTTTTAATTTCCTTAATTATTATTTTATTTTATTTATTTATTTTTGTACATGTATTATTATAATTCATTTATTGTATTAACATGCCTTA
This sequence comes from Salticus scenicus, assembly GCA_963930645.1. Taxonomy (NCBI): domain Eukaryota; kingdom Metazoa; phylum Arthropoda; class Arachnida; order Araneae; family Salticidae; genus Salticus; species Salticus scenicus. The sequence goes on from OZ005653.1 coordinate 105,490,998, forward strand.
AAGCAAACGTAATAGTATATATTTTTGTTTTCATTTTACTTTTCAAAGAATTTATCATGCTGTCAGTCCCCAGAGAGAGAAAAAAAAAATCTGCAAATCCCCCCCCCCCCTCCCCTTTCATAAAAAGAAAGAAAGGATTTTAACATTTTGCATTTTTTAAAAGATTTAATATCAGAGTTTTTCGAATAATAATTTTTGGAGTATTTAACTGTAGAAAGCAAATAAAAAATTGCAATTTGATGATAATATTATTTCTTAATCTAAGGGAAAAATGAAATAGTTGACAGCTATGAAATATTAATGTTGTGTCAGTTGTTTCTAGTTTAAAATTTTTATGATTATACAAAATGATGTGTTTACATTTGTATTTCTCGAAAGCAGTGAAATAATTTATCTCAATCGATGTATTTGCTTCTAAAAACTTTACTAATTCTTGTAATTATTATTTTATATAAAGTCTTTTGAACATGTTGGGAACACTTACTTTTCATTTGGTACTTTTGTGATGCAATTTTATATTAAAATATGGTGTATCATTCACTTATCTGTACGCAAATTTGGTGTTTTCGATTTATATTATTAATCTATTCTAAAGCTTTAGAAAACTATAAATTTAAATGCATTGCATATTTTAAAAAATATATAAAAGCAATTGATATTAAAATATTGTTTATTTAAGAGATATTTTTTAAATCAATTATATAATTGAATACTTATCAGTTTCTTTCTTTTTTTCTTTTTGTAATTTGCATGCTTGTATGTACTGTTTCTAGAATTTCTTTTAGAATTTACAATATACCATAAAATATACTGTATAATTAATTTTAAACCCTTAAGCATCGTAAAAAATTATCTCTTGAAAGTAAGAAAAAGTAAAACAGTCTTTTAAAATTAATTTTCATTTTGTAAGCGAGTTTACATAATATGTCTAATTTAGATTTTTAAAATAATAATAATTATTAATATTATTCTTTTTTTAATTTGCTCACTTTTCCCTCACTAAGAAATGTTATTCTTATTAGATTCTATTATACAGCTACTTACAAATGAAATTTTGCAAATGAATATAGAATTGACTTGTTGTATCTCAAGCTTACATAATCCAATCATAATAAAATGTAAAAGGAAAAATTTAGTTCCAGGGAAATAAATCTTTATCATAATTTCTTATATGCTTTATTAATGTTTTATATACTGGGACTTACATCATTCATAGATATACTTTAAATAAGACTTTTAGTTTAAAAAATATATATATAATTGCAGTTTTCCTTAAACTTAATTTTTAATAACATTAAATATTAAGGCTTGTTATTCTTAATAGATGTGTTATTAATATTATACATGATTAATATGAATTTTAATTACCGAAAAAATATATAGGTAATTATTGTAATTTTCATTAAATTTAATTAATTTTCAATAACTTTAAGTATTAAAAAATTTTATTCTTCATACTTTTTAAATAAAAATTTTAGTTACCTATATATATATAACAATTTTCATTTAACTTAATTTTTAAGATTTAAATATATTTAATACTTGTTATTTCATTTCCTTGAATAACACCTAATGCCAAGATAGACGCCATTGGAACTGTGAATTGTTTATCTCACGACGATTTCACTCGGAAAAGACCTGTCGAAATTTCAGAAAACGATTCCACCGGACAATTCCGATAATGAAAGCAATTCGATGAGTTCGTTCTAGCGAAATAAGAAAGGCTATCGGAATGTGACGTCACATCGGAGAAATTCCGATAACGAGTGCATTTCGATAAGCTCGTTCTAGAGGCCCTGCGTGGCAATTACTCGTATTTCTCTCAACGTGCATTCCCTTATTATAAAGAGGAATTGCAGGAGCAGAATAAAAAAACGGTAAACCGCACTTCAAAACGCGGTTTTAATACAGTACCTTCATTTCTATGAAATTCAAAGCTGTTATTAAATTTAAATTTTGTTCCAAATTATTCAGATAAATTTAACACACCACACCCTTTGAAACGTTTCAATCTATTACAATACAAATTCAATCAAAAATTAATTATTTTTTTGGTGATAATAATACTTTCAATACTTCTTTATATATAAATTCTGACATGAACCATATTTTGAAATAAATGTATGAAAGAAGTCAATAATTAATTGTTAAGGAAAGGATTCGATAAGAAAAACCAGATTTTCATGAAAATTTAATTGAAGCTTTTATTTTCTCATATGATTATAAATTACTCTAATTCAACCTTATTTTTCTGCAAAGCTTAAATGACTACCTATTATGTTTGGTAATTATTTTAAGAAAAAGAATAAAGAATGCATTTTGGTATCAGAATGAGACTTTATAATATTATACTAAAATGGAAAATAAAAAGTTGAAAAGAAAATGATTAAAGAAATAAAAGAAAAAAAAAATATTATTATTTTTTTAAATTAATATACACGTTAAACTTTACTTAATTTTATTTTATTATTTTACGTCTCGTGCCCCATTTACATTCACAGACTTTTACTTATCTCTACGAATTAATGAAAATATTGTAAAGTTAATTTATAAAAAAAGATTTTTCACCTCGAACTTCTTTAAAACATGGGAATGCAGCAGGTTGTAAATATATATCTAAAAATTTTAAACATCTTCTTGTACACCTTGAAAGGGTATTGCAGGATAAGCATATGAAAACTGCACCAGCGTCGAATGAAGAGTTCTTGCCTGCTATTTATTGTTCTTTATCTGAAACATCTTTTGCACACAATTTTAGACTTCTACCCTCAACGATTAGGGATTAATGGGGGTGGCAACCTAAAACGTTTAATTAAAAAAAAAAAAAACTATTCAAGATATCTTAACGAGGTTGAAACTATTTATAAATGTTTATGAAGTACATAATATATATTTTTTTCAGAATTTTCACTCGATTTTAAACGGTAGAAAATGATAAGTACATTTTTGATGGGCGATTTTTTATACTTTCCAACAAAGTGACACCTACCAAAAAAATACAGTTTATTTGTTTATTAGTTAGCTATTATATATAAAAATTACAGAAGTGTCAAATTGGTAGAACGTAGGGAAAAAAAATAATAATCAGGTAACAATAATACTTGTTTGCAAGTGTTTCACTCTCAAAATAAAAGACTGACACCAGCACTCCTTATCAATACCTTCTATTATTATCAATCGCAATAAATTAAACCACAAATATCATCATCATCATCACGTGCTTCGGAAGTACCTACGGCTGTCGAGACAGCCGCTTACCTTCACCAGAGGAAGACGAAATACAGAAGGAGGGCTTGCATCATCTAGAGAATCGGAACAAGATCTGAGTGGGTTCCCAAAGAATCCTGGCGACACAAATATGATATAAATTATCGATAAAAATACGCTGGTATAGGTTTTCCGTGCTGAGACGGAAACTCTTGCACCCTTGTAATAATACCAATGATATAATATTTATTTTTAAAACTATTTTATAATAATAAATAAACAAGGCAAGCAAATATAAAAATGCTTTTTTAACATTTGTTATTAAAATGTACCAATTAGCAATAAAAAAAAATATTCTATTTAATTGTTATCAGGGATCTTACATCTAAACTTTTTTTTCAAGACACTTTTACGGATGAGAAATTTTTCTAATTTTTGCTACCTTTATTTTTATACACTAGTCTCTATCCTGTTTAATCACGACATATTACTATGAAAATACTGATATAAAGATTTCTGTGTAAAAATAGCATAGATGCCAACATTTTAATTTATTCCGGGGTATTTTTAGCGCAGCCTTTTTTCATGCATCTGTCAAGAGCTGTTTCTCCATTCATAGTTCATAATGGCCGCGCCTTTTTTCAAGAATTCTACCACCAGTTATTTTCTGGAATAGATTTCCTTTTAAATTTTAAGACATTTTAAACATAAAAAAATGCTAAATATTAATAGTGGTGCAGAAAATTAAGCAGTTTCAAGGACGAACTATGTCATTTTTGATGGGCGGAGCTATGTGAAAGTTTTATAAAGGATGTTATGTCAGTTGTACCTGATCACGTTTAACAATAGTAGATGATTTATAAAAATCACACTCGTAAATAAATAAATAAATGAATAAAACATTATGCATGTAGAATAAATGAATTAGTAGACCTTTATCAAAGTATTATTATTTAAAAGAACGGAAAAGCTTAAAAATATACTTTAGCCAAATAAAATAGTACTTTTCAGACGTATAAAATTCTGTGTTGTATGTCAAGGGGTTCATTCTCTAGCAAAGTTGTTACAACTTATATAAGTAAGCGCAAAAAGATTTAAAAACTGAGAGACTTCTAATTCATTCTGTAACATTATCAGTAACTGCCCAACAATGTTACGAATTAAAATAAAAATGTTGGCAGCTATATTTACAGCTAATTATATGGCTCCTATTCCATGCCCCCTTTTACACGTTCGGAGATGGGGGAAACACCCGCCTTTTTTTACTTTCTTCTATATGTAATATAGAGAAAGTATTGGATTCGCGAAAATTTTCGAAGTCCATTTTTTGATGGATTTACATGTTTTGGGATATGGAGAACACGAATTAATAGTTTTTAAAAAATGTCTGTCTGTCTGTCTGTCTGTCTGTCTGTCTGTCTGTCTGTCTGTCTGTCTGTATCATTTTTTTGTGGACGCTGTATCTCACGAACCAATGAATGAAACTTAACCAAACTTTGTATTTAGTTGCACCCTGACATAAACTGGTGCTGATTAGATTTTGGGATCAATCGCTCAATAGGTGGCGTTGTGATCGCATTTTATGCAAATTTTTAACATGGCAGCATAGGACAAAATTCCGTATAAATGGGCATAAAGAGAGTTATTTTACACTTGTGATTGTAAAATTAATAGGATTTATTGATAATAGTAGTAGTTAGCTAGGAAAAAAATTTTGTGCATGGGGGGGCATCGGTTCCCCCCCTGGGGGGGAAAATCCCCCCCCGGGGAAGTAAATTTTCAAGATGGGTATCTTTCGAAAGGTCTCGTTGATAATAGTAGTAGTTAACTTGGAAAAAATTTTTGTGCATGTGGGGGCATCGGTTGCCCCCCCACCGGGGGGGCAAAATTTCAAGATGGGTATCTTTCGAAAGATCTCGTCAATACCTTTAAAACGAATGGTTGAACGATAAATCTGTGATAATTTAAACCAAAGTTATCGATTTTTTTTACTTTTAACAAAAAAAAACTTAGAAAAATATCGCAATTTTTTTTTTTTTTTTTTTTTTTTTAACGAAATTTAACCAAACTTGGTATTTAGTTGGTCCCCGACATAAACTGGTGCTGATTATGTTTGGGGATCAATAGCTCAACAGGTGGCGCTGTGATAGCATTTTATCTAAATTTTTAACATGGCAGCATAGGACAAAAATTCGTATAAATGTGCATAATTAGAGTTGTTTTAAACTTGTGATTGTAAAATTAATATGAATTATTGATAATAGTAGTATGTAACTAGGAAAAAAATTTTCTGCATGGGGGGGCATCGCTTCCCCCCCCTAGGGGAAAAAAACCCCCCCAGGGGGGGGGTAAATTTTCACATTGGGTATCTTTCGAAAGATCAGGTTGATAATAGTAGTAGTTAACTAGGAAAAAATTTTTGTGCATGTGGGGGCATCGGTTGCCCCCCCACCGGGGAGGGAAGTTCCCACACGGGGGGGCAAAATTTCAAGATGGGTATCTTTCGAAAGATCTCGTCAATACCTTTAAAACGAATGGTTGAACGATAAATCTGTGATAATTTAAACCAAAGTTATCGATTTTTTTTAGTTTTAACAAAACTAAACTTAGAAAAAAAATCGCATTTTTTTTTTTTTTTTTTTTTTTTTTTTTTTTAACGAAATTTAACCAAACTTGGTATTTAGTTGGTCCCCGACATAAACTGGAGCTGATTATGTTTGGGGATCAATAGCTCAACAGGTGGCGCTGTGATAGCATTTTATCTAAATTTTTAACATGGCAGCATAGGACAAAAATTCGTATAAATGTGCATAATTAGAGTTGTTTTAAACTTGTGATTGTAAAATTAATATGAATTATTGATAATAGTAGTATGTAACTAGGAAAAAAAATTTCTGCATGGGGGGGCATCGCTTCCCCCCCTGGGGGGGAAGTACCCCCTCGGGGGGGATAAATTTTCAAGATGGGTATCTTTCGAAAGGTCTCGTCAATACCTTTAAAACGAATGGTTGAACTATAAATCTGTGATAATTTAAAACAAAGTTATCGATTTTTTTCACTTTTAACAAAAAAAAAAAAAAAATCGTACTTTTTTTTTTTTTTTTTTTTAATATTGTTACTGATTGAATATGTATAGGTAAATATAGAAGAAAGTCTTGTGGTGGCCACAACATACTAGTTTTTTTTTTTTTTTGCTACTGCTATTTTCATAGATGCCAATATTTTGATTTATTGCGGAGTACTTTTAGCCCCGCCTTTATTTATAGAAAAATTTTAGGAAATATATAACTTCCATAAAATCAGGCAATTTTATCCTTAAAAAATAAGTGGTATGGAAAAAAGGCGGGGCTAAAAAATACTCCGGAATAAATAAAATTTTGCCATCTATGCTATTTTCATATAGGAATTTTTATATCAGTATTTTTGAAGTGTTGTGACGTGATTAAACAGAATAAAGACTATTATGTAAAAATAAAGGTAGCAAAAATTACTGAAATTTCTCATCCTTAAAAGTGTCTTGAAAAAAGGGCGAGATGTAAGATCCCTGATAATAAATAAATATAATTTTTTCTTATTATTATTGCTAATTGTTACGTTTTAATAACAAATGTTAATAGAGCATTTTTATATTTGCTTTCATTGTTTATTTATTGATATTAAGAAGTTTTTAAAAATAAATATAATATCATTGGTATTATTATTAAGTGATTATTATTTTTTTCACTACGTTCTACCAATTTGACACTTCTGTAATTTTTATATGTAATAGCTAACTAATAAACAAATAAACTGTATTTTTTTGGTAGGTGTCACTTTGGTGGAAAGTATAAAAAATCGCCCATCAAAAATACACTTATCATTTTCTACCGTTTAAAATCGAGTGAAAATTCTGAAAAAATATATATATTATGTACTTCATAAACATTTATAAATAATTTCAACCTCGTTAAGATATCTTGAATAGTTTTTTTTTTAAATTAAATTTAACGTTTTAGGTTGCCACCCCCATTACTCCCTAATCGTTGAGGGTAGACGTCTAAAATTGTGTGCAAAAGATGTTTCAGATAAAGAACAATAAATAGCAGGCAAGAACTCTTCATTCGACGCTGGTGCAGTTTTCATATGCTTACCCTGCAATACCCTTTGTTCTTATAGAAATTATAATTCTGTTTTTATGAATAAATCAGGCGGCTCTGGCGCAGTGAATATGAAGAACGACAATGTATCTTGAAGTTAGGCTATTTAAAATACAAAATAATTCGCTATACATTACATTCTTAACATTCATCGCGTTATGAAAATGTAAAGTTTCTTGCTCTATCAATAACTACAATAGTAAAATTATTCACGAAGGTGTTAATGGACTTAATGAAGGTGTCTTGATGAAACTGCAACTGAAACCGTTAACCCCTTCAGGGCAGCGGGATATGTTTTATACCACGTAATTTCAGTTCTCAATTACATAAATTCATTCCGGAAATTTTTACTAAAATTGTGCTTTATTAACCTAGCCGTAAAAATTCCTTTATTTCTTTTCTTGTAATCTGTTTTGAAAATTGTGGTGGCTATTAATTTTAAATGAGCTTATTTACAGGAATCATTCATGAATCTCGTTAAATGAATCATTCACGATACAAGCTGAATGTCTGGTCTTATTGTAATATTTGCGAACTTATGTTTGTTATTGATTTTCGACAATATGTTATAACATAGTTGGTGGGGGGGGGGGGTGTAAATATCCGGCCCGAAACGTCTGTTTATTTTCATTTTTTAATTTTTTTTTTTTTTTTTTTTTTTTTTTTTTTGTAATGTAAATAAATATATCTCATATATTTTAAAATGAAATACTTTTCGATTATCTATCTATCTATCTATATATATATATATAATAAAAAAAATGCAATTTGCAATAGCTGTAATCCTACGCATTGTGCACAATTCATTTCACAGTTTAAACTTAAACTTAAAATTAACAAAAATTATGAACCTGCTTCTGGCGAAGAATAAACACTGCAATTATTAATAGTGAAAGCTTTCTTTTTGTAAAAGATATTGAAGGTGCATTTGGCATATTTTACACAGATTTATTTTCAGTTAATAAATTTAAAATTATACTTAAATAAATGTATATGTTATTTCTAATTTGAGCTGACTTCAGAAATTATCTTATAAGTCATGAATAATAATAATATTCATAATAATAATAATAATAAAAAAAAAAAAAAAAAAAAACTAACGCATTTGGAGCGCGAAATAAAACATCATATTTAAAAACGCATCATTTCATTCGCGATGCTTCACGAGGTATTACATAAGCACTGTTTAACATTAACCAAAATTATATTTTCTTTATGAAATATCACACAGTTAACGTAAATATTTAAAACTTGAAAGTAAATACCTTAATAGTTCCAAAACAATTTCAAAAATGCAATTGATAAAATTTCTCAAAATTACTTTTATTTATACTTCTAACTGAAATATTTTTCGAAGAATGAAGAGAAGGAAATGAACTTAAGAAATAATAAAATGGAAAGTAAACACTTATTTCTAAGATAAATAAACAAAAGGTCTGCAGAAAAAAAAAAATAATTCTTAAAATTCGAAAGACATCAAAATAATTATTAGAGCAAACACACTGAAAACACAAACATTTTATTTTAAGATTGTCAAACAAGTATGAGTTAAAATATTTAGCATTTACTGTCTGTATTAAAAGAAATTCCAATTTTCAGAAACTAAACAACATCAATGGGTTCAACACGTTGTTTAATACGTTGGTTGTTATAAGTTAATTTATTATATTATTTTGAATTTTGAATTCGTATACAAAATTTTATTCTAATAACATTAAAAATAATAATTAATAAAAAAAAAATCTATCATGTCTCCATGTTTTTACATACTATCTTTTCATGTATTAATATTAAGATTCAAGCACGATTTTTTTTTTTATACTAGCTGTTGTGTCGTTCTGCGCGCTTCAATTTAATTATTATTCTCAATGTATTATATATATATATATATATATATATATAGATAGATAGATAGATAATCTTAGCTGAAGCTTACTAAGCTGATAAGATAGAGAATACATTATTAGAGTTAATTAGCACAATTTTGTAATTTTTTTACTCATATATATATATATGTGTGTGTATATATATTTTCATTTGCATAATTGTTTGCGCCCTGATTTGAATATAAATTTTCTCAACGATCGAGAAATATAATGTCTATTTTTTTTTATTAAAATCACACAATTAACTGTGGAAGAAAATCATATTTATTGAAATTTTTATTTTTCCGACTGAGTGAAAATAATGCCTGGACCGGGAATCGAACCCCGGATCTTTGACTTACAAGGTCAGTGCTCTACCACTGAGCTATCTAGGCCGACATCCCGGTCTGCATTACTCACTCAGACAACCTTTTAGGCAGAATTATCTCTGGTCTATCATTTAGATAGCTCAACAGAAAATAAGCCGCAGGTAAAGAAAAACACCATTAAACAATGGGAGAGAAATGCATTTTTTTTTTTTTTTATTATTATTAAAATCACACAATTAACTGTGGAAGAAAATCATATTTATTGAAATTTTTATTTTATTTTATTTTATTTTTTTTCCGACTGAGTGAAAATAATGCCTGGACCGAAAATCGAACCCCGGATGTTTGACTTACAAGGTATGCTCTACCACTGAGCTATCCAGGCCGACATCCCGGTCCAGGCATTATTTTCACTCAGTCGGAAAAATAAAAATTTCAATAAATATTATTTTCTTCCACAGTTAATTGTGTGATTTTAATAAAAAAAAAAAAAAAAAAAAAAAAAAAAAAAATTGTATTTCTCTCCCATTGTTTAATGGTGTTTTCCTTTACCTGCGGCTTATTTTCTGTTGAGCTATCTAAATGATAGACCAGAGATGTTTCTGCCTAAAAGGTTGTCTGAGTGAGTAATGCAGACCGGGATGTCGGCCTGGATAGCTCAGTGGTAGAGCATTGACCTTGTAAGTCAAAGATCCGGGGTTCGATTCCCGGTCCAGGCATTATTTTCACTCAGTCGGAAAAATAAAAATAATGTCTATTGCCATTTAAGTTCTTAAAAACGTGTACTAGAAAATAAACGTGCACTAGAAACTAAACGTGTACTAGAATAGCTAGAAAATAAAAAAGTCTCCAAGAGTGTTCTATACTAAATCTGTACCTTTTCACCTGTATTTAACTACATCGAAAGTAAGAGATTTTCTTCTGCTCTAAATTTTCGCCAAATTCTGTATCTATAGCGCTATTTGAATCCAGTATTGATAATTGGGAATAACGTCATATGTATGCGTCATAAACTAGAGAATATAATTATATTTTGGAACAACTTTAGAAGTCAAACTTTGCGAAATTTAAATTTGGCACCGAAGTAGCTCAGCCATTTCTCGTCAATGTCTTTTTTTTAACATAACTGAGAAAGTCATTTTAATTCATTGCCAAAAAAAATTTAAATGTCAGCAAGAAAGCACTGTAATAAAGCTGTGCCCAAGTCATTTAAAGAACACATTTCTTTCTACACTGAGGGAAAAAAAAATAATATATATATATATATATATATATATATATATATATATATATATATATATATATATATATATATATATATAACGCCTTCATCAAGAATGAATAAGTGGTCATTTTCTAAATCCCTTAACTAGAAATATAGATTTCTGAGCTATGCGTTTAAGGCAGCCAACAAACAGAATATACGAAATGATCGAGAATATCTAGTCTACACAATTATAATTGATGAAACAATATTCAGAATATTCTGATTTTTCTGAATCTTTTTCATGATGAGAAATTATCGATTTATTATCCTGTATTGGGTCATAAACCAAGATTATAGCTGCTGAAAATAAATAAATAATTCCTTGTATAGACCTTAGTTATAATATTGATATAAAATTAAATTACTGACATAACTGAGAAAGTCATTTTAATTCATTGCCAAAAAAAATTTAAATGTCAGCAAGAAAGCACTGTACTAAAGCTGTGCCCAAGTCATTTAAAGAACACATTTCTTTCTACACTGAGGGAAAAAAAAAAAAATATATATATATATATATATATATATATATATATAACGCCTTCATCAAGAATGAATAAGTGGCCATTTTCTAAATCCCTTAACTAGAAATATAGATTTCTGAACTATGCGCATAAGGCATCCAACAAACAGAATAGACGAAATGATCGAGAATATCTAGTCTACACAATTATAATCGATGAAACAATATTCAGAATATTCTGATTATTCTGAATCTTTTGCATGATGAGAAATTATCGATTTATTATCCTGTATTGAGTCATAAACCAAGATTATAGCTGCTGAAAATAAATAAACAATTCCTTGTATAGACCTTAGTTATAATATTGATATAAAATTAAATTACCATACATCTGCAACACTTAAATTTTATATTAATAAAAATGTTGCAAATATTGACAGACACAGGATTGAGATTAAAGATAATATTGATTGTCGTAATGTTGATTAGAGACAAATATCTCAATTAAATTGGGTATAATGTTGATCAGAGATATTTTAGGTGTCACATAATAAAGACTGTAGACATTGATTGGAGATGAACTGAAAGCAAATGCTGTCAGGAATTTTAGACTCCGTAGGGTATTACATAATCAAGACTAAACTGTTGGAGGAGAATAATCTGAAACCCAACGGTGAACAATGTCTAAAAAAGTTATAGTCTTTAGGAAATCCTTAGTATGTACATTATTTGGTGTTACTTAGCGAAGATTGCATCTTTAGAGGGGAGAAGTTCTGACACCCAAGGAGTTTGTAATCTTGCCAATTAAGGTTAGACAAGAACATACCCATGATTGTATTTCGGGAGGGACCTAGAATCAGGCCACCATTAAGACATGTAGAATGCTAGATATAGTCTTTTATCAAGGCCCACTTACCTATTATTTATAGAACAATTTGAGTTGAGCCTCATTTTGCCCCGTCCCTTAATATATTTTCAATTATAATTAATTTTATCACGGATACTTACGCGAGACTGAAGCTTTTACTAGAATTTAGAATATAATTAATTTAAAATTCCAGTTCTTAATGAAACATACAAATACATACTGTAATAACATTGAATAAAAATACATTGCTCTGAGTATTTTTTTGCATATTTAATACAGATTATTTTAAGGTTACTTAAAATAAAAGTACAAATTTCTACCACATTTAAAAAAAAAATATATATATATATTTTTTTATTTCGCATTAGCATTTGAAATTTGCAGAAATTCCATTTCAGAATTTTCAAATGAAATATTAATTTGCGTTTTTGTATAAACCTTTAAATGTAAAATAATATTGAGAATAGTTGGTCAAATTGAGAATCTATATTTAATTCATGCTCTTGATTGGTACACATTATTGTAACGCGATAAATGATTCAGAAAAATATTTTATCAATTGAATAGTAACTTCTGCGAATTTGTATATTTTTCTCTGCAATTAACTTTAAGAGTATCAGAAAATTTATTTTTGTCGAAAGGACGGGTATTTTTTAGAACACCCCTAAATTAAATAAATTGCCTATATTTATGTGCAGTATAATTTACAAACTCCTTCTTTAGCATAAAGAAATATTATATTATTGAATTAAAAATTTTGAATTTATTTAGGATACTGCAAAATTGTAGGTACCTTAGCACGTACCTATTGACCTAGTTCAAAATTCAGCCCTGTCTAAAATTAAGAATATGTTTAAAAAATTTATGATATCAGAAACTAAATATATGCTTTGGCCAATGAATTAATGTTACATTTAAATGTAATATTTTTCTTTTAATGATAACGCTTCTACTCTCTATCAAGGCCTGACTAGTACATGGGTATGCGCTCACAGAAATACTATATTTGGCGTGAAACTCCTCTCATTTTATGGTCGTTAGAAAAAATCAAATAAAATATAAGAAATAACACGTGACTGTAAAATGTATGGAGAGTTCGTAAAGCGCCGTTTATATGTAATTGCGATTTATATGTAAAGTGCTACTTTTTCTTCTTTTTAACACTTTAAAATAAGGTTGAAAATAGTTAATGAATTCGGTTTACCTCTCTGTCTGTCTTTCTGTCTGTCTCTATGTCTGTCTGACCGCACGCTAACTGTCATAAATATTCTTCGAATTTCTTAAAAATGATAAATGTTATTCAAGTTCAATATCGGATGTTCATTATTAAAAACGGAGTGAATATCTTTACTGGTTTGTGTACAGGGACACCCAAAGTATTCCAAAGTTTTGTCTTCAATGAGAGGTATTTCTATAAATGATATTTTAATATCTTTACGCAAATCTTAATGAAATTGAAATATGTTTATCAAGTCCACTATCGGATGTTTACCATTAAAAATGGAGTAAATACCAGCAAAGGTTTGTATACAGGACACCCGAAAGTATTCCAAAGCATTTTGTTATATGAGATGTATTTTTATAAGCCAAAGTTTAAGAACTTTACTTTTCACAAATCTTACTAAAATTAAAATACATTATTTATATTCAGAAAAGAATGCTTTCCATTGAATATATCATGATTAATATTAGATTTACAGGGTCACTCAAAAATATTCAGTTACATTCATGGGTATTATTGGAAATTTGCTGGAATTGAATTTTTGTTTATATTAATTGTTTTTATCACTTTATGAATGCTTTTTAACACTTTCTAATACGGTTGAAAATAATCTTTTTTTTTTTTTTTTTATTGTCTATCTGCCTATCCGCACTCTAACTCCCGGAATTTTTCATAGAACTTCTTGAAACTGATATACGATATTCAAGTTCAGCATCGGATATTGCCTATTGAAAACGTAGTGAATACCTCTACTGGTTTGTGCACAGGGATACCCAAAAGTATTCCAAAGCTTTGTCTTCAATGACAGGTATTTCTATAAATGATATTTTAGTATCTTTACTTTACGCAAATCTTAATGAAATTGAAATATGTTTTTAACTCCACTATCGGATGTTCGCCATTGAAAATGGAGTAAATACCATCACTAGTTTGTATACAGGGATACCCGAGGGTATTACAAAGCATTTCTTTATATAAGATATATTATTATAAACCAAATTTTAAGAACTTTACTTCACACAAATCTTACTAAAATTAATATATATTATTCATATTCACAAAAAAAAATACTTTCCTTGAAATATAATATGATTAATATTAGATTTACAGGGTCACCCAAAAATATTCAGTTACATTCATGGTATTATTGGAAATTTGCTGGAATTGCGCTTTTGTTTATATTAATCGTTTTTATTACTTTATAAATGCTTTTTAACACGTCCAAATAAGGTTGAAAAGAACCAATGTCTTCGGTATTTTTGTCTATCTGTCCGTCTGCCTATCCGCCCTCTTACTCCCTAAATTTTTCATAGAACTTCTTGAAACTGGTATACGATATTCAAGTTCATCATCGGATATTCGCCATTGAAAATGGAGTGAATACCTCTACTGGTCTGTGTACAGGGTCGCTCAAAAGTATTCCAAACACTGTATTCTATGAGGGTTATTTTTATGAACTATATTTTAGTTCCTACATTTTACACGAATTTCAATGAAATTGAAATATATTATTCAAGTTCATTATCGGATGTTTGCTATAAAAAATGGAGTAAATACCATCACTGGTTTGTGTTCAGGGACACTTGAAAATACTCCAAAGCATTCGTTCTATGACAGGTATTTCTATAAACCAAATTTTAATAATTTTACTTTGAGAAATCTAATTAAAAATAAAATATGTCATTCAGTTGCGTAAAAGATTGCTTTATACAGAGTGCAGTATGATTAGCATTAGAGTTACAGGGCTACGCAAAAATATTCAGTTACATTGTGGGCTTTTATTGGAAATTTTATGGAATTTCATTTTCGTTTGCATTAAGTGATTGAACACTTTTTTAAATTTTTTTAAGTGTGAATATAATTTCAAATTGTCTATTTATCTGACCGAATTTCAATCTGCCTACCTGTCCGTCTGCCCGCCCCTAGCGTAAATATTTTCAGATTTTTTTTTTTTTAATTATATGAAAGAGTTTTGTGTACAGAAACACCCAAAAAATGTCATTGTAGTGCATTTTAAGACAACCATTTTTATGAATTACATTTAAAGAAATTTCTATTGTAAAAATCATAAAGAAATTAATATTTATTGTTAATATGCAAAAATATTATTTTTTATGGAATATGATTTTGCTAACGTTGAGATTTCCAGGGCTACACTAAAATATTCAGATGCGTTAAGGGCTGCAATTACAATATAAGGGTTATATATATATATATATATATATATATATGTATGTATTGTGTGTATATTAAGCATTTTTAACACTTTATAATAATGTTTAATGATGATTAGAAATCCAGTTAGTTTATCTGTATGCCTTTCAGAACTACCGATTGTCCGTTGTGTGAATACGTAGGGAAAGAGCATCGGAAGTTATACGGTACAACAATTATGTACATTTGGAAAGTGTTAATAAACCAATGAGTATCGAATAATTTTTCTTTCTTTTTTTCCCCCGATATTGCGCATTTAAAACTCTCAACCGATAAGCACTCGGATTAAAGTCCACGGGTAGATCATTGTCGCATTATAGACAGCTAATTTGTGGGGCGAGAAAGACGCAAGATTTTCAGCTATTTTAATGTATTTTATTTTTATCTTTTATTTAAACAGGGATAAAAAAAAAATTATATATATATATATATATATATATATATATATATATATATATAAATTATTATTCTTTATTTAAGTGTAGTGACTAGCAAAGTGGGCATATTCCGCTAGTATAATATAAAATAAGGTAAAGAAACATAGTAATTAGAACATTCAAATCTTTGTATATTTATTTAAAAATTAAATTATTTTATGATGTTTTCATTTGATAATTTTTATTCATATTTTATTGCTAAATAATTTTCTTTTAAATTTCCGCGTTTATTAAAGCTTTTCGAAGATAATAATTTATTACTGTATATGTATGTTTTGAATAAATCAGCATATTTTGTACTCTTAAAAAAATATTTATTTTCTCTGAGAAAATGAATTTGTTGCTGAAAATTAGATTTGAACTACGGTTATTTATATTTAAAAAAAATGGGAGAGAACGCTTAAATTAAATTCTCTGTAAAATCTTGTTGGACTATGTTTATTAAATTCCTTCTGAGATGTTTATTTATTGACTCGTATTTAATTTCCTTTGAATTTAATTACGCGTTGTCTCTTTCTTTGATTACAAAGCTATCTTCATTTTAGAATAAAAACAGCAAATTTAAATATTGTGCACTAGCATACTTTTAAATTGAAATATCTACTGATTACATTTGTAGTACAATTTCCTTTTTCGAAAAAAAAAGAGAAAATTTTACGAAGTGCATATTTTTGTTAATGAACATTCTTTTCAAAATTGATTATTTTTGGGAATTAATGCAGTACCTGCAGAAATGTATTCTTTATGTAACAAACTATTTCCATTGTATAGTTATATTACACAAATTTATTAAATTTATCATAGTTCTCTTTTTCTATTTATTTAACTTTATGCCAAAGTATTGTGCATAAATGTGTACATAAAACATTTCTTACAGAAAAAATATTATTATTATTTGTTCTGTAAAAGAAAAAAATCTGGAGTGACTCCACTCGACTTTCCGAACATTGAGTCAGTAACAGTTTTGTAGATAAAGTAAAGAAAGAGGAGTTGTTAAAAAACAAAAGAGATAAAACCATAATAAATTGTTTGAGTATTTTTCTCCATATATTACACGATGTTTTATTTAACGCTACTGAACTTTGAGCCCATAGATCATAATGATAATGAATTTTCGTTGTGTACCT
The DNA here is from genome assembly GCA_963930645.1 of Salticus scenicus. NCBI lineage: Eukaryota > Metazoa > Arthropoda > Arachnida > Araneae > Salticidae > Salticus > Salticus scenicus. Next base: position 105,508,130 of record OZ005653.1, read on the forward strand.
GTAAAAAATCTATAAATGCTAGATTCACCAAAATGCTTATAGTTAGTGCAACAGTGATTTATAATATTCATATAAATTTTGAAGAAGGCGTTTGAAGAAGGCAATTGAAGAAGGCGTTTAGATGCTATCGCACTTTAACTAGAATTTTGTGGCCACCACATGACATTCTTCTATATTTTCCTATACAAATTCACTCAGTAAAAATAATTTATTAAAATTATTATTTAAAAAAAATATCTTCCATGATAATGCAGATGATTTCCATATTAGAGAAGTAGTATAACACTAAATATCCAAAAAATTTCAATTTTATTGTCAATATTACATAGAAAACTAGTATGTTGTGGCCACCACAAGACTTTCTTCTATATTTTCCTATACATATTCAATCAGTAACAATATTAAAAAAAAACGTTTTTTTTTTCTAAGTTTTTTTTTTGTTAAAAGTAAAAAAAAAAAAAAAGTACGATTTTTTTTTTTCTAAGTTTTTTTTTTTTTTTTTTTTTTTTTTTTTTGTTAAAAGTGAAAAAAATCGATAACTTTGTTTTAAATTATCACAGATTTATAGTTCAACCATTCGTTTTAAAGGTATTGACGAGACCTTTCGAAAGATACCCATCTTGAAAATTTATCCCCCCCGGGGGGGTACTTATGCAGAAATTTTTTTTCCTAGTTACATACTACTATTATCAATAATTCATATTAATTTTACAATCACAAGTTTAAAACAACTCTAATTATGCACATTTATACGAATTTTTGTCCTATGCTGCCATGTTAAAAATTTAGATAAAATGCTATCACAGCGCCACCTGTTGAGCTATTGATCCCCAAACATAATCAGCACCAGTTTATGTCGGGGACCAACTAAATACCAAGTTTGGTTAAATTTCGTTAAAAAAAAAAAAAAAAAAAATTGCGATATTTTTCTGTTTTTTTTTGTTAAAAGTAAAAAAAATCGATAACTTTGGTTTAAATTATCACAGATTCATCGTTCAACCATTCGTTTTAAAGGTATTGACGAGATCTTTCGAAAGATACCCATCTTGAAATTTTGCCCCCCCGGGTGGGAACTTCCCCCCCCGGTGGGGGGGCAACCGATGCCCCCACATGCACAAAAATTTTTTCCTAGTTAACTACTACTATTATCAACCTGATCTTTCGAAAGATACCCAATGTGAAAATTTACCCCCCCTGGGGGGGTATTTTTCCCCTAGGGGGGGGAAGCGATGCCCCCCCCATGCAGAAAATTTTTTTCCTAGTTACATACTACTATTATCAATAATTCATATTAATTTTACAATCACAAGTTTAAAACAACTCTAATTATGCACATTTATACGAATTTTTGTCCTATGCTGCCATGTTAAAAATTTAGATAAAATGCTATCACAGCGCCACCTGTTGAGCTATTGATCCCCAAACATAATCAGCACCAGTTTATGTCGGGGACCAACTAAATACCAAGTTTGGTTAAATTTCGTTAAAAAAAAAAAAAAAAAAAAAAAAAAAAAAAAAAAAAAAAATGCGATTTTTTTTCTAAGTTTTTTTTTGTTAAAAGTAAAAAAAATCGATAACTTTGGTTTAAATTATCACAGATTTATCGTTCAACCATTCGTTTTAAAGGTATTGACGAGATCTTTCGAAAGATACCCATCTTGAAATTTTGCCCCCCCGGGTGGGACCTTCCCCCCCCCCCCGGTGGGGGGGCAACCGATGCCCCCACATGCGCAAAAATTTTTTCCAAGTTAACTATTACTATTATCAACGAGACCTTTCGAAAGATACCCATCTTGAAAATTTACTTCCCCGGGAACGGAATTATACGGAATTTTGTCCTATGCTGCCATGTTAAAAATTTGCATAAAATGCGATCACAACGCCACCTATTGAGCGAGTGATCCCAAAATCTAATCAGCACCAGTTTATGTCAGGGTGCAACTAAATACCAAGTTTGGTTAAGTTTCATTCATTGGTTCGTGAGATACAGCGTCCACAAAAAAATGATACAGACAGACAGACAGACAGACAGACAGACAGACAGACAGACATTTTCTAAAAACTATTAATTCGTGTTCTCCATATCCCAAAACATGTAAATCCATCAAAAAGTGGACTTCGAAAATTTTCGCGAATCCAATACTTTCTCTATATTACATATAGAAGAAAGTAAAAATCGATAACTTCATTTTAAATTATCGCAGATCTATGGTTCAACCATTCGTTTTAAAGGTACTGTCGAGCTCTTTTGAAAGATACCCATCATGAAAATTTACTCCCCTCGAGGGGGTGGTAAATTTCATAATGATTATTGAAAAATAATTTTCTTTATGCACATTTATACAAAATTTTGTACTATACCACCATGTTAAAAATTTAATAAAAGCGGGATGGCAACGCAATCTATAAGACAATTTTTACTAAAAGTTGATAGGCACTAATTTATGTCAAGGTGAAACTACATACCAATTTGTAGGAATTTCTGTGAAGTAGTTCCTGAGATACAGTTGCCACAAAAGTTTGTCACACCCACGCAGAAACTGACAGACAAACAGAGAGACATTTTCTAAAAATGGTCAAATCGTGTTCTACAGCTCTCAAAACGTGTAAAACCATGAAAAACCTGAGGAATATAGAAGAAAGTAAAAATTTGGTCCCACAGGCCATAATGATAAAGAATTTTTCTTTGTGTCCCTGTAAAAAAAACTGTAAGTGCTAAATTCACCAAAATCTATACAGTTCGTGAAACTGTGACCTATAATATGTGTAAAAAATTTTTGTTCATATTAAAAAAGCGTTTAGACGCTATCGCACTTTTAAAAATTTGGCCCCATAGGACATAATGATAAAGAATTATTCTTTGTGCCCCTGTAAAAAAAACTGTAAGAGCCAGATTCTCCAAACTCTATACAGATTGAGTAACTATGACCTATAATATGTGTATAAATTTTTTGCTCAATTGAAGAAGGCGTTTAGATGCTATCGCACTTTTCAGATTTTGGCCCCATAGACCATAATGATAAAGAATTTTTCTTTGTGTCCCTGTAAAAAAACTATAAGTGCTAGTTTCATCAAAATCTATAGGTTTCGTTCTATGGTGACTTACAATATACGCACCAACTTTCAGCTTATTCGAACAAAGCGTTTAGACTCTAGCGTGTTCACTCACAGACATACATACATACATACACACATACATACATATATACACACACATACATACATCATCGTAAAAACTCGAAATCGGATTTTTGACATGATTACAATACTTTCCTCACTATAGTGATCGGAAAGTAAAAATAAATTCATAAGTTACAATCAAAACTTTCTTATTGAATAATCATTACACGCATATTACATAAATATAAACGTCTGCTGGTGAGTTTCTTGAGTTCTGTCTAGAGTTGTGATTTGACATAAATTTCGTAAAGTAATTGTATTGTGATATAATATAAATAGAAAATGCTTGTTGTAGTAACTTTTATACGTTATATACATTTTTTTTTTTTTTTTTTAGTTATTGGATGTTCTCGGTAAATAAATAAATAAGTAAATAAACAAAAAGGGTTAATAGTTGGTTATAATATTATTTCATTAATAAAACTAAAACATGTTACACAAAGGAAGTGTTCCGAAGAAAAGTGAAATTTACTTTAGTTAAATGAGGGAAAGAAGCAGAAGAAAGAAGAAAAGAAAAAGTATTTAATATTATTTAAGAAATATTATACACACACACACACACACACACACACACACACACACACACACACACACACATATATATATATATATATATATATATATATATATATATATATATATATATATATATATATATCATTATTATTATTATTATTATTATTATTATTAATATTATATTATTTTATATTACTTTAGATGTTTAAAAAAAAAAAAAAAAAAAAAAAAAAAAAAAAAACATAGAAGAAGAAGATAAAACAGATATTTTTCTAAATAATGTCAAAAGCTAATAAATTAAAATGTTTTGTCGAAAATAATACGAGCAAATAATATAAATAAATAAAACTAGCTGGAACCCGTCGAATTCGACGATCACTTTATTGACCGTAATGTTTCAAAAACCGTCGCATCATTATTTAAATGTATTTCATGTTAAAACATCTAATATAATTTACGACATTTCACTTAAAAAAAAAAAAGTCGGAAAAATGCTTATAAATTGAAATACTATGTATGACATCACTTTCTACAAAGTACTCTCAATGTGACGTCAAACTGACTTCAAATAAACCGATGCTATCTTTTATTTTCTATTTCGTTTAATACTAAGACTATATGTTAGCTGACCCGTCCGGCGTTGCCCGGGCCCATGATACCTTAAATTTGTATTATTTTATACCTTTAACTCGATTTTGTTTGAATTTCTGTTTTTAAATGAAAGCATCACGAAAAAAATAATCACCTGTAGCAAAACAATTACCTCGATCCGAACGAAACTCTACCTTGTGACACCGGTGCTTGCAGCAGCGCATACACGGCGCTAACAACATAAAAAAATTCCCAAAAATTAACCTGGAACCGAAAGAACCAGCCCGGCAATGCCTGGGCCCGTGATAATAACCTTAAATGAACCTTAAATTTGTTAGATTTTATACCTTTAACTCTAATTTGTTTGAAATTCTATTTTTAAATAAAAGCATTGCGAAAAAAAATAATCAGCTGTAACAAAAAAAAAATTACCTCGAACCGAACGAAACTCTGCCTTGTGACCCCGGTGCCTGCGGCAGTGCATACGCGGGCCGCTAACAACATAAAAAAAATTCCCAAAAATTAACCTGGAACCGAACGAACCCGCCCGGCAATGCCCGGGCCCTTGATAATAACCTTAAATGAACCTAAAATTTGTATGGTTTTATATCTTTAACTCGATTTTCTTTGAATTTCTATTTTTAAATGAAAACATCACAAAATAAATAATCATCTGTAACAAAAAAAAAAAAAAAAAAAAAATACGTCAAACAGAATGGAACTCGGGTTCGTGACCCAGTGCCTGCGGCACGTATATGCAGGCCGCTAATAACATGGAAAAATTCTCAAAAATTAACCTTGAACCGAACAAACCTCTGACTCGTGTTACCGCTGCCTGTGGCAGCGGCACCGTATAGCAGGCATGCTACGCACGCGCTGCAAAATCCACTTTCCTCCACCAGGGAGAGCAGTATGTTGTACACTAACATCACCAATCGCCTTGAATTTCCAAGACCTTTCAAATAAGGTGTCACATGGTGGTGTCAACTGCAAAATCCTTTAGTTACACTTTCCACCGCCAGGGGGCGCAGCGTATTCTATACATAAACACCAACGGTCAGTAAATATCAAGACCTTTAAAATAAGTTGTAACATGATAGGGTCTACTGCAAAATCACCTAGTTCCATTTTTAACCACCAGGGGGTGCACTATATTGTATACAAACATCCTCAATCAACATGAAATTTCAAGACCTCTATCAACAATCACCTTGAATTTCCAAGACCTTTCACATAAAGTGTCACATGGTGGTGTCAACTGCAAAATCCTTTAGTTGCACTTTCCACCACCAGGGGGCACAGTGTGTTCTGTACAAAGATCACCAACCGTCAGGAAATACCAAGACCTTTAAAATAAGGTGCAACATGATATGGTCTACAGCAAAATCACTTAGTTCCATTTTTCACCACCAGGGGTCGCACTATGCTGTATACAAACATCCCCAATCGACATGAAATTTCAAGACCTTTAAAATGAGGTGCTACATGTGTTTGTCTAGAACGGATTTCCCTCTCAAACTAATTTCACCCCTTTCCCCTCCCCTCCAAATCTACTTTCCCCCTTTTCCCCCCCTATAAAATCGAAAATTCCAAATTCGCAGATATTGATTTTTTAGTATTCGACTCTAGTCCCCATATGTACAATTTCTTCACCGTGAAGTAATTTAAAGCTTACTTAAGCTCGTAAACGTGTTTTTAACCCAAACGGGTGGGAAACGGTTTCCCACCCGTTTGCCCCAGGGAGAAACGGTTCCCCCCACCGTTCGACTTTTTTTTATTTTTCTCTTCTCATAGCACATCTACAGACCAAGACCTTTTTTTAGACACCTGAACCAAATTTTTACACCAAGTAGTTCTCTCAATATAGTGGAGACAGACAAAAACTTATTTCAAATTAATATATAGACTAGCTGAAACCAGTCGACTTCGACGGTCACTTTATTGACCGTAATGTTTCAAAGATCGTCGTATCATTATTTAAATGTATTTCAAGTTAAAACATCTAATATAATTTACAACATGTTACTTAAAAAAAAAAGAAATTCGGAAAAATGGTTATAAATTGAAATACTATATATGACATCACTTTCTACAAAGTACTGTCAATGTGAGGTCAAACTGACTCCAAATAAAACAGTTGCTATCTTTTATTTTCTGTTTCTTATAATACTAAGGCTACATACTAGCTGACACGCCCGGCGTTGCCCGTACCCATGATAATAACCTTAATTGAACCTTAAATTTGTATGATTTTATATCTTTAACTCGATTTTGTTTGAATTTCTATTTTTAAATAAAGGCATCGCGAAAAAAATAATCAGCTGTAACAAAAAAATTACCTCGAACCGAACGAAACTCAGTCTTGTGACACCGGTGTCTGCGGCAGCACATACGTGAGCCGCTAATAACATAAAAAAAAAATCCCAAAAATTAACCTGCAACCGAAAGAACCCGCCTGGTGTTGGCCGGCCCATGATAATAACCTTAAATGCACCTTAAATTTGTATGGTTTTATATCTTTAACTCGATTTCGTTTGATTTTCTATTTTTAAATGAAAACATTACAAATAATAATAATAATAATAATCTGTAACAAAAAAAAAAATTACTTCAAACGGAACGGAACTCCTATTCGTATCCCAGTGCCTGTGGCACGTATATGCAGGCCGCTATTAACATGAAAAAATTCTCAAAAATTAACCTTGAACCGAACGAACCTCTGACTCGTGTTACCACTGCCTGCGGCTGCGGCACCGTATAGCAGTCATGCTACGCAAGCACTGCAAAATCCACTTTCCTCCAACAGGGAGCGCAGTATGTTGTATACGAACATCACCAATCACCTTGAATTTCCAAGACCTTTCAAATAAGGTGTCACATGGTGGTGTCAACTGCAAAATCCTTTAGTTGCACTTTCCACCGCGAGGGGGCGCAGTTGGTTCTGTACGAACATCACCAACGGTGAGGAAATACCAAGACCATTAAAATAAGATATAACAGGATAGAGTCTAGTACAGAATCACCTAGTTCCATTTTTCACCACCAGGGGCGCACTATATTGTATACAAACATCCCCAATCACCTTGAATTTCCAAGACCTTTCAAATAAGGTGTCACATGATGGTGTCAACTGCAAAATCTTTAGTTGCACTTTCCACCGCCAGGAGGCGCAGTTTGTTCTGTACGAACATCACCAACGGTGAGGAAATACCAAGACCTTTAAAATAAGATGTAACATGATAGGGTCTACAGCAAAATCACTTAGTTCCATTTTTCACCACCAGTGGTCGGACTATACTGTATACAAACATCCCCAATCGACATGAAATTTCAAGACCTCTATCACCAATCGCCTTGGATTTCCAAGACCTTTTAAATAAGGTGTCACATGGTTTTGTCAACTGCCAAATCCTTTAGTTGCAGTTTCTACCGCCAGGGGGCGCACTGTGTTCAGTACGAACATCACCAACGGTCAGGAAATACCAAGACCTTTAAAATAAGATGTAACATGATAGGGTCTACAGCAAAATCACTTAGTTCCATTTTTCACCACCAGGGGTCGGACTATACTGTATACAAACATCCCCAATCGACATGAAATTTCAAGACCTTTAAAATGAGGTGCTACATGTGTGGGTTTAGAACGGATTTCCCTCTCAAACTAATTTCCCCCTTTCCCCTCCCCTCCAAATCTACTTTCCCCCTTTTTTCCCCCTTTAAAATCGAAAATTCCAAATTCGCAGATATTGATTTTTTAGTATTCGACTCTAGTCCCCATATGTACAATTTCTTCCCCGTGAAGTAATTTGAAGCTTAGTTAAGCTCGTAAACGTGTTTTTAACCCGAAACGGGTGGGAAACAGTTTCCCATCCGTTTTCACACCTTCGACTTTTTTTTATTTTTCTCTTCTCATAGCACATCTACAGACCAAGACCTTTTTTTAGACACCTCAATCAAATTTTTACACCAAGTAGTTCTCTCAATATAGTGGAGACAGACAAAAACATGTTTCAAATTAATATATAGATTTTTTCATGTTGCCACATTGTAAAAAAGGATCAATAATTAAAAAATAAAATGATAACATGTGAACTTTGTTTTTATAAGGCAATAAAATTTCAGATAAACTCGCTGTATTGTTGCATTTCCGAAAATGACGTCATTCGTTTTTAACCCAAACGGGTGGGATAAGGTTTCCCACCCGTTTCCTCCGGGGAGGAAACGGTTTTCCCCCTGGGGGGAAACCATTCGACTTTTTTTTTATTTTTCTCTTTTCATAGCACATCTACAGACCAAGACCTTTCTTTAGACACCTCAACCGAATTTTTTCACCTAGCAGTTCTCTCAATATAGTGGAGACAGACAAAAACATGTTTCAAATTAATATATAGATAATATTTTGGATCTTATCCAAAACAACCAATAACATTTTTCAAAAACTATCAGAAGACATCTTTTTTACTTATTTGTAGAGATCTTATTTTTAGAGATGCCCTTCTTTGAGTTTATTCATATCGGGAAAAAAAACAAAAACTATTCTTTATTAAAACACAATAATTAAAGATTTTTATTTTTGTGAAGTATAAATATAAAAACAAGTCTTTCGGATTTAGTCATTCTACAAATCACAATCGGCTGTGATTTTTCCATTCTTACTTTATTTATTGGAAAATATTACTTAATTACTTGAAATTTATTTTATAATTTGAATTTTCGTTATTGTGATTGAGATTTTAAGTAATTTTAGGTTCTTACATTCTAAATATTTTATTCACAAACCTTATTTATATGCTACTACCTATGTTATTTATGTGTGAGCTTACTACTTGACATATACAATGCGTATGACTTTCAGAGTACAAAAATAATAATATTAAACTAAAATTCTTAGCTAAAAATACGTGAATATCAAAATATTATTTAAGCATTTAATTTAATACTAGCAGGCTTTGCCCGCTTCACTGGTCACTATATTCAAAGGATTATTTTCTATATCGTTATGTAAAAAAAAAAAAAAAAAAAAAAAAAAAAAACATTCAACTTGCTCAAAAGCGCGCTAAATACCTCCGCTGTCTTCGTCAAACTCTGATGCGTGTCCTTATTGCCTGCGGCAATGCCTTACCAGTTGGCTTCCATTTGGGTACTTAACATATACCAGTTTCGAATATTTAAATCCTAGTTACATCGACGCTATACACTCTATGCATAATATTTACTTTCACGCTATTTCCTGTATTTATTTGATTTATCAGGTTAACCGTAAAATGACAGAATTCTCTCGCCAAATATAACACAATATGTTAAGATTACTACGTCTATCATATAATACATTTTTTTTTTTTTTTTTTTTGTATAAATTCCATCGTTAGTTCCATAATTAGTCTTTGGTATAAAGAAAAATAAATATGTAAACCTGATCATGGTACAACCTTATTATAGATCCCCTTGCCGACTTTTAAATTTCCGTCTCCTTTTTAGAGAAAAAGACATAATTTATGCAATTATTGATTTCGTTTCATTCTTTCTTTTTTTCTTTTTCAATATTTTATAGTTTATTTATATTTTTGATCCGCTAATTGACTTAAAGTGGCAGTCGTTAAAGTAAAGCCGTTGGTGAAAAGTGCTCGATCTACTTCAGCATAAAAAAAAAAAAAAAAAAATGCTTACGATTATCAATAAGTAAATTTCTTTAATATAATGCTGGATTAGCTTTCATGCCAAGAGTGATTCATCTGTGCCAAAAACATACTACTGAAACAAACAAACACCAATAACAAAAATATATAAATAAATAAATAAAATGAAATTTAGGTATATTTTATAAAGTTACGAAACAAAATTCGAAAGAGACATACTACAATTTCATTATTATTAATTTTTTATTTTAAAATTATAAAGAAATCGTTTTTCCATAAGCATGAGCAAGTATAATATTTGATTTATTTTATTTTATTTTATGTTTATTTATTTATTTATTTATTTTATTTTATTTTATTTTATTTTATTTTATTTTATTTTTCATGTGAAAGCATATTTTATGAAAGCATATTTCATTATATGTTGAAAAATAAAAATTAACGCATAAACAATTTGGCAACAATTAAACATTTAAATGGCTAATTTTAAAGGTATTAGAAGGCTTTTATTTCCGTATTTTAATTAATTAAAAAAAAATAATAATAATAATCAAAAATTTGAAAACCGGACTTCCAGATTCATCAGAAGCGGTCATTACAAGCCATCGTAGAAATTATTGTAGCTCTTCGATGAGCCGTTTTCTTGCAAAACTCCGGATACATACGCACATCTTCTTTTATTATATATAAGTATAATATTCTTATTACCATGTGTGTGAGTATTCACACATATGTCCTTTAAAAGTTTATTTATTTATTCAAATTTAATATATAACAAAAAGGAGGGATTAATGGAGATTATATAAAATAAATCTTTTTAAATTTATGTAATTCAATTAATTAATTATATAGAATTTCTCGTTTTATTTACAAATAAAAATCTTTCATTTAATAGTGTTCTTTGTCCTTTATTGTTACAAACAGATTGCTCTCGGAATAATATAAAGCAATTTTTATATCGGGGCTTTTGAAAAATAATTCCGTTTATACTTTTCCCCGAAAGGATTAAATCAATTTAGCTATAATTATTTATTTTGAGAAGGTAATTTAAAAAGTCATTATCAGCGTATTTCTAGCATAAGCACCTTTTAATAAAATAATAAACAGTCATTTCAATTCATATTTATTATTCTTGCGTGTTTACATTAAAAGCTATTATTATTTCAAGCAGGTCATTATAGTTCTAAAAATAGATTTTAATGGATTTTTGCCGACTAAGCGGCGTCTATTATAACTGCCGGTTATGTACGTTGAGAGTTGAAGGACAATTGGCGATGCTTTTCAATGTCAAATCGATCTAACTTTTGTAACGATTTTTTTATTCAAAATTTTTGTATTAAAATATTAGGAGGACAAAGAAACAGCTTGGCATTCTTTTGGCTGAATTTTAAGGATGCCAACTTTTGAGGTTGCAATTTAAGTTCTCTGAGGCTGGCAGATTTAGTTAAGCTTTTCGTTTTTGACTTGGTTAGATTAAGACGATACCTTTTTGGTCTCCTCCTCCCTCTCTGTCTAGATAACTGGGGTAGAGCATTTACCAGCTTTACCAATGAAGTGATGATATAAAAAATTATCTGTGACAAAGAACATATGTATTGAATCGCTACTACAATAAAACACAGTAAAGAATGATTTGTATGCTGATTATTTAGAGGTAAAGACTTCTGCATTATTCACCACGAGTTTACGATCTGGCCGTTGTGAGAACAGAACCTGGTTTTACTAAAATCTTCTTTACATAATTCTGGTGCCCTTCCAGTTCCCCGACCTTCTAGAATGGAGGGGGAGTAGGAACCCGACGGAATCAAAAGGAAGTTTCGATAACTGAAATTCGGTCTTTTTCTTTGGGGAGAACTCATCATGGAACTGCTATCTAAGTCATTTTTATGGATGAATCTTCTCCTTTTCCGTGCATTGAACTTACTTATTGTTACGAATAAATGCTTGCTTGAATAGGTGGCTCTGAGCGAAGCCCGAAAATATCATTGCTCAGGAAATATTTTTCGTGCTTGTGGCTTCAAAAAAAAAAAAAAAAAAAAAAAAAAGAAGAAAAGGAAAGAGAGAGAAAAGGCTTTCGTGAGATATCCTTGTGTTGATAGATTTCCTGTGATGAACAAAGCGGCCGAGAGCGAGGCCTGAAGATATCGCCGGTCATCTGTGCTCAGCTAAGTGGCCGAGAGGGGGGCCTGAAAATAAGTTAGACAAAGTGTTTTTTGGTTCGTTTATGTTGCCAAGGAGGCATGAGGATGATCTGAACAGGGTACTCAAGAAGATTTTTACCGCTGGACACCCTCACCTGTAGGGAATCGGCAACTTCGCGTGCTCGATTTTTATTTATTTTTTCTTTCTTTCTACTATTGCAGGAATGCATAAGGAACGGAAGCGAGAGGAAGGAAAATGAAGAAAATAAACCATTTTTTTTTGAGCAAATTAATAAAATAATTTGACGAAAAATTAATAAAATTAGGTGATAAAATTTTTTTACATAATATTTTTTTTCCTTTTAACCAAGTTATATTCAAGAAAGAGGTAAGTTTTATTTGTTTTTGTTAATTTTGTTCCTTTCTCACCAGTAAGAAATAATAATAATGATTAAAAAAAAAACAAGGGAAGAGAATTTTTTGAATATGATATATAGATTTATATATTTGGAACATAATTTTTCTAGAAATTCTATTTTAGCATTTTGTTGAAACTTTTGTGCAGGGAGAAATATTCTTTTATTAAGTTGGAATGTTTTTGATATATATTTTTGGTAATTTTTTACATAATATTTTAATAAAGTATTTCATTTGATATAAGTATATATATATATATTTGTTTTTCATGATAATTGGTATTTTTCTTTGCTTATAAAGCTTAAGGTGATTTATTTTTTTTATTTTTTTTTAAACTTTTTTGAAATATATATTTTTTGGTAAATTTTTACATAGTATTTTCATGGGATATTTTATTTCATATAAATATATTTTTTTTGTTTTTCATGATGATTAGTATTTTTTGCATATTGTGATTTGTTTTTATGTGATTTATTACAGATAGTATTACAATTTCTTTTACAACTCCTTATGATTTATTTTTATTTTTTGGAATATTTTGATATATATATTTTTTTGGTAATATTTTTACATAATATTTTGGTTAGGTATTTTATCATATGCATTTTCCGTGAGTAACAAAAAGAAAAATGCATAATATTTTGAGCTCATTGACCTTAATGTAATTTATGTTTTTCTTACTCAAGCAATTTTGAAATATATTGGTACATAATTTGACCCAACATAATTAATTAAGATGGCCAGTAAAAAGAATATCAATATCAATATTTTAAACTTTCATGGTGATTCATCCTTACTTGAGTTTTTTTTCGATCAGGTTGAGTCTTATGCAAAATTAAATAAACTAAATTCAGAAGAGGCAGTGGCAATTTTAAAAGGAAAATTAACCGGCCCTGCATTAAAATTCATGACTCAATCTCCTTTACTATATAAATCTACAGATTTAAAATTTATTAAGGATGAATTCAAGATTTTTTTTGCTCCAATGAGCAGTACTCAGGCTCTTGTGGAATTTAATAATTTAATAATCTTACCATAAGAGTCTATTAGGAATTTTTCACACAGATTAAACATTTTGGCTGATGTAGTATATTCTCAAATTAAAGATACTAATGCTTTAAATTCCATTAAGTATACTAAATTTATTTCAACGATTCCCTCAAATATTAGAGTTAAAATTCAAGAGGAGGGAATCTCTGAGTATCAAAGTGCAGTAAATAGAGCACAAAAATTGCAGGATATTAATGCAAATGAGTCCTTATTGCAAATGAGTTTAAATAACCCCGTTGTAAACACACTTTCTGAAAAGTTAGTTGAATTGACAGATAAAATAAACAATCTGTCCTTTGCGAGTAAATCTTGTGAGGTTAACCATACACACGAATCCCCAGTGCAAGATAGGCAAAAAAAACAATAGGCAAAGTGAATTAAGACAAAATTATAAAGGTAGAAATCAAAATTTCAGGGGAAATCAAAATTTCAGGGGTATTCAAAATAAAAACAGATATTATTCTTCCCCTATTTGCCAATTGAGCAATAAAAAGGGACATGTTGCTACTAGGTGCTTTAGATGGCAGAGAAATCAGACTAAGGGTAAATATTATGACAGGAATAACTATAATAAAAAAAGTAATAATTTAAACGAGCGCAGAGATGTAGTCTAGCTGATGCAATTACATCTCAGGGATTGAATAGAGCATCTGCACAAAATTTTTCTTTGGATATTGCTTATGACTTTAATCTACCCAAATTATCTAGTGATAGATTAGTAAATTCTACTGCTTCTCAAACCCAACAAATCTTAAAAATTTCTGATTCTAAGTCCACTCAAACTAATAGTGATAAAAGGGAGAACATTTTTAATGTTCATGTAAATTCTCCAAAATTCCCTCTTATTAAAATTTTCTTAGATAAACAAAAGGTAAACACACTTCTTGACACTGGTAGTTCTGACAGTTTGTTAGCTGAAAGTACATTTAATAAATTAAAACATAGTTTGAAATATAAACATTTATCTTCCCATGTCACAATTAAGACTGTAAATTCGAATGTGCAGTTTTCCTCTTGTACACAAACTACCTTTAAAATTCAAAATCAATTTTTTTCACAGAAATTTTTTATTGTGGATATTCCTGAAGGTTCTGCATTTAGGGTTATTTTGGGTTATGATTTTATTCAACAATATGATGTAATATTAGATATGCAGAAGTGTCTGTTAAAATAAAAGACCTAAGTATTCCCATAACAAACACATATAGCGACCATGAAGAAAATCTTAATATGCATACTCAAATTAAGAAAATGTCTGTAAAAACTGGGCAAAAACTTATTTTACAACCCAAGGAGGAGTCTTCTATTACTGTTTATTGTCCCAAAGTTTCCTCTGGTGATTATTTATTTCAGAGTAGAAAAAGTTCTACTAAATTAATTTTTTTTGGATTCAATAGTTAATATTGATCATTCCCAGAAACAAGATTGCAAAAGTAAATATGATAGAGTAAAATTTCAGTTATATGTTAAGAATAACACTAATAGAAGTATGCATGTAAACAAACATTCAAATATTGGTACAATAAAAGAAATAGAACAAATTATAGACTATGGTTCAAAACAAAATGATAATAATGTTAAAATTTCAGAGGATTCGCAATTTATTAACTATATTCAACCTTCTAATGAGGTATTGAACATGAGAAAACAAGATTTAACACCCATGGACTTTGTTGTTAAACATCTCAATGGGGCTCATGCAACAAAGTTAAAACAAATTTTATTAAGTAATTTCGCGGCATTTTCTAAAAACATAAAAACCCTTGGTCATACTGACAAGGTGGTACCAGATTTAAAATTTTTAAGTGACTATCCAATTAAGACTTCGCCCTTTCCCATTCCTCAAGCTTTACAGCAGGGAGCTAAAGACCAAATTAACCAATTGGTAGAGGCTGGGATTATTGAGCGAAACTTCTCATAATGGGCTTGCCCAATTTTATTAGTAAAGAAAAAACAAGATGGATCTGGTAAACAGAAATTTCGTCTCGCGTTAGATTTAAGAATGTTAAATTCTATAATTCAAGGTTCTTCTTATCCATTACCTAAAATTCAAAATATAATAGCTGATTAATCTGCGTATAAATTTTTCACTTGTCTTGACTTCCAACAAGCATATCATCAAATTGATTTACCCGAACATTTACAGGATAAAATTACTTTCACATCAATGTTTGGCAGTTTCAAATTTAAAAGACTCTGTTTTGGTCTTAAATATTTCTCAGTACCAAGCACTTATGGATTCTTTAATTGATGAAATTAATATAGATGGAATTTACGCGTATCAAGATGATTTAATATTTAGTGCAAATAGTTTTGAAGAGGCATGTGTTAAACTTGAAAGAATTCTTAAGATTTTTATTAAATATAATTTAACCTTAGCTCCTAGTAATTGTACATTTCATAAGAGTGCTGTAAATTATTTGGGATTTCACATAGAGGATAATTCAATTTCTCCAATTGAGTCAAATATCATTAAAATAAACTCTTTCCCTACACCTACAACAAAAAGACAATTACAACGCTTTATAGGAGTTGTATTTTTTTATAAGTCTCTTATTCATAATTTTTCTAAATTAATTCAACCACTTATTGAATTAACTAAACCGAAGACAAAATTTATGTGGAATAAACATCATCAGGATATTTTCAAGAAATTTCAAGATATATTTTTAAACTCACCTATGGTAAGATTACCTGATTGGAACAAGACTTTCTTTCTCAACACTGATGCATCAAATATTTCTATTGCAGAAGTATGACAATCAATTATTACCGGTTGCCTTTTTCTCTAAATCACTTAAACCGTCTGAAAAAAGGTATCCGGCTATCAAACTTGAATTAATGGCCATTTATAAATCTGTAATGGCTTTCAAATATTACTTATACAATAGAAAGTTTATCATTTTGTCTGACAGTGCTCCTTTAAAAACATATAGAAAAACAAATAGTCCTGCTGATTTAACTACTAAATGGCTGTTAGAGTCGTCTGAATACTCATTTGAATTTGAACATATTCCTGGCCCTACAAATGTTTTAGCGGATTATTTATCAAGATCAGACTTCTCAAATAATCAACAAAATTTAAAAACAAATCCAGAATTAATATTCAGTTCTCAACCTCTTCCTATTGTACAAGATGACACACATTCAATTAATCAAATTTCTACTTCTGTTCAGTCTATGCAACAAAATCAGTTCAGTAATTTTCTACTTTCTGGTAATACTGACAATAAGGTCCCCTTTTGGAAATTTCAAACAATACATTTGTATCTGAGCAAAAGGATAATCCAAAATTGTCAATTATTTACAAACAAATTTTAAGAAAAGGTTTTTTTTAAAAATAATGATAATTTTTTTATTCATCCGGATTCTAAAGTTTTAATGTACAAGAAACAAAATTTGCATAATAATACTTTTCATATCTCATTGTTGTACCGCATTCTTTAAAATCTAAAGTTTTAACTATTTCACACCTTTCTCACTTTGGGTTGACAAAAACATACGAATTTTTATCAAATAGATATTATTGGAAAGGTATGTACACAGACACTTTAAATTTTGTTGCTTCGTGTACTTTATGTTTACAAAATAAACATCATAACACACCACCAGCTCCTCTACAACCCACCTATACTCCAACACATCCAGGGCATACTATTAGTGTCGACTGTTGCGAACAATGAATAATAAGCAATAATAATATTTTTACAAATGTAAACACTATATATATATATATATGTTTACAAAATAAACATCATAACACACCACCAGCTCCTCTACAACCCACCTATACTCCAACACATCCAGGGCATACTATTAGTTTCGACTGTTGCGAACAATGAATAATAAGCAATATTAATATTTTTACAAATGTAAACACTATATGTATATCTATATATATATAAATTAATTGCTGTTCGTTAGTCTCACTAAAACTCGAGAACGGCTGAACGGATTTATCTTATCTTAGTCTTGAAATGTTCGTGGAGGTCTAGGGAAGGTTTAAAAGGCGAGAAAAAATCGAATAATTTCCGGGAAAACCCTAAAAACAGCCCTTTTCTATTTCCCATACAAACGTTTTCTAGAGTCAATTTGAACTTTATTGCTATTCAATAAAGTTAATATTAAATTATAATCACTCACTGTTCTCTAAGCAGTTTAGGTTTGTTCCTAACGTCATTGCATGCGTCATTTTAAACAAACCTAGCAAAGATATAAACAGAATTGAACTATTGCCATAAATTGACTAAAAAATGCAATAGTAAAAAAATGCAATGTTTGCAATTTATTACCGCTGCATAAAGTTCAAATTGACTTATGGACATTCAATATGACCTATGGACTCAAAGCATTTGAAATGCGCTAGAGTATAAAATCCGCATACATTAAGACAAAATTGAATATCACTTTATAGGTCATCGTCAAAAGAGCACATACATTTTTATAAATTTAGGACTTTTATTTATTTATTTATCTAATATATCAAATTCTCATGTCACAGTGTTTGTTACCATACTCCTCCAAAACGGCTTAACCTATTTTAATGAAATTTTGTATGTACATTCGGTAGGTCTGCGAATAGGTTTTTATCTATTAATGAAAGTTGTAACTTAATTAGTTCTTTCTTAATTAATTTTTAACCAACTCTTTCAACAACTTTTCCACCTAGATGGCATGAGTTGTCCGTTGGATGTATGGATGTTTGTTACTCAATCACGTCACAACGGTTAAACGGATCTGGATAAAATTTGGTACCGAGATAGATAATAATCTGGAATAGGACATATGCTACTATTTAGGATCTGGATAAAATTTGGTACCGAGATAGATAATAATCTGGAATAGGACATATGCTACTACTTGATTAGATTTTAAAAAATTAATTAAAATATGAAAATAAAAGCCATTTAAATTTTTAATTGTTGCCAAAAAAGTTTACGAGGTATTTTTTTTTTTTTTTCAACATAAAATGAAGTATACTTTCACGCGAAAAATAAAAATTTAGGATCTGCATAAAATTTGGTACCGAGATAGATAATAATCTGGAATAGGACATATGCTACTACTTGATTAGATTTTAAAAAATGAATTAAAATATGAAAATAAAAGCCATTTAAATTTTTAATTGTTGCCAAAAAAGTTTACGAGGTATTTTTTTTTTTTTTTTTTTTTTTTTTTTTTACAACATAAAATGAAATATACTTTCACGCGAAAAATAAAAATTTACTAAATGTTAAATTGGTGAATGAGAAATGATGTCTTTATAAATTTAAATAAAATAGTAATAATACAAATCTAGCATGTTTCTTCTGAATTTTATTTCATAGCATTTTTTTTTTTTTTATATATATATACCTCAACTTTATATGTATATATATTGCACGGATGAATCACGCTAGGCATAAAAGATAATTCAGCACTATATTAAAGGTATTTACTTATTGAAAATACTGGACAAATTTTTAAATTTTGATGCTGAAGTAGATCGGACATATTTCGCCAAGGACAGCCACTTAAAGCCAAGTAGCTCATCAGAAATATAACTAAATTAGAAAGTACTGAAAAAGAGAAAGAAATAGGAACAATAATCGCATAAATTATATTTTGGTCTAAAACGGCGACAAAAATTCAAATGTCGTCAAGGGGAGCTATATTAAGTTTGTACCATGATGAGGTTTACATATTAATTAATTTATTTATTTTTCTATATACCAACTAAAATTAACTAAGAATGAAGTATATATAACCACAAAATAATATTAATAATAATAATAACAATTGTCTCATGCAATAGACGTAGCTGATCATAGCATATTGTAATACAAAATTTGGCTTGAAATTGCTGTCATTTTATGGTTGATGGATTAAATCGAATAAATATAGGAAATAACTTGAAAGCAAATATTATGTACATCACGCATAATGTTGTTCTTATGTAATTGGTATTCAAATATAAAAAAGCTACTTCAAATTTTTCGATACTGTCTGTATCGAAATTGTCATATATGATAAGCACCCAAATGGAAGCCCACGGGTAAGCTATTGTCGCAGGCAATAGGGACAGGCACCGGAGACTGCGAGGACGAACAATTCCATGCCAAAGGCAGCGGGAACTCAAAGCGAGCTTTTGAGCAATTTCAGTATTTTCTTTTTTTTATAAAGCTATATAGAAAAGAGTTGCCTTTAAATATAGTGACCAGCGAAGCGGGCAAAGCCTGCTAGTATATGTATAAATCGAATAACTGCAGCTCACATCCAAGATATAATCTAAAACGTTAACTTAATATTGATGACTGAAAAAAAAAAAAAAAAAAAAGATACTGAGGAGTCACAAAACTTTTTTTTAAGACGTCATTTTGTCATATGCATAAGCATCTTTAATTTTGATATTTTTTTTTTATTATTATTCGAGTGAAATTATATTTCATTTTAAGTTAAAATATAAAAAAAATAAATAAAATATAAAAGAATCATAAAGATTCTTGGCAACAATTAAATTTTTATATAGCTAATTTTAAAGTTATTACCAGGTTGATATTTCCATATTTAAATTAATTTTAAAAGATCTAATGATAAAATCGAAAACCGAGCTTCAAGGTGCATCAGAACAGGTCATAACGAATCATAATGCAAATTTGTGTAGCTGTGCCATCAGCCGTTTTCTAAAAAAATAAATAAATAAATAAATAAACTAAAATAAAAATACGGATATACAGACACACACAACTTATTTTATTATATATATATATTACCAGTTATGTGTGAAACACCGACATTCTGTAAATTGTCTAGGCATATTGTATATAATGCCGGATGCGTTTAGGCAAAGTATGAAAATGGGAATTATTACGTACTTTTCCCAGGTATTGTATATAATACCTAGGCAGTCTACAGAATGACAAATGTTATTTAGGCAAAGTAAGAAAAAATGATCCTGATAAGGCTATTATGTAAAGGACGTGCATTCATAAAAAATACAAATGTTATTCTGAAAAAAATAATGTGAGTGCCATTAAAAAAATTATTCAAAATATGTAAAAAAAAAAAAAAAAAAATGAAAGTGTTAGAAAACAAAATGTATGCTTTTATTATTAAGGGAAACAAATTTTTCATATAAAAAATAAGAAATTAGAATTAACCTATTTGTTACAACATGTTAGGGTTAAATGACATTTTGAATGACATTTTATTTTATTTTTCATGGAAAGAAATTTCATATTTTGGCACGTTGCTTTACACATACATTTGACTAATTATTGACCACTTCCTCTGGACTGAGCAATTGCAACGGACCGGTGAGAAATTTCCTGGTCAGGAATATCTTTAATTCTAAGCAAGTTCTTAGGGCATAAAGTGCAATGTGATCTCTTTTGGCTTATGCTAGAGACTTAACTATTACGACAACAAATCGTCAGTTTATTCAAAAAATATTACATTGTTTCAGGATAATTTATATTCGCCATATATATATATATATATATATATCCTGTAGCTCTGACTATAATGAATATTTAGTCCAAAATTTGTATATAAATATTTCAAAGGGTGCACCCTAGGTATCTGTAAAATAAATAAAAAAATAAAAATATATAAATATAAAGTAATAAATAAAAATTAAATTTTAGCAATTTCCCCTCCGTGGGGACTTGCACCAAAATAAGAACAAGCTGCAAATTTTAACTCAAACTACTTTATTTATTACAAATTTTATTGTTATTTGTTACAAGTTACGTAGATTGTTTATTGATGGAGATCATATTGTTCAATGTGGGCCTCATCATTGAATTGTAAAATATGCATCCAACGAATAGTGTGTTCAGCAGCGGACCAGCAAACGGTCCCATAACCAAAATGTCACAGATTAAGATCGGAGGAACGGGCTGGCCATGGAGTTGATAATGAACGGGTGATCACTCTGTCAAATATAAATTTTTGCAACAAAAATCTTTTCAAAATGAAAAAATTACAGTTTTAAATGTCATTTGGGTTTGACATATACCACATTCATTTATTAACTTTTTCAAGCATTTTGACCGTAATTCTTGTTTGATTTTTTTTTCTTTTTTTATGTATGCCCCCTGGGAGGGAAAATTAAAAAAAGAAGAAAAAAATGCAGATGCAGATGCCTAAAGCGCTTTCTTTGAAATGTCTACATACAAAGTTTCACTCTATATTCATTTTAGTTAGAACTACAGAGTGCTCTCAATAGGCCAAGTTTAATTATGGTTACCCTGTATATTATGGTCATATGAATTCCTAGCGGCTATCCGCTCAACCATTCTAAAAGAATTATCCAATATTGTTACGCAAGGGTACGCACTAGACTTTGTGATGTTTAAGATTATTTATTCTTCATTAATCTTATGATATAAACAGGCAAAGAAGATAATTTAAAGTATTTTAAAAAATGTACTTTTCAATAGTTAAAATACAATTGAAAATATTAACTGAAAATAAAAATGCGACTTTATTTTATTTTCGTTATACCAAAAACCAAAATTTAAGTTAAGATATATATATATATATATATATATATATATATATATATATACTATATATATTGTTTTATTTATTTTTTCATCTAAAAATATTTGAATTAGCTATTTCGTATAAAAATTTCAAAAGAGAACTTTATTTATTTTCTACAGTTTATTAAGCAGTATTTCTTATGAGTAAATAATTTATACATATTTCTGAAAAATCTATTTTATTTATTACGTTATTGTACTCCAAGAAACTCTAACATGTTTCTAGATTGTTTTTCTTTTAATTAAATATATGAAAAGTGATCCAAAAGAATCACAAGAACTCTTATTGAAAACCTTTTGTTTAAGTGATTCAGAGATTTTTTTTTTTTTTTTTTTTTTTTTACAAAATTGAGATAATCGAAGAAGTGTAAATAGTTTGCAGAAATTTTCCTTAATTTAACGATTTTAAAAGTATTTTAACGCTGTAAGGAACAAAGAATATTTAATTTTATGAACAGTAGTGTAAGAAAAAATATACATTTGAACTTATACAATATAAACATCAATGTACCTTTGAGATATTTACAGTATTTGTACAAAATCAATTTCTAAATATATCAATTTCTTACTACCTTCATTAAAACACAATCAAAATAAAAAACATATTAATGAAAAATCATGCGGCACGCATTGAATATTAACACTTTCCAACAGTACGTATTTGTTGTATAATGTTCAGTGTTCTTTATTTACGTTATCACCCAGACAGAAGAACTTTTAGGCATACAAATAGAGTAATTGTATTCATAATCACTCCTAGGAGTTGTTGGAAATAGTTAAAATTACTTAACCCAAAACAAAATGCAGCCCTGATATTCTATTTGCAGCTCTTAATGTATCTGAATATTTCAGCGTAGCCCTATAAAACTTAAGGTTAGCAATATTATATTTTATAGAAAATATTATTTTAGCACATTAATAATAAATGTCAATTTATTTATGATTTGTACAGTAGAGTGCTATTTAAATGTGATTTATAAAATGTCTATGCATTAGAATTAGTTTTGCTGTCCCTGTACACAAATCAGCTGTACAGGACCTATTAAATCCATTTTAAATAGGAAACATTCAATATATATATATATATATACATATATATATGTATATATATACATATATATATGTATATATATATATATATATATATATATATATATATATATATATATATATATATATATATATATATATATATATATATAATATTGAAAATATTTATGGATGATGCAGATGGGCCGATGGACAGATAGAAAAAAAGAACAGGCGGACTGACAGCTACACAATTTGAAATCATATTCACAGTTAAAAAAAAAAATAGAAATGATAAAAATGTTAAATATGACGTTAAATATAATATAATATTTGGATATATATATATATATATATATATATATATATAATATAATATAATATAATATAATATAATATAAGTATATATATATAATTATATATTCTAAGAAAAGCATTCTTGTGCATATGGATAATAAAATATTTTAATTTCATTGTAAATTTTCATTGCAAATTCATTTTGTGCACAGTTATTAAAATTTGGTTTATAGAAATACCTCTCAGAGAACGCAATGCTTTGGAATATTTTCAGGTGTCCCGGTATATAAACCAGCGATGGAATTTACTCCATTTTGAATGAGAACCATCCGATAGTGAACATATTACTATTTCATTAAGATTTGTGAAAAGTAAAATTATTAAAATGCGGTTTAAAGAAATACCTCTCATAGAACACAAAGCTTTGGAAAACTTTCGAGTGTCCATGTGCACAAAATCTGAATCAAGAAGTTTAATCCCCAAAAATTGTAATTTTTCAAATATGTTTTATTATCAACATGGTTTGCACTGTTAAAAATGGTTTCTGAGCAAAATTGTCTCAAAATAGCTCCGAAACAATGTATAATTAAATTTGAAAACCCATGTACACGTTTTTAAGTATATTGACATGTCAAACATGGAGCTATTGGGAAACTTATTGGTAAACCCAATTTTTGAGCATGTCAATATACTCAAAAATGAGTACATAGTTTTTCAAATTTAAGTATATTTTGTTTCGGAGCTATTTTGAGACAATTTAGCTCATTTTTAAAAAAGACAGTGTGAGAAAATCCATGAGTCCTGGTAAGCCCCAAACAAGAATGCCTGTTCAAGAAATTAAGTGAATGAAATCTGTAGTGTTTTCTATATAAAATTATTTTATGTGCGTTAGTCTATGTATCAGGTTGTAACATATGAAATGTTCGATTCTCACCAATAAAATTTTTGAGATTTGGTTCCTTATAAACTGTTTTGATACAGTCGTTAATTATGTATCATTTTAAAGCTAAAACCTTGTCTTTTTCATCTAATGTGTTTCAAATAAAAATATTGTGATTTGGTGGTAAGTTTAAAGCTTTAATCGTAGGATGAATTCTTGAGATTTTAGAATGCTATTTTTGTATGAGTGGAAAAGTAAGCATAATGCTGCAGCAGCTGCCCTAAACATTAATGCTGCATTTGGAAACGGTTCTGTAAATGAACGTACCATCGACGTTGGTATGCAAAGTTCGAAACTGGGGATGAGAGTCTCACAAATGAAGACCGGGGCAGACCAGAAACTGTTGTGGACAATGAAGTTTTACGAGCAATAGTTGAAACAAATCCAGGCAATACTGTTAGAGATTGTGCAGAAGAACTAGGTGTATCTCCTACGACCATTTCACGTCATCTAAAATTGATTGGAAAAGTTAAAAAATTGGATAAATGGGTACCGCATGAATTGAATGAGAATCAGTAGCGCAAACGTTTTGAAATCTCGTCTGCCTTTCTTATTCGCAACCAAAATGATCCTTTTCTCAAAGGGAATTGTAACTTGTGATGAAAAGTGGATTCTGTACGACAATCGTAAACGTTCAGCGCAGTGGCTGGATGCTGACAAGGCTCCACAACACTTCCCAAAGCCGAAACTCCATCAAAAGAAGGTTATGGTGACTGTTTAGTGGTCTTCAGCTGGTTTAATTCAACATAGCTTTCTAAAACCAGGCGAAACCCTCACAGCGGAGAAATATTGTAGAGAAATCGATGAAATGCACCAGGAACTTACACGTAAACAGCCGGCATTGTTCAATAGGAAGGGCCCTATTCTTTCCATGATAACGCTAGACCGCATGTTTCAATGATCACTCGTCAGAAGTTGCACATGTTAAAATATGAAGTTTTAGACCATCCACCATATTCACCTGACCTCTCACCAACAGATTTTCACTTTTTCAAACATCTCGATAACTTCTTGCAGGAGAAATGCTTCAGAAATCCAATGGATGCTGAAGCGGCATTCAACGAATTTGTTGCCTCCAGGACGACTCCATTTTATGATACCGTCATAAAAAAACTTGTTTCTCGTTGGAAAAAGTGTATTGAAGCTAATGATTCCTATTTTGATTAATAAAGTTTGTTCTGTAAAAATATATTCTTTCTTTAAGTAGACCATGAAAATCGGACATTTCATATATTACAACATAATAGCAGAAGGCTATGTCGAAACAAAGCATGTACTTGAGGTTATACAATGAGATTCTATGTTATACAATCGTGTGCTCCTATAATTATACAGGCCAAAGTATCAACCGCTAGCTTTTGCCTCGAAAGACACCAAATATCGCACTTGGTGCATTTATCACTTATATATTATTTATATCTCCTAGTATATAAAGGAAATATAAACATTTTATGTACTTCCCTGAAGTAGTTTGAACACATTATTGCTCAACCACTTCTTATATCAGTTTTTCTTAAACTGCAGTTAAAAATAAAAGAAATTAACACATAATTAACAAACCAGTGGCTACTGATTGATAATCTAGTGAATCGCGGGATACATGTGACAAGCTTAAAAGAAAAAAACTGTTGGATTCGTTAGCTCATATATATGGAAGACTTTGTTTAATAAAACCCATTTTTTCCTTACTCTACCAGTTGCCCACATTTTAATATGTTGACATTTAAGTCACTTGTATATATTTAGTGTAATTTTTGATCATGTCCAAATTAAATATGTTTGAATTAAAATGGAGTTGCCTCAATCTTCATAAAATAACTATCATTTTAAAAACACTATAATATTGCAATATTTTCACTATATATATATATATATATATATATATATATATACTAGCAGGCTTTGCCCGCTTCGCTGGTCACTATATTTAAAGGCAACTCTTTTCTATATAGCTTTATAAAAAAAAGAAAATACTGAAATTGCTGAAAAGCTCGCTTTGAGTTCCCGCTGTCTTTGGCATGGAATTGTTTAGAACTTGCTTAGAATTAAAGGTATTCCTCACCAGGAAATTTCTCACCGGTCCGTTGCAATTGCTCAGTCCAGAGGAAGTGGTCAATAATTAGTCAAATGTATGTGTAAAGCAACGTGCCAAAATATGAAATTTCTTTCCATGAAAAATAAAATAAAATGTCATTCAAAATGTCATTTAACCCTAACATGTTGTAACAAATAGGTTAATTCTAATTTCTTATTTTTTATATGAAAAATTTGTTTCCCTTAATAATAAAAGGATACATTTTGTTTTCTAACACTTTCATTTTTTTTTTTTTTTTACATATTTTGAATAATTTTTTTAATGGCACTCACATTATTTTTTTCAGAATAACATTTGTATTTTTTATGAATGCACGTCCTTTACATAATAGCCTTATCAGGATCATTTTTTCTTACTTTGCCTAAATAACATTTGTCATTCTGTAGACTGCCTAGGTATTATATACAATACCTGGGAAAAGTACGTAATAATTCCCATTTTCATACTTTGCCTAAACGCATCCGGCATTATATGCAATATGCCTAGACAATTTACAGAATGTCGGTGTTTCACACATAACTGGTAATATATATATATAATAAAATAAGTTGTGTGTGTCTGTATATCCGTATTTTTATTTTAGTTTATTTATTTATTTATTTATTTTTTTAGAAAACGGCTGATGGCATAGCTACACAAATTTGCATTATGATTCGTTATGACCTGTTCTGATGCACCTTGAAGCTCGGTTTTCGATTTTATCATTAGATCTTTTAAAATTAATTTAAATATGGAAATATCAACCTGGTAATAACTTTAAAATTAGCTATATAAAAATTTAATTGTTGCCAAGAATCTTTATGATTTTTTTATATTTTATTTATTTTTTTATATTTTAACTTAAAATGAAATATAATTTCACTCGAATAATAAAAAAAAAAAAAGTATCAAAATTAAAGGTGCTTATGCATATGACAAAATGACGTCTTAAAAAAAAGTTTTGTGACTCCTCAGTATCTTTTTTTTTTTTTTTTTTCAGTCATCAATATTAAGTTAACGTTTTAGATTATATCTTGGATGTGAGCTGCAGTTATTCGATTTATACATATACTAGCAGGCTTTGCCCGCTTCGCTGGTCACTATATTTAAAGGCAACTCTTTTCTATATAGCTTTATAAAAAAAAGAAAATACTGAAATTGCTCAAAAGCTCGCTTTGAGTTCCCGCTGCCTTTGGCATGGAATTGTTCGTCCTCGCAGTCTCCGGTGCCTGTCCCTATTGCCTGCGACAATAGCTTACCCGTGGGCTTCCATTTGGGTGCTTATCATATATGACAATTTCGATACAGACAGTATCGAAAAATTTGAAGTAGCTTTTTTACATTTGAATACCAATTACATAAGAACAACATTATGCGTGATGTACATAATATTTGCTTTCAAGTTATTTCCTATATTTATTCGATTTAATCCATCAACCATAAAATGACAGCAATTTCAAGCCAAATTTTGTATTACAATATGCTATGATCAGCTACGTCTATTGCATGAGACAATTGTTATTATTATTATTAATATTATTTTGTGGTTATATATACTTCATTCTTAGTTAATTTTAGTTGGTATATAGAAAAATAAATTAATTAATTAATATGTAAACCTCATCATGGTACAAACTTAATATAGCTCCCCTTGACGACATTTGAATTTTTGTCGCCGTTTTAGACCAAAATATAATTTATGCGATTATTGTTCCTATTTCTTTCTCTTTTTCAGTACTTTCTAATTTAGTTATATTTCTGATGAGCTACTTGGCTTTAAGTGGCTGTCCTTGGCGAAATATGTCCGATCTACTTCAGCATCAAAATTTAAAAATTTGTCCAGTATTTTCAATAAGTAAATACCTTTAATATAGTGCTGAATTATCTTTTATGCCTAGCGTGATTCATCCGTGCAATATATATACATATAAAGTTGAGGTATATATATAAAAAAAAAAAAAATGCTATGAAATAAAATTCAGAAGAAACATGCTAGATTTGTATTATTACTATTTTATTTAAATTTATAAAGACATCATTTCTCATTCACCAATTTAACATTTAGTAAATTTTTATTTTTCGCGTGAAAGTATATTTCATTTTATGTTGTAAAAAAAAAAAAAAAAAAAAAAAAATACCTCGTAAACTTTTTTGGCAACAATTAAAAATTTAAATGGATTTTATTTTCATATTTTAATTCATTTTTTAAAATCTAATCAAGTAGTAACATATGTCCTATTCCAGATTATTATCTATCTCGGTACCAAATTTTATCCAGATCCTAAATTTTTATTTTTCGCGTGAAAGTATATTTCATTTTATGTTGAAAAAAAAAATACCTCGTAAACTTTTTTGGCAACAATTAAAAATTTAAATGGCTTTTATTTTCATATTTTAATTAATTTTTTAAAATCTAATCAAGTAGTAGCATATGTCCTATTCCAGATTATTATCTATCTCGGTACCAAATTTTATCCAGATCCTAAATAGTAGCATATGTCCTATTCCAGATTATTTTCTATCTCGGTACCAAATTTTATCCAGATCCGTTTAACCGTTGTGACGTGATTGAGTAACAAACATCCATACATCCAACGGACAACTCATGCCATCTAGGTGGAAAAGTTGTTGAAAGAGTTGGTTAAAAATTAATTAAGAAAGAACTAATTAAGTTACAACTTTCATTAATAGATAAAAACCTATTCGCAGACCTACCGAATGTACATACAAAATTTCATTAAAATAGGTTAAGCCGTTTTGGAGGAGTATGGTAACAAACACTGTGACATGAGAATTTTATATATTAGATAAATAAATAAATAAAAGTCCTAAATTTATAAAAATGTATGTGCTCTTTTGACGATGACCTATAAAGTGATATTCAATTTTGTCTTAATGTATGCGGATTTTATACTCTAGCGCATTTCAAATGCTTTGAGTCCATAGGTCATATTGAATGTCCATAAGTCAATTTGAACTTTATGCAGCGGTAATAAATTGCAAACATTGCATTTTTTTACTATTGCATTTTTTAGTCAATTTATGGCAATAGTTCAATTCTGTTTATATCTTTGCTAGGTTTGTTTAAAATGACGCATGCAATGACGTTAGGAACAAACCTAAATTGCTTAGAGAACAGTGAGTGATTATAATTTAATATTAACTTTATTGAATAGCAATAAAGTTCAAATTGACTCTAGAAAACGTTTGTATGGGAAATAGAAAAGGGCTGTTTTTAGGGTTTTCCCGGAAATTATTCGATTTTTTCTCGCCTTTTAAACCTTCCCTAGACCTCCACGAACATTTCAAGACTAAGATAAGATAAATCCGTTCAGCCGTTCTCGAGTTTTAGTGAGACTAACGAACAGCAATTCATTTATATATATATATATATATATATATATATTGTCAGGGATACAAATATTTGTCAAATATATCTTGAACCACACATCAGCCACATAATTCAATTGCGAAGAAACGTTGTGCATATTTAAAAAAAATTATCCTTTAACAATATTTTTTATTCAAAATCTGTTGTAATTTCTCTATTACTACAGAAAAATGATTATTTGAAAAGTTTAAAATAATTTCTTAATCTTTAATAAATATAAATTCGAAAAAAAAATATATATATAGATATTTTAGAATATATCCCCTTTAACATGGCAGACTTTTCAAAATTATGTAATGTCTTTATTTGTTTCTTAAAATAAATACTGCTAAAATATTACATAATATGAATAATTGTCCAAAGAAATTGTTTAAATAACACACCATTCATACATAAGTCCCCTTTTGCACACTTTGTCATAAATCTAACACAATCTCATTTGTGAAATTTATTTATGATTTTCAATTTATTTAACATGAAAACTGTTTGAAAGGACATGCAATGACATTTCGTGGTGGTGTAACAAAGATGTTTAATGTTACGTGCAATTATACGTTTCACCTTTTGGTATTGCCCAGAATACGTTTGAAATATGAATTTATATTGTAACGAGGAAATAATAAAATATTAAAATAAAATATCGGAAAATCATTAAAAATGTAAAAGCTGCATATGATCAAAATGCCACAGAAAAAATTGAAAATTTTATTATTAAAAAAATATTAGCTTTTGCACTATGCGGTTTTCAATGAAATACATATGGAATTGTTTAAGGTAACAAAAATTTTATTAGGAAATAAAATTAAATTTTCTTTTTAAGGTGGGGCTATAATTGCAAATGTAATATTTTACTGTGACGCAATAGATTCAACAACGCAACTAGGTTTATAAATGCCCGATGTATTGGGCGTCATTCATCAGAATGACCATCAGATGTTGCACATCGGAAATTCTTCTAAAAAAATGTTTCAGTATTTTTAATGAGTCGTCATTTGAACAGACGAATCTGTTTAAAAGGAGAAAGAATACTGGAAATACAGTGAGACATATTGGTGAAAAATGCAACTGATATACTTTCTAACATATGCAAACAAAATCGCGCGCATTTCTGCACATTTCAGTCAAAACTGCATAAAACTACAGTCCGTAAATTTTTAATAATGATTTGTTTTTCTGACATTTGTATCAGCCAGTATATATAATTATTTGTTTATATTTATGTATAATTATCGTTACTTTTTACGTTTTATCAGTTTTTAATATGTCAGATTAAATTGATTAAATTAATATTGGTAAATAAATCATTATAATCATTATTAATTAAAGTGGCTATTTCCCGCTATCAATTTCTAAATTTACATATTTTTAAATTCCTCATATTCACCAAATCGAAAACAGAGGACAAAAATTGTGATAAACAGTTAGCAAAAAATAAATAAATAAATAAATAAAATACTTTTTAAAATTTTTAACTGTACTGTGTATCAAAATTTTGGAATTTTAGTAATGAAATTATTAGTAAAATTTAACTTCTACCTAAGTATCCAAAATTTATTACACTTTTTTTTTTTTTTTTTTTTTTTAAATTACCGAAATCCGAATCCGATATTAACTATACTAATACTAATGCTAATAAAAATACTAAACATAAACATAAGTGTTTTCGAATTGAATTTATTATTATTTGTACTACATTAATAATTTTATTTTATTTTATTATTATTATTTATTATAATATTTTTTCAAAGCCAATGATAAAAGTTAATTTTCTTCATTTCAGTACATCTTTCTAGCTAAGACTTTAATTTCTAGTCTTGTTCCAAGGAACCTTTTATATTATTATTACTAAGAAGATTATACCGCTAATTTATTTTTATTATTAACTCGAAATTATTAAAATAATTCATAGAGTTGTCATTATATTTGTTGTTTTGTCCGTGATTTTAGTTTTACTGTTTAGCACTGTTTAAATATTTAATTTAATTCTTATTTAATTTAAATAGGATATTTTATTTTTATATATTAAAAAATATATATAAAATTACATGTTTTTATAAATGTTTTACATTTTAATTTTTTACAATTCTGAAACAATCATATTTATATATCTTCCGCAAGAAAAAAATATTTAATGAAAACATTATTATAGAATTTTTTCCATGCATACTCCGACTGTAAAATTACTATATTTTGACTGTATGTACTATTAAAAAAATAATAATAATACTACACTTTTCTTTTCCATTACATATACTACACCAGGTATACACTGTAAGAAAATTCAAAAACATTACCCCTATGCATCGGATACGTTCCTGGTTTAATAAGTTTAAGGCATGTTCCTGAGGATAATAGGTTTTTGTCCATGAAACGTTCCTGATTTCAGGAATGTAGTAATATTTTGAATGTGTGCATATATGTGATAGTTATTTTAAAGGAATATTATTGGTAAATATTGGGCATATTAACTGGGCAAAATTTTCCAGGGAAATGTCTTTTTTTTTTTTTTTTTTTTTTTTTTTTTCAGTGTATTTTTTAATCGCATCTAAAACAATGTTTTCTTAGTTAAAAAGCGTTTGCTTCCATAAAGAAAAATAATTTCAATAAATAAAATTTTAAAATAAGTATTTTTACAGTGGGAATTTAAACGTAAAAAAAAAAAAAAAAAAAGAGAGAAAAATTTTTAATGGTCACAACTCATTAGTTCTTTTTTTACCTTTATTTATTTATTTTAATGGAAGCTAAAATATTGCAATTAATAATAATAATAATAATAATAATAATATATATATATATATATATAAATTCCAGGTGTAATAATATTCAAAGAATTACTTTAAAAAATAAAATCACTTAAGTTGGAATCATATCGAATGCATCCTCTTAGACTTATATCAATCATTGAAATAAAAGATTCCTTGGAGACAGTAAAATCATCACTTGTGTTTAGTTGTTTTAAAATTTTACATTTTGTACCAAGCTTCTATAAGTTTTCATTTTCCATAGAATTTTCATCAGTTATTATACTCTGGATAACTTTTTTTTTGTTGTTGTTTGTTTGTTTCTGCTATTTTTATACACAGGGTTTATCTTACATTCATCTTGATATCTCAAGGGACTACAAAAACTTGAGAGTCATTACATTCACGGAAGTTAAAAATGGGGTGACATGTATCCAAACCATTCCTAGATGTTTCAGACCATCGCGTCCTCATTTTCCCACGACATGCGAAGTGGTAACTTCAATCTCTCCTACACTCGCTACCAGACATTTTAACTTTGAAAGACATAACATTTTCTCCGTTTGTTTTTAGAAATTGCTTAGCAATATATCTAGATTCTTGAATGTTTTCTAAGACTTCATTTAGTGCAAACGAAGAGCTTTCCTTCTTTATCGTAATTTTC
Organism: Salticus scenicus; assembly: GCA_963930645.1. Lineage (NCBI taxonomy): Eukaryota > Metazoa > Arthropoda > Arachnida > Araneae > Salticidae > Salticus > Salticus scenicus. Next base: position 105,541,325 of record OZ005653.1, read on the forward strand.
CATTTCAACATTAGCGAAGTGTTTTCTTTCCACATCGTCAGTCTTTTCTATTTCAGTATTATATTATTCTCATTGAATCTATCCAACACATTCATTTATGTTTTTGTATAAAACTGTAAGAGTAACCTTAAAATCTTCGCTCGAATAATTCAGTCACACTTCTATAATGACATCACTCATTGAAACTGTTATTTCATTATCGATTGAGATTGTTGTTAGATATAAGGTATCTTTTTTAGACAGATTTCTTACTGTAAAAATATCTTTTTCAGTCGTAATTCATGTGAAAATATACTTGGGCAAGTAGGTTCTTAAATATACATTTGCTTTAGAATCAATTATAAATTCATGTGGACCGGGGAATATTTGAGAGCGATATATTTTGGTTTTCATTAATTAAGTGAATTTTATTCCTTAGAAATACACAGTTGTACTGTTTGTTTCAAGAAAAGTGGATAAAATGAGCTTTGTAATTAACTATGTCTTGGCATTCCATTAACAATTTTGAATTCGTACTACATTCCACAAATTTCTTCAATAATTTTATTCGCAAATTCTCTACAATTGCCACTTGGTAATTGCGGTGTGACATCATTGTGACATCATACATTGTGGCATCATTGACACTTGAATGAGTGATAAGACACTTCCTCGGCTCTTTTTGCTTTTGTCGTCCCTATTCGAAAAACTTAAAAATTATAAATCTAAAACCTCCATCGGCTTATTATTGCATGCCATTGCAGTCAATCTGAAAGCTTAAATATAATTTACTGCTTTTTATTCAATTATTAACAAGTTATTTACTTGGGACGCTTTGTTTCTTTTGAAGAGTTTAATAAATACCCAAATATATCTTTATCATTTCAATTTCAATAGTCATATATTTTGACTAAATTATTATGTTTCTCTCTCCGTAGCAGATTGAAGTGTGAAATTCATGAATTACTTCTAAATTCTACAGAAATGAAATATTATAAAAATTGGATTTTTTTCAGTTGCAGTGGAATATTGAGTTTCTCAACAATACTAATCCAAACAATGCCATGCACGATACTTGTTAATAAGCTTATAGTGTTTCGACAGAACTCTTGTCTTTGCTTTTCTTAACTTTTGTAATAAAAATTATTTCTCTTGCCTTTTGAAGTTCTGATGGTTTTCAGTTTTTTGATTTGATCATTTCTAAATGATCGTTAAAACATGATTTCTAAATCATCATTTATTGTGAATACAAATATAGTAGATTTTTTGTGCAAATCGCAAAAGAATAATGCACTCACCAAAAACTGACAACAAAACTAAAATGAAATTACAACTGCGTAGAATAATCAAAGACAAGTACCATAAAGTTTTCATGATCATCTAAAAAAATACAGGGCTCTAGACACACATACACCCACACACACACGCGCAAAAAAAAAAAAAAAAAAAAAAAAAAAAGAGCGAGAGGGAGAGAGAGAAAACTATCAAATGAATTTTTTAGGATGCTAGCTATAAACAAGAATTAACATACGCGAGGAAAAGCGTTACGTATGCTCTAACTAAATTCACTGAAAATTATGACACTGACTAAACTCCATTGGTAATTATGAATAATAAGCTGAGATGTGGTAAATTCTCATGTTATTCACTTAAACCAGTTTACTTGATTATTATTAATAATCAACAATTAATCAGATTGACCATAATATATGTATATATATATGTATATATATATATATATATATCGTATAAAAATACATTTTTTTTTCTCAGAATTGAAAACTATGTGTTCCATTTCAAACAAAAACAGCAATTCTTTTATTTCTAAATCAGATTTCTAGAAACTAAAATAATTGCGTTTGAAAATTGCACTGAAATTCCTTTTACCTAACAAATGGATAAAAAATTTTGTCAATTAAACATATCAATTAAACTGTGGATACATTTCATTTATTAGTATGATTTCATTATTTCGTAGTACACAGACTATTTTATCATTTACAATTGCTAAAGAATATTCTAAGTCGTACATTTATATTATTGCTCATTTAAATATGTAAAAGCAGTTGAATTGATAGTATAATCTATTATGAATATAAAATTTTAATTGGGAGCAAGAAAATGTATTAAGAATTAAAAAAAAAAAAAAAAAAAAAAAAAAAAAGAACATTTTGTATATTTAACTCTTAGAAAATAAATAAACAAATATTATTAAGTACAAATATCAGTTAATGTATTCATAATCCTTTTTAAATGTTTATAATGTTATTTTTTAAATAATTTATTCATAACTTCATGTTTTATTATAATTTAAAAAGCATATATTTCTTTGGATATGTGTTTCTATTATCTAAATACTTTTCAATTTCCAAAGTACCCTGTAAAGTTGAATACTTATTAAAAATAATACATTGTAAGAAAAACATATCTTGAAAACTTCTTATTAGAGATTATATATATGTGGAGATAATTTTCTTAAATAAAAATAAATATGTAAAATTTACTAAAGCATCTCATAAAAGTAACAGAATAATATTTAATTAAATTTAGAATAACTGAATGATATGTAAAGATAAGAATATCCCATAAGAATAAGCGGAATTGCTCCTCAGAGCAATCATAAGGAACTTTATGATACTTTATGACGCAAGGCAATTAAGAAAGTCTCATTGAAGTAAATTTCCAGAAATATGTCAACCAGAAAAATGCCTTTTCTAAAGAGATTCCATTTTAGAAATATTCTCTTGTGTAAAATATTTTTATTTATGAAATGGTTTAAATAAATGATATAACTTAAATATTGTTTGTTTAAGGCTTAAAAATATTAAAAATCACGTATTATATATATGTAAAGGAACGTCATAATAGCACAGATTTAGGATATTTTACTTTTATATCTTTTAACAAAGAATGTATTTCATAAAGCTGAATTAAAATTTAAATGATATATTAGAATAACTCCTTGAAATATACTGAAAATAAAAGTCAAATCATCAATGCAAAATCATTTTAAATAAATAAAGTTTAAGTAATCAAAAGTTTTTGAAATTTAAGTGAACTGAAAATTTTCAAGTAACATATTTACTTTGTTATAGTTTGAAGATATCATGTTAAAGTTACGCCCAAAAAAAGTCATTTCAAATTGTAAAATAGTAATGTTAATAGTAATAGTAATGCCCAAATTTTAAATGAAGGCTCAGAAACATGTATGCATTTTATCGCACAGATGTTGTATGCTTTTCTTTTCTTTTTTGTGCGTGTGGTGTGAAATTTCATACCAAAATAAATTTATCAGAGAACCAACAGTTCATAAAGGTTCTCTATGACACTCAACTTGCCGACCTATTTTATCCCATTACGAAATTTATGTAATCACTACGATTAAAATAGCATGTCTTCATTTCAGAGCAAGTTGAGTTACAATAATGGTTTGAAGCCGAGCGTTATCCTGTTAGAAAAAGAAAATCTAATCCTCTTAATGAATAGGAAATTGCCCCTTGCACCATACATCCTAGAAAACGTTCAGTATATTCATACAGCCGACAGCTTGGATTCAGATACTCACCTGGCCTCTTTCAAATTACCGTATGACCATCACTACAACAACAGCGGAAACAGCTTAAATTAGAAAACGCAACGCAACGTTCCTACCCCTTACAGTCGGAAATGGCAGCGTTTCAGAGTTAAAAGTATTGAATATTAAATTTAGCGTAGCTCGGAACTGTGCCTCAAGCAACCGATTTGCTAAAGTTTTCTGTGTTACTCTAGTGCCAACAATTGTTCTACATTCTACATTCTACATGAGATGTGACGGTATGCGCCACACTTATGCGTTGAATATAGTGGCCTTCTCTATCAGTTTTGGTCTATTCACGCCTGGAGCTCGGTCTTCTGAAAACAGTGCATTTATATTAAAACTTCTGTCAAATATGCACAGTATGCATTGTAAAATCCTTCTATAATAATCGCGAAACGAAAAGCCACCATTTCCTTAAATCATTAAACTGCTGAAGTTACATTAGATGCATTCTTTACTCGAGTTATTTTACCATGTCCAAAGTGGCCGATAGATAAATAGCGTTCAGGAAATATACAACACGAACTTAGAGCTAATGTATTTTGTATATTCATAGGGACACTCTTACGTAGAAAAACAAACGAAAAAATGTTAAGAAAGACAAACCTTAATAATATACACATTTGTCCTTCATTAGTAATTTTTATAAATGTACCAAAATCTTTGCAATGGGTACTCCTCTGCAACAAGAATAATTTGAATAGCTCCACTAAGTATTAAAATGAATATGGTTATTTATAATGTCACAAACCAATTAAAGTCTTATTTAAGCAAATTTCTAGAAATATGCTTTAACCAGGAAAATAACTTTTTCTAAAAAGGTTTTAATGAAGAAATTCTCTTGCATAACATTTCCTTATTTTAAAAATGTTTTAACATAATTCACTTTTTAAATATAATATAAAATATTTTATATTTATATATTTTAAACATACAAAAAACTGTTACATAATTATTGAAATTATATGTTAATTTTATATCTGTTCAAACATCTTTGTGTTTCAAACATCTTTGTGTACATATTTTAAAATATTTTATATTTATATATTTTATACATACAAAAAAACTGCTATATAATTATTGAACTTATATGTTAATTTTATATCTGGTCAAACATCTTTGTGTCTTACCTGATATTACCTGGAGATTCACACAAGATATTTGCAAAATAATTAGCAGAGTGAATAGTGTACATTTTTTGGAAATTATCATTAAAGTGTTTGTACTTTACTGATTAAATTTTCAGCATTATGCACCGATATTTTATACTTCAGAGAAGGAGGATAATGAAATTGTTCATACTAATTTTAAATTACAAAACTTCTTCTATATATATATATATATATATATACGTGTGTGTGTTTGTGTGTGTGTAGGCATGCATGTACACAATACTATATGTAAAATTTTGTTTTGATAATTTTATCTGACCATTATGTTTTCATATGTGCTACAACCGAAATTGAAGCCAGTCTGTCACGATCACGTATAGATTTTTGACAATGTAAACTGTCTTCCGTGGCTCTTTCAAAAAATTAATGACATCGTAACTTTTATAGAACGTTTTCATGATTAATTATAACTAATCATGAATACATTTTTGAAACTATCAAAAATAAAGAAACTGACCTGTATTTTAAATATCTATATGTGATAGAGAAAAAATAATTCAGTTCCGGATTTAGCACATCAAAAAACGTATGTATCAACTATAATTACTAAATCATTTTTTTCCAACATTATTTTTGTAGAGCTATCTTAGAGCTCAAAATCAACTATCTTTAAATTTTATGGAATTCTTTGGAATTATTTACTAGAAAATTAAATGTTTGTTGAAATTCTATCGTTCGAAGCATTGTTTACTACTGGGAGTTTTCCTTTTTTCTTTCTTTTTTCTGTTTTTCTTTACCTCTTTACTCTCAGATAAGGATATGTTAGACTTGCTGCTTAAAATAAGAAAGGAAAAAAGTGTTTAATTGAAATTTTTAATTAAAATCGTTGATACAATTTTTAAGAAAACATAGCTTCTGTTGTTTTTGTTACCTCGTAACACAGACTACCTCTATCCGGTATTTTTTGCTAAATATGAGGGTAATTTAAATCGTATCCTAATATTAAAACTCCTCTAATATTAACTTTTATAAAAATAATTCAGGAAGTTTTCTATCAAACAAATTTTCTGCTATATTTTTCTCGAAGCGCCACACAGGCTTATTTTCTTATAGATCAAAATAACTTAGCTCTCCTTCTCACCTCAAGAACTCGTTTACCTTTTTACTTTCTTCTATATTCAATAACAGAGATTATTGGTTTTGTAATATTTTTCAAGTTTCTGATGGATTTACACATTTTACGATGTCTAGAAGTCATTTTGTACAAATTTAGAAAACATTTCTTTCCGAATGTTTGTCCGAGTTTGACAAAATATTGTGAAAACTATATCTCAGGACATTTTGCACACAATTTTCTACAAATTAGCATGAAGTTACAACTTGACATAAACAAATGGTTGTCAACGTTTACTGAAAACCGTCCAAAAGGTATCCAGCTTTTCTAAATTTTTAACATGACACTATAGGACAAAATTCCGTATAAATGTCCGTAAAGTGAATTAATTTCAATTAAAACCTATAAATTATAAAAATGATGTTCCCTATTGAAAATGGAGTAAATACATCTGCCGATTTATGTACAGAGACACCCAAAAGTATTCCAAAGCATTCATTTATCAAGTAACCTTTTATATGAGAAGTATTTTTATGAACTATATTTTAATTCTATTATTTTACACAAATTTCAATGAAATTGATATACGATATTCAAGTTCACTCTCAGATGTTTGTTATAGAAAAGGGACTAAATACCACTACTGGCTTGTGTACAGGGGCACCAGAAAGTGTTCCAAGGCATTCATTTTAGGAATAGATTTCTATAAACTAAATTTTAATAACTTTACTTTGAACAAATCTTAATGAAATTGAAAAGTGTTATTCATATACAGAAAAGAATGATTTCTACAGAATGTACTATGATTAGCATTAGATTTATAGGGTCACAGAAAAAATATTCAGTTTCACTGAATTTGCATCATTTTTCATTGAAATTTGCTGGAATTGCATTTTCGTTTACATTAAGCGATTTAACACTTTTTAACAATTTTTAAGTGTGAATATTATTTCAATTTATGTATCTATATCTCAATCCATTTGTCTATCTATCCGTCTGCTTGCCCCAAGCGTCCTTAAATAGTTGAAAATTAAATATATATATATATATATATATATATATATATATGTTATTCAAATTCATTATGGAATGTTTCCTCTTTAAAAAGACATAATTAGGTCCTATTTAACTGGTTCGTGTATTCAAATTCATTATGGAATGTTTCCTCTTTAAAAAGACATAATTAGGTCCTATTTAACTGGTTCGTGTACAGGGAACCCCCCCCCCCCCAAAAAAAAAAAAAAAAAAAAAAAAAAAAAAAAAAAAAATTGCTAAAGCATTGCATTTTAGGGCAGACATTTTTTATAAATTGCATTTAAAGCACTTTCTATTGTGAAAATCATAAAGAAATCGACATTTACTATTAATATGCTAAAACTGTTTTGTATAGACTATGATTTTGTTAATAATCAGATTTACAGGTCTACACTAAAATATTCAGTTACATTAAGAGCTACAAATAGAATCTAAGGGCTGCGTTTTTTCTTGTGTTAAGCATATTTAACACTTTGTAACAATGTTTAAGTATGAATAGGAATTTAATATAAGACTATCTGCATGCCTTTCATAACTACTGTTTGTCCGTTTTGTAATAAAATGAGGCAAAGAGCATTGGAAGTTATACGAACAACAATAATGTACTGTTAGAAAATGTTCATAATCAATGCGCACTGCATGATTTTTCATTACACTAGGATGAAAAGTGCCTGCAATTAATATGAAAGATAACTTTAATAATTCATAATTAGTATAAATTATTTGTAATGAATAAATTTGTAAAGGAGAATATACAAGATTTTCAAATGTTGGCCACAACGCACTAGTTTATTATTATTATTATTATTATTATTAAGATTTTTTTCAATATCTTTCAAGAAAAGTCACGTCTCTTTACTTTTTACCCTTCACACGCGTAGATACTAACGAGAAACACCTGCAATTGAGCGTAATATCGTTAGGTTTCTCATCTGAAAAAACTTTTAACACCAAAACTTAATAAAATGTACCAAACAGTTAAAAAAAAAAAAAAAAAAAAAAAAAAAGTATATCTAATATATAAAATTCTCATGTCACAGTGTTTGTTACCATACTCCTCCAAAACGGATTAACCTATTTTAATGAAAGTTTGTATGTACATTCGGTAGGTCTGCGAATAGGTTTTTATCTAATAATAAAAGTTGTAACTTAATTAGTTCTTTGTTAATTAATTTTTAACCAACTCACCTAGATGGCGTGAGGTTCCACCTCGATGTCAGAATTTATTTATGTCAGAATTTATTTAATGTTGAAATGAAAAATGAATTTTTAACCGTATCTTACGAAGTGTTTAAAATATTTTTTTAAAGTTAATATTTATAGAATCGTAACCGTATCTTACGAAGTGTTTAAAATATTTTTAGAATCGTAAACACGATGTCAGAATTTATTTAATGTTGAAATGAAAAATGAATTTTTAACCGAATCTTACAAAGTGTTTAAAATATTTTTTGAAAGTTAATATTTTTAGTCTGAGGATTAAAATGGTATATTCTTTTAAAAAATTCGTCAATATCCGACGGAGTTATTTTATGTTAAAATGAAAAATGAATTTTTAGGCCATTATTATTTGTGCATCGATCGTAGTAGTGACGTGTTTACAATTATCAGTGTAATTTTACCATTTCAGTGTGATTCTCAAGTGAATTCATTATTAATTTGCAGGGGTTTTAATCTTCTATTTGTGTGTTTTGTACAATGCCAGCAAGACCCAGACGAGCTTCTTTAGGGCGTCAAACACGTAGATCTGCAAGAATGCGAAATACAAGAGCCCAAAGAACAGAAGACCAAATCCAGCAAGATAATACTAATATGCGTGTGAATATGACGCGATTGCGTCGAGCTGAAGCAGTAGATGCACGAGCTGAACGAAATGAACAAAGAAGATTAGAACAAAGGCAAGCGCGCCGTTATTCAGTTAGCAGACGCAGAGCAAATGACCAACAGCGCCAACAGGTGCTTCGATCATTTACATGTAATTCATTCCTCCGCCTAGCATTCGAGTATGAGCCCGATATTCAATATTATGCTTATTCAAAAGTGGTAATTGGTGCTATGGACAAGGAATGTCCGCATTGTAATGCTCTTAAGTTTAAAAATGAGCCAGCCGGGATGTGTTGTTCGTCAGGAAAGGTGCAATTACCTGCAATTGAGACACCTCCTGAACCATTGAACGGTTTACTTATCGGCACGGATCCAGATTCTAATCTGTTCCTAAAGTCCATTCGAATATTTAATTCATGTTTCTAGATGACATCGTTCGGAGCAACAGAAATAGTTAAGAACAATGCTACCAATGGTCAACAATTCAATTCAACATTCAAAATCAAAGGCCAAATTTATCACAAAGTGGGCTCATTGTTACCAATGCCAAACGAATCACCTAAATTTTTACAAATTTACTTTATGGGCGGTGAGGATGCACGTGTGGATGAACGTTGTGGCTATAATAACCTCGATTCACTTTTTGCCAGACGCATCGTCAGCTACCAGGACGTTCTGTTGAATGATAACAATGAATTGTTGAAAATATTCAAATCACACATGCACAAATTACAAAGTGATAATCACGCTATTGTCATCAATCCTGATAAAACACCTGCTGGAGAGCATATTCGTAGATTCAATGCACCTGTTCTTGACAATGTTGCTGGAATCATGGTTGGCGATCGTACTGCTACACGAGAAATCGTGATTCGTAGAAGAAATAATAATCTACAGTTCATTGCTGATACACACCGTTCATATGACGCTCTCCAATATCCGCTAATGTTTTGGAAGGGACAAGACGGTTATTGCATAAATATTAAGCAACGAGATCCCGCAACAGGTGCCGAAGCAAACAAGAATGTTAGTTCGAAGGATTATTATGCGTATCGGTTGATGATTAGACGCGATCAGGATAACGTTATTCTACGATGTCGTGAGTTCTGTCAACAATTCATGGTCGACATGTATGTAAAGATAGAGAGCGAACGATTACGATAGTTGCGATTTAATCAACAAAAGCTGCGTGCGGAATAATACATTCACCTGCGAGATGCTATTGTCAACAACGCCGACGCCACTGAAATCGGTAACTCTGTCATTCTACCATCATCATACATAGGCAGTCCACGTCATATGCAGGAATACATACAGGATGCTCTGACTTACGTGCGCGAATATGGACGGCCGTGTTTATTTATTACGTTCACGTGTAATCCGAAATGGCCGGAGATTACATCTTTACTATTGCCTGGCCAAACTGCAATACATCGTCATGACATTACAGCACGTGTGTTCAGGCAAAAATTGAAGTCTTTCATAAATTTCATAACAAAATTACATGTATTCGGTCCCACACGTTGCTGGATGTATGCCGTTGAATGGCAAAAGCGGGGATTACCTGATGCCCAAATTTTGGTTTGGTTAATCGATAAAATACGTCCTGAAGAAATCGACAGAATAATTTCTGCGGAAATTCCAGATCCGTCTACTGATCAATGTTGTTTCACATTGTTACAGCAAACATGATTCATGGCGCATGCGGCAATCTGAATCGTTCATCGCCTTGCATGGCAGATGGAAAATGTACTAAAAGTTTTCCGAAAATTTTCACTAACGATACGATCACAAATGTTGACGGATATCCAATATATCGTCGAAGAAATCCCAATAATGGCGGACAATCATTTGTTAAAACTGTCAACAACATAGACATTGATAACCGTTGGGTGGTCCCATATTCGCCTCTGCTGAGCAAAATATTCAATGCTCATATTAATGTTGAGTTCTGCAGCTCAGTGAAGAGCATCAAATACATTTGCAAGTATGTGAATAAAGGCAGTGATATGGCTGTATTTCGAGTTGAAAATACCAATGTGAATGCTCCTCCGGTGAATAACAACGATGAAATACCACTTTACCAAATCGGCCGGTACATGAGCTCCAATGAAGATGTTTGGCGTATCTTTAGTTTCCCAATTCATGAACGGGATCCAGCAGTTCTTCATTTAGCCGTCCATCTTGAAAATGGCCAGCGCGTATATTTCACGAGCGAGACAGCGATTGATCGTGCTATAAATCCACTAAAAACTACACTCACCGAATTTTTTGAATTGTGTAATCATGCGGATGCTTTTGGCGCTTTTGCACGGACATTACTCTATTCAGAAGTACCAAGCTATTTCACATGGGCTCCAACAAAAAAAATGGATGCCCCACAAGCAAGGCACGCCGATTGATGCATGTCCCGGTTTATTCAAATCAAACACCTTGGGGCGAGTATTTACAGTCAAGGCAGACTGAGTGCTTTTATCGACGACTGTTATTGGTTAATATCACCGGCCCTTTGTCATTTCAAGATTTACGTAAAGTGAATGGACAACAGTATCCAACGTATAAAGATGCATGCCTTGCACTCGGCTTGCTGGAAGACGACAACCAGTGGGAGTGTATGCTTGCTGAAGCAGGATTGAACTGTACAGCAAAACAAATTCCTCTACTATTCGCTATAGTGTTGACTACATGTTTCCCGGCCCAAGCAGAGACATTATGGGATAATCACAAAGATTCAATGACTGATGATATATTGCATCAACATCGTTCACGGTGCAACGATATAACGATAGTATTCAGTGACGCTATGTACAATGAAGCATTGATTGCTATTGAAGATCTTTGCATTATCATTGCCAACTTACCTTTCAGTCATTTCGGTATGCATTCAACAAATCGAAATGCATCTGATTTAATAAACACTGAATTGAATCGTGAACTACAATACAATACTGTAGAAATGGCAGCGATTGTTGCTCGCAATGTCCCACTAATGAATGAAGAACAAAGAACAATTTACGACCGCATCATGCTCGCAGTTTCGGCAGGACAAGGTGGATTCTTTTTTTTTTTTTGGATGCACCAGGTGGAACTTGCAAAACATTCCGTATTTCGCTAATTCTCGCCGAAATACGATCAAATAATGGCATCGCATTGGCTGTTGCATCATCTGGCATTGAGGCAACTTTATTGGATGGAGGCAGAACAGCTCATTCATTATTTAAACTGCCACTAAATATTCAAAATAACCCAGACGCAGTGTGCAACATAAAAAAACAATCGTCCATTGCCACAGTGCTGAAACAGTGTAAATTTCTTATCTGGGATGATTGCACTATGGCACACAAACATTCGCTTGAGGCGTGGAACAGGACATTGAAAGATATAAAAAACAACGACAAAATATTTGGCGGCACTCTGTTACTCCTTTCAGGTGATTTCAGACAAACACTTCCCGTTATTCCACGTTCAACATACGCTGATGAGATCAACGCGTGCTTAAAATCATCGCCATTGTGGCGTAATGTTGAAAAAGTACAACTGAAAGTAAACATGCGCATTCAAATGCTTCAAGATCCATCCGCTGAAACATTCTGTAAACAACTGTTAGATATCGGCAATCTAAAAGTTACTACAGATGAAACTGGATGCATAAAATTACCCACCGATTTCTGCACAATCATTAATTCGCAAGATGCTCTTATTGACCAGATGTTTCCCGATGTACACAGACGATACACAAATCATGAGTGGCTGGCAGAAAGAGCAATTTTAGCAGCAAAAAATGAGGACGTCAACGAATTGAATCTCAAGATACAACATTTGTTACCAGGAGACTTGGTGTCATACAAATCTAATGATACAGTTTGCGATGCCAACGAATCTGTAAATTATCTAACAGAGTTTTTAAACTCATTGGATTTACCAGGCATGCCACCGTATAATTTACAACTGAAGGTTGGATCTCCGGTTATTTTGCTTCGTAATTTGAATCCACCACGGTTGTGCAACGGCACGCGATTAGTCATAAAAAAATTAATGAAAAATGTTATCGAAGCCATCATTTTAAATGGCAAATTCCGAGGTGAAAATATATTACTACCGCGAATCCCTATTATACCCACAGATGTGCCAATTCAATTTAAACGCCCTCAATTTCCAATTAGATTGTCATTTGCAATGACTATCAATAAGTCTCAGGGCCAAACGATGTCTGTCTGTGGTTTAGATTTGAGCACATCATGTTTTTCTCACGGACAATTATACGTGGCGTGCTCTCGAGTGGGCAAACCATCCAGTTTGTTTGTATTGGCGAAAGATGGGATAACAAAAAATATTGTACACTCTGTTGCATTAAGGGATTGATATTGTTTTTTAGTAATATTGTTATAAGTAGCAAAAAATAAATGTTTGGTGTTTTTTTTTTTTTTTTATATTTCTTCACCGTTCACAGTGCTCCATATATCTTCCACTTATATACCACATTCTTACACACTTACAATAAGTTAGTTATTTTTTTCTAGCAAAATATTCTCTAGAAATAATTTATATGACAAAACAACGTTTGTCGGGTCAGCTAGTATATATATATATATATATATATATATATATATATATATTAGGTCGATGCAAAAGTGGTATATATTTGTTATCCGAAAAATGGGCAAAGGTTGTAGAAAGTAATGGATAGTATTTTAATTAAAAATTGTCATTTGATTTGATGTATTTTTACGAAATGAAGCAATAAAAGACCGCACGAACTTTTGCAACGACCTAATATATACACATATAGCACACACACACATATGTATATACATAGTTTTCGTATTCCAAAAACTCCAATATCTATGAAATTCATACAAGAAATATTTTAGAAAACGAAGATTTTGCTACATTTTCCCCCGGGCAAAAAGCGAGTTAACAACGAACGTGCTTTTTTTTTTTTTTTTTTTTTTTCAGTTAGGGTAATTTAAAATAAGTTGTTACTTAAACCCCCTTAAATTAATATTTTTATTAATATTTTTATAAATATTTTTATTAATATTTTTATAAATATTTTTATTAATATTTTTTATTATAAAAGTATTTTTCACGAGAGAAAAAAAAAAAAAGAAGAATTCTTATATTATAGTTTTCTCGGGCGGAATGCGGCAATTCAGCGAATGCTAAGTTTTTAGAAGATGAGGATAAATCAAATCGGTTTATCATCACAAAATACAGTTTAACGAAAATCGTTAAAGTCGTTTTCGAGAAACTCAGGACATATGTAGAACGTCTCTTTTAAGAATAAGGAGGGAGTATAAAGGTTACAAATACATAAGTACATGTCTCTAAAAGGTTGAAATTCTTTATCAGTTAAAGATAATTGAGCAGATTTAATTTTAATTCTTTATTTAAATACGTTAATAAATAGTACCATAATATATATATATATATATATATATATACATATATATATTTAATTAAAATTGATAAAACAATCTTTAAATTTTATAGAACAGAGATAAATTTGGTCAATTAGAAAGTTTTTCTATTTGAAACAAGAAAATCATTACAAAATACTCCATACCTGTGCCTTTATAGATGATACAGATGTAACTGAAATCTAAACATAGGGGACGTATACCAAAGTAAAAAATAGAAAATTTTAAACTATTATAAGAAAAAACATTATTCGTGATATTATTTACATTAGAAAAAAATATGTGTGCTTATTCGCGATCCAGACATGTATTTTAATTTAAGTTTTATAAAATGTTAAATTAAACAATGTGGATTCTAAATACAGTATAACAATAATGAAATGGTAACACTTGTCACATAAATTATCTATTTTTGTTCGAACAGTTCATTTTATAGATACATTATTAAAAATAGAAAATTTATCTCTGCAGGCACTTTTTTAAACCTAACTGCACATAAAAATAGAAAAAGAATTAGAAGACTATTTTTGCAAATTAACAAACATGTGGAATTGCTAAAAATATTTGTAAAATTGGTACTGCAAAAATGTTCCAATTTTTTTAATATATGCAATTATACAAAATTATATACCACAGCAGCAGCTATATTTGTCAGCATGCCAAATGTCGCCGAGTCATAACAATATAAATGTTGTATTCTGACTAAGTATGCTTATTTATTTTTCTATATATAAAAAAAACTACGATAATTTAACATAAAATAAGCAAGCTTCCATACGTGACTCCGAGATATCCGTGATATCAAATAAAACATACGAATTAACGTGTGACTATAAATAATATGTATTTTTTGTAAAGTGCTGTTCATATTTAATTTCGATTTAAATATAAAAGTGCTACTTATGTTTCGTTCGATATCGCCCTTTTTAGAACTTTCATCCGATAAGCATAGTAATTTAAATCTACCGGAAAGGCATGGTCGCAATAGAAATACGGACTTTTGTATGACCGATGCCTCAGGCATTGGACACCAGAAGCAAGATTTTGAGCTATTTAAATGTATTTTCCCCCAAATTCTTATGTACTTACTGTCATTCACTACGGTATGTTTGTGAATCTCAAGCTAATAAAAATGCGCCTCCATTTTAACGTAAATATAAGATTTTTAATTCGTTTCTCCGTGGTTCAGGTGGTTAGAGCGCCATGTTAGTAACGCGGTGGTCGAGCGTTCGATACCCCGGAGTGTTATTTTTTACGGATAATTAGTAGGAAATATATCAATTGATAAAAGAAAAATTTTCGTTGACTACACAGTGTCCTAAGAATTTTGAAGAGTTTTTGAAGGAGACTTTTTTTTTTTTTTTTTTTTTTTTGAAGTAGAATTAAAAATTGCAGTTTTCTTTCTTTCAATTTCTTTCTTTTTTTTTTTTGCCTCTCTAACACACAAAAATATAATATACAGCCTGTACCCCACAAGACCAACTTGCATTTCATATCTCATTAATATTTTTGGTTAATAAACAAAAAGTTACTTTTTTTTTTTTTTTTTAAATTAAATTTTATTCTAACTTTGAAAATATTTATGTGGGTTTTAAAAGTTTTTTTTTAAATAGATTATTTTAGCATTTTTTCTTAAAGCGATTAAAAAAAAATATATATGGTGAATCTCTATTATTATTATTATTATTATTATTATTATTTTGTTATTCATACCAGCGCAGCTGTTAGTATAACATAAGAAAAAGAAAAATAGTAAATAGAATAATCAAATACTTACATATTTGTTGTAAAATTTAAATTATTGTACTGTATTTTCCTTTGGTAATTGTTAATCACATTTTATTGCTAAATAATTTTCTTTTAGATTCCTACGTTATTAAAAATTCTCCAAAGAAATAACTTATTACTGTATATGTTTGTTTCTAATGCATGAACGTATTTTAAGCTATTAAAAAAATCTTTACTTTGCAATGAGAAAATGAATTCGTTGCTGAAAATTAAATTTGGACTATAGTAATTTATATTAAAAAAAGAAGAGCACGTTTAAATTAAATTCTCTGTAAAATCTTGTTTGACTATGTTTATTAAATTCCTCCTGAGATGTTTATTTATTGACTCTTATTTAATTTCCTTAGAATTTAATTACACGTTCTCTCTTTCTTTGATTACAAAACTTTCTTCATTTTAGAATAGAAAAAAGTAATTTTAAATATTATGCACCAGCATACTTTTAAATTAAAATATTTACTGATTACGTTTGTAGAGTAATTTCCTCTTTCGAAAAAAAAATAAAGAAGGAAAGCTTTACGATTTGCATATTTTTATTAATTTACAATCTTTTCAAAATTGACTTTTTTTGTGAATTATTCCAGGACCTTCAAATATATATATATATGTGTACTCATGAAATTGCATAAGCATTAACGCATTTAACGAATTGCATAAGCAATTGCATTCAGCAAATTTATTAAACTTAGCAATGTATTTTTCATTTCTAATTATTTAATTTTATGTCATTTTTTTTCTTAAATGTATATATGAAATGTTCCTAACAGTAAAAAATATCATTGAAAAGTTTCATATAAAATATTCTAATTGATTAATAATTGTACACATATTACGTAGATATGAGTGTGCATTTCTTCAAACAAATCTAGATTTTAGATTTCGTATTCATTTTATAATGTAAATAAAATTTATTTTTGTTTATTTATTTGGTTTTGTATAGTGATAAAAGAAAAATAAGAAATTTCTGATATAGTAGCGTCTATACGTCATGCATATATTTTTTAATCGCTTGATGAATTTGTTGAATAAATAAATAAATATACAAATAGTTAATAGTTGCTCAAAATATTATGTCATTCGTAAAAACAAAACATGTTAAACGAAGAAAATAATCCCGAGAAAACTATAATTTATATTTTAATGTATGTAAGAAGAAAAATAAAAATATTTAATTTTCATTATTATTATTATTATTTTTTTTTCACAAATTACGCTTACATTTGATACTGCAAGAGTTAACATATATATATATTTCCCCTAAGTTATATCGAAAGCTAATTTCTGTAACCCGGAAAAAACACCATGTCACAGAAATGTAATGTTTAAAACTTAATACTGGAATTAACTTAATTATGCTATAATTAAATATATTCGTATGAATATAGAAAATGGACATGGTTTTGTTTTTCACTGTCCTATATCTGTTATAGTAACTGGGCACTGTGCTCAATGCATGCATATAAAGCAAATTATGCACATGAAAAAAATGGGACAAACACTTTTCACAAAATGAACATGGTGTCCTTTACATCTGGTGTACAGAAATATTAAAATGTTTTGTGGAAAATAATACAAGCAAATAATATAAATAAAATGATGGTTGGATAGTTGGGTTTTATGTCGCACTAGTGCTGCGCAAATGGGCAATTGGCGACGGTCTGGGACACACCACTAGAGGTGGTCCGAAGACTTGCCATCACAATTTTGATCTTCCACGGATGGGATGGCTCTTCCGCTTCGATGACCCCCAGAGGTATAATTTTTGATGGGGACATTGAGGACATTCCGGCCACGACAGATTTTACGTGCACCAGGCACCATTAGTGTACACGATGGTCTTTGGCCGGCTCGAGTACCGAACCCACAATCTTCCAATTACGTGGCCAGTGCTCTATCGACTGGGTTACCACGGTCCCTATAAATAAAAATAAATAATATTTTGGATCCCATCCAAAAGAACCTGTAACATGCGTCCAAAACTTTCAGAAGACCTTTTTTTTTACCTGTAGAGTTCTTATCTTGAGATATGTACTCCTCTGAGTTTTTCTCAGCGAAAAACGCTATTCCTTATTAAAACACAACAATTACCGATTTTTATTTTTATGAAGTATAATTATAAAAGCAAGTCAATCGGACTGACACTTCCTACAAATCACAATCGGCTGTTATTTTTCCACTATTCATTTATTTATTTATTAGACATTTTTACCTAATTACATGAAATTTATTTTATAATTTGCAACTTTGTTGTCTTAATTGAGATTTTAAGTAGTTTTAGGTTCTTTCATTCGAACTATCTGAATCATTAAACATATGTATACAATTTTTTGCTCTATAGGTATTCATTTAGGTGTTTAACATTTAAGATATACAATGTTTATGGCTTTTGTGGAAAAATGAAAAAAAAAAACAAAAAAACTAATAAACTAAAATTTTTATATAAGAATGCGTGAAATTAAAAATATTATTTAAACTTTATATTTGTTATTTAATCTATTTTAAATAGCGATTTAATTAGTTTTATATTTGTACTTAATGAAATAATCTGGTGTGTCACTCACACGACTTTCTCTTACCCTGAAATTTATTACTATAAATACAGGTTGCAGATTAAAGGGTAAGATAACGAGTACTTTTTCGTTAAAAGTAAAAAAAAAAATCGATAACTTTGTTTTAAATTATCGCAGATCGATGGTTCAACCATTCGTTTTAAAGGTATTAGAGAGCTCTTTTGAAAGATACCCATCATGAAAATTTACTCCCCTCGAGGGGGGACTTCCCCCCAGGGGGGAGGCGAGGCTCCTACATACACAATTTTGTTTTCCCAGTTAACTATCTCTATTACAAAAAATATATATTCGTTTCATTTGGTTTAGTGCAATCTATAGACGTTAAACTCTACTTACCTGCAATTTCCCCCATAGACGTAATGTATTAAAATTATCTTGATTGTCCCTGTACACGAACCATTTGCTTGATCTTAACGAAAAGCTTACTATAGCATCCCTATATGATACACATTTAGAATACCAAGATTGAACTTTCTGCCATAATTTATTTTTGAGATATGCTGATAACAGACAGACACACACACAGACATACACACAGACCATTTGCTAAAAACATGATTTTCGTACTCAGGGAACCTCAAAACGTGTAAATATAACAAAATCTCGCGTTCGAAAATTTTACCTAAAAACTATACTTTCTCTACCTTATGGATAAGAGAAAGTAAAAAGTACAAAATTTAAATACCACTTTTGTTCTAAATAAATTCACTGTGCAGATAATGAATACTTTTTATTTTATTGTTTCTTATTAAAACCAGGCTGCCTATTAAGAAAAAGAAAAAGAAAAATACCAATTATTTTTCTACATTAGCATATAAAAGCAATATTGAGGCAAAAAATAAAAGATATTTTCATATATGTATAAACATGAGATTGATGTAGTCATTTTAAATGTGAAATAAAATACATTTAAGCACATTATAATTAGTTTTAATAAGTGTGTGTATTTCATGATTAGATAGAAAATGATCTCCGAAAACATAGATCTTAGTAATTTAGAGCATCATAATATTCACAACAGGCATTTAAATTTTAAAGTTAAAATGAATAAATAATTATAAGATCAAAAACTTTTTATAAACCATGTTTTTAAATTTTCTGTTGAATAATAGCTATAGAACTAACTACATTAGCACTTTTTCATTGCGTATGAAATCTTTAAAGTGAATATGGCGTCAATTTTCGTGAGATGCATAATTTAACTTTTTTCAATTTTTTAACGTTCACGTTTAATTAAATGTATTTATTTTTATGTCGGAAGAAAATTAACTCGTAATATTTTTTTTTTTTTTTTTTTTTTTTGGCAACAATTAAAATACAGCTAAAATTTTAATGGCTATTTATAAGGTATCAGGAGGTTATTATTTTCATATTTTAATTAATTAAAAGAAAACTATTTGAAATTTCGAAAATCGGGCTTCAAAGTATTGTGTTGTCATTGGGTTGTGAGCTATTGTGAAAGTTTCAAATGTCTAGCTAGTAAGGAAGTTAGTTAAAATTCGATTGGAGTATTTGAACCGGACAAATAAACAAAAACACAAACAAACAAGTATAGAACTTAATAAAAACATGGTAAAATAATAATAGATTTATTATTATTATTATTATTATTATTATTATTATTATTATTTAATTTGTAATTTTGATTATGCTAAATGAAATTATATATCTTCCATATAGTCAACAAGGTAACCAGTATTAAGCTCGAAATACAAATTAACATATTTACAGTAGAATGAAATTTTCTTTTACAATAATATGTTACAAATAAGTATTTACATAGAGAATGTCTATAAATAATATATAGAGCTCTCAGCTAAAATATAGATTACTTATTATGTAAATAATTCTTGATGTGTTTTAAATATATTAACTCTATCTATGATAAGTTGGTTTTAAATATAAATTATTAATCTTTTTAGAACAACATATATTAGCATCATGAACTACAT
Organism: Salticus scenicus; assembly: GCA_963930645.1. Taxonomy (NCBI): domain Eukaryota; kingdom Metazoa; phylum Arthropoda; class Arachnida; order Araneae; family Salticidae; genus Salticus; species Salticus scenicus. The sequence continues at coordinate 105,561,696 of OZ005653.1, forward strand.
CAGCACTTTATCAATGTTTAGAATAAAATTAAAGTTATAATGACGTCAATTTTTGTGCGAGGTCTTATTTAACTTTTTATAATTTTTTAATATCCATGTTTAATTAAATGTAATTACTTTTATGTCGAAAAAAATGAACTCGTTATTTATTTTTGGCAACAATTAAACTATAGGAAATATTTAAATGGCTAATTTTAAAGCTATTAGAAGGTTGTTATTTTCATATTTTAATTAATTAAAAGAAAACTAATAAAAAATTCTAAAATCGTGCTTCGAGAATTACGTTTTCATCGTGTTCTGAGTTATTCTAAAAGTTTCAAAGGTTTAGCTAGTCGTCTAAATAAAAGTTAGTTAAAAATCGATTACAATATTTGTATTGGATATACAAACAAAGAATAAAACAAACATAAAAAGCGAGTTAATAAAAACAATGTAAAATAAAATTTTGTTTTCGTTTCACTTAATTTTTATTTCTGTTGCGCATGTGTATGATAGAGAAGGTATTGTTTTTGTTTTCAAATGTCAAAATTCAGAATTTTTTATATTTACATGTGTTGAGATCACTTGAATCCAAAAATTTTGTTTTTAGACGTTCATCTCTGTGTGCATCTGTCTTGCTTGCTTATCTGTGTGTATCTGTTATCATTTTATCTATAGAACAAATGGGAACAGGAAAATCCAAACTCGGTATTCTAAATATATGTCACGTAGGGAGGCCACACTAATATTTTTGTTGAGATCAAACACATGTTTTATGTACAGGTACAGCCATGATAATTAAAATTCATTACGTCTACGGAATTTTTTTGTAAAACAGTATAACATCTATCGACTTTCCTAAATAAAGAAAAATTCACATAATTTTTATATGCATTAAAGCATGTTTTGTGTAGACTGGGGTAGGAAAATCATTCTTCGTTCGTTTACAAGAGTATCCAAATTATTTGGATATATTTGTCCTGTACTTGGAAATTGCTGGATGTATACTTCATTTTATGTTAAATGTTTTTCCTATATAACCAAATTAAGTAAACAATGGACGTCCATATTTATATTTAATATAGAGGGGAACTCAAAATTAAGCTAAAAATTTTTTTTTTTCTACAATAATGGAAGTGCCATTCTATATTCTACTATATCGACGAACTGTGCTCAGGAAGGAAAATTAATCTGTCGCTTCTATACAATGAACAAAATATTTTTGAAGATTTTTTTTTTTTCAACTCTTTGTTTTTTTATATTATCAGTTTTTGAGGTCACCTTGTGGAGTTTGCGTTGCTGCAAACTCCATCTAAACCTAATTAGATTACTAAGAGAACCAGAGACTTGAATTCAACAAACAATAAGAGTTTATTTGAACCAGATTAATGGGAGGGCGGCCTGGTAATAAAACTTAGCTCAGTCAGCGTATTACTTAATCAAAATATATGAATCAACAATTTAATTAGATAATCTTAAATATCTCACTCAAGCAGATAGTCGAAGGTGTATAAACGGTACTCCGCTACTACGACTTCACTATGGATCAGAGCATTCCCTTCAGACCCAACTTTACCTTTCCGAATGCTAGTAGATACGCACACCAACACTCATCACTGCTTAACTTCAGGCAACTAAATCTCCACAATTCTACTTCTCGATACTCGCCAAAATAAGATTCATCACCATGCACTATAATATCCTCCAACATCCACATCATCTACTAAAACCATCTCTATTTTTATACTTCTTCCTACACCCTCTTTTCACAACATTTCAATCAGTCCTTTTAAAAATCACTTCTAATTTATCTAACATTGAAATCTAAGTCTTTCATTGCAGCACCCTGCCGACACAAAACTAACTCGACCTCAACCTTCACCGAGTCACTGGCGACGAAGCGATTTTAACCGTCCCCACTTTCTACTTTGCTGGATCCAGCTTAATTAAAACAACTGTGGTGACATTCTGACGTCTCAACCTCACAGTCCCCCTCCAAGAAAAAAATTTAGTCGGGAAAATCCCCAACGGGTTTTATCGAGTAAATTTAAATAGCTTAATTCCATCTCTAACTATCTCAAATCTCTGAAGTATGAGTGCAGCCGTCACTTAAATTTTAACCAGGTGAGAATAATTTAAAAAAAATTGTTAAATCCCTAAGCGAAAAACTCGGGAACGCCAACAAAAATTAATTTTAAACTTTTAAATAAAAGGCGTTCTTTTACCCATAGAAACTCCGGGGCCCTGACTGAGCTAAAACCAGGATTACAGTAGGATTAACAAACATCTCCCTGTTATGCCAGGGAGGCAAAATATTAATTTCAAACTTGATCTTGCTTGGCTTTACATAGTAAGTCGCTTGTGACAAATGCGACATTTAAAGTTTGACGAAACACACAACAATAATTGTCTTTAAAAAAAAAAAAAAAAAAAAAAAAACATGACAAAGTCTTTATTAAGATATTGTGCTGCCTGGGCTGATAGCTGGAGCTTTACGTCTGTGCAGGATATGACTAAGCCAAGAATAGGATGAACTTGCTTCATACTAGGGCAGACGTCAGAATACGTAGACTGTGGGCATCAGATTACGAGAAAAGACCATCAAACGGTTTCGAAACTGCTCATCATCATTGCGAAGAGTTTGAGAGTGCAGATGACAATTTGGAACATCAGAAAATTTCGTCAGATAGACTCTGTAATATAAAAGCTTTGTACAGTAATAACATCAAAGGGAGAAGTTAAAATCCTCTTCAAGAAAAAACGGAGACATGTTCGTCTCTATTAACATAGAACACAAATTAGAAACAGAAAAATTTCTCCCTCCTGAGCTTAAGCATAAACGGAAAAAAATTAGCAGTTAGTCTTTTTAATGTTATATAGTTAAACACGATTTTTATGCTTATAGCAAAAAAAAAAAAAAAAAAAAAAAAAAAAACAGTCGACCCCCCATTTTCCTGATCAAGAAATTTGATTTTTTTTTTTTTTTTTTTTTTTTTTTAATACATTTTTTCAAAATCATCTGAAAAAAAAAGAAAGTATTAAATATACAATAATAAGGAAGCTTTAATTTTTTTTAAATAATTTATTCAAAATTATATGAAAAAAAAAAAAAAAACTAAATATACATTAATCTTCTTCTGTTCCGTCTAGTTCATTGCTTATGCAGCATTTCTTGAATGATTTTATAATCATTTCTGAAAGAATTTGATTCCACGCATCTTTAACCCACTGGGCAATTAATGCGATGTCGGGCTTTCTAATATTGCCGCCCTTTGTAAATGTTGGATGATCGGATGACATCCACTCTGCCCAATATTTTCTAACATTTGCTTTGAAGGGCTTATTCAAACGTCTAGGGGTTGAATGACGGATATCAAACCTCCCGGGATTACAGCTACAGTCGTTTTCAGTTCTTTCGTCACTTTATTCACGTTTTCAGAAAAGTGGCCACGAAACGAGTCGTAAACTAAAAGGGAAGGTTTTTTGAAAACAGCTCCCGGTCTTTTACTCCACACATTTTTAAGCCAGTCGACGGTTCCGTCAGCGTCCATCCAACCCTTTTCATGGGTTCGAACCAGCACACCAGATGGAAATGTAACGTTTTTCGGCAAAGTTTTTCTCTTAAAAATAATTAACGGAGGAAGCTTTGTACCGTCGGCCAAACACGAAAGTACGACCGTAAACCGGATTCTTTCGTGCCCAGTGGTTTTTACCAAAATGCTTTTTCCCCCTTGCAGTTCACTGTTTTATTTTCTGGTAGGTCGAAACACATGGGATGTTTCATCCATATTTCCTATATGGCAAAGTTCAAAAGAATTCCTTTTTCTTTGATCGATGACGTATTTTTGAAATTTCATAATCTTTGCTTCCAAGTCAGATGGTAATTTTTGTGCCAGTTTAGTGCGCTGGCGTAAAGTCAAACCATGACGATTCATAAATCTAGTGCACCAATGTTCTGATGCACGAAACGTGTTTGGAACACCATACTTTTCTTCTTTTGCAAGCTTCATGGCGCGTAAACGCATGCCAGTTCTAGTGACAATAAAACCATTCTGCCTGCACTCTACAACCCAATCATTTAATACATTTTCGAGTTCTGGAAAGGATGATCTTCCATGCCGCAAAGCCTTTTTTGATTTTGGGATATTTTCTAGCTTTCCCTTATTCTTGCGCCAATCACGAATCAATTTTTCGTGAACCCCAAATTGACGAGAAGCAGCACAGTTATTAGACTTTTCCGCAAAAGAAATAACTTTAAGTTTAAATCCAGCTGCGTATGAATTGCGTTTCTGTTTTCTAATAACTAAATCAGCCATAACAGTAGAAACAAGAAGAAAAGTGTAGTAAGATAAACGAAGAAATAATGAATAAAGTGTACTACTAAGAACGAGCAAGATATAACGCGGGACACATGTTTCTAGCGAGTCACGTGTTTCTAGCCACTTGCGGACGATTCAATTACCCATAGGGGTGATATATTCTCGGAAACTGATCTCTCGGAGGGTGTGAGGGGGGGGTGGCGTACTTACATCGCCTGGACCAATCCCGTAACTCAGCTTCGAAACTCCACCCCAGCGCTGATAAGGAAAAGCAATTCCTTCCTCTTTTTCTCTCCTGGTATAGAAATCGACAGTAAACGACGTCATTGTGTTATGGAATGTGGGAAGAGAACAATTGTCTTACAAAAGGGCGTTTTAGACTTCTGATTAAAAAAAAAAAAATAAGGATCCACGTATAAATCGACCCCCCCCCCCTTAACTTTAAATCCTTTTTTTGTCCAAAATTTCTCGACTTATACGCAGGTAAATACGGTAATTTAAATTTTGCATTTTTAAGTCGGGAAAGTCCCTTGCCTTCGTAATAGTTCTTAACTCTTTCCTTACCAGAGCGTACCCAAACGCCCGTACATTCAGACGACCGAAAGCGCCCGAGAGCGCCTGGATGTTTTCGTCCCCACTTGCTTCTTCAGTGTACCTGTCAAGACTGTTGTCAAAGGGTGTGTCTGAAAGATAATCCTCTCTTTGTTAGCCTCTTCTCAGAAGAGGGATTTTTATAGAACTTTAAAAGGGAAAAATGAAAAATTTGTTTCTATCGCGCTTTCTTTTCCTGTTTTCTGAGCTGCTGTCGTTTTTAATCTTTACTTATTTTACTACTTATCTAGTGCGATATAATCATTTCGAATAATTTTTATTACCGACAATTATATAATACGATTAATGAAAATGTAAAGATAATAAAAATAACGAATGAAAATAAAGGTACATCGATTGGTCGTGTACAAAATATTTTGATAAATCACTTTACAAACTTTTTTTAATGGCTTTTATTTATTACACATTTAATGTAAAAAAAAGTGAGATTTTTAAAAAGTGCTAGATAACAGTGAAAGTCATTTGAATTTTCTCCTGACATAATTTTTTTTCGCAGCTTCCTACTTTTCAATAATAGACATGATTAGTAGTGAGAGAAATCAATTTAATATATTATTTGGAATTCAGCTAATCTGATAATAATTCAAACTTGATAAATATAAATGAATAAAAAAAACATGAAAATTATAATATATATACACATGTGTGTGGGGCATAAGTAAAAATAAGTCTTTTCGTGATATTTACAAGAAAATGATATGAACACATTAGAAAGGAGAAGAATGCTAGCACCGATTACATGCGTGCATTCATATATATGTATCTATTATAAATTATGAATACGCATAAATTTGAAAACTATTCAAAACAAGAGCAAAATCATATATCTATTTTAGTTAGAAAGTTAGTTATTTATAGCTTGCAATAAATTTAAAATATGATGCCGTGATATGATAGCTCTAAAATTTTTATGTTTGGCATTTGAAGAACAGAATCTGGATAATTATTTTGAATCATATTAATCGAAAATTGTACATAAAATATTATTTTATGTAGAATTTGCATATTTCCATAAATTTTCCCTTCTAAAATTTTTTTTAAAAGAAAAGAAAAAGTTATTTAGAAAAAAAAATAATAATAAAAATAAAAATAAATATATAAATATTTTTAGCTACAGAGAGCAATATATATATATATATATATATATATATATATGTATGTATGTATGTATATATTATAATAACTCCAAATTTAATTACTTTTAAATTATAATTTAACTGCTTACAAAAATAGTATATTTTGAAAATAATAATAATAATAATAAAAAATAATAATAATCATAATAAAAAAATAATAATAACAATTAATGTGAAATGCAAGGAATCTGGTATAATATGAAATGGTAAAATATATTTCTGTAATCGATTGTTTAAATTGCATTAGTGCTGCATTTTGTTGTTTCTTAGATTTAATTTTCCACTCAGTGGACTAGAGGTAGCTTCTCTTATAGCTGGTAGACGTGATGTGCAAGGCTCAATTCTAGCTCATGCTCGTTGGCCTAGCTATTCGGAGTTTTCCGTGGTATTCCCCAAAACTTGCGTATACGCTGACTAGAATCCCTTAGAAAGGTACCTCCCCCATGGAGGGCTCTCCTCTTTCAGCCCTAGGACCCTTGCACAGTCAACTGGTCTTAACACTAATACCACCACACCACCTAGATCTCGTTACATAGTAAATAATTTTCGAAAGCACAAGAAAATTCCTGTGAAAATAATATAATTTCACACAAATAAAGTGAAACGATATATATATATATATATATATATATATATATATATTTATAATGATTGTATGAGTTTCTGATGATAATTTTTCTCCAATATAGCAATAGTATTCATAGAATATTTAAAAAATATATCTGATTTTTTCATTAACAAGTAAGAGATCAGCTATTTTTGAAGCAATTTATTACATGAAAATTAAGAAAAATAAATAAATAAAATAAAAGAGAGAGAGAGAGATTTCAGAGATTTGAAAGTATTTGTTTATTTACTATTATTTTTATAAAATACTTTTACTTAAAATAATTATTTTAAATATATATATATATATAGGAATAAATAATATACTTTTAGGAACTGAAAGTATAAACTTTACTGAATAAATAATAAATATATACTTTAATATAGGAATTTGTTTATTTATTCCTAAATTAAAGTTTTGCATCTCCTTTTCGCTTCATTTTTGCGCATTGTTTTGTAATTCTTCCGTTGCACTGTTAAAAATTTCTGTAAAAATACAGAAAAAGTATTGAGAATCTCCGTAAATGTACATGAGTTCACTGTTAAAAGCAGTGAATCAAGAAACTCGGTTCACTGTCAAAAATTTCTGTAAAAGTACAGAAAAAGTATTGAGACTCTCCGCAAATTTACATGAGTTCTCTGTTAAAAGCATTGAACCAAGAAACTCAGTTCTTAATTTACAGATATTTCCCTTTCCAAAACAACGTTTTCCCTGTAGGGATTTTGACTGATACATTAAATAAAAAACTATGTAAATGCATAACCTTAAATTATTTTTATATTAAAGTAAATACCTATATATATATATATATATATATATATATATATATATATATATATAACTAGAAGTTTTGAAGGCAAAAATATACTGAATAGTTTGTTTCATTGCAGTGTACTATTACGTAAAAAGGTGAGAAAAAGGGAACGTTAGGGAAAATTAGATTGTTTCTGCGGAATGTTTATCTTCGTATCTACACATGAAAAGTTTGTTGTTGTTGTCTGTATTGAAGAACTTAAAGCAATTCATGTTTTCATTTGGAATTCATAATTAGGTAAGCTAAATTTTATATAATCTTTTATCCTATTTTAATAATCAACAAAAACAATGACTGTTCATGTTAGTTATATTAGCGGTTATTTTTTTTATATTTAAATCCTGAAACTTATAAACAGAGTTATTCAATTTAAAGATACTTAGAATCTAGTATGTAGTATCTAGCTTCGTATTTCTGTTACATAATACTTTATGTATTTACTGCGGAGGGCAAAATTATAGAAATTATTTCTTATAATCTGACTTGCTTTTTCTTCTAGAGTTTAGAATAAAATTGCTTTAGCAGGAGATATACAAAAAAAACATAGATATATTAATTTGTTAGAAAGCAGTTATTGTAAAGGATGAAAAAAGTGTGTGTGTGGAGGGAGGGGGGGGGTTAAACACAGTTTAGCACATCCATAAAAACAATTTAGCACATCCATAAAAACAGAGAAACATTATTACAAATTATATATGAGTATTTGATGTTACGCACTATTTTTTCGGGGGAGGGGAATTGTACATCAACCCAGCAATGTTTTTTTTTTTTTTTTTTGAGTGTTAACATTTAATATATAAATTAAGAAACAATGCAAGAAAAACGATAAAATTATTTTTTTTTCCCACAGCGATAATACTGGAAGGGGGGAGAGGAGGAAGATTAGATTAAATTTTCAAACTAGTAGCACAATCTACTCACAAATTGATGTTTAAAGAATAAATGTATAGTTTATGAATCAAGCTGAGTAGAGAAATGTTTAATACTAAATTTTACACAGGTTACATTCTCTGAATAAATTCAAATCGAAGTTTAAAAAAGTTCAATTTAATTTGGAATTATTTTAAAGCATAAAAACAACTGGATTGTCGAATTACACTAGATAAATGTTTCCTAACCATACGTTGCCGAAACTACACCTACACGCTTTTACAGCGGGGTGGAGACGTTGATTAAAGTTTAACTGCAATTAAAAAAATACTTTTTTGTTAAAATAAGTCAAACTTACACTGTCCTATCAACACAAAATCCGAAAACTTTCCGACAAGATTTTGATATGAATTAAAACATTGTTTCTTAAACGTTTCTTTTCTTTTCTTTATTTTTTAAGAAGAGCATATGTCTAATGGCCAGAAAAGTTTATTAAATGAGCAATGTTTTTCTCCGAAAGGAATAAGGTTAAATTTGAATCAGAACCATAAAGACCAGAAATACTATCGCGAATTATATAGATCTTTGATGCTAAACATTTTTTAATGTGCGTGTGTGTGTGGGGGGGGGTGATGGGAATGATTTGTATGGATACCAACACAATATTTTCAGTTTTGTTTTCTGAGATGATTGAAAATCGTTTGTGTGTACAATATTCATATATTTGTTGTAACAAATCAGAAACAACCAACATAGAAAAACTAATAAAAATCTTTCTTTACCCGCAGCGGAAATGAATGGGGAAGGAGTTAAATTACACTTTCAAACTTGTTAATTTTCTGTGTACAAATTGATATTCAAAGATTGAAAACATAACGTTAAGTTGTACGAAGAAATGTTTAAATGAATGCGAAATTTTATCAAGGTTACATTTTTCGTACCAATTCAAAACTACAATTCACTATACAACTTTCAAAAGTATAACTAATGCACATGTGTTTTTTTGTACTTTTGTGCCGTAACTACAGTTATGACAATATTTCGTCCACAAATTTATTTTGTAAGGCAGAGATAGCTAAAATGACAATTGGCTGTAATTTAAAACCACATTTTCGCTAAAATAGATCTAATTGATACTGCCCTATCAAAACTGGGCAGAAAATATACAATCAATTTTTTACATACACACACACAAAAAAAAGAAAAAAAAAAAAAATTAAGCATATATATTTTTTTTTTTTTTTTTGTGAGGTGTGTGTGTGTGTGGAAGGGGGGGGGGGGATTTTAAAGAACCAGAAAATTTTGTTCTGAGGATTAGACAGTTTAGGCTGTTTTTAAAAAATGTCTGTCTCTGTGTGTGTGTATCACAAATTTTGTGGACGCTGTATCTCACGAACCAATGAACGAAATTTAACCAAACTTGGTGTTTAGTTGGACCCTGACATTAACTAGTGCTGATTAGATTTATGGAATAATGGCTCAACAGGTGGTGCTGTGATCGAATTTTTCTAAATTTTCAACATGACAATATAGGACAAAATTTTGTATAAATGTACATAATGAGAGTTATTTTAATCGTGTGATTGTAAAATTAATATGAATTATTGATAATAGTAGTAGTTCACTAGGGGAAAAAATTTGCATGGGGGGCATCGTTCCCCCCCTGAGGGTTAAGTACCCCCGGGGGGAATAAATTTTCAATATGGGTATCTTTCGAAAGATATCGTCAATACCTTTAAAACTAATGGTTTAACTATAGATCTGTGATAATTTAAAACAAAGTTATCCATTTTTTTCTTCTTTTTTTTCTTTTAACGAAAAAAAAAAAACTTGGAAATAAGTCATTTCTTTTGATTTGGGAAAAAACTGATATCTTTCGGCATTTAGTGATAATTATTCTATCAGATAAAAATCTTCTGCATTTATAATTGAAAAGAATTTGATAATTTAATAAGTAATTTTTATTGTATAAGTTTTGTGTAATATTATATAAAAGAAAGTCATGTGGTGGCCACATCCTACTAGTTTTTAGTTTAATATCGTCTGAAACTTCTATATGTTTTCTTATATATTCTTTTTACAGCCTCTTCCTGTCATTTGCAGGCATTTGCTGAAAGACTGAAAAATAATATAGATTACCTTAAATCAAATAGTAGGAATTGAGGAAGAAGTAAGTCATTTCCACATTATATAATTAATAGTTTAAATAATAAAAAATAAGTAAATTTAAAAATCGAAATAAAAAATAAAGATTTTATTAATGGGAGTTTTATCCGACAATTTTTTTTAATTATTTTTTAAGGGAGGGGAGGACGGTTTGCATTCTAAACCGTCCAATGTTATTAATTTTGCTTTCTGAAAATTTTGAAAATCTGCTTGCGTGTGTATATGTATGCATATAATATGCACAAGTTAAAAAACCACAATATAAGAAAAAGAAAACTATTGTTGCAGTTGCCGAGCAATGGTAATAGAGGGGTGGGTTGGGGGACAAATTAAATTTTCTGACAAGTTAATATTTTTCAGAATACAGTTTGATATTTAAGAATTCAAAGTACAGAGTGTATATTAAATTGAATGAGGAAATGTTTAAATCAATACGAAATTTTATGCAGGCTGTGAAGTCGTTCCTTCACATATATGAGTTTTAATTATAACTTATTCAGTAATTATTATATTTTCAATAAATTAAATGGATAATAAAAATAGATAACGAAATTCTAAATTACTTTTATTTATTCGCTTTTGTCTATAATAAATATCTTAATTCTAATAATACTTTCCTTTTAAATGACATTTATAAGCTCTTCTAAATCATTTAATAAATAAAATATAAAAATAATATTATTTCCAGTCATAAGCCGTTGGATACATAATTACATTTTCATTCCTTTAAATTGCGTATGTTTATTTATTCGAAGCTAAATTAAGCAATACATTTCCGTTCTAATATCATTAAAGAGTAATTTATATTTTTTTATCACGGGATGTGCAATAAATCCTAGTCTGAGTGTCTCCCTTAAATAACGGCCTTCTGGCGATAAAGTTTGGCATTGAGGATTGGCGTTAGTTTTTTAACGGTCGTGCTAAGTTCAAAATATTTACATTAAATTATTCTACAAACAAAGGAATATCTTTGGCTATAAATTTGGCACTTTTTCAAAATTCTTGGCGTAATTCAACAGTCTGATCTTAATGGCAGTAGAGTCAACTTCAGAATTCGCTCTACAACTGTTGATTGAATAACATGTAACCCCGTAGCTCTCTCTCTCACCCCTATCTTTTGCATTCTCGTAACTTATGGTCATGCTGAAATTACACTATTAATGTACTGTTCATTTTATTATGAAACCTCTACAAAAGAAAATAAATATGTTTTGCTGCGAACTATTAGTTCTTTTTGTTTCGACGGCCTTCTTTTTCAGCTATACGGACCTGGACATTAAATTGGAACTTTAACAGTAGAATCCCAGGATTTCTACTGGTCACACTTTGGTGCTAGACCAGCGACCAACCAGTTCGAGATGCATTGGTGAGAGAGAGGGGCATTTTTGTTTAAAATGACTTTATGAGTTAATATAAAATCATAGCAATTTTTTTAAGAAGATGGAAACTTATTTACCGCGATGGTTTTTAATCTCAATTGAAGGATTTTGATCTACATGACTTGTCGTCGCTGTATTATTTTTAAATTTTGAGAAAAATCATTGTGGATGTCACTGATTGGAGCACACTATGGATTGGACGCATCGTATCGGCAGTTTGTCCTCTTTTGATCCTCTCATCGTGAAATACTTTTTGCTGTGTATGGGACAATACGCCGAGAATAGCAGCTTGTGTTTATAGGTTACGCTCGACTCATCAGCTCTCCGATATTTCTCTCTGGAACGCAATATGTTTGCGAGAGCCATACAATGTTTAGTCTATCTCCTTTAATGGACTACCGGCGCTGGTCCTTTTCGACTCTAGTCAGAGAACTTTTGATCTCATATTCCGCGACTCTGTGCTGGCCGGCCGCTGTTTCTGCTTTTCGCCAAAAAATGCTTTGTGATACAGTCCCCGCCGCTTTTTCTACTGTGGCCTTGGTGGTTTCATAGCTTGTTGTTTCATCCTGTGTTGCTTCATATGTTCTCTGCTACAGTGTCTTCAAATTTAGTACTCGTCTTTTCGACAGTTTTTGTTTTTTCAAGTCCTGCTGAGACATAATATTCATACGGGAAAGAACGATGTCCGCTTACGATTTTTTTTAATAAAGAACATATACATGAGATAACATTTCCGTGGACACTAATGGAATGTTATTTTTGTGCATGGCGAATCGAACATTAATTTTCGTGAGGAGAAATATCACTTAGAACTAAGGCCTGAAAGATTTGTAAAATTTTGCGTCAAGTGAAATAAATCATTAAATATGCACCTATTCATCAGGACACAAGGTCTTGCTAAAATGAAGGGGTAATTGGAGAACCGAACGCGGAGAAAATCATTTCCTATCTTATTAAAATTAATAAAAATAAAGTTTTATTTTCAGGTCAAGATTATGAAAGGTTGGTGAGTGTTTTGTATATTTTTTTTTTTCACTCTTAAGTATCCTTGTTGATACATAATTTTTTTCTTGGTGCATCATTAATTAAAAACTTTTTAGATAATACAAACAACAAGGATGCTTAAATATTGTCAGATTTCTGTATATATATTTTTGTTTCTGTTTCCATATAATATATTTTTGTTTCCCAATTTTAAAAGTAATAATGATAATGATAAAAAAAAAAAAAAAAAAAAAAAAAAAAAAAACTTGCTTTTTTTAAATTTTATGTGTAATATATATATATAAATTTACATATTATAGTATTTTATATTTCTCATATTCATATTTTCCTTTTTATGCTAATACCGATATACAATGCGTGATGATAAATTTTTAGAAATTTCTTGATTTTTCATTCATAATGCAAAAAAAAAAAAAAAAAAAAAAAAAAAAAAAAGAATAAAAAAAAAACGGAAAATAATAATAATAATTTTTTTTTTTTTTTTTTTTGTGCAATTTTTATACAAATTTGCATTACCTTTCAGTATATTTTTTATTTTCATATTCAGATTTTCCTTTTGAAAAATGTTTGTTATTCTGTTTATTGTCAATAATTGAATTTAATTAATTTTTTTAATTTTAGAATTAAATTTTGAGTTATTTCTCATGTTGGTGTTTTCCAGGCAGGTTGGAAATACACATACATATACTTTTGGGAGATGTGTCGCAAAATTTTGCTTTGATATCAGTCGGTATCTTGACACCTATTTCTCCTCTTTTTACACACATATATTTTTTTTTGTTCACTGATTTTAACCTGCTTGGAACTGCCATTGTATAACAAATTAATGAATAAATAAAATAACTAGAGTGATAATTTCAGGTATTCTCATACTTTTGTTCCATAAACTTATGTTTTCATTACAGTGATAGTCATTTTTTTAATGTTAAAGATAATAGGTTTATTATTCTTATCATGGTTATATTAAATCAAGTTTTTTTACAATTGATTTCTTAAAGATTAGGGCAATATAATATTATGCATCACTGTGTCTCAAAAGCTAAATGTCAACACAATACACTTCTTCCCTAAGTGTCAGTATTTATCCTTTCATTTAAAAATAATTAAAATAATAATAAAATAATTTAGGTTTATACATTTAATTTAAGTCCTCGAATTAAAAGAGGCACAATTAATATGTTAGGATTTAAGTTTATGTAATTTTGTGCCACAATGTGCATTAGTAGCGCTGCTAATTGCACTTGTGTTGTTGGCATTCAGTGCTTTTTTCCTTATCTTGAATTACTGGCCAAATTTTTCTTGGTGAGGGGATCTGCATTGATTGTCTTTGTTTGCATGATTTTACATTAAACTTCATTTAATTTGAGTATTCCTATAATTAACTTACATTTTTACTATTTAAATTTTACACAAAATTTAACATATTTTACAGAAATCGAATGATATTATTTTTCTTTAGGGTACATTTTTTTTTCATTGTTTACTAATATTGTTTATATAAAAACATCTTTCTCACAACGCATAGGTACATACTCACTTACACAGTGACAGAATATATAAATAAAATAAAATATTGAGGATAAATATTTATTAATTGATTGTATCTCCAACAATTTTCATTTTTTAACACTATATGTATTCAGGACAATACGTAAATCCAGTACATAATATATTTTATGAATCTATACTGGCCGTATCTTGTTGCATGCAAGTGTCCTGAATAAATTTAACACAAAATTTTTCAAATTTACATATTTCTTTTCTAATTTTTTCGGATATTATGTACATTGACTTTCATGTAAACCTAACAAATTTGTTAGTCTTGAACATAAGGTTCAATGTTTTATTTATTATACTTACCAGGCATTCTTAAATAATCATGTACAATCACTTATACAGAAAGAGAATTGGTTGTATATCTTGGATACCTAAACACATAAACATAATTTTATTCTAATATTATTTTTGGTTGTCGAATTTTTTTCAAGTTTTAATTTTTATAATAACATAACACAATGTTTTCATTGCCCATTTTAACTAAAATATACATTTTAATACAAATCTTTTAATTATGTTTTCTAATTTCAAAAACTTTGGGAAACTTTATAACACATTATATATTTTTGTCGATTAGATGTTATCGCATAAATCCAGGTATAATTATGATGGTCGTGAAATTTGACATCTAATGTAATTTTTCATTTCACACATTTTTTGTTCTACATTCATTCAATTTAGTTAGATGAAACCTATCATCATTTTCTAAAATTTTAACCCTTAATTACCTTTCATACGAAATTTATTTTATGTGCATAATAGTTTTATTTCGTTCATTTACGTAAAAAAAAAAGAAAAGAAAAGTTTCAGAGTAATCGTGATAAGATAAAAAAAAAAAAAAAAAAAAAAAAAACAGAAACGGAAGACTGCTTAATTTTTTTTTTTTGAAACAGAAATAAACTCTCGCCATTCCGCCTGAGTTTGTTTGTGTTCTAATAATAATAATAGTGATATATTTTTTTCATTCAGTTCAAATACGTTGATTGCAGAGTTTTTTTTTTATTTTTACTGTACATATGATATATTTTATCGCATTTATTCGATATTTCATGTTTGTTTATTGGTGTTTATATTTAATATGTCTATCTTATATATATGGGAATATTTTATTACTATTGCTAGCAAATAATTATCACACCAAAATATATAGTAAGCTTACTTTAACATCAAATTGGGCCCACTGCTGAATAATTGCAGTATTTTTTTTTAAGATAAAAAAAAAAAAAACAACATCTTTTGCACGTGTGTGAACAGATTTATTTTACTGTTCCTTTTATCAGCTGATTTGGTGAAATTCTTTTTATTCACCTTTTTGAAGTGAGATTACACTTCTTGTACTCAAGTTTTTATATTATTATTTTGCTGAACAATTTTATAGCCTTTGAAGCTATTTATATATTTACATTATGCGCATTTTTTTAATTTTTGAGGCCTCATCTGAGCTCATCTCACCTCAGCTCAGCTCATCTCAGTTCATATATGCTCAGTTCAGTAGATAATACTGTTATTTTAGTCATGACTTTTTACTTTTTACTTTGTGTTTATAATTTTCTGTGCACGTTAAATTTGCAATTTTTGCGCTTTCATCTGCGGCTATGGAAATTTATTTTTGTGGCATTTTTTTTTGTAAATTTTAATATTTGTTGGGACACTTACAGACATATACTAAATTTTTAATAGTTCAAATTATTTCACTTGATATTAATTTTTACAATATTGTTTAAATAGTTTAACATATCACCCATTTAGTTATTTTTTTTTAATTTTCACATATACACATTTACCCTCTAAGCACAATTGTGTTGCTCTGGTTGTCAGTATATTAATGACTTCTATAATCTACGGATTTTGACCATTATATTGGTTTCAACACTTGTAATTGTGTAGGCGATTTCACACTTTCACAACAATTTTTGAAGGTTATGTTTTATTGGTTTCCAAGTACACTTATAATTCATGAACACATGTTCTATAAATATTTCGGGTGACAAAATAAATAATTAAAATAGTGAAAATAATAATAAATAAAAAGATATTGATATAAAATTACTTACTAAATTTTAAATAAATAACATGAGGATGTATGTGACTTTTGGAAATATTTGGATTGTATATTTTTCCTAAGTATATTTTCATTGGTTGTCAAAGTTTCAAGGATTCTTTGCGTGAACACATCACCTCTTTCATATGATTCTTTTTAACAAATTCACACTAGTTTTTTTACATCTCATTTGAATAACATGATCAGTTTATTTTAACGTTTGCAAACACTTTATAATTAATAATTCTCACACGCACACACACCAAAAAGAATATTTCATTTTTTTCCCTTATGTTTCTACATGTGTTCCTGTATATGTTTTCTTTTGGGTCAGAAATTTATTGTATTATTGGCTGGCTGCTCAGTTTGTCAGTCATAATGCAAATTTATCCAATAGTATTCCATTGTCTTTCACATGTATGGTTTTCCATGCTTTTCTACATTATTCTCAAACTTGGCCTCATAACCCAATGTTTGACACTCACACACACACTCTCACAAAATTTTATCTGACCTATTTGGTTGCCATTTCATTGGTTCACATGTGGAGATAATTACATTTTCTTTTATTAAATTTTCACACGAATTTTTTTTACAAAAGACTAGTTACAATAATAATACACACATACACAAAAGTAAATAAATTTTTTGTCAACTTGCAATAAACGCTGTTATGTTTTTTAGAGCCTATTTGTTTTTCAAAGAAATACATAAAAAGTGAAATTTCCGTACATAGTCTGTACGTTTTAAAATTTTGTTTTTATCAAATTTTTTCTTGTCTAAAGAGTAAAACCCTTGCAGAAAGTTTTCTTTCAGCTTAAATGAAATATTTAATTATTTAAAAATTTCTCAATCAAAATAATTTCTTTTTGTAAGGTTTGCACCACAGATGTATTTTAAATGGCCTTGAAATCATCTGTGCGTTGTAAGAAGTAGTCTGTGCAGAAGTATGTGGCTGGTTCACTCTTCTTTTTTTTAAAAAAGACTATTTCTTACTGAGCAGTATTATGGAATTATCTGTATAACATACAGTATCCTTTTTAAGAAAGATATTGAATATTAATTGGGCTCGATAAAATAATAGTTCAATTGTAATTATAAAAAAAACAATAGTATATTTAGATTTTTTTTGCTATTTTTGACAATTTGTATGAGTTATATTCTTATCACCTATTTCAGGTCTACTCAGAAGTTTATGCATTAAAAATTATATTATTATTGAGATCATATTTTTGTGAGAAATTCAAATGCTAATTCATTTAATAAAATTTTGTTCAGGAAAAGGAAATTATTTCATACAAGTAAATTTTAATATTTTTTTTTACCAACACAAGCTATTGAAATAAAGTTGGTTCATAAATTTATGCAAAACAAAATAAATTAGAAGGCATAAAAATAGACAAAAGTTAAAATAAAATAGAATAAATAATTTTTCTTGAACTCTTACATGTGCGCTTTTATTCTGACATAGGGCTAGATTTTTTTTTTTATTACACATATTTTTACACATACAAGGGACATTTCATTATGTCACTTTGCAGAATGCTGGTTGTCATTTTTGCACAACATGAAGCCTCTTCTGCTTTTCACATATTGTTCAGTACGCTATGTTCAGTTAGGCATCACAAAACCATCATATCTGTCATAGCTATTGTTCTATTACACACTCTCTGGCTCACTTTGTTAGAATTTAATTTTTCACGTGTACGATAATGGTCTTCTTAATCAAAAATATTTGATTTTTTTTTCATATTAATGCAATATTAATTTTTTTTTGAAAATTAACAAAATACAAAAATTATTTGACTTCCATATTTCTGGTTACTGATTTCCTTTTCCTTATTATCAAACATACATAAACTGTAATAAATGATTGTTTTTTAATATTTTACACATTTTATATATCATATTTATATAAATTATTGATTATGTAACTTGTTTCAGATATGTCAATTTGGCATGACAATGACTGAATATGTCTCATGATTTCATAACTGTCATTATTATTGATTTTTTTTTCGAATTTATTGTTATATGCCACAATTTTTTTCCCTTGCTTAGCAAAAGGTTACTTTACATTTCTCACATTTGGATGCAGATTTTTTTTTTGGAATTGTATTACACTGTTGTGAAGGTGAGAGAGAGCGTTCTATATTTTTATAATTTTCGTCCAGTTTGACGATTTTTTTTTTCCCTCGTCGCTGGGGAGAAATATGTGAAGTCGTTCCTTCACATATATGAGTTTTAATTATAACTTATTCAGTAATTATTATATTTTCAATAAATTAAATGGATAATAAAAATAGATAACGAAATTCTAAATTACTTTTATTTATTCGCTTTTGTCTATAATAAATATCTTAATTCTAATAATACTTTCCTTTTAAATGACATTTATAAGCTCTTCTAAATCATTTAATAAATAAAATATAAAAATAATATTATTTCCAGTCATAAGCCGTTGGATACATAATTACATTTTCATTCCTTTAAATTGCGTATGTTTATTTATTCGAAGCTAAATTAAGCAATACATTTCCGTTCTAATATCATTAAAGAGTAATTTATATTTTTTTATCACGGGATGTGCAATAAATCCTAGTCTGAGTGTCTCCCTTAAATAACGGCCTTCTGGCGATAAAGTTTGGCATTGAGGATTGGCGTTAGTTTTTTAACGGTCGTGCTAAGTTCAAAATATTTACATTAAATTATTCTACAAACAAAGGAATATCTTTGGCTATAAATTTGGCACTTTTTCAAAATTCTTGGCGTAATTCAACAGTCTGATCTTAATGGCAGTAGAGTCAACTTCAGAATTCGCTCTACAACTGTTGATTGAATAACATGTAATCCCGTAGCTCTCTCTCTCACCCCTATCTTTTGCATTCTCGTAACTTATGGTCATGCTGAAATTACACTATTAATGTACTGTTCATTTTATTATGAAACCTCTACAAAAGAAAATAAATATGTTTTGCTGCGAACTATTAGTTCTTTTTGTTTCGACGGCCTTCTTTTTCAGCTATACGGACCTGGACATTAAATTGGAACTTTAACAGTAGAATCCCAGGATTTCTACTGGACACAGGCTGTTATATGTTGCGGACTAATTTATATCACAAAATAACCGATCCGCATAAAACATTACTTTTAAGTACAAAATCCAACTGTGTTTTTGAATTATCCTGGATGAATATACCATAATAATAAGCATGCCAAGACTGCGGTTACATGTTTACGTAGGGAGGCGGACGCAGACGATTGTGGAGCAACTGCAATTTAAAAATACAGTTTCACTGAAATATAGCTAATAGACAGTGTTGCCAGACTTGGGGACTTTTTTATTCAACTATCACCAATAATTTTGAGAAGGGGAATTGGACATACATAATAGTCGATTATTCTTCGAAGTGATTAAGCAACTGTTACAATAAAATTTTAGAGGTGAATGTTGAATAAAAAAGTCCCCAAATCTGGCAGCGCTGCTAATAGATTCTGCTTAATAATGCATTGTCAAAACACTTTCAGATAAGTTTTTGCATTGACAGAAATAATTTTTCTTAAACATGTTTTTTCTTTTCCTTCTTTGTAAGGGGGATATTTTAATAACTGGACAGTTTTTAATTTGGAGTATTATAAAGTTAAGAGAGTGCTTGGAACTAAGGCCGAGTCCCCCAGTTTCTAACATTTGTTAAAAAAAGAAGAAAAAAAAAGGGGGGGGGAGGGGAACACAGGGGCAAACTTTAAAATTTCATATAGGAATGGGGGGGGAGTCTTTTAAAAGCTCGGGAATAAAGTCTTTTCAAAGTAGGCCTAAGACCTACAGCAGTTAATCGGCCTTATTCCCAAATCCAATCCAATTCATACTTGATTTTAATATAAAATACTTCAAAAATATTCCTGTTACACTGGCGTTCATAAAATGGTGCTTAAATATCGTATGATTTCATTATATAAGTGTATTTTCCTGTATTAATGATTTAAAATACCATGTATATCTACTTTTATTTTCGTTAGATGATTTTTTATTAGATTCTATTTAGATGGAGTATATAAGATACACTTTAAAATTCGCTTATGTATACTTAATTTTTTTTTAGTGCCATGGAATTACAATCCTTTCTTTTCATTATTTGCTTAACATGTCATAGGATGCAGATTTTGTTTTAAAAATTTATAGTTAAAGTATTTTCCTACAATAGTAATTTTTCATCATTTTTCTTTTTTCTAGTTATAATGGAAATTGATCCTGATATAAGAAAATAAACAAGTTGTCTAAGAAATATGAAAATAGAAAATGCCGTAAAATACCCTCATCAAAGACATTTACAAATACCAAATATTTATCCTGTTAAAGAACTTTTCACCATTTATCTTTCATTAATCTCATTTAAAAAAACAAGATACATTCAGTGTTATATGTTAGTAAAATAAAGTTTAATTTAAATCTAATTCAGTATGTTTTATTTTTTAATTATTTTTAATTGTATGTTTTCTTTGCAGCAAAGATTTTTTTTCTTCTTAGTGAGCTTTTTGCAATGATTCTAGTAAATTACCAGGAGGCTGCTTTCATGTGTAAAAGCGTAGAATTTGTTTCTTCTTTAGATCCTATTTTGTAGACGAAAAATGTTTTAAAATTTGTTTTTGTAAAGAAAAAAAAAATCAAAATATTTTTAATTAAAAATAATCTAATGGTTTCTTTAACAAAAAGTTATATATTTTAAAAATTTGAATTTATGGAGCTAGTGACGAAAACAAAAAAAAACCCGATTTTCATCTGCATTGAACCCTAAATTAATATTTAAAAATATTAAAAGCTCTATATTTCTTTATATACTATTTAATACGTACGAACATTTTCTCTCCACTTGCCGTCTATTTAAAAATATTTATATCCCAGAAACTGAAGTAATTAAGGAAATTATTCTACACATTGCAATGAATTAATTATAAAAAATAAAATTATTTAGGTATCGAACCTTTAATATGTTCCTATACTTCTACGATTACGTATTAGAAATCTGATCTGAAATGAGAATTTTTTTTCCCAATAAAATAACTTTTAGAAACCAATTTTATTGAAAACAGAATATTGAAAATTGTTAAAAAATTGTTACAGTTTGAAATGAAATTTGCATCAAATTTGTTAGTCTTGATTTAAGTGACAAGTTATGCATTGCATTATTATGTTGCACAAATTTACTTTTTTAATAAACTACCAAAATTGTATGCATAGTTTTAGAGAGACCTTTATATGGAAATAAATTAGTATTTTTTTTTTTCTTCAGCTAATATAAAAATCAATGTGAGTATTTAAAAATTCAAATTCATTTACTACTCTACCTTTCCATAAATGACCGGACACTTTCGATTTCAGATGCGTTTTAAAATAACTCAAAAAGTACTATACAAATCATCTTGAAACTTCAGGAGTGTAAAAAACATGTTGTACCTCATGTACTTCAGTTATTTATTTGTGGCAAACGTGAAAAGAAGACAAGTAAAAAATTAAAGAAAAATAAGAGTATTTGGCATCACCGAATATAAAGTAATGCTCGAAATACAATCTGGCTGTGGCACATGATTATGGGGCTCATCCTCATTTTCTGTATAAATTTTTAAGTCTCTACCGCATGTAATCAGGGAGATATAAAGATTTCTTTAAAAAATATACTGAACTTTTTTTTTTTTTTTTTTTTTGCTATAACATGCGAGGTATTAAATCCAGTGCAATGCTATATTCGGGAAACCCAATATACAACATTAGACACAACATACTGCAATCAGAATGAAAAAAATATTAAATATATAATGAAATGTGAGCATTTGTACTAAATTTTTAACTGCGTATGACTAAGTTTTAGATAAATTTCAATTGTATAATTTAGTAGCCAAATGCATTAAACTATTTATATAAAAACTCCAAACAAGTATTGTGTAAACTCAAAAAGTTCTACGCCAAAGAATGAACTGGTCTTCAGTTTCTCTCGAAGAAACGCTAATGTATAAGGAGTATTACTCACATTTTTATTTTAATTCGATGAACGGTAATGCAATTTTATGTGATTGTAAATAAATATTGGGAAAGCCCTCTTAACAATTTCTTTGTTGGGGAACAGCTGAAATTCAGTTTATTCTATGACGTAGAACTTTTTGAGTTTACACGATTTTTGTTTGGGGTTTTTACATAAGTAGCTCAATAAATTTGACTGTTAAATTTTGAAAAGGAAATGTCACTGAACATTTACGCATGTGTAGTTAGAAATTTAGTAAAAATACTCATATTTCATTAGATATTTAATATTTTTTTCATTGTGATTACAGTATGCAGTGTTTATTATTGTATGTCGAGTTTCCTGAAAATAACTTTGCACTGTCTTTTCATACTTTGCGTGTTATAGCTAAAAAAAAAAAAATGAAATTTTTTTTGCAATTTTTTAAAGAAACCTTTATCTCCCTGATTATATGCGGTAGCAACATATAAACTTAGAGTTAATGAGAAAGAGTCCTATAATCACATGCTACTACCAGATCGTATTTCAAGCATTAATTATTACAGGGTGAAGCCAAATACTTTCATTTTACTTTAATTTTTTTTACCGGTCCTCCTTTCACATCTCTGAAGTTTCAAAATGATTTGTTTAACATTTTTTGAAATACTTTTAAAAATGTCTGAAATCGAAAGTGTACGGTCATTACGGAAAGGTAGTGTACCTAACAAATTTTTAGAACTTCTTCCTACCCCCCCCCCCCCAATTTAGAAAGTTTACACCTTTTTAAGAGCATAATGCATTTTAAACGGTTAGTGTTTTAATTACATTCTTAATTGTTTTAAGTTAATATCTGATCAAAATGTAATATATATATATACATATACTTGTTAAAATATTTTTTTTAAGTGTATTTACAAAGTGGATGTATGTTTTGAATGAAATAAACTTAGGTTGTTAACACAGATCTACAAATATAATGTTGGCAAAATTTAATTTATTTTAGTTGATACCTATAATTTAATGTGCTGAAGCCGAAAAGGAAGCCAATTTTCCTCTGTTACACATAGCCTTTGCCAATACAGGGTGTCTACCGACACAATTCCTTCTCTTTCGGTAGTTTCTAGTATGATTCCATGATTAATTGTAATCAGTCATGGAATCATACTATAAAAGTAACCGTATAATTATATTGGTGGAAGAGTCATGAAAAAAAAAAAAAAAAAATCAGCGTACCCTGTATTGGTGAAAATATGTGATAGAGTAAAATCTAGTTTCGGTTTCAGCCGAGCAAAAACCATTAATATCAGTCATAATTATCAAATCAATATTTTAGATTTAGACCTGTGTGACATTCACTATTGAGTCATATTCTACATATTGAGTCATATTCTACATAAATGAGGGAATTAAGTTTTTATTTTGGTATGGACTAAATATAACCGATCAATATTAAGCAAACATATGACATATTTTGCAATTATTTCTGATAATTTTATTAGAAGTACCATAATATAAATCAGCTTCTTTTTTAATTTTTTTATTAAAAGTTTAATGTATGCAAAATGTACCCCAACATTAATAAAAATTGTAGTTAAAAACCTGTTAAAGCGCATCATTACAAATCCTACCAAAGGTAATACAAGCTTAACCAACTTTATACCTCTGAATTTTAATGTAGTTTTGATAAAAAATATATAGCATGTCTATATATATACTAAAGTCTGGTCTTCTTGTCCCATCAATTTCCGAGGAGTTCTTATCTCAAAGTTTGAAGGTGGGAGGTGCGAAGTTCGATGTCAGGTTGAGAGTTTCAGCCTACCCATTCGAAATTTTCCAAGGTTTTCTTTAAAAACTTTTGTAAATAAGGGATAGAACACCTTAGAATGACCTACACATAAGGCATTCTATACAGGCCTAGGACTCTGGAGTAACCAATGTGATTTTACCACCACAATAATATTATAATATTAATATATTCAGAAGCCTGTTCAAAACACTATAAATTGACGCGCATTTAAAATAAATCCCAAGGCTATGAATTTACAAGTGCAAAAACATACAACTTTAAGTTTCTTTTTCTTAAGTTGAATAATAATCTGTACTTATGTAACGTATTTACTAGATTATTACCTATATTCATGAAGATAAACTTACTGTTGGATATTTTTATACTTGTAAATTGATAATAATGGAATTTATTTTAAGCATATGCCAATTTAGAGTGTCTTCGATACGCTTGTAAACATACTAATATTTAATCGGCGTTAGTTAAAGCCGATTGGATGTGCTAGGTTTCTAGACCTGTGAGGATAGCCGTAAGTGTAGGTCTTTCTAAAATGTCTTATCCCATATTTATACAAGTTTTGGAGAAATCCGCGGAAAATTCCGAATGGGTAGGTCGAAAATCGCAACCTGGGATCGAACTATGCACCTTCCGCCTTCAAACGTTGAGAGCAGAGCTTCTCAGCCAATGGTGGGGGCCTTCAAATATTAGGTATTTTTACATGGATAAATTTACTGAGATTTTCATAATATTATATACGAAATTTACGGAGACTTGGATGTTCTTACGTATGTAATTTTACAGAGACTTGGATGCTCTTCCATATGTAATTTTACAGAGATTTGGATGATTTTACATATGTAATCTTACAGAGACGTGGTTATTTTTACAATGGTAAATTTACAGAGATTTATATGCTTTTTTTACATGCTTGAATTTACGGAGACTTGCATATTTTGCATATGTAGATTTACAGAGACTATGATGTTTCAAAGATTTAAATTTACAGAGACTTGATTATTTTGATCTATGTAAATTTACAGAGACTATGATTGATTTACAGAATAGTTTCTCTGCATTTTGACAGAATCTCTTTTTTTGAATTCTCTGTAAATTTACGTAAGACTTAATATAATTAATTACCAATAGATTCTCTGTAAATTTACAGAAAAATTTTTAACAGTGTGGTTTTCTAGTCTTTAAACTTTTATATATATTAATTCAATTCAGTAGTTTTCTATATATATATATATATATATATATATATATATATATATATCTTTCTTCTATAAAGTGTTGCTTTTATACCCTCAGAATGATTTATTTTGAATCACCCGAAAAAATTCTTTTATTATTATTATTATTAAGTTTTGTATGCTTATTTTCCAATTCAAAAGTATGTTTAGAATTGTACTCTCAATACTCAAACTAAAATTTTTAATAATCTCAGTTTCAAACATTTTCATGTTTCACTGAAATATGCTTTTATCATTATAAATCCTATTCACTCTTTTGTATTTTCATATAGTATTTTCTATGTAGACGATTATTGCAAACAAAACGGAACATTCTCTTAGAATCTGCTTCACAATACGAACAAGAAGTTAACTATTTACAATTGCAATGGATTTTTAATCTCTTTCAAGATTTTTTCTTTTTTTTCCCTGCTAGGTGCAATTCTATGGAAAAATTTCCCTCTAGATCCACTCCAGGGAAAATACTAATACTATTTCGATTCCTTCCCTCCCATTCAAAGATTGATTACTTTCGCTTTGACATCTGAGTCGAGGAGAAAGGGGAAAATTTTTTTCGGGCGTTTTGGTATTTTAGAGTCATAGCTGAATTGGAGCTATGGTAAGGAAAGAGTTAAAATATAAAGTCCCAAAAAGGCTTCAAAGTAGGCCATAGGGCTTTCAGACCGGGGTCTAGGGCTATCCCAAAAGGCTTGTACAAAGGCTTGTTTGGCAGGTGATTCATATAGCAGAGCCTGTTGTCGGAGTCTGGCTTGACGTCGGGTATTGAATCGGTGGTGCGGGAAGAACTCCTCTGTGCTGACCGAGTCAGGGGCTGCTAGGAATTTCTCCATGTGTCGTCCGCTAGCTGACGAAGAGGGTGGAGGTCTTTTTCGAACCCTTGCCTTTCTCCTAGGCCGGAAAGAGTCGGTGTGCACAGAATCCTTAACCGCCAAAACCTTCTGTGGTGGATGTGTTCCAGAAGACTTTGAGGACATAGCTTGAGGGCATTTTAAGCCATTGTTCCAAGCTTTTTTCTTTTTAATCTGCGGTATAAAAGAGCTATTAGTAAAAGAACAGTCGCGTTTCCGACCAGTTTGCCTAGGAAATTTCACATTAGAAAAGTTTGATGAACCCGTACGAGCTCGCTTTTGTGCGACGGTTCTGCTAACACTGGATCGATCAGTGGAAGTGCCCTGAACAGATTGTTCGGGTGTTGTAGGAGTAGGTAGTTTATCAGCTGTACAAGAATCAGGAGAACTAGGCTGGGAAGTGAGGTTAGGCGTAAAGACGGACTGTTCGTCAGGTGGGTTTGAACCTGGAACGCTATCACTATCAAGAGTTTCAGCATATGATTGAGTGCGCTCTTTAAATATTCGTATCTAATCAACGTTTATTGTGGTGGGGGTGCCGTTAAAATCAATTGTCAGATTATTATTTTCTACCTTTAAAACAGAGAAAGGCCCAATGAATTTTGGCCCAAATTTAGTTACTTTAGAATCTTTTTTTGAGCTAAGAAAATGTGATTCCAGGAGTATTTTATCTCCCACTTTTACTTCTAAAATTCTATGTTTTAAGTTATAATAGACAGCTTGCTGCTTTTGAGCTTTTCTCAAATTTCTCTGAACTTCTGGTAGCAATTCTTCAATATTTCGCGTAAAAAATTGAGATGCATTTTGCTGTACTAATACCAGTTTTTGAAAGGGGGTCAGAATCTTTCTGCCCAAAAACAATTCAGCGGGAGTTTTTCCTGTTGTATCACTTACCGCTGTACGAATCGCATAGCCAAAATGATAGAGAAACTGATTCCAATTTTCATGATTTTGACCAATGAACGTCGCAATCATATTAATTAAAGTCCTATTAACACGTTCAGCCTGATTAGCTTGCAGCCGATATGGAACTGTAAATACGTGTTTAATTTCGAGTGTATCGCAAAGTGCCTTAAAAACATTACTTATAAATTGAGGACCATGGTCCGTTACAATTTGAAGGGGGGCGCCGTAACGATAAATATAATTATTCAAGAAGGCAGTGGCCACTGCTTGCGCCGAAGCTTTAAGTAAAGGCAAAAATTCAACCCATTTACTAAAATAATCCACCATAACTAACACATAACGAAATCTATTTGGTTTAGAGAGGGGGTAAGGACCGATTAAGTCGAGTCCAAGAATTTGATTTGGAAAATCAACTTTAATTGGAATTAATTTACCGTCCGGCTTTATATTTTTATAATTATATTGCTGGCACAAGCGACAACTCGAAACATATTCATTAACAAACTTCCTCATTTTAGGAAAGTAACAGGCATCTTTGAGCTTTTTATAAGTTTTCCTAATGCCAACGTGCCCCAAAATTGGATAGTCATGAAACTCAAATAGGATGGCTTGACGAAGAGATTGGGGAATTACAACTCGTAATTCGCCATAAGATGATAATAATTTTGAATAAAAAAGCAAGCCATCGATTAAAGAAAAATATTGGGACCAGTTTAAGGCAATGGCTAATTCAATTATTGAAACTGACTCGGGATTTTGTAAATACATATAGATCAATCCAAATTCAGGATCATTTTTTTTTCTTGGATTAATTGATCTCTCGAATTTAACACAGTTGCTGGCATAAGCGCTAAGGCTACTTTTTCCTGATCAGATACGAAATTATCGTTTAAAGTAGTTACTAGATTTGTAGAAGCACATTGGTTTACTTGCTTACTTTCAATTTCCTTTACATGAGTTTCAGTTACGTTTGCTTATATTTCGGATTGAACCGGTTCAGCCTTTAAATGCGAATGATGAATATATGAGGTTTTAACAGTAGAATTTAAATGATCATTATTTTCATTTAAAGCAAGGGATTGATTTGCACAATTAGATTCAATCTTATTTTCTTGAGTTGGATTAGTACGTGAAAGAACGTCAGCTACGATATTGTCAGAACCAGGTCGGTGTTCAATGTTCATATTAAAGTTAGATAACTTAAGAGTCCATCGAATCACGCGAGGGGAAAGATTATTTCCAGTTGTTAACCGAATTAATGCCGCATGATCAGTAACAACTGTTACTGGAAGTTGCGTAAAATATAAACGAAATTTTTGCAGTTCCCAAAGCACTGCTAAACATTCACGTTCAGTTACTGGATAATTTCTTTCTGCAGTGTTAAGCGTTCGGGACGCATATGCCATTGGGCGGCTTTCTTGGCTTAAAACGGCCCCAATTCCGTAGGAAGAAGCATCCGTAGCTACTTGAAATTTTATATTATAATTAGGATGAGCTAGTACAGGAGGAGCGCTAAGTATAGTTTTTAACTTTTCAAACGCTTCTTGTGCTTCATTTGACCAGTTAAATTTAATTCGTTTCCTTTTGAGTTTAAAGAGGGGCTCGCATATGTGAGCAAAATTAGGTATAAATTTTCCATACCGGGCACACATGCCTAGAAATCTAGAAACTTGTTTGGAAGTTGTAGGAGGGGGCATGCTTAAAACTGGCTGAACTTTTTCATCATCTACAGAAATACCAGCAGGCGTTATTTTGACGCCTAGGTACTTAATTTCCTGTCGTGCAAAATGGCACTTAGAAGAATTTAAAGTTAATCCTGCATTTTGCAGTAGAGTAAAAACAGTTTTTAAATGATCTAAATGCTCACTGTAAGATGAGGACGTGATTATTATATCATCGCGATAAACATGTATAAATTTATTCAAAACAGGTTTAAGTATAGTTTCCATGGCTTTTTGGAATGTTGCCACAGCTCCTGAACATCCGAAAGGCATTCGTTCAAAACCAAACGTGCCGTTTTTAGTTATAAACGCTGTTTTTGATATATCAGCGGGTTTCATTGCAATTTTAAAATAACCCGATTTCAGATCGAGAGTAGACATAAAATTGGTCGTTGTGATATGTGCTAACAAATCATCAATTATAGGCAAGGGATACTGAGGATATTGTGTAATAGAATTTAGCTTACGATAATCTATTGCAAATCTCCATGCCTCAGGATCGGTAATAGGTTTACCATTTTTCTTATGACATAAAACAACAGGAGATGCATAAGGAGAAGTTACAGGCATAATAATATCGTTTTTCAACATTTTGTCAATATGCCAATTTATAATATCTTGTTTGGCCTGATCGTAACGATAAGGTTTACTAAAGACTGGTTTATTAGGTCCAGTGTCAATTTCATGGCAAACAACATGAGTCAAGCCTGGTGTATCAGAAAATAACTGTTTAAACTGATTAAGAAAATTAACAAAATCAATTTTTTCAATATGAGTGAGGGCACTTTCCTCTAAATTAACAATTAACTCTGTAGGCTCGACAGGTTTAGAATTTGACTTAGAATCATCAATAAGTAAAGATTTATTGGCAAAATTTATTTCAACATTATTTGCTTTCAAAAAATCTAAACCAATAATGCAGGGGTGCTGAAGATTTTCTATGACGTAAAAAAGCCAATTAACACTTAAATTATGAATTTTAACATTCAGGCTAACTTCGCCTCTATTAACACAGGACTGGCCTTGAGCCGTTGTAATATTTAAATTTGTCCGCTTTAAAGGTTTAAAGTCAAAATACTTTTTATAAGTTTCATATGCTAGAAACGAACGTTCAGCACCAGTGTCCCAATAAGTAGGTATGAAAATGTCATGAATTATTGCATTTAAATTTGGAAGGTCCACCGGACTGATACAAATTGTATCTAAACATATGGAGGTGGTTGAGTTATTCAGTGGCTGTTGACACTCCTCACAAGAGCCACTTACTCGTTTAACTGACGACTCTGGTTATTACGAGAGTTACGGAAATTTCTGTTATTTCTATCAGCTCGAGAAAAGTTTTGAGACTGATTTTGATTAGAACGATCGTTCCGAGCATTTTGAAAGGTATTACGCCTTGGTTGCGGCGATTGACGGTCATGTTGATATCGGTTGAAATTTTGAGGGGGGCGAGTGAAATTTTCACGCCTAAAATTTTACATATTTCCATTAACCCGATGGCGATTAAAGGTGTTGTCCGCTCTTGGAGGGTGACGTTCTTGGTACTTAGCTAAAGTTTGAAACAGGCTGTTGTAAGAAGTGACAGGTTTCAGATCAAGATAATCTTGAATTGGAATAGTCAATTGCGGGGTTATAATTTCCATTGCAGCGGCAAAAGATGACACTAAATCCAGCTGTTTTATAATGTCGAATTTACGTAACAAAAATGTGGTAGGTTTATCATAAAACGACATCTTTGTCGTATAAAGTTCTTGACGAAGTCTGGTTTTATCAACGATAGAAGAGAATGAACTCTTAATTTTAAGTTTCAAATCCTCATACGTGGAATTTTGGCCTAGAGCTCTAGAGGCAATGGTGTCATACCAGATTTTAGCATCACCTTTTAAGGAGTATTTTAATAAATTAAATTTATCAGCTTCGTCAATTTTACATCTGTCAAAATATTGTTCAAGATCCTCAAAAAATTCAAGTACATTGTTTGAGCCAGTAAAATAAACCCGAGCGGGGGGGGGGGGGTCGAACTGGTTTGGGCGCCACTGTGGAGTTTGCGTTGCTGCAAACTCCATCTTTACCTAATTAGATTACTAAGAGAACCAGAGACTTGAATTCAACAAACAATAAGAGTTTATTTGAACAGATTAATGGGAGGGCGGCCTGGTAATAAAACTTAGCTCAGTCAGCGTATTACTTAATCAAAATATATGAATCAACAATTTAATTAGATAATCTTAAATATATCACCCCAGCAGATAGTCGAAGGTGTAGAAACGGTTGCACTCGTACTCCGCTACTACGAATTCACTATGGATCAGAGGATTCCCATCAGACCCAAATTTACCTTTCCGAATGCTAGTAGATACGCACACCAACACTCATCACTACTTAACTTCACGCAACTAAATCCCCACAATTCTACTTCTCGATACTCGCCAAAATATGATTCATCACCATCCACTATAATATCCTCAAACATCCACATCATCTACTAAAACCATCTCTATTTTTATACTTCTTCCTACACCCTCCTTTCACTGCATTTCAATCCGTCCTTTTAAAAATCACTTCTAATTTATGTAACATTCAAAATCTAAGTCTTTCATTGCAGCACCCTGCCAACACAAAACTAACTCGACCTCAACCTTCACCGAGTCACTGGCGACGAATCGATTTTAACCGTCCCCACTTTCTACTTTGCTGGATCCAGCCTTATTAAAACAACTGTGGTGACGTTCTGACGTCTCAACCTCACAACCTGAAAACGAAAGCGAAACACGTTGTTTGGAAGCAAATTAATAAGAGCCTTGATTTTATATATATATATATATATATATATAAGCTTTATAATAGTAATCCACTGATCTTCGTTTTCCAAACATATTTACTAATTAATATAAAAAGAAATATTTACATATATACAATTTAAACTTACGACTTTTTCGCGCACAGTACATACTGACAGTGTGCATTTCAAACATCGACTACAACTGACTCAACAACAAGTCAAAACGAAAAAATGCTCTAACTGGTTAAATAGCTCTTTGATGTTTTACCAGAACTCTGCAATTGGCTGAATAGCTTTTCTATTGCATTACCAAAATGACGAATATTGCCATCTCTTAGAAAGGAAGGTAGTTAAATTTTGTTACTTTGTTACAGCTTTATAATTTAACAGGGATTTAAAGTGAGTGTCAGCCCACCCGAAACATAATTATATGTACGAAAAAAAAAATAATAAAAAAAATAATAAAAAAAAAATAAATAAAAATATATTTTTTCTAATTCTATTTTAGATCGTTTTAACAGTATATTGAACTTTATAATGTCACTTTAATCATCTCACGACTTAATCTGCCATCTGTCTCTACAGTATTGAAATGCAGAGGAAAGCCGTGTGAGTGTCATACTGGATCTTTTTTTTTTTTTTTTTTTTTTTATATATATATATATATATATATATATCTATATATTTGAATTGGCTATTCCGTATAAAAATTTGAAGAGAGAACTTTATTTTATTTTGCATAGTTTATTAATGTTTTATAATGCGTAAATAATTCCTATATATATCGAAAATAATATTCTATTTTATTGATTTTTTTTTATTCTACGCTTACAAACTGTAACACGTTTCTAAATATATATATATATATATTAAATTAAATATTACAAAAGAATCAATCACAAGAATGCTGATTGAAAATCCTTTGTTGAAGTTCTTCAGAGCATAGTTTTTTAACAAACGTTCAGATAATTGAAGAATTATAAAGAGTTTGTAGAAACTTTCCTTGAATTAACGTTTAAAAAAGTATTTTAGCATTGTAAGGCATAAAGTATATTGACATTTTATTAAGAGTACTTTTAAAAAGTATACATTTGAAATTAAATATAATAAACGCTTATATTTCGTTGTGATACTTAAAGCATTCCTATAGAAATGATTTCTAGATGTATTTATTACATACTATCTTTAATAAAACACTTTAAATAGTAACAAATTTAAACTTTTTTTTTTTATTTTATTTTTTTTTTAACTTCGAAAGTAAAGTTATTTTATAACGTTTGTTGTGGAAACTTTGAAAACTCAAAATAGTTCACGAAATATATAATTTAATTCTTTCAGATTTATATAAATTATTTCTAAGCACAATGAAAGAAATAATGTATATATATATATATATATTTTTTTTTTTTTTTTCATTACTAGGGGACACTTTCCTCTTCTCACTTGGTTAAAGTCGTTTATGTATGCATAAACATTTTTTTTTCAAGATATATGTTAATTTAATTATATTTTTGCCGTATAATGTCAATGCAATGCACATTGCCGGAAATAAAAAAAATCTTTGCATTTAAGTTGAAAAAAAAAAAAAAAAAAAAAAAAAACACCTTTACATGTCAATTGCAGTTCCCACCATAAAAATGTGCCAAACTCCAGTGATTTGACTTGGTGTTAGTTGATCAATCTCGACCTATCCCTAACCTATCAACACTCAGTTCGCCTCCTAGACATTTAGAGTAAGGCTGTATGCTCGTTGCTCTCACCAGCCAGTATTTCGTTCATTTCTTTAAATTTTGAGAACCTACATCGGTATTTCCACTTCACACAATTGGTCGGATGAAGCTTAAAATGGAAGAGAAATATTATGCCTTAAATCTGCTGGAGAAGGGAACCTCTGTTATTGATGTAACCAGAGATCCGTGTTTAAACGGCTGCAGTTGGTAATAAAATGTAAAGATGAGATGGCAATGTTCTAACTGCAATGTGATATTTACTAAATGACTAGAATGTTAAGATTTTGTCTTAAAAGTTTACATTTTAATGATCTTCTTGTAGAGATTTTCTACATCCGGTTACATCTACAATGATCTGTTAGATCTCTAACTACATCAGTCACAGCAATTCCTTTCTCTAGCACATTCAAGGCATGATATTAGTCGTCCTTTTTAGCTTTTTATTACCCTTTGTGTGGAGCGAGAATACCGATGTAGGTTCTCAAACTTTTGACAAATGAATGAAATATTGGCCTGCGGGAACAAAGAGCCTTACACTAAAAGCTCATGAGGCGAACTGACTGTTGGTAGGATAGGGAAAGGTTGTCTGTGACCGACTAAGACTATTTGTCGTCACTGGGATTCGACACATTATTATGGTAGGGAAAGCAATTAAGATGTAAAGTTTTTTTTTTTTTTTTCCGACACTGTACATTAATGAATTGACTAATGCAGCCATATACTGGTAGCACTTCTCGTTACACTGGAATCAAAACCTTCGAAATAAATAAAGAATAATTTGGTTAAATCCTTAAGTTTTACAGCCAACAAAAAAGCAGTGCGTAAAATTCAAAAAAAGTTTTTATTTTTCATTTTGTGGCAATGAGATCATTTTACTATGTTGCCAAAAAGTCTTTTCGTTATAAAATGATTTATTTTTAAAAGATTCTAGTGCAGTTAATCCGAAATTTCATGGGCAAAAATCTTAGTGAGGTTTACATTTTGGCCATTTTGTAACAATAAAGATGAAAGTACTCGCACGTACGTTTGTATACTGCCCGGATATTCACAAAAACGTTGGCGAACAAGTATTCAATTTGCATAAATGTGAAACATAATCATTCGAAGTTTGAAACTCACCACTGGGAATGGGCAAAAACTTTGTAGCGATGAATGCATATCGATTATCTTGACCAATCTTGGGTAAGATGACCCTGTTTGTTGAGAAGTCTATAGTAAGCGAACATACATCTTTCATCATTCCGAATGCATTTACTGAGTGCACAATTAAGTGTTTTTCTTCACTTTTTGCTTGATAGGGCTATACTGGTTTCCTTGCGTAAGATACGGGGGGCAATTCACTTCAGAAAAAATTAAAATTTTTCTACAAATTAAAGGTGTAAACATACCTTCAGTTCTTTATATTATCCTGCTTAAGGCAGAAAAAATATGCGCAATTACTGAAAAAAAAAAAATATATTGAAATCTGTAATTTCAGAGCCAGAGATTACCTACAATTAAAGTTATATGAAAATTTTCTATAATACTAGAAAATGCCCAACACGACAGGAGAGAGTTCTGCAAGCATATTTTTAAAAGGAAGAATCACAAATGACCGAGATCTACCTTCCTAGTGTAAAAGTTACGTCGGTAATAAGCAACATGATAATACACGAAACACTAAAAATAAGACAATTAAGAGTAAATCAAAAGTTGTTCTATGCAACTACATCTCAGAAGAAAAATTAAAAATCGGTATAATATATACAAAGAGAAGGTAAATTACACCAAAAAGTTAAAGAAGGTCCGCAGCTGAGGAAAGGACAGACACTAACCAAAAGATAAATATGGGTTCCAAAATATAGTTTAGAGATTTTGCAAACTCCAAGGAAAGAAATGAAAGATTTACCTGAGGCACAAAAATCCCTATTTTAGGACACTTTAGTCCACATCCATTTATAATAGAAAATACACTCATGATGAACAGCCTCCATATTAGGCACCAGTTGACATACAATTTATTATATAATATTTAGGATTTAAGAAACTTATTTCAAAGCTTCTCTTACCAGGCTTAATAAATAATGCGATGTACTTGTTTTAGAGTATTTCCAGAACTATAGATAACTATTTTATTTCCCCCTGATAATTTACATTTATACATATATATATATATATATATATATATACATTCTAAAAGGAAAAAAGAACATAAATATATTTAACATTTCGAAAAAAAATATATTTTAATATATATATATATATATACACACACACACACACACACATATATATATATATATATATATAATATTCGCTTTTTCATAAAGAGAGTTTTTATATTATGTAACTCCAATATTCGTTTCTTAAAGCAAATCCCATTAAAATCGTACGTAAAAAGTAGGTATCCATTGAAATTGTTTGAATTTTTAAACTAATTATACATAAACAGCCATTTATGTAAAAAATTACTCCTATATTGAATAAAATCAATTTTTTTTTAAATGCAACATTTATACGAAAGTCATCTTTTGCTTCATTTGCCATAAATCTAACAGACTTTCGTTTATGAAAACGATTTATGATTTTCAATTTATTTTAAATAAAACTGTTTGAAAATACATGTAATGACATTTCGAGGTGATGTAACAAGGGTGTTCAATATTACATGTAATTAATCTTTTCATGTTTTCGTATTGTCAAAATAAATTAGAAATGTAAATTCACGTTGCACGAACAAATAACAAAATATTAAAACTAAATATTTGAAAATCTTAAACCTTTGAAAAGTTTATATGTTTATAATTTTAATTATTGTAATATTTAAAGTTATAGCTCTTTTTCATTTGTTATTGTACATTTACCAATTCAATATTAGTAATTAAATCAAGTGATCTACCTTCATCCGACAAGTGGTCGGTATTTCCAAATTAACTTTTTTTTTTTTCAAATTCGTCATATTCGCCAATTCAAAATTCGTGTCCAAAATTCGTGAATGTAGTCAACAAGGGAAATCATTTTTTTTAAACATATAACTGTGTTTTATATTAAAAACTCAATTATTAATGTTTGAGTGATGAAATATACTAGACGCGTTCAAATAGTAAGTTATATTCGAGCCTTGTAACATCAAGATGACGCTTTATTGAGAAATGTGGTACAGTAAACTATTACACGTATACAGCACACTATTTCTCTACACTATTTCTAAACCACTACAGACATTTGTCAGAATGCTACACTGATCGTTAAATAACTTGACGATAAAGATTGCTCCTTGGCTCTTGCGCCAACTCAGTACCAGACTGGTGACCTCGTAGTATCTTTTAGTTATCGAACTTTAAGTATCTATATTTTAGGTCAATTTTATGACTTCTGATCACATTATCGCTCAAAATTTCATATAATACGTGCAATAGTGGGTAATGGAAATCGTGGGGTTGTTTCACACAAGATTTTTTTTTCCCTTTAAATCACGGTCAAATTTACTTTTTTAATATATCGCTGCAAGTGGAACGTCATGATTTTCTTGGTAAATCAAAAGGGATCACAAGAAAATACCTTTTGATAAAAATGTATTCTATCATAATTGAAAGAAATGTTGCATTCTGTTCAAATAAAATCCGAGTTTTTTTTTTACAGTTTTGTATAAAATTTCATTTTATTTGAATTTACCTAGTAAATGTATATATATATCTATTAAAAATATATATAATACTCTATTAAGACTCATTCCCCTATGTGGAATATATGCATTTCATGTATCACTTCAGTTTCCTTTTTTAATAGTAAACAGCCTATTTTTCATTTGCAACTGCTAAAGTACAATTTATGTTGAACCGTTATATTTTAGATTATTTAAATATTTTAAAGTATTTCAGCACATAGTGCAGTCTAATATGAACGCAATTATCATTTAAAATTGTGAATTTAAAAATTTAAATAAATTAAAGAAAATACATTAAATACAAAACTTTAAAACGAATTTATTTTATATATAATTCTTAGAAAAAATAAATAAAAATAAATAAATAAATCATTTAAGAATGAATATCAGTTTCTTTTAGTGTAAGTTTCCATTTTCTAAACTATTTCTATGTTTTAAAATAACGTTTAAAATTGAATAGTTAATTCAACTTATACAGTAAGAGAAATAAGGCGTTTGCAGTATTTGAAGAAAAAGGTGAACTTATTATCTATTGATATTTTACATTATAAAAACAATGATTTAAATAATTCTTATTTGAGAATTTTAATATTTAAACTTAATTTTAAGAAGTAAAAATAAATATGCAAAGTATACCAACGCATCTCATTAATGTAACGGAATAATATTTAATTAAAAATAGAATAACTGAATGATATGTCTCTCCCATAAGAATAAGCAGAATTGCTCCTCTGAGCAATTATAAGGAACTTTATGATACTTTATAAAGTCACAAAGCGATCAAGAAAGTTTATTGAAGTAAATTTCCGGAAATATGTCAACCAGATAAATGTCTTTTCTAAAGAGATTTTAGTTTAGAAATATTCTTTTGTGTAAAATATTTTTATTTATGAAAAGGTGTAAATTAATGACACTCTTTATATGTGGTTTGTTTAATGATTAAATACATTAAAATATATATAGCATGTAAGAGGAAAGAGGAAGTGATTTCAGAGTCTATTTTTAGGATATTTCACTTTTATTTCTTAGAAAAAAAAATTATTGCGTAAAGTAAAATATATATATATATATATCCTTTGTATATTACAATGATTTGTTGAATTTGTCGAAAAAAAAAAGAAAAGAAAGAAAGAAAGAAAGAAAGAAAAAGCACAACGCTAAAGATATACACCTGCTGAAATTTATCAAGACAGCAACAGTTAATGCTGGTTTTTGATATGACATATGTTCTCTAATGTAGGAATGTCGGATAATCAGAAAGAATAAGGTAGCATTTCTACACACTGGGTTAACAACAACGGTTTGTGAATGAGCATTGTCCTGTTGTGATATGAGAAAATTATGTACATAATAATGTTTACACTAGAACAATATTTGCGTGCTTATTCGCGATCTAGTCACGTATTCAAATTAAGACTATATTAAGACTATAACTTTTTATTTAACAAAAAATATAAACTAATAAATATATATGAATGTTATATCAAAACAAGGTTTTAAAACTGAATTTACAGGCGATATTTTTCTTTCTTTTAATTGTAACGGAGATTATAATATAAATATTTAGAACAATTATTTATATTAAAATATATGTATATTTTAAAGGCATAAAGATAATTATTACATCACGCAGCAACTGGCTGTGCTTCATATGATCCTCCAGATACTCATCATTCTAAACGGGGCTGTTTATATGATATTCTTAATCATACGATACAAGAAGGCGACAAAATATTCAACTCAAATTCGATGCTTTGTAACATGAAAACTCGGAAAAACGAAGAACAGGAAACATGAAATATGAGAAACGGGAGACATCGATCGGTTATGAATTACAATCTCACCAACGCCATCTACCACCTCAACGCGATGTTTCCGAAAATACTTTCTTACGGCCGTTAATATCTTTATTACGGCCCCAGATTCTCACATTTATATATATCACAGATATTTTTAACACTTATATAGTATGATATATATATTTATATATATATATATAATTTCATATCCAATTATATGTATACAAACAATTAAAGTTTATTGTAAGTGTTTTAAAAATAAATTTACAAGCAAACTCTTGAAATAATTATAATGATTTCTTGATATATTTTAAATAAAAATATTACTTTCGTCTTTTTCGCGTTAAAAGTAATGAAAAATATATATCGCTCGAATTTCTATGTACTTTTCCAGTAAGATTAAGTACGATTTTTTACTTTACATAAATTTGATAACAGAAAAAAAAAAAAAAATGGGGAACAGGAAACTGTCAAATGAGAAAGATAAATTTAGAACATTTTTTTTTAATCTGAAATGTTAAACATACCTATCTTTGTTGGAAAGATAAAAACTTTATATTATGTCCAGAATACGGAGGACAAGGATGATAAATGTGAAAGTAAATTAATGAATCAGCATCTTGTACAAAAGATAAAAAAAAATGTTGTAAGACAGATATTTTTTTGTGAGGTCAAATCAAATAAAAGTACTTCTGATTTTTTAAAATTTTTAAATCTGAACTTTGAATTTCATTTTTAATTACAACATTCATAGTATAAGATAAATTAGAATATCATACATAATTTTATTGATTTCTTAATATTTATTATCATGTATCATTTATCATATATTATATATATAATAAATTATATTCCTTAAGTATAAAGTATAATTCGAGAAGTGTTTTCGAAATTTATTATAAATATTAGTTACATAATGTTTTTATTTACTTATTTTTTGGAATTTATAAATCAGAAAAAAAAAATAAAAAAAAAAGGATTTTTTTAAAAATTAGACATACCAGGGATAGTGAAATTTTCTTTTTAGTTATAATAATTTTAACATTTAAATTTCTACGTTAAAATTCTACTGCATTTTTTTCGAATGTTAGTATAAAAAATAAGTACTAAGTGATTAGTATTGGATATAATTCTCCTATATATATATATATATATATATATATATATATATATATATATATATACAGCCTGTAGTAATTCGCACATAATAGTTCATATTTTTCAGGTTAATGCTATTTAAAGGTTCAATTGAAGCATGTCATATCACACCAGCTTCGAACTTCAGTTTTAAACTAAATATATTCTTTCAGAGAAGGCAAAAAAATTCATATGAATGCATGCGATATGAAAACTAATGAATCATTTTCAGAGATTTTTAGTTTTGTATGGTAAGATAATTACTTTAGTATTAACTTACCGATATCACCGGATTTGCTGATCACTATATTTAAAAGAATTCTCAAAGATCCATACCATTTATTAATATAAAATCTGAAAATGCAAAAATAATAATTAATAAAGTATTCGAAAAAATCATTACATGTCGTCAGAATTTCGGGTTAGATTTAATTTTAATTTAATTTATATTTTATTAAATTAATTGAACTCAATAAATCTTCCTTAAACTTATTAAGAAAAAAAAATCGATGCAGAAATTGTTTTCAATGCATGCAGTGTATCTCAATATCGATCGATAGATATCATTAATATGGATACATACATATATATATATATACACATATATATATACAATATATATATATATATATATGTATGAATGTATGTATATATTGTTGATGTTCCGTTTACACGAAAGTTCTCAGATACTATATAGTGTATACGTCTGCCAAATTTTCTACGCAAAACTACTATCATCATGAAAATCTGAATTAATACAGAGAATAGACTGAAAATGGAGTAAGTAATACATATTTTTCATCCACAAACGGAATTTTAAAATTTCACAAACTTAAATTTTCGTTACATCTTTCAAGGTAATGTTAGAGATTTGAAAGTAATTGCAATTAAATATTCGGCTCTCACAAACCAAATATAAAAGATTTTCTCGCCTGTAGCGCAGTCAAAATAATTATATAAGTAAAATACAATCGTGACTCTGTATTGCCCGATGAAGGATTGTATTATATTTTTGCAAAAAGTAATTTTATTAGTTTTTGCAAAACATATTATTGTAACGTAGTGCATTTTTCTATTCATTATGTATTCTCGCACATTTTTTTTAAATTAATTAATTAATTTTTATTTTAAGAATTTTACTGGTAAATATAGAATGTGTTGTTTGTTTTATTTTTGAATATTTGTGTTATTTATTATATATTTGTGTATATGCATGAAAAGGTGAGGAGTGTAAAAATAAAAATGTTAAATATATATATATATATTCTGCAGTTTTGAATTTTTAACTTTTTCTTAATGCATTCCTCACCTCACTTTATGCAAAAGTTCAAAATGAGTTACAAAATACGCATCTACTTTTTAAGAAAATCAAGTAATTTATTTTATTTCTGATTCCCGTAGGAAATTTAAGAACAAAAGCCCTCTTTGTGAATTCAAATAAATCTCTGGGCTCTTTCGATAAAATGGAGCATTTATTCTCTTTGTGCTGCAGAACATTACTGACGTCAGCAGAAATCGATTGAATGGTAGTACGCAAAAATAACATTAATCTCTATTCGCCACTGATATTATTTGATTTTCTAAGAAAATAAATAAAAAAATGCTACGCTTAAAGGTTATATATTTTATTAAAAATTTATTTAAAAAAATATATTTAGTTAAGTTAGTTTTTAATTGTGTATTATAATAATATAAAATCATACGAAACCTGTTTTATGTTTCTTTTAATAAAATCATATTAATAATGAAAATATTTTAAGGTCAAAAACAAATGTTGGAATGAGATATATAAGATTTTTCCAACAGTTATATTACTATTAAAATTATCTAAAGTAACCACTTAATTTTAAAATATATCTTTCCTTAAAACTTATATTAAATAATAAAATAATTAAAATTCTATTTATAAATAATATTTCCTTTAAAACTTTTATTATTCAACTGTAGTGGAATACTAGGTGGCCATAATGAAAATGTCAGTTATTACAGTGTTCTATAGAGCCACCTAATTGCAAGAAAAGCCACAAACGTAGTAAGAAGATTCAAAAAGACGGAGGACGGAAGATTTTGCAAAATAAATAAATTAATAAATAAGTAAAATTAAAATTAAAAGTTGCAAAATTTATGGCTAATGCAATATGTGGCTCTGTTTTTCTTAGCAAAATTATTGTCGTAGTCAAATTAGTGCGGTGTTTCCGTTTTAAATACAATGAATAGGACAAAAGCAATGCTTAAAGAAGAGTGCAAAATCATCAGTTTTAATGTATAAATTGCGAAACGACATACATGTTGTTATCTTGTAAGGTAGGAGTGGTGTCATGTGGATGAAGTAAAAGTTGCCAAGGGAATTCTGTACTGAAAGTAGTGTAAAGTGATAGCTTCGAGTTGGGATAGAATGTTTGGTTGAGATTGGGAAAGTTTCTAGCTGGATCCAGCATATTTTGGATTTGGTGATGTTATGGGTCAGATAGCTAGTTGAAGGTATCAAGCATATGTGAATTTGGGCTAGCATGGAGTGTTTAGTTATTGGATAGATAGTTGGATTATTTGAAATAAGATCTACGTAGAATTGTGAAAGGTGTTTAGAAATTGAAATGCGGATAGTTTTTTAAAGATGTAGTTTGGTCAAATGAAGTGCATCGTATTTTCTTATTTTCAGGACTTTAAATAGAGAACTTAATGGAACACTGGAGTTGTGTTGATGGTGTTGTTGGTTGTGTCGATGGTTGTGTTGTTGGATGCGTTGTTGATGATACGTTATGTGTGTTGTTCACAACTAATATTTTGATGCATTATTGCTGATGATATATCGTGATAAAACATCCTCACGGAGATTGTTGTAGAAGAAAAAGTGATGTTTTTGCTCTCTGTTAAAGTTATTATCATGTCAACTATTACGTTTGCAAGCTGCAAGTGGGGAGCTAATTTTATGATAGTCTAAATTACTTAGTTTAAGTTCATTTAGTGAGTTCTTTCATATCCCCACGCCCCTCTTTATTTTAAAGCGAAAATAAAGATAGATGTCTCTTTAATCTGACTCTTCTGATTTTCTCCTGCTCTAAACTAAGAACAATGAATGAAGCTGAAGTAGGAATCGAGATTTCCCAATCTTCTTACAAATTTTGGTGCAATTCTCTCTCACACAACCACTTGCATTCATAAGATATCTATCAAAATTATAAAAAAAAAAAAAAAGAAAAAAAAAAAAAAAAGATATATTTAACTTGCACAAACGTCCTACATATATCTATTAGCACGACAAATGCCACTCATTTTTCTATTCATTATATGTCTGTCAAATCTCCAAATCTCCAATAATTGGATTTTGTACATCTAATAGATATTGAAAATATCTAAATTTTGCTTTGACCTAACATGTTATATCTATAATGCATCGAAAGAGGAAAATCTAAATTTCATATGTATTTAAACATCTAATAGAAACCTATGGTTAATATAGGATATCAATGACATTGGATTTAGTTTAGACGTCTAATGGATATAAGTGGCTGTGGATTTAAAATTAGATCTCACTGCAGAACACTACAAACATTGTAGATTTACTTATGGCCACCCTTTACTCTAACCATTATATTTTACTTATTATATTTTTTAGCTCGCCTTTTAGTCTAATATCACTTAACTAATTGATATATTTTAAAATCCAATGTGATAAATTAGATAATTTCACTTTCTCAGTATTCAATAAATTTTCTTGACTAAACTTTTAAACAGAAAACATTGCTTTTTACCCTTTTTAAGTAGTACTGATCTTCGTCTGTGTATTGTATATAATACAATATAGAGTATTGAAGTTGGTTTATAGTAATAAAGAAAGGTATACTACTAAATTATAGTTCTTCCCACTATACAGTTTTTTCTCATACAACATTCCCACTGATTGCCTGTAATCTATCTTAATACTTTTTTATGACTCTGCGCAGACATTTATTTATTCATTTATTTCAAATTATGGTATACTTTCTTTTGTAATTTAATTACAGGTCTGTTTTCTTAGGGGAAAAAAGCTAGAGAACGGCCCTTCTTGCGTAAAAAAAGCCGGATACTAAAACGTGTAAAATTATTTCAGGTGAAGGTCAGATGAATATATCTTACGCTATTGTCTTATGACCACATTTTGCAGCATCAAACGAGAATTTCTTGTAATGCAAACGGTTTTTAACATTCATAATATTCATAATATTGTTTCACCATCTAAAAAGTATAATCTAGAAATTTTCGACCATTTGATCTATCCAAGTTATTTGTTTACCTTATACGCAAAAAATCTAAAAATTCTTATTTCTAATATAGCGATTCAGAAAATGACTACTTTTTCATTCCAGATTAAGGGGGTATATATATATATATATATATATATATATATAAATATTGTTCCGGGTATTTGCGAAAAATTTTGTATGAAAATTGTCTTGAAGGGGAAAATTCCAACGGAGAATTCTCGAAAGTGAATAGTCCCAATTAATGGTGCATGAATAATTTATCTGAATTATTATGACAAAATGTCAATATACTGCTTAAAATAAGAGCAAAAATCCTATAGTAATGGTTTAGAAAAAGCAAAAAATGGTTTACTCAATTATAACTAAGATTTTAAAATAGTTACAAAGTGTGAAAAAGAAAAAAAGAAAAAAAAAAAAGGTTAAATTTAAATCATAAAACTTAAATAAAATAATCTGTACTCATAAGATTAATGAATTAACATTTATTTTTCAGATTAAAACACAATTTAAGTATCTAATAACGGTTTTTCATCGTAATTCACCGCTGA
Organism: Salticus scenicus; assembly: GCA_963930645.1. Classification (NCBI taxonomy): domain Eukaryota; kingdom Metazoa; phylum Arthropoda; class Arachnida; order Araneae; family Salticidae; genus Salticus; species Salticus scenicus. The sequence continues at coordinate 105,606,574 of OZ005653.1, forward strand.
TTGATATATCAATTCTTTTTTTTTTTTTTTTTTTCTCAATACTTACAAAATATTAATTTATCTAAAATGGGAATTTATTTACTACAATTACTATAAATTGACTGTTATGTCTAAAATAAATTAGAAAACAATTATTAAAACCCAATTTCTAATTGCTTAATTAAAAAAAATATATAAAACAAATACAAATGCCATAAATGTAACATCCATTTAGATTGTACGCCATTTTTTTTAACGCAAATCTAAAAATAATTTTTACTCTAATTGTAAAAATCAGTATATTTTAATATCTTAAAATATTTGTCCTTTATTATTTTATTTACTGAAGCATTTTTATTTTACCCTTTGTTTGGACAAAAGTTAATTAAACTCGATCCATTACCGTCATTCCACTTTGAAAATAATTTATTTAATAGAAAATCAGAACAATACGGAAAGTTTTTCCATTGTTTACAATGATTAGGAGCAGTGATTAATTAGCATATCGCAAACAAAAAATATTGCAACAGAATAAGTTGATTTTATAATTCAAATGATAAAGTTAATTAATTTAGTACGTCGTTAATTTTTTTTATTAACATTTTCATCGAATAATTTAGTTTTAGTTTTATTTTTAAGAAATTATATCTATCCCGATAAAGTTTGATAGAAACAATTACTATAATGTGCTAGTATATTTATAAATAGTGCATATTTTAAACATGCCAAAAATTCAAATGTGTTGGTTTAAAATTTCTTTATAATGTATAACTAACTTATTAATTTAAAGATATAATAATAATAGTAATTATTATTATTTATTTATTTATTTATTTATTTATTTTTATTTATTTTTATTTTTTGCTTTATTGCTTTTTGTGATTAAAGTGATATTTGTATACGTAAAATATAAAACGGTGAGTGATAGAAAACACTAATTTCATAATTTGGATAATTACATTAGTTATTAAAAAAAATTGTTATAAATGAATATTTTCACAGATATCTGAAGGAGATGTTGTTGTTTTTATTATAAAATTTCTATATTTATCCATTATATATGAATGGAAAAATACATACCATACGTTTTAGTCACAATAGTTTAAAATAAAGGATCAAACACAAATTAACAACTGAAAAATGTAATACTTTAAAATTATCAATGCTTTTAAAATTCAGTTGAGTTAGTAGAAATAGATAACATTAATTAAATAATGTAAAAATCAATAATATAAAAATCAATAATATAAACTGAAAATATTCATAGTATGTATCTTTAAACATTTATATTCCTCAATAGGAACATTGGCCTGTGATCGCTATTTTTGGATACATAAAGTTTAATAGTTTAAAATAGAACCAAAAATAGGCGTTTATTAGTAATAAGTAAAAAACTTAAAATAAACGCCAAAAAGAGAAAGTACTCGAAGAAAAAATATTCTTGGATTTAATTGTATAAGTTTTAAAGTTTTGTTTATAATCTTTAATGCACCATATTCACGTTTTATTAAAACTGGAGTTACATAATTAATATTAAGTTAAACTTGAGACATGTTATCTATAATAATAAAAGGAAAGATTTGTCTGTCTATCAGTCTCTTCTTCCATACGTTCAGCCCCTATTGAAAGTAGAAGTACAAGAACTGACATACGGATGCTCAGTAGGGCCCCCTGAAAAAAAAAAAAAAAAAAAAATTGTGGAGATGTTAATTAAAATGTCGACCTGCGTCTAATCTAATCTTAATGACTGAGAATTCACCACGGTTGCATAAAAATAGATACTTTAAAGGAGTTAAAAGCAGTAAAAGGGGAAAATAAATTAGAAACATTCACCCGATCGTTACGAATTCGGAACCAAATGAAAGTGGCGTTTTTTCTCAATTTAAGAGTGCAAGCGGCTTATCGATACAACAATTAGATATTTTAAAATAACCTAAAGTTTGAAATTTAGGTGACAACATAATTTCAACTGCCAGACGACAGCCTGCGATGAAAAAGGAAATGATTGTAATCAATTAAGATGCCACGTGTTTCATAGTGGAGGGGATAATTCCAATTTTTAAACTTTTTGAAATTTTCATTCACGTTACATTTAAATAAATGTTCGGCCTAGGCAGTATATTATAAAGCTACAGTTCAATTTTCATGTAAATGTGTGAATAAACAAAAAAAAAAAAAAAAATACATTTTTATTGGGAATTATATTTATCTTGACTCACGAATGAGCTGGCAGATGCATTAGCAAAGGAGGCAGTCGGGATCGAAAGTGCGAAGCAAATATATCAACCCATTATCATCATTAAAATGTGAACTAAAAATGAACTTATTCAAAATTGGCAAAAAATATGGGAAGAATCAGAAAATGGGAGGTATACATTTAAATTTATTCCAAAAATAAACCACGAATATAACATAATAAATAGATATCTATATATATTTTTGACAAATCATGGTCCATTTCAAACTTATTTATACAAAATCGGGAAAAGATCATCTCCAGACTGTATTTGTGGCAAACTATCAAACTCTTCGCACTACGTTCTTGATTGCCCTTTAACAGAGCGTTACCACCTCAAAATGAACGATAATCAGCCACTCATGAGCTGGTTCAAACATATTACAAAACACAATAGTCTGAGAAACAAAATAATAAATTGTATGAAATATGTTGAACAAAACGAATTTATTTTTCAAACTACACAACCAGCATTAAATGAAGATCCCTAAAATTATTTTAGTAATTTAGAACTCAAAATCCGAGGCTGGGGCGCTCAAATAGAAATTAAAAACAGTATATTTGTATCCCCCCCCCTTTTTTTTTTCTTTCTTTCAAATTAAAACTTAATTAACTGCAAAAATAAAAAGAAATGTTGAATGGTTGTAAAGGCAGTTGTGAATCCTATTGAGAACTTACTAAATAAAATGGTACTATATTTATTAGAAGAAGAACATTCCTACTAATATAGTAAAAACTGTTGGAACAAAACTATCTCTAAAAATTAGAAATGTTCATATTCAACTGTTCACATCTAAATATTATTATAGAAAATCCCCGGTCGGTTGTTTTACAGATGGTGGATGGTCTTCGCCGGATCATGATTCCTCCCCGATAAGGCGATTAGCTTCGGGCATGGTTCGGAGTCTCTGTATCTCTGTCTCTCTCTGTATCCTGACTCACGTGACCAAAAGACAATGTAAGATTAAAATTTCTTTTAAATTTTGCAGTATTTTATATTGAGATATGCCGTTGAAATTTCGTAATATTTGGTTTTAGAGCCCGATAATTCGATTGTCAACATTTTTGAGCATGTAGAATTATTAGGAAGGGCTTGGGGCCAAAAAAAAAAATGACATACAACGCTTGAAATTGGTATTATTAGGTGTTAAGGCGAAATAAATCGATTGCGGATATTTTCAAGCATGAAATTATTAGGATGGATTGAAAGATCTGGGGGTTGGGGGGTTGAAGGGGCAAAATTAAAGAAAAGGAACGGGAATTTCGGTGAAAACAACTGAAAACCCAGAACGCTTTTATTCTTTTATATTTTGCAGAGTTTCGAATTCTGATACTCCGTTCACATTTCATACTAAGGATTTCAACAGCATTTAGCCCGGAATTACGCAAGTTTCGGAGGAAACCACGCAAAAGTCAGACATAAATCGTTTTATAACAGTATTTATATTATTTTTGTATCTCAGCTCTTAATTAGCATAATTTCAAAAGTAATATGTCGTTTAAAACTTATTTGAATTGGATTTCAAGAGTAGACATCGCAAATCTCTGTCGCCACGTGGCGCTTTCATATTTTAAAATTTGGATACCTTTAATTCTATTTATGATTGAATTACTTATATAGGGTAGATTAGATCGTAGCCGCCATCGTGTTGGAGGTTTGCCACGATCGTAATTTTTAAGAGTCGTTTGCACGAGGAAAGAATGTACTGTTTCATATCATGAAACGCAAAAGAGTGTCGCAGTCGCCGCACAGAGCAGATATTTGCAACTATTATAATTTTCAAAGGTATTTGCGCTATGAGTGTGCAATATTCTAAATCTGTAAGAAGTTGTAGCAGGCTCCACCCAGCGGAAGTTTAAAACGGTGAGATTTTTCAAGGATCGCATGCACGATGAATGAAAAGCCTGTTTAGATCTTGAAACGGGAATACGGTGCCGCAGTCGCTACTAAGCGGGGATGTGCTACATTTAGAATTCTCAAAAAAGGTATTTGAACAAGAAGCAAATAAGCTGTTGTATGTCCTGAAATGGGCACCGAACTGAACATTAATACGATCAGATTTTTCTAGGATCGCGAACCAACTGGTCGCCGAAAGCGGCTAGTTAGTAATAAAGAAAGATATAAAAAGAAAAATATAGCAATGCGAAAAGGTAAAAGAAACATATCGAGATATATTAATAATAAGTACAGCTATATACAAAAAAAAAAAAAAAAAAAAAAAAAAAAAAAAAAACATATGGGACTTTAGCATATATAGTTACGCTCATCACTGACTGACTCTGTCACGCTTAAAAAGTTTTAGAGATTTCCTTGGACTATGTCTGTGTGCCACCTAATTTTCATACTTTAGTTAATTTTAAAAAATCTAATTGTCCGATCGATAAGCTGTTTAATCCGACGGTTTTAGAAAAATCGCTCCTTTTATTTGGTACCTTATTTGTAACGAATTTTTTATTAGAACGTTTAAAATAAATTAAAATTTTAATTGTTTTTTTTTTTTTTTTTTTTTTTTTTTTTCAGCATAAAATAAAATATGCTTTCACGTGAAAAAAATAAAATAATAATAATAATAATAAATATATATATACATATATATATATTATCAAAATTTTCTCATACATATGAAAAAAGAGTCTATAAAATAATAATTTTAAAATTTTAAGTTAACAAAGAGCAAAATATTCGCACAGGCCTGTTTGAAAATTAATTATTTGCAGTTGGAGATAAATAAAATGAAATAATCATTTTTTCAACGGGCGCCGTAGTCGCCCTAGAACTAAGTAGTAATTTAATAAAAGAATATTTCTTTTAGTGTTATTCGCTTTATGAGTAGTTTAATATTTGTGAGTCAATGACCCCTTGGATTATAGTCACAATTGTTTTAAAAAATATTCTAAAAAAAATAATAATAATTAAATAAATAAATAATAATAATAAAAAATATATGTAAATAAATAAATAAAACATAGATTTTAATATTAAATCCTCTTATAGCACTAATGATTTTAAACTTGTAAAAAAAAGTTTAATCACTTCTCTCAACACATTCATAACAGCTTTTCCTAGTATACACCGTGTCCCAAAAGTTTAGACAATCAACAAAATTTGCATTACCATAAAAAGTAATAAGGTACATTTAAAATTCGTGAGATATTTAATAAATAAAAACAGTTTTGCTGATATACACATATAAATTATGATCAAAGGTTTGAAATTATACAATGTACATCAAATTATATAAAAATGTGCTGTCCCAAAAGTGTAGACACAATACAGCATAACATGTTTTCTTTTACATTTTTGTTCACAGAATAAACATGAACATGCTTGTAATTTATAATGATATTGATACACATCTAAAATTTAATCAAAACTTGTTCAGAAGCAATGGAATCATTCCTGCTTTCAGGTCATTCTTGCTATTTTTTGAAGAGTTAATAGCATTTTACTTCTGAAAAGGTCTATTTGACCGCGTCGACGACCTGTAACATTAATTCATATTTCTTGTTTCTTCTGTTTTTTGAGACAGGTCGGTGTTTTGCCGAGAAAGCATCGCAGGAAATAGATAACAATTGCTGCTTCTCTAAAGGCTTTCTTTCGGCTTTCCTCCAACATAATGGTCGGTGGGAAATAGACCACTAGCGTTACAAAAAATGACGCGATGACTCCCGGGATAAGATCCAAACAAACAATCAAACGTATCATAGTAACCCAATTATGAAAGGAAAAAAAATAATAAACATCGAAAATGAAAGTTACCACCAACACAAGTTGAAAAATACGTGTGGTATTTATAAATGAGATATCCACGAAAACAACCATCTATACGGCGAGCAATGTAACTTTAATAAATTATGAATTTTACACCGAAATGGAAAATGGCTGTTTAAGATTATGATGATTTTTCAAATGATGATAAGAAATTACTCAGGGAAAATATGTCACACAACATTGAGTGCTATTTCAATTTCATATGATAACAGTTATTAGTTCTGTACGAGATGTAAAAAAGAAATAATAAAAAAAAAAGTGCAAAGCATAGTCATTTTGTATGAATAAAAACTGTAGAAATAGATAAAAAAAGAATTTCATTGTTGAAAATTAGAGCTGCAGTAGAAGGGGTACTGTAATCGTGTAAAATGTATATTATAACTGTATAAGAAATGATAAAAAGTTGAAGGTTTATTAAACCCAAATCTAAAGCAGTATAAACATTTCTATACACCGTGTCCCAAAAGTTTAGACAATCAATAAAATTTGCATTAACATTAAAAGTAATAGGATACAATTAAATTTTGTGAGATAGAAAATAAATAAAAACTGTTTTGCTGATATACACACATAAATTATTATCAAAGTTTGAAATTATAAAATGTACATTAAATTACATAAAAATGTGCTGTCCCAAAAGTATAGACACCTGTAATTGTTTTTGGTTTTACATTTATAAAAGTAACTAAAAGCTTGCTTTTAATATTGAATTGTATTGCCACGACACTTTATAGCATCAAATACAGGTTGTTTCATAGAATTAATTAAGCATTGCATTACAGAAGGAGATATTTCATGTCAATTGCATTTTTAAAGTCATTTACACATGTATATTGCTTTCCATTTTCATATATTTTACTAGATAGGATCCGTCATATGTTCTCCATCGGATTCAAATCCGGACTAAGTGCTGGCCAGTCTAATAGTGTGATATTGTTTTGCATAAACCACGTTTTCGTTGATCTATAGATATGAATAGATGCCCCATCTTGTTAGAAAACACAGTCCGGTCCTGTTTGCAAACCCATAATTGGAAGTAAATTGGTATGTAAAATATCCTGATAATCCTCTGATTTAATTTTTCTGTCCGTAAATCCTAGAAATGCTTGCCCGTTGAAACAAAATCCCCCCCCAGGTCATTTACGGATCCTCCGCCTTGTTGCCTGCTGGAACAGTTCTTCAGTTCTTTTCTTAGGTCATACCAGCAAAATTATAACCGTCAGGGCCGTCCATATTCAATTTCTTTTCCTCACTAAATATGACAGAAAGCCACTTTTCACTGTATGACATATGCTTTCTACCCTGCTTTAGACGTGCATCTTTATAACTCTGCTTTAAGCAAGGTTTTGCTTTCATTCTCTTGTAAACAATGTGTTTTGAAGCTTTAATTTTTCTGTGTACAGTCCTTTTTGAAATTCTGGAAGTTGATGCTATTGCACGCACAGATAAATTATCAACTGAAGATTTTTTTTATTAACATTCTATCATCAAGCAACGTTGTTTTCTTTGGTCTTCTGACTTGCTTTCGAATATTCCATGTTCCACCTGATCTCAAAACTCTATAAATACTCTTCAAGGATTTCTTTATTCTTCTCGATATTTGTACAGGATTTTGTCCTTGCGCTTTTAACTGTAAAATCTTAATAATTTCATCTTTAGAAATTTCTTTAGAAAGTGGCATTTTTATCAGAATACGCAGGAAACGTCTTTTCCAAATCACAAACAAAACAATACATAGAACTCATTAAATGAGTATGCTAAAAATATAGCAGATGATATTTCAATTAAAGGGGAAAATTACTCTGCATTTATAGAAGCAGATGACAATAAAAATATTTAATTCTGTGAACAAAAATGCAAAAGAAAACATGTAATGATGTATTGTGTCTATACTTTTGGGACAGCACATTTCTGTATAATTTAATGTACATTTTATAATTTCAAACCTTTGATCATAATGTATAAGTGTATATCAGCAAAACTGTTTTATTTATTACCTATCTCACGAATTTTAGTTGTACCTTATTGCTTTCTATGTTAATGCAAATTTTATTGATTGTCTAAACTTTTGGGACACGGTGTATGAACCATATTAATCATATTTCTTCATTAATGGGTACAAGGGAACAATACAATTATATCTATACGGTAGTATATGTATTTACTAAATTCGTATGCTTATTTCCCGCTAAAGTCAGCGGAATCTCAGGAAATCATAATTTATGATCGCAACAAACATTATTTGGGAATCCCAATAAAATAACACCATACCGAGGAACAGCATTCACTTCAAGAGAAACTACAGAATAGTTGAGTACTAAAGATTATAACATATCAATATAAAAACAGAAATACCAAGTGAAAATGGTGAAATGGAAAGAATTCACAGAACATTAATTCCAGTTTTGCATAAATTAAGCAAGGGAGACTAATTCCATGGCGGTCCGATATTGAAACTCACAATGATTGCAGAAAATAAATGAAAAAGTTTTTGAAAGAAATATATATATATATATATTGAAGACCAAATGAAAACCTTTTCAAATATGCGCGTATGATATATCACTTTAAAGCCTGTATTAAACGTTTTCAAATGATACCAAATTTATGTACCTCTAAGTCTATTAGGTAAGAAAATATGGACACAATCGTCATACAAGAATTTTGAAAATTTGTATTTTTTACATGTTTTTGCAGCTCTGTATGTAAAACACTAATGGATATAGGGACTTATAAAGTGTATACATTTATTTATTTATACAGTAATTAAAAGAACCCTATTTCATAAAATTCTGAGAAGGGTCAAGTTGAAAATACACCTTTTTTGAGTTGGTATGACATGGTATGAACCGAATGGGGGAAATTTTTTTTTTAAGAAATCATCTACAATTTAGTATATCAAGATGAATAGTTGTACTCGAGATGTAAATAGTTGTGCTTGATAATATATATATATAGCTTGTCATAAGGAGCATGAGTGAATTAAAAAGTTTGATAGCGCACTCTTCTTGTGAAAAGTAGCATTCGGAAGGATAATATTAAGAAAAGGGGGTTCCAAGATTTTACCTGTAGAGAGAAGTAGCAGTGTGGATAATATCCAGGTAACAGATTTATTACTAAATTCTAGGTGAATTTTAGCTTCTATGTGAGCTTCTATCTTCTTTATGAGGTTAATGTGTATTTCTAGATAACGTATTAATCATATTGGAAAGTCTATAAATATTACGTAAAAGTGGATCTAAATTTATTTTGATTTGTTTGTAAAACGAGTGTGAATCTTGCAGTATGTCTTTAAATAAACCCTTCACTTTTATGAATAAAAAACAGTAATAATAGAATTTTCAAAAATGAAACAAAACAATTCATAAATGTATATTTTATATTTTATAGCCAAACATATGCCTATAAAATCTAAACTAAGAGCAAATCATAATCTTGCAAAACAAAGATAGGAACAAAAAAAAAAATAGTTTATTGAGGGAAAATAAACTTTCGAGATTGATTTAAAAACAAAAATTTTGTATTGTTCTTGCTGAAACTATATAAATATCTTCGCTTAGAAGAATGGTCAGAGAAGTAATGTTTTATAGGGGTGGTAATGGATCTCAAGAAATAAAATTCAAAATAATAATCAAAATCTACATTCATGGGTTCATACCTCAAAAAAAAAAAAAAAAAAAAAAACCCACTTTTAAATATTTTTGTTAAATAAATATGAAATTCTTAAAAAACAGGAATTTAAAGTAAAGGCATGCTAGAATTTTTAGAGGAAAAAAGTAATAACAAAAAAAATATAATATTAAGTATCAATTTCGATTATTTTTAGAATGATTAAGCTTAATATAGAAAATCAATACATTCCAATATTATCCTCCTCTTTCCTCCTTCCTTTGTACAAAGAATTCAGAAAATATATTTTATCGATTGCCAATACGATAAACGGGTTCAATTTATATGCAAATTTAATCTTTTCTAAATTAAATAATGTAGAATTATATTTTCAGAGAAACTCTTATATATTAAAGGCATTTTATTTTATTTTATTTTTACTTTTAGGTTTCAGACTTACACTGCATAAAAAAAGTAGATGGACACTTACTTGTAATACTTTAAAGTCGTTTATTTCTTTAATTAGAGATATGAGGTTCATTTCTCTAATATAATTATATTCTTGAGACATCATATATTATTATTTTTTGGATATAGATTCATTCCTTTTGAAATATGTAGTGGAAAAATTCAGAAAACAAGAATGGGGCATATTTGCACTGTGATTTTTCTTTAAAAAAGTAGACGGACACATCTTGTATCTCTAAAATAAAACGTATTTAGTAAGGGGTTCGTCTCCCATTTGCTTTAATAAGTTCGTATACTCTGTTAGGCATCGAATCAATGAGATTCTGAATCTTTTTTTGACATAAAATTTCCCAAATGTTTGTAAGATCTTTGAGCTGGTGAATTGATTCATACTGGCGTCCACCCTCATAATTTTTATGAACAAGTATAGCCCAAATGTTTTCTACAGGATTCATAACCGGACTCTTAGCTGGCCAGGGTAAAACATTGAAGTTGTTCTCATGAAACCATTTTTAACGTTGTTACGGTGTGTATTGGCGCCTATCTTGTTGGAAAATCCAGTTTTCTCCTGCAAGATCACACGCAAATGGCAAAAGCTCACTGCTTATTGTTTCAATATAATCTTTGTGAGTTTGCTTCTTACTTAGGAACACTAAATTTGTCCTTCCACCATAGCCAACAGCTAGCCACACCATCACGCCACCACCACCAACTTGCCGAGTAGAGTACACTTCGTCTTCTTTATCCAAACTGTGCCAATAATATTGATATCAATCTGGGCCGTCTAAATTAATTTTTTTCTCATCTGAAAAAACTACAGATATCCCTTCCAAGATATCCTATCCAGTCCAAGACATATGGATTTGAGCCCACTGTAGGCGTTCTATCACGTGGTGATCCTTCCAGCATGATGTTTTCTCTTCTTATATTGAAAGATCTCTGAGTACTTAATGTAGTTAAAAATTGTCTGAGAAGTTACGTTAGTAAGTCCTGTGTTTATTCGAACTCTGGGAATAGATGCTCCAGTTTTTTTCAGCTGAGTAAAAATTTTTCTTTCGTCTCTAAGCGAAAGTTTCTTTGGCCAGCCACTCTTTTTCTTTACGCAATGGGCTTCGGGAGCACGTAGAAAATCTTTGATGCTACTTTTGCTTATTAGAAGTAGCCTACTATTTTCTCTGACTCTTTTATTAATATTTTTCAGCGCTATAATCTGTCCTTTCTGGTAATCAGTTAGAGGAATTCCTCGTGGCATGGCGCATTCATCTCTAAGAAATTTAACTACGTAAAACCATCTCGTCAAGCGCGTTAGAAATTGGCAAAATGCCAAATGTACATGTACATGCAAAACTGGTATTCTGAAAAAAACACCCATTTAGATAATTGCAGTTTTTGACCAGTGTCCGTCTACTTAAAATATATATATATATATATATATATATATATTGTGCAAATGTATATCTTTTCTCTTTTCTGCATTTTCCTACATTAAAATTATAAATAATTGAATATTGAATATTCGGGTTAGGTCCTAACCCGAATATTTTTCAAGTAATACGTAATGATAAAGACCCTATCCCCCTTTGTAAACTGCCGGAATTTACCAAATATCGTACGCAAATAATCAAGACAAAAAACCCGGTTCATACATCGGTGTAACGAAAAGAAAGATTAAAACTAGACTCAAAGAACATAAAAACGATATCAAAACAGGAAAAATAAATACGGCTTTGGCTAAAACTTTCGATAATGAAGAAATTAATATAAATTTTGAAAAAAATAAAAAGATAGCTAATTACATTAATTATAATTACGAGATGTTTAGAGAAGCCATAGAAATAGCAGCAACGCCGGATGTGTGCAATGACAGTGCCGCAATGGCTCCTGACCGGATGTGGAATCAACTTATGAGGTCTATAAAAGACCACAACTCTAAGAGATCCAACACAGATGAAGATCGTTTGAAAAGAGCTGGGCGCCTAGTCGCAAATATTAACGATGAAATATGAGGTACCTATTAATGTTTTTATATCTAATTAATTATGAAAATTTTTTATTTGGTTTAAATGTACAAAATATCTACAGGTAATATATTATCCGTCTTTCGTTCTGTTCATTTTTAGAAAGAAAATGGCTAAAGTAATTTTTCCTGTGCCATTGACGTCTCTATAAATTAAATTAAAATAAATTACCCAGTATCATTATATTTCATTCTCCACGATCATTTTTACCATGTTTTTAATAACTTCGATTCTTGTTTGTTTGTTTGTTTGTATGCTTGTTTGTTTGCACAGTACAAATCTTGCAACTTCCCGACTAGCTAGAGATTTGAAACTTTCAGGACAGCTCAGAACACGGTGACAGTACATTTTTTAAATACATTTAGTCAACTGTTTCAGGTCCCGCTGCCTTCGGCAACGTTTATATGATTCGACAGAAAATTTATTTAACTAACTTCCCGACTAGCTAGACATTTGAAACTTTCAGAATAGTTCATAACACGGTAAAAATGCATTTTTTTATTACTTTAGCCAACGTTTTCTGGTTCCTGCTGCCTTCGGCATCGTTATCAGTACAAAGCTTGCAATCGATTTTTCACTAACGTTCCGACTAGCTAGACATTTGAAACTTTCAGTATAGCTCAAAACACGGTGACAATAACATTTTTTTAAATACTTTTAGTCAACTGTTTCAGGTCCCTACTGCCTTCAGCAGCGTTTATATGATTCAACAGAAAATTTATTTAACTAACTTCCCGACTAGCTAGGCATTTGAAACTTTCAGAATAGTTCAGAACACGGTGAAAATGCATTTTTAAAATATTTTTAACCAACTGCTTTAGGTTCCTGCTGCCTTCGACAGCGTTAACAGTACAAAGCTTGCAATCGATTTTTCTCTAACTTCCCGACTAGCTAGACATTTAAAACTTTCAGGATAGCTCAGAACACGGTGACAATACTTTTTTTAATAATTTTAGTCAACTGTTTCAGGTCCCTACTGCCTTCGGCAGCGTTTATATGATTCAACAGAAAATTTATTTAACGAACTTCCCGAGTAGCTAAACATTTAATCTTTCAGAATACTTCATACACGGTGAAAATGTATTTTTCAAATATTTTTAACCAACTGCTTCGGAACCATGCTGCCTTCGTCAGCGTTACCAGCACAAAGCTTGCAATCGGTTTATCACCAACTTCTCGACTAGCTAGAGATTTGAAACTTTCAGGGTAGGTCAGAACACGGTGACAATACATTTTGTTAATGCTTTTAGTCAACTGTTTCAGGTCCCTACTGTATTCGGCAGCGTTTATAGAATTGAAAAGAAAATTTATTTGACTGTCTTCCCGACTAGCTGCATATTTGAAACTTTCAGAATAGTTCAGAATACGGTGAAAATGCATTTTTGAAATCTTTTTAACCAATTGCTTCGGTACACTGCTGCCTTCGGCAGCGTTACCTGTACAAAGCTTGAAATCAATTTTTAACTGACTTTCCGGCAAGATAGCCATTTGAAACTTTTATAATGACTCAAAACACGACAGCAATTAATTTTTTAAATACTTTTATCCATTTTCTCTGGGTTCTCGCTGTCTTCGGTAGCGTTTATATGATTCAACAGAAAATTTAAAAACATGGAAAATAAAAAGTTCCTTTCATCTTGTAATTATCCTTTATTTATTTTCTAAATTTAATATTCCATAATATATATGTAAAAAAAAAAAAAAAAAATCAAGGTGTAATAAGTACATATCCAGAAGATGCAGCCAACAAATATTAAGATGTCTTGATCAATATATATGCAGTAGATATCGCCAACAATAATAATTATTCAGAAGATATTGCCAATAGGTATTCAGGAGCCATCATCAATACTTATTCAGAAAATATTGTCAAGAAATATTCAAAAGCCATCCAATTTATGAATGGTGATGGTCTGTCTCGAATACCTCAAACCGGCAATCCGTTTTTACCATACAATTAAGGATGAATTTTTCACTTATCAGTAGGTTTCAAAAAATGTGATATTTTCCCCCCGATTTAATTTAGTATTTTTTATAGTTTGAAAAACTAAATGGTAAAATCAGATATTAACAGGCATCTCTGCAAATCCATGGTGTAATACAATAAGTGGCGACAATGCAAAATCGCTATCTGAAAGAAATTGTCCTGTCGTATTTCTACTACTACAACTACTAATGAAATGTTTAAAATAATTTCAATAATCACATATAATATATTTATTTTCAACGTACCTGACTAAATCATATTCTAGAAAAAATGCACTTTAAAAAGTTGCATCTTCACCATTTTAAACCATGCTGTACATTGGAAATAAATCCAGAGTGTTACATATTGCCCTAAGTTAACTAAATAAATTCAATAGTAAAAAATATCGGTATTAGAAAAAATAAGTTCATAATTTCTTTAATCATGCAATAATACCGAAAACATTCATCGTCAAACAGTGACAAAAAAATTAACAAGTCGATCATATACTAAAGCTGTAACGCTAAATGGTTTAGGTATTAAGAATTTCTCTCTGGTCTAAATAATTAGCGCTATGGCTGTTTATTTTGTGTGTCTAGCTGTCTAGCATATGTTTTCTCTCAAAATAATGGCAAATTGTTATTAAATTGTCGAACGTTATAACATATAGTTTACATACTATAAACGATATCATATTAAATATTGTGTATTTCGTTGTGATACCAAATATGGTGGATTTCTATAATATTGTTCAACTTTTTCCTTGTGTTATGTATTATTAATATTCCAATCCAATGAAAGGCAAAGTTGCGAATAGTCGGGTAGAATCCCGCAGGGGTTAACGAGCAAATCGAGTCGGGGGAGGCGAAGCCTTCCTCGGGGGTTGGTGAGCGGAGCGATCAGGGGGCAGAGCCCCCTAGTTTATTATAATTTAGAAAATTCAAGTACAATTATTTCCAAAAATAAAATTTTTTTTTAAAGATGACGTAATCAAAAGAAAAAAAAAAAGACTAAAAAATAAATGCATAAATTTTTTCCTGAGTAATCTATATGATCTGCTTCAGGAATTTTAGTGTTTCAGTTGGTAATGTTCATCAAACACTCGTTAAGAAAGTAATTTTTCTAAATTTCTTTTTTTTCCCCTACTTGGGAAAACAACACGTTCCCAAACGTAAATCCGCTATATATCATCACAGGAAATCGATATTTAGTAGTTGGTTTTGTTAAGAGTCCTCTTCACTCACCGCCGCCGGAAGCCGAAGCTAATGTTATTCTATAGGAATTTTTTCCTTACAAGTAACTTATTAACTAATACATATTTTTAAATTCTGTTTTCACATTTTAAAAATTCCCAGCTTTTAAATTGGCAGACATTTTTCAAGAAAATATTTTTTTTAAATTTTTTATGTTTTATTTTGAAGCTGCAAAATACGAATTTTCAATGTGTGATTTTTTTTCATTTTGCAATTTTAAAATAAAATATTAAAAAAAAAAAAAAAAAAAAAAAAAAAAAAAATATTTTTTTTTTTAAAAAAGGTCCGTCAATTTAACAGTTGGGAATTTTCTGAATGTGAAAACAGAATTTAAAAATATGTATTAGTTTATAAGTTATTTGTAAAGAAAATGTTCCCATAGAGTAACACTGGCTCGGGCTTCCGGCAACGGTAAGTGAATAGGGCCGGTAAGTGCACTAACACATATTAAAAATGGATTTAGTGAAAATATTTTTTTTTTCCTTTGAGAACAATGAAGCAAAATGCGATTTCTATACTAAATTTCCACCAAATTATCTTAATAAAGCGAATTTTGGTGTGTGAGTAAGTTATGTATTGGGTGAGTGCGAATGTTCTTCTCGTTTTTGGATATGAAAATTTGCGATGGAATTAACGTCACACATGACATAGTAATGACGCAAATCGCTGGCCATTCAAACGTTTTAATACCTGACATATATGCATTGTGTCTCACAAAGTTTATCATCTGAAAAAAAAATAATAATAATAAAAAAATAATATATATATATAACATGGAAAGCGAGAAGGAGCGCATAAGATATTGTTTGTTATACGATCTCGATAAAAGAAGTACGGCAACCGCAGCATATCGCAATGTTTGTCAAGTTTACAGAGGATGCTTTAGACGAAAGCACATGTCATCGATGGTTTCGTAAATTTAAGGAAGGTCACAGAAGCTGCCAAGATTAGGCTAGGAGTGGACGGTCATCACATGTTGTAGACGATGATATTGAGCAAGCCATAAGGAACAACCTAAACCCAACCGTGTAAGAATTAGCGGAGACCTTCAACGTGCACCGGACAACGGTTAAGAGGCGGCTTGTTAAGTTAGGTTTTACGAAAAAGTTAAATCGTTGTGTTCCACATAACCTGGCAG
Source organism: Salticus scenicus (assembly GCA_963930645.1). Taxonomy (NCBI): domain Eukaryota; kingdom Metazoa; phylum Arthropoda; class Arachnida; order Araneae; family Salticidae; genus Salticus; species Salticus scenicus. Next base: position 105,623,013 of record OZ005653.1, read on the forward strand.
TTAATCAACAGGGTGACCGAATCACCACCTGTGTTTCATTGCTTTCCCGGTACAAAAATGACTCAGTCTTGACATGAATTGTGACAGGAGATGAGAAGTGGGTTATGTACCATAACGTAAAGCTTCGTAGGACAGTGTGCCGCCCTTCTGATCGTCCTGCATTGACTTCGTAAGCTGAACTTTATCCCAAGAACGTGTTATTGAGTGTGTGATTAGATGTGCAGGGAATAATTCGCTGGGAGGTCCTGCCACACCATCAAACAATCAATGCTGCCTTTTACTGTCTGCATTTAGACAGGTTGAATTCAAATTTGGTAGCAAAACGACCAGGTCTCATCAATTGTCGCGGTGTTAGTCTTCATCACGAAAACGCCAGGCCCCATGCTGCTGTCATCACTCGCCAAAAGTTACTGAGGTTTGGTTGGGATTCTCCCCACCCCCCTATTCTCCTGACTTGGCACCAACTAACTGTCACCTATTTCGTGCGTTGAACAATTCCTTCAATCAGAAAAGTCTTTGATTATCTTGATGCTTTGAAAACTGCCATCCTGGACTTTATTGTCTCGAAACAGCCGGAATTTTACCGCCGTGGGATTCATCTCCTACCGAAGTGGAAAGGTCTAACGAATCGTCACAGTGTTATCCTTCATCACGATAACGCCAGGCCACATGCCGCTGTCACCACTCGCTAAAAGTTACTGGTTGGGAGGTTTTACTTCATCCTCTCTATTCTCCTGACTTGGAACCATCTGACTAACACCTATTTCATGCGTTGAACAATTCCTTCAGTCAGAAAAAAAATTATGATCTTGATGATGTTAAAACTGCCATCCAAGGCTTTTCTGACTCGAAACCGCCGGAATTTTAACGCCGTTGGATTCATCTCCTACCAGTAAGATGGCAAGAGTTCATAGATAGCAATATGATTATGCACAGTAATATGCACTGTTCATTTTGCGTTTATTTGCTCTTGTTTATGAGTAATAATAACTGGTAGAAATTTTGCACTCACTCACCTGCAACAAATATTTCTCAGATCAGCCCTGTTATACTGAAACATTCCATGAATATATATATATATATATATATATATATATATATATATATATATATATATATATATATTATTTTATTTTATTATTTTTTTTACAACAGTTAAGAATTTTTTAAAACTACTTGCAGTAATAATAATAATAATAAAAACTATCATACTTTAGCTTTCCATTTTATTTTTCTTTCTTTCTTTTTTTCTTTTTCTTTTTCTTTTATTTTTAAGAAAATGATCAAATGAATTATAAAACATTTTAGTGCAAATACTGAAGTATTCAATGCTCAAAAAGTTTGATTTTACTCTGAAAAATTAAACATATTTTCACGATAGGAAAAAAAAAAAAAGTAAATAAACTTCGGTGCAAAAGTTTTCGAAACTTTTGCATATCACGTTTGTATTCCTAAATTATTTTCCAACAATTTCAAAGAATAAAATGAAAATGCAATTGAATTATTTTAACGAAAGATATTACCAATCAAAGTTTCTAGGTTTACGCTAACCGTGTGTGGTAAATACTTTATTTATTTATTTATTTATTTTTTACGTGTGTTTACGGGAGGTTCAGTTTTAGCGCTACTTCAAAGTAAGTCAGAAAATCATTGAGTGAAAATTTCTTACTATAAAATCATGAAAGTAAAATTATTCACCACTGATAAATTATAAAACATTCTCGACATGCGGGGTAAAGTAGTTACAGTAAAACAGGATCAGAGAGTGGTATGAAATTAAAAATTAATAAATAAAATATAATCGTTTCTTTTAAATGATGAAACACATTCCCATACTACGGATTTGAAACCGCTAGCATTTCACGCATAATGCGGGTAGGATAAGTTTCTATAAAAAATATAACGCAAGGAAGTCTCTCTTTTTAATTTCATAAATATTTGATCAATATCAAAGGAATATACATATATATATATATATATTGGCTATGAAGCCAAAGAAGAATATACGACTAATTTTCATTTATAAGAATTTCGATTGAATTTATATTAAACCTAGAATATCTGACAATAAGAATTTCAATACGATTATGATTTAGAGTCAAATTTAACTCAATTATGAACTGAATATAACATGCATTAGAATCAATGAGAATAAGTTTAAATCTACTCAACCTCTACTAGCATTCCGGGATGAGAAAACGACAAGGGCTCACACAAATAATTCTAAAATCGAATCAATCTTTGACGAATAGAATTTATTGGCTACATCACTTAACTTAAGATATGTAAGTATGATAAAATTGACTTAATGCGAATAAAATTATTATTTAACATTAGTTCTTGTTTGATTGTTCAAAGGTGCAACGCACCTTATCCGATTTTTGTGAGCTACTAGTAAACCACCTGCTCAGAGCAGTCCCAAAGAGTTCAGTCCCGCGCATCATTACTTTCAATGCACTACTTCCACCCATATATATATATTTATATATAGATATATCTTTTAGACAATTAAATATTTTATCGCTCAAGGAATTGCATGCATTTAGCGCCATCATGTAAGGCACAGCCAAAGTTAGAGGCACCCGTAGCCACCATCCGAGGCTGGAGCTAGAGAAAAATTCAGTTGGGGATCAATCATTACTGCATAATGTTGAGTGTTAAAAATGAAGCATAATTCGATTGTTTTTCACAAATCTGAAAAATTCTGTGTGGTGGTTTGGAACTCAACACATCAGAGATCCCAAATTTCATAATTTATTTACGATCATTTTTAGCCCCGCCTTCTTTCCGCACCAGAAATTTTGTAGATTATTTCTCTTTAATATTTGACCACGATTAAATAAGAAAAAAATCATTTTTCAAAATTCCCGGTATGAAAAAGAAGCGGGGCTAAAGATGCTCGTGAATAATTTATAAAAGTGTGGAACGCTGCTTCAACCCCTGGCTATTTTTCGAAGATATTTATATACATTTAAAAGCTGTAAAAGATTTAGTGAGTTCGTAGCTCGTCCAGGAAAAAACTGCTTCTGTAGACAATTTTTGCATGTGCAAATTTGAATTTTTCCTGGAAAACTAATTTTACCAAATTCAATGGATTTTTTTCTAGTTGTACATTGGTTAATTTAAACTCAGCAAGTGTGTAGTAGTTTCTTTTTCAAGAAGGAACTCTTACACCAGTATTTTTTATGAATAATTTATATCATACTTGTGGAGCATATTTTTCTAATTGAATAGGATAGTAACTATTCATAAAATGTACTGGTGTCAGTGTTCCGTCTTAAAATGGAAGCTCTTGAAATCCATAAAATAGTAACCAGAGAGCGGGTAAAGCTCCCTAGTATACATACATTAATTACAGCTATCTAAGAATAGATAATTATACATAAAAACATTTATTCATACTATCAAGTTATATATATAAAACGTAAAAAATTGTTATTTATTATTTTCTAACTACACTTTTAATATCCAGCATTAACTATCTGTAACCTGTAAAGTGTAGTAATTAATTAGGTTGATCTGAAGTAACTGCTGCAAATTCTTGAATTATATTTCTTTAATGAATGCACTTATTTTTTTTTATTTTCCACTACCAGTTTCGAGAAATGCTTGCTGTTTTTTTTTTTTTTTTTTTTTTTTTAAAGATTTTATTACAGGATATTTTTTCACATAATATTAAAAGAAAGTATTATTATTATTATTATTGTTATCGTAGTTCGTAAATAATAGCAGACCCATCTGTTGTCAATAAATACCCCTATTGAAATGTCTAGGAAAGATATTTTAGAATGCAGTGTGGGAACCTGAACCCGATCCAGTGCGGTCAGAGAAGAGCTGCCGCAGACAACGGGTACCCGAAGTGAAGTTTCGAGCGATTTCTGTGTAATTAATTTAGTTTTTATTTATAATGTGATGTAAAAAATAAATACTGATCCAATTCTTTTGAAAATTCATTTAAATATAGTGACCAGCGAAGCGGGCGTAGCCTGATAGTTAGTAATATATTGGCTAGTAATATATAGATAGTTAGTAATATATTAGTTTAACTCATGTTTGATTTTTTTTTAAATGCATGATTTAAAATATGATTTACGAGTACCTTTTATTAACGTATATTGAAAATTATCAAACTGAAAATTAATTTTCCTATGAATATAGAAATGTTATTAACTTTTTTTTTTTTTTTTTAATATAATGAATATAAATATTTCCACTCTGTTATTCAAAACAATGTTTTGTATGCAGTTACTTGATTGTTGTAAAAAAATTAATGAAAGTAAATATATGAGTTTTATTTGTGATACAATTTCGTAATTGTTTGAGTTTTCTGTTATTTTTCGTATCAAAACATATTACCTTTAAAACTTTTGTTTAATAAAATCACATATTATGTTGAAAATGTAAATCTTTATGTAAATTTAAATCTGTCGTAATAGATTCCACATTTATGTAACATTTATGTCTAGCAGTAATCTTAACTTTTAAAAATATGTTTCATTATTATTTTTATTTAAAATGTACAGAGTGATGTATGAAATAAAACGCGCACAAAATAAAGTAAAATAAATATTTACACACACATAAAAAAAAAAAAGAAAGAAAGAAAGAAAGCGTATTTTTCTTTAAGATTGAATTTTTACTATTTTATAACTTATTGTATGGAATCCACAACCGCTTATAAATTTTATATGGTCCAACACATGTCAATAAAACGATGAGGAAAATCATAAAACATTCTATCAATAAAATATTAAGACTCTGGAAAAAAAAAAAATATTTTTTCTTTTTAATCAAAAGCTATATATATATGTATATTAAGCAATCAGTATTAAAACATCTTTTCAATTTTTTAGAGTGAATTATTCATTTCAAAAGTTTTTATTTATTTATTTATTTATTTTTTATCATATTGACATTTTGCTATATACAAGTGTAATAGTGTTTTTCTTATAATTCTTCTATTATAATAAAGAGTTTTATGTTTTCCTTTTGGTTTCATCAAATCTCGTATTTTAAGATGTGTATAGGATAGCGCAGATTTATTATGAAATGGGCAACAATATCTGTTTATAATGAAAAAAAAATATTTAAGGAATTATTTAGAGTATTGTTAAAGAATCTGAATAAAGTTATAGTATTTAAACATTGTTTTTAATTAGAAATTTCAACTTACATGCGAACTTAAATTATTTCAAGTAATTAAATTATAAAACACATGTGCTTCTAGCATTCAATACTGCATTAACTTTATAGACGATAACTATCTAAATTTTTTATACAGAAGGATATTTATGAATTTAACACAAATAAAGAGTGATTTTTAACAAAAACTGACAATTTTGTTTTGTTATTAATTACATCAAATAAAACAATCTTTACGAGAGAATCGGCAATGGTAAGTACAGCGATGGTCTAGTAGTGATCAACACTTATTCTAGCATATAATTCGCAAAACTGGGTGTGACTTTTATTTCTCCAAGTACGGTTAACTTTCCTATCGGAGTAATTGTCCTAATTGTAAAAACAAAGGAAAAGGAGTGAATGACGGTGGAACTCATGAAAGATTGGATTAACGTTGTATGGGAGCGTCGGCCAGATTTTTTCCATGAGCCATTGATGTTGGTCCTGTAAAAATTCCGTGGACACATGACGCTTGAATAAAAAGTGAAAAATCGTCGCTCAATTTGGTGGTGATACCTGGAGGGATAACGAAAGTTCTGCAGACATTAGATGTTGTAATCTACCGATCAACATAAAGATGCATTTCGTCAGGCGTACAATATGACAATTACAGATAACACATTCACTCCAAGCATGAGAATGAAGCATGCGTCACTCTCAGCAGTATGTCAGGGGATATGTGAAGCTTGGAATTCCATCTTTTTTTTTTTTTTAGTTTTATTTTCTTTTTTTTTAAATACATGTTTTGATTCATATTTATGTCGTGTTAATACATGCTGAAGTGAAAAGAAATATCCGCTCACCTGGAGTTTTTGCTTTAACTTTTTGAAAGAAAAAGTGCGCGTTGTGTATGCGTGAATATGGTACAGTCGGGGGAAAAAAATGCAGCTCTCGACATAACTTCGTTGCTAATAGATGTATAAAAACGTAATAGGTATCATTCTACGGGAAATTGTGAGTAGTTTCAGAAAACGAACTGAAATTTTGAATTGGGGTTCGTCTACATATTAATACGCGCACCAACTTTGAGTTTTTCAATGGTAATGCCCCATTTTTATTTTATATTTGAATTCCTGGGATCGCGATAATGCGAAAAAGTATATTGGTTGTATATTTTACTTATTTTTTCACAGAGTTATAAGCGTTCAAAGTTTGAAAGTGCTAATGTTAAATTCATATTTCAAACTTTTATTAATGTCTTCACAAAAAATTACTTGATCGATTTTTTTTTTTTTTTTTTTTTTTTTTTTTTACGAGATACTGTGAAGAAACCCAAACATAATCCATCATTACTTTTGATTCTGAAAAATATTTTTATTTTTAAAAAATATTAACAAATTTATATTCGTAAAAATTAGGAATTAGGACCTATATTAATTTTTACATAAAATGAATCCTAATGCTGAAAAATATGGGTATGCAAATTTGCAGTTCATTCGAGTTATTAGTTTTCGAGATATAAATAAATCTTTCTTTTGGAGTGGTTTAGGGGGCCGTCTCTTATAAAGTTTTCCATGAGATAACGAATCAAATCTTAAAAAGTAACAAGTAAATTTAAACAAAATATGTTTATTTTTTTATTTACCGGTCAAATTATATAACAACAACGTCCAACGCAAAGAAATGAAATAAAAATAATGATTTTTAGACATTAATGTTCGCATCAAGAATTCCTGTTTTCTAAAGAAGACAAGCCCCGCCTTCATCGTTCTTCAAAAATAAACAATATAGAAAAGAGAAGTAAATGTAACATTGAGTCAGCGTTCTCAATTTTTATAATTTATTCATGAGCATTTTTAGCACCGTCTAGGCTCTCAGTTCTAAAAACATGCGTAGATGATCTAAACAAAATGTAGACATTTCATATGTATACGAATGTATAGACAAAAATATAAAATAAGATAGTGAACCATACATAACAAGTTTGTAAACTCAAAACAGGTAGATTTTCTGATCCATTTTTGGTTATACAAAGAACTTTCCAATTTCGAACATTGCTTTATCCAAATATCTTACAAATTTTTACCTATTTTAGAATTTTATTTATTCATTTTTATTTTTTACAGTGTATTTCTCGTTAATATGTGACAACTATTAAATAAGAAGAGTTTTTTTTTTTTTTTTTTTTTTTTTCAAAATTTCCGGTATGAAAAAGTGGCGGGGCTAAAAGTGCTCGTGAATAATTTATAAAATTTGGGAACTCTGCATTGAGTATTCTTTATAATTTTCTTTTCTACTCCATCTATTCTATTTTCCATCGCCGTTAATTTACCCTCTATTGAATCTTTCGCCGTTGAAAGCTCTCTCTTTATCTCATCTTGATTACATTTAATTTCTGCGGTCAAACTGGCTTCCATATTTTTCTGAACTGCTTTCATTTCCTTCATCTCTTCAGTCAAACCGACTTTCAATTCTCTTTGCGATGTTTCCATTTTCTCCTGTACTGCTTTCATTTCTTCAGTTACCTCTCATCTCTTTTTGTCCGGTTTCCATCTTTTCCTGTCCTGTTTCCATTTTCTCTATCAATCCAGATCTTAACTCATACATGTGAGCAGTGAGACCTTCTAGAAGTTTCTTCATTTCTTGCTCCATAGCTCTTGTTATCACCATTCACAGACAACCCCACTCCATACTTGGGGGTTCGTGAGTTGTCCGAGAATGAAAGGCGAAACTTACAAAAATTCAATAATTTATTCACAGAAAGTTCCAGAAAAATACAGGTCTATAAACCAAGTATCAGCTTCAATTCAACAAGTAAACACAGCTTAAACAACAGCTGATAATAGCAAATCCACAGTACAAACTGTATAGCAATAACACATAAAGCAAGTCTCTTTCAAAGAGGCTCAAAACAATGCAAGCTGACCGACTCTGATTTCAGACTGAACTGAACTGACTAGCCTTGGCGAAAAAGAAACAGCTCTTATGTACCCCTGTAGAGAAATGTGGAAATATCCAGAAATTTACGTATCTCATCAGCCAATGAGATTAGAGCTTCCATATTTGTAATATCCTTAATAAGGATTTTCTCGCCAAGGTCTCCAAAAAATCGCCAAGGTGCGAAAAAGTCGCCGAATTTGGCGCCAAATCCATTACCTGCCTTATTAGGGCTTTTAATACGTTTTTAAGGGAAAATAAGGTTATTTTAACGCTAAAACGACTAGAAATGCACAAAATTAGCACTTTATCAACTTACCAAGCCTCTTGGAAAGAATCTATACAAAAATAAACACAATTATACACAATTTTGTAACACTGCCCACCTCCCAAGGACTGCACGTACCGGGCAGTGCAACCCTTGATCAAGAAGCAAAGCTAAACAAATTTACACAATCTAAAATACAAAAACTAAGTTGCATATAACGATAAAATAGAAATATAAATCAAGTGAGAAATATTTACAAAATTCACAAATATATACAAATATTTATATACAAATATTTACATTACGCATGAGCAAATTTTACTAGAGTTTACATTTTAAATTTTAATATTACCGATACTTGGCTAGCCTGTTATAGTGCACCACCTTCGGTTTTGATGGCGGTGTTTTAGTGATCCGCATCACTACATCATTCAGCCTTTTTAAGAACAGTGTACGGTCCGTCCCAGTTGCATTGTAACTTGGGAGAGAGCCCTTTTCTTCGAACAGGATTCCACAACCAGACCTTCTGTCCTTCCTGGAACTCATGTTGTGTAGGCTTTAGATCGTACCTTGTCTTCATTTTCTCCGTTGCCATGTGAATCCGCTCCCGAGCAAAGTTGTGTACGCCTTCAAATCGTGCCTGGAGATCTTGGATGTACTCCTCGGTCGATGAAGGCGCATCGGGTGGACAATCAAACAGGACAACCAAACAGGGAGACGAAGTTCACGTCCAAACAGCATCTGGGCTGGAGTATAGCCGGTGGTTTCATGGACCGCACTTCGATAAGCCAGCAGGAACAATGGCAACTTCAAGTCCCAATCTTGCTGTTTCATTGATACTAGAAGAGAGAGGTTATTCAGGATGGTACGGTTGAACCTCTCGACCAATTCGTCCGACTGGGGATGTAAGAGTGTTGTCTGGGTTTTGTCTATGCCGAGTAGTTGACACAATCCTTTGAAAACACCAGAGGTAAAGTTCGTACCTTGGTCGGCATGAAGTTGTAGGGGCGTGCCATACCTTGACAACCATTGCTGTACTAGGACCTCTGCGATTGTGCATGCCTCTTGATCGGGAATGGGATATGACTCAGGCCACTTGGTGAAATAGTCCATCACGACGAGGATGTATTTATTTCCACTGGAGGTCCGTGGCAAAGGACCCAAGATGTCGAGTCCAATCCGTTCAAATGGTGCTCCCTCGTTATACCGTTGCAGTCTTCCTCGACTTCGTTTCTGCGGGCCTTTACGTGCCGCACAAACATCACAGGATTTACACCATTTCTCCACATCCTCGCTTGCCTTGCACCAGTAGAAGCGTTCCCGAACTTTCTGCATTGTCTTCATTACCCCCCCAAAAATGCCTCTGGTAGCGCTACTATGCAGCTGTTCTAAAACATCTGGAATTTTTTATCTTGGTACTACAATCTGCCATCTGAAGCTTTACCCATCATCAGATTCCCACTTTCTGTATAATACGCCGTTTCTGATATGAAGAGAGTCCCAATGTGCCCAATAACTTTTCGTAATGGGACTAAACCCGGAAATGTCCTGCCAGGTAGGTCTGTTGCTGGTCGTCTCCTTCAGCTGTAATATTGGCTTTATGTCAGGATCTTCCAAATGGATTTGTCTAAGTTATTCCTCACTCCATGGATCGGGATCTTGTTCTGATGATGTTGCGACAGTAATTTGGCGAGCAACTGGCTTTATTCTTTGGTGTTCCATATTTGGTATATCCCTAATAAGGATTTTCTAATCTCATTGGCTGATGAGATACGGAAATTTCTGGAACTTTCCACACTTTTCTACAGGGTTACATAAGAGCAGTTTCTTTTTCGGCAAGGCTTGTCAGTTCAGTTCAGCCTGAGATCACAGTCGGTCAGCTTGCATTGCTTTGAGCCTCTTTGAAAGAGACTTTCTTTATGTGTTATTGCTATACAGTTTGTACTGTGGATTTGCTATTGACAGCTGTTGTTGAAGCTGTGTTTACTTGTTGAATTGAAGCTGATACTTGATTTATAGACCTGTATTTTTCTGGAAATTTCTGTGAATAAATTATTGAATTTTTGTAAGTTTCGCCTTTCATTCTCGGACAACTCACGAACCCCCAAGTACGCAACAATATGCACAAGTGGTATTTACTTCATCGATTGCTGGTGATACATTTTGAATCTTTTAAACAAACGCTAGAAGAAAAAAATAACTATATAGGTGGGGTTTACTGTTTTAAATAGAAGAATTGGTAAATGTAAAAATTGTCAATTAAAACAAAACCAATGGAATTGGAATGCAAGACAGACTTGTAAAATCGTTTCTTAACTACCATCATTGTTAAAGGCTTAATCATTTACTTCATATATTGCTTTATTTTCATTTATTTATATATTTATTTATTTATTCAGTAGGGGAAGGATTATTATTTTAAGGATACTTTAGTCTTTAAAATTTAAACGATATATTTTAACTTTATATATATTTTTAAATATACTTTTACTTTTATAAATATATTTTAACACTTTTTGCGCCCTCAGGATTTTGTAATTTTGACAGTAAGATCAGCCTAAGGGCGTTATTCTCTCAAAATAACGTATTTCAGAACAAATTTTCTGTATTCACAATTATTTTACAAATAGATATACAGTATAATTATATTCATTCTAATCAATATATTTCTATCCATAGTATATTTTCTTGCAAAAATATGAAAACTGGGTACACACATAAGAAATAAGTAACACACAAATTACGAAAGAATCGCCCACTAAGAGAGTTACAGATTTTCAAATGACGTGAATCTATGTTAGCAGTCGCGAAAGGGTTAATTAAGAAATTATATTTTCATAGAAATTATAAAACGAATTGCATAGTTCCAAAGATTGCAACTGACTCAAAACTGGTGACTGCGATTAAAATTGTTTAATATTTACTTCATGAACCCTTACAATAATTTATGCGAAAAGATTTAGTTTATGCGTTGTTGTATATATATAATATACAACATATATATATAATATACAATGTGTATATATATAATATACACATTGTATATTATATACTACTGGTATATTGTATACATTGTATATTATATACATTGTATATTATATAATACTACTATTATACACTGGTGACTGCGATTAAAATTGTTTAATATTTACTTCATGAACCCTTACAATAATTTATCCGAAAAGATTTAGATTATGCGTTGTTGTATATATATAATATACAACATATATATATAATATACAATGTTGTATATATATAATATACAACATATAATATACAACATATACTATAATATTTCATTTCGTATTTTATGTTACACCTATGAAAAAAAAAAAAAAAAAAAAAAAAAAAAAAAAAAGCTTTATTGGTGATCACTACAGCCATAATAGACACTTTTACTTGAAAAATATTGCATTTCTTTCAAAGAGTACAGTCTGGACAAATCGCAAGTGTAATGTATTTAAATAGACCTAAAATTATTTTAAAAAGTACGGAAGTATATACAAATCTAAGAAACTGAATTAAGGATAATTAAAGAACTGGAAAAGGGTCAATCCTTTTCTTAATTTTTATAATTCTTTTTTTACTGAAAGATTTCCGCTGTAAAACATTAAAATTTTGTCTATTTCTTGTAGGATGTTAATTTTATTTTTCTACATTTACAGATAACCCCCTAACACATATTTGGTTATAACTCCACAAACACGAAATATAAAGTATACAAATAGTATGCTTTTCCGCACTGCCAGACTCTCAGAAATTTGAATTTGAAATCAACATTGGGTGTTGCCATTGAAAAAATCAAAGTTGGAGCTCATTTTAATATGTAGATAACCCCTAATTCAAAATTCGACAGCATTTTCAAAAAGTGCATTTAATTTTCTGTTAAATGGTGTCTATTAAAGTTTTCTGCGTCAATTAATAATGGAATTATAGCGCGTGCTGCGATTTTTTTTTTCCCGACTGTACATACATGTACATTAATCAAAAAGTATTGACAGTAGCATTACTCGGTTTTCACTGAAATGCACAGAAAAAAATGGGATTTTTTTAGGTAAAAAAAAAAAAAAAATATTTATTAAAATTTTTTTATTAAATATCGTTAGCGCTTTAATTCTAAAATTACTTTTTCAGAGAGACGCATTAACTACAACAACGTAACTAGGACAATAAATGCTTAAGGTGACATGTGTCATGTAATAGAACGACCGGCAAACGTTGCGCCACTGGGAATTCTCCCAATGATTATAATTATCCCAATAAATAATAATAAATATCCTAATAAATATAATTATGCCAATAAATAGTGTTGCTAGCATTTTTGTATATATATATATATAAATGCATGGAGGGAAATAAAGATGCAATACTTTTAATAAGTAAGATCTTTTTTTTTCAGTTTTTTTTTTTCTTCTTTTAATACATGTTTTGATTCATACTTATGTCGTGTATACATGCAGAAGTGGAAAAAAAAAACGCGCTCCTGAAGTTTTTAATAAAAATTTAACATTTATATAATATTTAATATAACCAATATAAATTTAATATAACCAATATAAACTTTCGCATTTTCACAATGCATCCCTGTAAGCCACTGACGTAGACATTGATGACTTCTATTCAGCTTGGCTCGAGAAGGGATGACGCTGCTTAAGACAGCTAGGACCAAACCGATGGGTTGATAATTTCTAATAAATTTTTAATTTACTTTTTAATTTTATCAGATTTTATATCCTTAAGTGATATGATATTATATGAATTATTTCTACCCACTAATTATGTTTTAACAGTTAAAAATCTATTTACTTCCATGGTAAACAAAAAAGTCCTAGACACTATATAACATATAAATTTAGACACTTCATAATGATATATCACCGAAACTTTTTATTTAGTAAAAAAAAATAGTTTTTCAAGAATTTAAATTAATTAAAAAATATTCGTTCATTTTCGAAACCCAAATACTTATTTTCTGAAAAAAAAAAATATTGTATTCATCATCTTTTAAAGAAAAGTAAATATATATATATATATATATATATATATATATATATATATATACATTTTACGAGGAAAATAAATAAATAAGTAAATTGTATATCATTAAAATATTTTGAGACACATTGAAAAAAAATTATTTTTATTAATTTTAATTTTTTTATTAATATCAAAATTTTGATTTTTACTGACTTATTTCTATAAAATTTTAAACATTTTCCCCAAATTTAGTAAAAATGTCTGAACGTTTATAAAAAGAAGCTTCATTAAATTATCGTAACAATAATTTTTTTAAACAAAATAATATTTTCAACACCATTTAGCATGCCTTTATTTAATTTTAGATGGCTTTCACCTTTGTAATTTTTATACTTATTCAGGAATGCCAACATTTTAATTTATTCCGAAGCATTTTTAACCCTGTCTGTGTTTCATACCACTTTTTTTTTTTCTTAAGAGTAACTTTTTCTTATTTTATCGTACTTATGTATTATAGAAATATATTCTGTAAATAAAGTGGTGCGAATTAACGACGAGGTTCAAAATGCTTTGGATTAATTAAAATGTTGGCAACTATGCTTATTAAACAAATCCTTTAATCCTGTAAAATTTTAAAGATTTTCCAAATTCAGGAAAAATGTTCGAACATTTATAGAAAGAAGATTTGCTATATTATCATAACAAATATTTTTAGCGCAAAATATTATCTTTCATGCCAGATAGCATGTTTATTAGGACTGAGGGCCTACTAGTCTCAATCTGGGATTTTTACGTTGTCGATTTCGATAGTTGGGCATTTGTCAAAATCTAAAATTTATCGAAAATATAATTGAGCAAAGCTTTCAAATAATGTGTTGCTTATGAAATTATTTTAATTAGTAGCTGAGATACAAAAGAAACCTAATCAGCACATTCTAAAACATGTAAATCACGTGAAATCTCTAATTCCATTATCTACGGTAGTCGGTTAATTGAAGTAAAAAGAAACATACTCAGCATTTTAGAAGTAATTATGTTTACCAATAATATAAAATCCAGTCTATCGCTTGGAGCAATTGCTACCTTTACCCAATAAACTTAAATTTGTGTAATTTATATAAGCTAATATATAAAAACACTGAACCCGTGGCATTTGTGAGAGTTCGCGGATCTACTTTAATAGTGGTAATACAGTTTTATATTATTAGTATTTATTTATTTATTTTTAACCAAAACCAAGTATTTTTAGAACTGAATAAAATAAATAAATAAATAAATAAATATTAAAAAAAAAAAAAAAAAAAAAAAAAAAAAAAAAAACGAAAACAATTATGGTTGTTTTCTCTGTTATCGGCATCAGAATCATGCAAACTTTAAAATAAAAATCATTAAAAGAAATTGCATGAAACATTTGCATTTTTTGAAAATACATTCCGAAAAACAGTAAAATTCAAAAACTTTTCAGGAAAAATATTTTTAAAAATCAATGTAAATTTAGTTTAACAGCTATTTAAATATATATATATATATAAATTCTAACTTCTAAACTTTTATTAAATTATTTATTTTAATTTATAATTGTTGCCAAAAAAATTAAACTTTAAATTTTACATCTACTTATTATGATAGCATGCGATCATGTTTTATATAAAATTTAAATCATTAAATTTATTTTTTTTACTTATTTTTATTTCATATTGCTCGCGCACTTTTTATTTCCTAATTCAAATTTATTTAAAAAAAAAAAAAAAAAAAAACTTTTTCGATATTGTTTGTAACGATTCTGTATAAATTTTCTTTTCTTTTTCTTAAAAAGAAAAAAAAAAAAAAAAGATTTTGATGAAATTCTGGCAAAAGCAGAATTTAGTTTAGGACGGAGGACTATTAGTTTTTTTTTTCTCCCCAGTTATAACATCGCTTTCAAGTTATTCAATTATATTTTCAATAAATTTTAGATTTCGATAAATGTCCAACTATCGAAAAATAATTTAGACAAATGTCCAACTATCGAAAACGACAACGCAAAAGTCCCAGATTGAGACTAATAGGCCCTCTGTCCTAAAAAAAGATATTTCCATTTATTTTTCAACAACTATTAGTTATTATAGTTTTCATATAATTAAAAATGTATACATATACTCAATCAAATAAGTACAAACTTTCTTCAATATTTTGAATTATTTTGAGATTTATTATAAATTAACATCTATTTTAACATTTACTTTTTCCTAAAAAATGAAAAGATTAATTCACAAAATATTTCTCTAAGGATATCAGATCTAAGGATTTTTATTCCTTACGCTTGTGGAATAGAAAGATAAATCTATTCATTTTTTTCTGTAGTGTTACAGATGTGACATATTGATTACAAGCTGTAGATTACACCTAAAGTTAAGCTATGTATAAATACTTTCTGTTTGTTAGGCTAAATAAATAATCCTCCATTATATTGCAAGCGGTTGTGTATTGTGAACCAGAGAACAATAATTATTCTTTAGAACTAGTGCGCTTCGCCCGCTAGCGGGTCAGTATTTTCAAATGAATCACAAAAACTAATGAATCACTAACAGTAACTTTTAGTGTTAAGAAAAGAAATTAACAAAAAAATATATCATATATGATTGGGTAAAAAGTCGGCCCGGGTCCCCACTGCCTTCGGTAGCGCAGTCCCGTGCGCGCTGCACTCACACAACTTAAGGGATACACGCGCTGCGCGCGCGTTTTCCTTCATTGACCCTTCGTGCCCCCTAAAAAAAATCTTTTTTGATCGGGTTAAAACTCGCACCGGGTCCCCACTGCCTTCGGCAACGTAGACCCATGCGCGCTGCGCGCGCACGTGTGAAGGTATTGATGTGAAAGAAATCAATTTTCACATATGTTAAATTAGCAGAGTTAGCAGTGAAATATACGATAGTTGCTCAGCTCTAATAAACTATAAAAATGATAAATGTGTGTGGCATTCATTGAAGACAAAAGTTTAATTAAAACAGTTTATTAAACTTGAAACAAAATGATGAGTAACGTTAAATAAGCATAAACAATTGAATATATACTTTGCTGACGAAAGGTTAAGTACCTTTAATAATACTACCATGTAGAGTTCAAATAAAAAACAACTTTTACATTGTGACATAACTAGATACACTAAACGTATCGTCGAAAATATCAAGTCACAAAAACGTAATTCACAATCATAATAAAACTAAATACTTTATAACTAAATTAAAATACCAGCTCATGACTTTAAGCTAAACTGAAAAAACATAAAAGCTTAAGAGCTTAAGAAACTAAGAGATTAAGAGCACGATTTCATATTCCTTACCTCCTTTTATAGCCGCGAACGGATTCAAAGTGACAGCTACTTGATGCTGTGCAATCGGCAACGCCTCCCATAACCATAGCAACATGACGCTGCGAGTCTGCCGCCATCTATGGGCTAAGCAAAAAGACTCAGCAGTTGAAAAATACAACATCTCCTTGCTAAGTAGCGAAATGAACAATCCGTAAAAGGATTTAAACATATTTTCTTTAAGTTAATTTTAACAAAGCATGCTTTTAAATATGAGGTAAGTAAATTAAAGTTATTTCAAATGCCTTAAACATAATTATACTAATAAGGAATATAACTTTCAACTAAAAGAAATTATCATTAAGCTTTTTATTTTTAATTTTAATATATCTTTAACTCAATGGCAGCATCAAAATGATAATAGCACTAAACGCTATAATTCATTTAATTAATAATTTAAACTTTAAAGATTATAAAGTACATCATTTGAATTATATTTAAGTAGTGAATGAATTTAAATTTAAATTTGAGAATCAACATGGAAAGGGTACAAATTTTACAACATTTACACGTTTTGAGGGCTCCTGATTAGGTTTTCTTTTGTATCTCACCTACTAATTAAAATAATTTCATAAGTAATACATCATTAGGACGCTTTTTTCATTTGGAATCGAACAGTGGAATACAGAAATTCGTCAGCACATTAGCATTTCTCGCTTATGTCTTGTAATTTAACGCGTGAAAGTTTAAAAAAGAACGAAAAATCCCGTGGATCGCATTGAAAAGTGTTAAAAATGCTTAACACACACACACACACACAAAAAAAAAAAAAAAAAAAAAAAAAAAAAACAGTTCTAGCGATTTTTGACTGTTGTCCATACTGTATACGGATATTTTGGTGTAGCTCTATAAATCTGAACAGTAACATTTTATATTAGAGGCACACTATTATTTAAAGATATTAAAAATAATGTCAGTTTCATTATACTTTTTGCAGGATAAAACCACTTTATTGTGACCCTTAACTGCTGTCATCGGTCTGAGAGACCGCTCGCCATTTTCTAGCCCTCATTAACACCCTTCAAAATAGGTAATGATCCAGGCCCTCTTTTCTACCTTCCTAAAACGATCGGCCAAGGTCTCATTCCACTTGTCGTTCAGCGAACGGGGTTTAGTTATTTTTTTTTTCTACTTTTCTTTTTTCTAGCGGTATGTGAGAGCGCTGACAGCAGATACGAGTCTGTTTTTGTCCGATGAGTAGTATTGTTTTTCTAGATATATTTATGATATTTTTTTGTAATTTTATGAAAAAAAAAAATGGCTTCGACTAGTTAAAGAAAACGTCCGGTGTATCTCACACAGAATGAAATTCTGGAACTTGTAAATTTATATAAAAAAAATAAAAAAATGTGTATGCAAGTTTCATTTTATTTACTGTTTTATTTAAATACCGATGCCAACTACTCCGGATGTGACTACCACTACTTTTTTTTCAAGATATATACATTATATTTGTGTATTTTGAAAAAGTTTCAACTGATAAGTTGTGTTAGCTATAATCCGGAGTAGTTTTGCAACTATGTATTTTTAATGAAACTAATAACATTTTTTTATAGTGCAATATTTTCCTCAATTAATAATACTTTTTTACTATATCTATATTTTTTTTTTACACTAGTGAGAACACTAACGAGTTACCATAGCCTCCTTAACTAGATGCCTGTCGCGTAGCTCGGAACCTAGGCAGCAGTTGAAGCGGTAGACAGCGCCACCTGGTACAGATTGCGCGACTTTTTTATTCAACAGCCACCAAAAATTTTTAAAAGTGGAATGTGATATACATAAAAGACGAATAGAATTGAAGAAAAGTCTATTATATATATCATGTATCACTCCTTTAAATTATTGGTGTCAGTTGAATAAAAAAGTCCCATAATCTGTACTAGGTGGCGCTGTCTACCGCTTCAACTGTTGCCTAGTTTCCGAGCTACGCGACAGGCATCTAGTTAAGGAGGCTATGGAGTTACACTAGCGAGATTAAAATTATATAATTCATGCTCATCGATGCAATGTTGCCCTATCGGTATTCTCTTGCACGTTCATATGTTGGGATACCTGTTTAAGTTCTCCAAAATTGCCTTTAAAAAATAATTTAAAAAAAAAAGATAAATTAAATAAACAATTTAGTAGATAAATAATAGCATACAATCAATAGCTTACCATTTATTCGACGTTTAAAATAAGTTTTAATCAAGCGGTCTGAGAGACCGCTCACAGTAGTTATGAGAGAATTTTAGTCACAGTAGTTAAGGGTTAAGTTAATTTTAACAAAACATGCTTTTAAATATGAGGTAAGTAAATTAAAATTATTTCAAATGACTTAAACATAATTATACTAATAAGGAATATAACTTTTAACTAAAAGTAATTATCATTAAGCTTTTTATTTTTAATTTTAATATATCTTTAACTCAATGGCAGTATCAAAAAGATAATAGCACTGAACGCTATAATTCATTTAATTAATAATTTAAACTTTAAAGATTATAAAGTAAATCATTTAAATTATATTTAAGTAGTGAATGAATTTAAATTTAAATTTGAGAATCAACACGGAAAGGGTACAAATTTTACAACAAGGCCCCCCACCGTGTTGATTCGACAAACACAAACGTCAGAAATTACAATATAAACTTTATTAGAAAAGAAATAAAAAAAAAAATTCCTTGAATATTTAGTGACTTGACGACAGATTCACATATGTCTTCTACAGAATATACTTCACACAAAGCTAGAAGGTTTGTCAATCTTGTAAATCATAAGATAAATCCAAGAGTCCAACTCACAATTTCAAAAATCAGTAGCATTATCAATATACTATACACATCTACTAAAAGAAAGAACAAGATATTAATACAGAGCAAATATGCACAGCATTTTAAGGAAACTTTTTTTCCCCCATTTCTCATTGTCAAATAAAAAACGATGATATTCACAAATATATGAAACATTTATGTAACATACATATAACCAATTACACGTAGCGCTACGAATTTCTCTCATACAAAAGTTAAACTAAACTATACATCACTACACAATGGAAAACGCAGAAAAAACCCACCAAGAAAATGCATACATATCCCTCCAAAAACATTTTTCAATTTCAAAAAATTTAAATATATATTATACTTTCAAAAAAAATTAAATTTACTCTATATACATTTACTTAATAAATACCTTATTTACAAATTTAGCCACATCACCTTTAGTAAGGGGCTTTGGGAAGGGGTCGGCAAAGTTATCTTTAGTATTTACATATTTTAAATCAAACCGTTCCTCAAATAACCATTCACGGAAAAAAAATAACTTTACATTAATATGTTTAGATTTGTTATTCTCTATAGGAGATCTCGTAAAATTAATAGCCGCTTGGTTATCAGCAAAAAGTATTGGTGGTTCATATGAAATAGAAATTAATTTAAAATCAATACAATCTCGTAATATATTATCAAACCACATTAATTATTTAACCTCATCACACATGGAAACAAATTCGCTTTCCATGGTTGAAAGGCAAACACTTTTTTGCTTAAAAGTTTTCCAAGAAATAGGGCTATTATCCAAAAATGAAATTTGTCCCCCCATTGATACGAAGTCATCTCTATTCTTCGCGAAATCAGCGTCAGAGAAAGCAGTTAAATATGGATTAAGACAATTCAAATTTAATTTTAAATCTCGAGTACACGAAACATACCCAAATAATGAGCCAAATAATAAACATACCCCAATGATTAAACCCCGGTGAATTTTGAAATTGACTGAATATATTAACTGCGTAGGCAATATCAAGTCGTGTCCTGTTTGCAATGAAAGATAAACATCCTACGATATTCCGATATGGAAATCTAGACATTTCATCAATTTCATTTTGATTAGTAGGACAATCTTTTTTCGAATACTTCATGCCTTTTACAATAGGTAACGAACAATAAGGAATTTTAAACGACTTAAACCTGTCATACGCTTCATTAATATATAATTCCTAAAAAATTTGTACTGAATCATTTTCATAATTAAATTCTACACCAAGTAATTTCTTGGTTTTACCTAAAATTTTTATATCAAATTTACATTTTAATAAATTAAGAATTTTATCTATTTGAAATTGATTTTTACCAAACAAAACTAAATCATCTGCATAAACTAATAAAACAATCTAATTTTCAAAATAATATGAACAATTACACCAGTTAAATTTATTAAACCCCAAATCTAATAGTACTTTATTTAACTCATAATACCAGAGCCGACCACTCTGATGAAGGCCGTATAACGCTCTGTCTAGTTTACAAACGAGATTTTCCTCTACCTTTACAAAATATCCTTTTGGCTGATACATATAAATTTCTTCTTTTAAAGGTGCATAAAGATAAGCACATTTTATATCGCATTGAACGTTATGCCATTTATAACATGAGACCAATAATGAAAAAAAGAAACGTATTACTGAGAAATTAACGACGGGTGAAAACGTCTCGTCATAAGTGTCCCCCTTTATCTGATGAAAGCCCTGGGCCACGAGCCTCGCTTTAAAGCGGGCAACGTTTCCTAGCTCATCTCTTTTAACGGCGTATACCCATCTATTTCCCAAAACTTTTTTCCCCTCCGGTAAATTAACCAGATGCCAAACTTTACGGGTTTTCATATTATTTATCTCATCATCCATGGCATTTTTCTATTCAACACATTCTGAAGATTTAACGGCCTGATTATATGTTTTAGGTACAGGGATAACTAGTCATGATTTTTTATGAGTTAAACTTGAAGTTGGGTTATTCGAGTTTTGCTGATCAACTACCCCCTCGAACTTATTACCACTAGAGAAATAAAAAAAAAAAATAGAGTCAAAAATTAAATTATTTTTATCACAATATTGTTTGACATCGTTCATCGATCTCAACCTAGATTTAGTGTTATCCGGGTAATAGAAGATGTCAACTCTGTCACTCATTTTTCTGGGTACGGGTTTCCTATTCCAAGTAATTAAAGAAAGAGGTTTAAAAGAAGATTTATCTACAGGAGTTTTATCGACGGACTCGTCACTAGAATCATCGGGCCCACTTCCGAAAACAATGTCAACAGGATCGGAAGCTTGACAATTAACTGGACTTTCCGGAAGTAAGTCCAATTCCTCCAGTGAGGTGCCCATCACCGCTCCACTGTATTTACTAAATAGCTGATCAGAGAACGTTACGTTTATAGTTTCAACTATTTTATCCTCATCGTCCAACCAAATTTTGTACCCCTTAGTCCTTAGCGAATAACCTATCAGTACTCCTTTTTAGCCTTAGGTTCAAGCTTATGGTTTCTATGTTGTTTTGGGATCCCTACATACGAAATTAACCCAAACGGCTTAAGGTGTCTTACGGATGGTTTAAACCCAGTATATAACTCAAAAGGAGTCTTAGTTTGTCCCCTGTGGATTAAACGGTTCCAAGTGTACGCGAAATACAACATTGCATCGGGGCAAAAAGAAAAAGGTAAACCACTATCCGTGATAATAGCTCTAACACAATTTAAAGAAGTTTGATTAAACCGCTCACTTAACCTATTTTGCTCAGGTGTGAACGTGTTAGTTAACTCATGAACAACTCCATTTTTACTACAAAATGATTTGAAGTTGCCATTTACAAATTCGGAACCATTATCCGTACGAATAGCTTTTAATTTTTTATTCAAACTACGTTCTGCCCGTGCAATGTGTCTCTCGAATACACCAAAAACCTGAGACTTATCCTTTAAAGGATAAACAGCAACCCTTTTAGAAAATCCATCAATAATGGACAAAAAGAACCTTTCCCCATTTTTATCAGTTACCTTAATTGGGCCCCAGACGTCCATAAATCCTTTCTCTAACGGTGACCTAACGCCATGAACATCGGATGATTTAAAAGACACACGGTTTTGTTTACTAATCCTACAAGGTTCACAAAAAATTTTCTTAAACTTAAGTTTAGGAAGGCCCCTCGCCCCGTTCTTCTTGCTAGTATTTACAATAGTATCAGGACTTACATGCCCAAAACGAGCATGCCAATACCCAATTTCATTAACTTTTGCAAGAGAAGCTGAAGGATTTTCTGAGTGCCCCCCATTCACTTTACTCCCCTTTTTAACTTTAGAAACATTAGGATATAAATAGTAAACACCGTCTTTAATTTTAGCAGTAAAAATATGTCTTTTATCTTTACCGAATACCGACACTCGACCCTTACCGCCAGTGTAGGTGGCACCCTTCACATCTAATTTAGGACCTGATATTAAATTTTTCCGTAACTTTGGGGAATATAACACATCTTTTAAATACAATACATTTTTACCAAAATTCAACTTAACAGTTCCTTTAGCAGTAATAGGAAAACTAATACCATCGATCGCGACAAAAAGCTCCTCTCCCTCAACAGAAGTATGATGCTCAAAAAGATCTAAATTTCTTAGAAAATGATTTGAAGCAGCGGTATAAAAAATAAAGCTGTCAATGCATTGGTTATTTTTACAAACTTAATATTATTATTATGCTCTTTTATACAAGTTTTAACTTTCCTTTTTAACATGCTAATATAACATTTTTGTTGACCAGTACTACTAGTAAAAGGGATTCTATACATGCCTGCGGTTTCTAAGGGGGGTATAGGCTGTGTGTCATTTCTAATAAGTTGGAATATGTTACGTTTGATCTGAATATTAGCGGCGAAATTCTGAATTCTAATAAAGACACATTTGTCATAAGGGATATAAAAAGTGAAATTAGAGGAAGTGTTTTGGTAGCTGGGGATATGATTTAGAATTTTTATTATGCGTTTTTTATATAGTTGATCAACAAGGTTGGGGGTGTTTAACATGCATCTTCTATAATTAATTTAATTTAAATTAATTCATCTCTCCGATCCTTGGGATTATTACAAACAAAAATTGCTCCTATAGTATAGGCATGAATAGGTTTTAACTTATAACGGTATGGTGTTTTACTATGATAATGAATAATTTCTTTATTATATAGAGGTGTACAATAAAATGTTGATTTATTTTGTCTTCAAAGCGTGTAATTTTTATATCTTATTATTATTATTTTTTTTAATTTAAACAAATTCTAAAGAGTACTTGATGTTAGGATGTAGAATATTTAGAATTTTTAAAATGTCTTCGGTGCTATTGTTTTCGTGAATGACGGAATAAACGCCAACGACGTATCGATAACAAAATATAATTTTATCCTCTAAAATATCCAAAATTGTATTTTCTAAGATTTGTAATTTAAATTCAGCTTCAAAACTGGATATTGTGGAATCCGTGAGGACCCCTTTGCGCTAATAATAAATTTTATTATTAAACCTGAAATCCCCATACGGTGAGTAGAGAGAGAGTGAAAAGGGAGAGAGAGATATATGAAGACCTTCCTTTAATTTTTACCAGCAGTTTATGACCAGAAGAGCATGTGATGCAGTGCTGATTAACTGCTACTAAGTATGGTACATAAAAAAAAAAAAACTGTCTCTTTACGGATTTCACAACATAATTACAATTCAAATTACTGTATTGCTATGAATAATTCTATTTCTTGCTTAATATCAACTTTTATTCTCGTTCCAATTAACATATATCTTCAAAGTGAGAATAAAATTCAGTTTTTATGCTCGGGAGCTGCTTTAGTATATTACTTGTTGTTTAGGACCACAATCCGTGATCTAACGGGGGGTCATTTGTTACACTATGTGAATGAATTGGCAGTGGTCTAATACGGTAATTTATGGCATAATACGTAGTCGTACATGCTGTTATATTTTCATAAGTGTGCAGGTGTCTGTGTCACCTAGTTTTCGTATGATAAAACGATGAAATTTGTACCAGTACTGGAAATCCTTATGACACTGTCTAGAATATAAAATGGCATATATATATATATATATATATATATATATATATATATATATATACAAAATGAAATTTTAAACAAAAATTATATCACAGACATTTTATACTATGAATTTTTTTTTTTCGATTATTGACATGAACTTGCGCTGCGTGTACATACTTGCTAATTTTAAATTTTAGAATTTTTGTTTTAAAAGAAATAATTAATATTTATAAAGAATGTAATAAAATAACTTTTAAAATTAAACAATTATACGAAAGTATTTTACCGCTGTTATGAAATGGCCTTATATAAATATAAGACAGCTTCCACGCACAACTAGTTAATGCACAGAACAAAAAATAGGGAGAACAGAGTCGAGACTCGGTAAGATAAAAGAATATTTCATTGAAGTACGTGCTAAGAATTTTAGTTTGCAGAGAAGCTTCTGGCAAATATTTTAAAAAGCAATTTCCCCATTTTTGAAATTCAAATTTTAGGATGCTAATATTGATCAGTATGTTTTGATTCGGAAAATATTTGTCATTGTTCTGATGGCTATGTTAAAATTCTTTTGTTGCTGTTAGAATGTAACAGCTTTTCTAAGGTGAGGAAAAAAAAATACTTTTCAAAAGCAAATATATATTTTTAAAATTATTATTTATTTTATTTTATCTATCGGAAGCAAATGGCAGAAAAATATAATTATTTTTTTTCAAATGTATCTAAATCTTATAAAAATTAAGTTTATTTATAGTATTTATATGATAATTAATAGTCATTAATGATAAAATTGTTGAGTTATATTTTATATATTTATTTTCGCAATACTAGAAGCTAGAAAAATAGTATTACATCTTTGCTTGAGCGAGGGATTCGAGTGCATTCATATTAAAATATCTTTCAAGTTCTTAGCGCACTTGTGAAATTGTACATCTTATAGGATAAGAAAGGGCCAGTGTAATATAAATCTTTAAGATTGAGCTAAGTACTAAAATAAACACTTTTCTAGATTTTCCGACTGTAGAACTGATTGGGCATTTTTTCGAGGTAGTAAAATTAAAAAAACCTGAGAGGGACGTCAATGCTCCTTCCGGCAGTGGGGACACGGACCCAAACAGATCAAACGCATTGTTGCGTACTCGGGGGTTCGTAAGCTGTCCGAGAATGAAAGGTTTATCTTGCAGAGACTAGAAACTTTATTTTTAGAAAATTCGAGAAGATTACAGGTCTATAAACCATGTATCAACTTCACTTTCCCCAGTAAACACAGCTTAAATAGCAGTTGTCAACAGCAAATTCAAAGTTCAAACCCTATCATAGTATTAACATACAGCTATCGACTGTAATCTAAAGAAGATCAGAGCTCTTTCTTTAGAAATGAAAGCATTGGCGAAAACTAAACAGAGACTGATTAGATCTCTTTTATATTCCTCTATAAAACCCAGATTGATCTGGTAACTCGTAAAATATTCGAGTAAGAGCGTCCATATTTGGTATATCGAAAAATAGGATTTTCTCTCGCGTAGGTTGCCAAAAAATTCCACAAGGAGCTAAAACTTCGCCAAATTTGGCGCCAAATCCATTACCTGCCTTAATGAAGATTTTTAATGCGTTTTTAAAGGAAAATTAGCTACTTTAAAGCTAAAACAAGTTAGAAAAACAGAAAATTGACATTTTATAACCTGACTAAGCCTCGTTGAATAAAATTACACAAGAATAACTACAATTATTTACAAATTCGCAATACTGCACTCCTAAAAATGACTGCACATAACGGACGGTACAATCCTTGGTCAGGAAGCGAAACTAAGCAAATTATACAATCTAAAATACAAAAACTAAGTTGCATATAACAGTAAAATAACAGTACAGACAGCAAAATCAAGTAAGAAATATTTACAAAATATACAAAAATGTACAAATATTTCTATAGAAATATTTACATTACACATATACAAATTAAAAATATTTACATTTCAAAATTTGAACATTACTGTTAACTGTGGTATGTGGCTAACCGATCATAATGAACTACCTACGGATTTGATGAAGACGTTTTAACAATTATTACCAAGACTTCATTTAGTCTCTAAGAATATGTAGGGACCTATCCAGTCACACTGTAGCTTAGGAAAGAAATCTTTGAGTCGAACAGGGTTCTAAAACCAAACTTGTCTCCTTCCTTGAATTCATGTTGTGCAGCCTTTCGATCATAGTTTGACTTCATTTCTCCGTTGCGATGTGAATCCGCTCCCGAGCAAAGTTGTGTACATCGCATCTGGTGGATAACCAAACAGAAGTTTACATGGGAGACGAAGTTCTCGTCCAAACAGCATCTGAGTAGGAGTATATCTGAGTTGGAGTGGTTTCATGGACAGCACTTCGATAGGCCAGCAGGAACAACAAATTCAAGTCCCAATCTTGATGGTTCCTCGACATGTTGTATTTGTTTTGTCTATGCCGAGTTGCTGACACAGTCCCTTTAAAACAGTAGAGGATTATTTCGTACCTTGAACGGTATGAAACTGTAGGGGTGTGCTATACCTTGACAACCATTGCTGCACTAAAACATCTGAAATTGTGCATGCCTCCTGATCTTTAATAAGAAACGCCTTACGCCACTTGGGGAAATAATCCATTACAACAAATATGTACTTAATTTCTCGGGAAGTCCGTCTCAAAGGACCCAAGATGTCGAGTGCGATCCGTTCAAAAGGTGCTTCCACATTATACCGGTGTAGTTTTCTTCGGCTTCATTTCTTCGGGCCTTTACATGTCGCACAAACATCACAGGATTTGCATTTACCAGAAGAAGCGTTCTCGAACCTTCTGGAGAGTTTCATCACTCCAAAATGACTTTCTTTAGGCTTACTATGTAGCTGCTCTAGTACATCTGGAATATTCGATCTAGGTAGAAAAATCTGCCATCTGAAATTTCTTCAATCGACAGACTCCTATTTTATGTACAGTAAACCATTTGTAATAAGAAGAGAGTTCCAGAAAGTCTAGTAACGTTTCGTGATGGGGCTAAATGTCGAAATCTCCTGAAAGGTAGTTCTGTTGCTTGTCGTTTCCTTGAATTGAAATATTCATTTCTTCGCCTCAATCCGGTATTTAAGTCACTCATTTGGGCACCAAACCTTTCTAGAAGTTTCTTCATTTCTTGCTCAATATCTCTAGTTATTATCATTCACAGGCAATCTCCCTTCTGACACCAGAAATGTTGCGCACTTTGGGGTTTGAAAGTTGTCATAGAATGAAAGGCGAATCTTTCAGATGCTGGAAAATGTATTTACATAAATTTGAGAAGACTTCAGGTCTATATACCAAGTATCAAGATTAAATAGCAGCTGTCAACATCAAATTCACAGTTCAAAATGTATCAGAGCATTAACATACAGCAATCGACTACAATCCAAAGAGGCTTAGAGCTCTTTCAGTATCAATGAATGCATTGGCGAAAACTGGGACTGACTGCTTGACCGCACTCGGCTTCATATTATACCTTTCTATAAAACCCTGAATGTTCTGTTAACTCGTAGAGTATTCGAGTTAGAGCTTCCATATTTGGTATTTCGATAATAAGGATTTCCTTGCCAAGGTTGCCAAAAAAGTCTCCAATTTTTCGCCAAATCCATTACCTGTCTTAATGAAGTTTTTTAATACTTTTTTAAAGGAAAATTAATTATTTTAACTCGAAACCAAGTTGGAAATGCAGAAAATTGACATTTTTTATCCTGACAAAGCCTCGTTGAATAAAATTACATAAAAATAACTACAATTATTTACAAATTCACAACAGTATTATGTGGGTGGAAAGATAATGCCGAAAGCAGTGAGGGACCAGCTCGGACGGCATCCTTGTAAACTTCTGTCATAGACAATGAATATCTCTGGTCATCTTAGCCGGAGAAATAAAGTAGCTTAGCTAAGGCAGCTCGAACTAAACTGATGAGTAGATCATTTTTAATACATTTTTATTTTATTTTATTTTACTTTTTATTTTCTGAGATTTTTTATCATTAAGTAACACGGAAATTTGGAAATACTTTTTATTATAGTGACCAGCGATATATATATATATATATATATATATATATATATATATATTCAGGGTGAGTTTCACATAATCTGCCAAACGAAAAGAGGTAATAGAACAGCACATGGGGAGCATAAAACACCGTAGAAACCCTGTCCTAAACGTTTTCGAGTTATGGTAGGTAGAAGAAAAATCTGTTTTTTTTTCCCTCCCGTCTAAAAAAACCCAAAATTGTGAGCTTCCTGAAAGACTTACACGCAAAATAAGCACATATTTGGAAAGAGCAAAAAAAAATCCTATCGGGTGACACCATTTTCATCAGAATAGCACCATTTTCATCAGAAATCTGACGGCGAGCTACAAGCGCTAAAACATTGGCTAAGTTTAAAATCGAGTTGTCGCCAAATTCTTTAACCGGCAATTCTGCAAACAAGTTCAAGCTACAATCGGTCAAATTTACCAAAAACTTCTACATTCCACAAGCTTTAGAATGAGCTCACGATAAACCATATCGGTGTTCTAGTTCAGGAGAAATTTAGCCTTTTCTTTGAAAAACATTCATCACTGAACTCGACATTCGTCTAGAAGGAGACTCACGGAATGCCATGGTCGTTCCTGATTTCATGTCCGCCTTCAGCCCGCTGTTTTGTCAGATGCAAAAAAGAAAGTTTTAAAAGCAAACAAGAAAAGTAGCAGTTGTATTAAGTTTACAAACACAATGGAATGGAAACAAAAGAAGTATGGCGTTTCTCACGTCTTTCACAAAGGAAGATGCAAAAAGAAAAAAAAAAAAAAAGACGTATCTCACGTTTATGATTAAAGCACATATGCATTCGAAAGGATGTGTAAAATTTAGTGCCGCTGCTGAAATTGGTCACCCCCACACCTGATACATGCCCTTGCCCTCTTACGAACGGAAACCACAGTAGCGCTTAGCGAGAGCTCATCCCTCAGCTTTATTATTGCATCATCGAGCCGGCTTCTTAAATCTTGCAAACTGGCAACTTCTGTGCGGTAAACGTCTTGCTTCAGGAAACCCCAACCATAGAAGTCAAATGGAGTGAGGTCTGGCGATCTAGGTGGCCAAGAAACTGGTTCATTACGACCAATCCATCGCGGATACTGCTGAGTCAAGAAGTCCCGAACGGCATTGAAAGAATGTCAGGGGCCTCATCGTGTTGGAAAATGATTTCCGCTCATTGGGGTACAGGAATGATATCAAGTAATCCTGAAAGATGATGTTCCAGAAACTCCAAATATGTACTGCTTGTCAGATGACCTTGGAACACATGTGGACCTATCAAGCATTCGCCAACTACTCCAAGCCAAACATTGAAGCTGAATCGCGTCTGGAACGATGAGTTTCGTGTTACAAATGGATTTTGTTGAGCGTAATGATGCCAATTATGTAAATTTAACATGCCATCCCGAGTGAAAAGGGACTTATCTGTCCACAGTATCGTTCTAAGGAAATGGTGTTCCTCAATATCTCGCTCCAAAAGCCAGCGGCAGAATGTTACCCGCTTTTGGAAATCTGAGCAGCGTAATTTTTGTACCGGTGTGAAGTTGTATGGATGATACTGGTTTTTGCGCAAAACATTCATCACTTTAATTTGGGAGATTCCACCTTCTCTCGCAAGTATGCGTGAACTCATATATGGATATTCCTCCACTCGGTCGAGTACGGACTCCTCAGCGGTGGCGGAGCGGCGACCATGGCCCCTTTCGTACACCCTACCGAAAGACCAACTCTCCCTAATCCTTCGATGAATTGCGGGAAATACAGAACGGTTGGGCGCGCGACGATGTGGAGAACGTAGACAGTACTCTTCTTCGGCTCTCCGAGAGTTACAATCGCAAAATCCATACACAAAATGCATATCCGCGTACTCTTCATTTGTAAAACTAGGCATATCTGTTTACAGGTTGGACAGTATGACAATTTGATCCCTGCGATGACTTCAATTGAAAATAAAAGTCAGAAGGGTAAACAAAAAGGGATAAAATTTCAATATTAATTTACAAAAACAGAAGAAAAAAAGTGCAAGGAATAAGAACCAACTTGGTTAATTGGTACAAATGTACGAAAACATACTAAGTATGAACTAAGAGAGAGCAAGTAGATGTGACAGCAGCGTGAAAAGAATCGGCCGAGCTCAAGCAAAGTCTAGAAAATGCTAAAGCAAGAAGCAGCATAACACATAAAATAAGCTAACGAGCTAATGAGCTGTTACAGATTGGCTCGCTTTTTGTACCCGCGAGTGGAATGCGCGCGCAGGAAGGTTGGAATACATCTGTGTATCACTAAGAGTCCATATGCAGATAGTCACGACTTAGCATACGTTCCATTTACTCACCATCGTTTCGTTTCCCGAATTTTAACGAACGCCGTTTTCAGCGATGTATTGCAAACAAAAGGCTAAATTTCTCCTGAACCTGAACACCGATATGGTTTATTGTGAGTTCATTCTAAAGCTTGTAGAATGGAGAAGTTTTTGGTAAATTTGACCGATTGTAGCTTGAACGGTGTTTGCAGAATTACCGGTTAAGAATTTGGCGACAACTCGATTTTAAACTTCGCCAATGTTTTAGCGCTTGTAGCTCGCCGTCAAATTAAGTTATCCTGATGTAAATGATGTCACCCGATAGGATTTTTTCTGCTCTTTTCAAATATGGGCTTTTTTTGCATGTAAGTCTTTCAGAAAGCTTACAAATTTGGGTTTTTTTCAGACGCGATGGAAAAAAAAAACGTATTTTTCTTCTATCTACCATAACTCGGAAATGGTTAGAGATAGGACAGGGTTTCTATGGTGTTTTATGCTCCCCATGGGCTGTTCTATCACCTACTTTCGTTTGGCAGATTATGTCAAACTCACCCTGTATATATATATATATATATATATATATATATATACATACATATATATATATATATATAAATATATATATATATATATATATATATATATATATATGTATATATATGTATGTATATATATGTATGTATATATATATATGTATATATATGTATCTAATATATATGTATGTATATATATATATATATATATATATATATACACTAAGCAAAAAAAAAAAAAAAAAAAAAAAATATATTTTCCTTTTCACCTTCTACAACAGCCAATTTTATTGTTTAAAAAGCAAATTTTTGAACAGATTTCTTTAAGTTGTCCTCCACATACACTTTCGCATTGAGTCCAGTGTTAAAAACAAAATGCAATTGTCAGGAAAATTGTAATTTTAGAAATAATTTCAAAAATGGTAAGAATAAGGCAGTTAATGGTGCTACAAATGTATTAATTCTGGAATGAAATTTTAATACGTGAGATGGCAAACTAATTAAATGCTAATGAAGTATTGGTAAAATGGTTTTTAGCAAGTTATAAATTTTTTTGGCCGTTGAAACTGGAAATTTGGCTTTAGGCAGCCATGTTGCTCATCCAAGCTGGATGACCATAAGTTAAAAAGCCATTGCTTATAAAATCGGTTTGTATTACATTCAGGACATAAATGAGATTCCAAAAAAGTATTTAGCAGCATAATTTCTTTCAGTACAGTGCAGCAACTATTAAATAAAGCAAGTTTAAATGACAGGATTTTTTTAAAAACTCCACTCTTATGGAAGGGAATTAGAAATGCAAGACCTCAGATGGCTAAGAATTTTTTTAAAATGATTATTTAATTATTGGGCTGAACTGGTTCTCTCAGATGAGTCAAGTTTAACTTATTTCGAGCTCGAGAAAACAAGCAGATCTGACAATGAAAATATGACAGATTTAATGAAAATCGAATTTTTAAAACAGTGAAATATTCTCCGTACAATATGCATAAATTTTCAAACAGTCGGGTAAATTTTTATGCTCAAGGGATCAATTAACTCGAAATAAAACAGTCTTTATAAAAGTGGTGCCTGACCGACTATTTTGGAGGTATCTTGGACATTTCCTCAAAGACGCTTTCAAGATGATAATGCAGCTTACTACGCGGCGTCTGTGGTAAGTTTATTCACTCCACATTGTCAAAATTTCCTATCCATTCCCATCAGAATCTATAATTATGTAAGCAATCACACCTTTTTTTTTTTTTTTTTTTTTTCTTTTTTTTTACTTTAAGTTAAATCCTACAAAATATATAGCAGAATTTCTTCTTTACCAGACATGGAAATAGTCCTAATGGCGATCCGCTCGAAAATATTTCGGGGAGAGGGGAGAGGATTCGAAATTTGCATCCCACATCTGTGTCAGAACTAGAAAAAAATATTTATGATATTTGGCACATTGAAATCTCTGAGATTTTTATTAAAACACTGTATAAAACAATGGCATTGTGTATTAAAGCAGTAATTCCATATAAAGGTGGAATCAGCCGAATACAGAATATATATATATATATATATAAAATGCTTAGATTTAACAAATAAATAGTTTTATTTCATATATTATAATATAACTTGTTTATTTCATGTAATAAATCATAATAGAATACAAAGTGTATGGTTATTGCATTATGTTTAAAACGGAAGTTTTATGCAAATTCTTATAAAATACTTCGTAGTGTAATAAAGCGAATTATGATATCGAAAATGTACATAGTTATAATTTCATCCCTTTGGTTATTTTTTTTTTTTAAATATTTTTAATTATTTTGAGTTTTAATACAAATTAATAACTATTTTAACATTTATTTCTTCTTAAAATAAGAAAAGAGTAATTAGTAAAATGTTTCTCTACGGATATCAGATCTAAACATTTTTATTCCAGAAAAACATTTCTCTTAAATATCCTAAGAAAAGTTTTGTCCTGCTTTCACATTTTTTAGTTCATGACATTTGTCATTACGCTTGTGGAATAGAAAGATAAATCTATTCATTATTTTCTGTAAGATTACATGATGTAGATTAAACGTGAGGTTAAGTTGCTGCATTTATAGATATTTTCCGTTTTGTTAGGCTAAACAAATAAATCATTATTACATTGTAAGCTGTTGTATATTTTGTATCAATAACGGAAAATTTCTCTTCAGAATACTTAGCAGCACATTAAAGATAGAAAAATTGTAATATAATGCGATATATATTATTATACAAACTGTTAATTAATAACTTATTTTATTATAAATATATAACTTTGTAATTATTAAATAAAATACAACAATTTAACTAAAATAATATTTTAATTCGAACTGGCTTTTTAAATACAATAAAAACATTAAAAATTAACTTAAATATAAAAATTAATGAAAACACGCTAAAACAAACATTAGAAAGTAACAAGAAGATAAATACCGCGAGCAACTATGATTTTTTTTTTTTTTTTTTTTATAGTTACATATTTAAAAAAAAAAAAAAAAAAAAAAAAAAAAAAAAAAAAAAAAATACATTAAAATAATAAAATAATAAAAAAAAAATATATTTTTATATTTTATAATTATGATGTCAATTTATAATTTTTGATTATGTTATTGATAATTATTTTACTTAATAATTATGATTTTATATTAATGATGTTACTTTATTCTCTCTCTCTCTCTCTCTCTCTCTCTCTCTCTCTTCATGATACAACTATCTTACAGAAATCCTATTTTATGTAATGGATTTTGTAGCATAGTAAAGAAACAAGGATTATTACAGAATTTAAAATGCACAGTGAAATCATAAAGGATTGTAGAGAATCCGAGTGGGCCATGATTCTCTAATGTAGATCTTACTAGATCTTAAATATGAACTTAGATTAACTTAATTACGTAATGATGAAAGCTCGAGACAAAGTTAACAAATAAACAAGGTTTATTTGGCATTCAAAATTAAGGAGGGCGTTGAGCTAACGTAATTTAAATAAATGACCTCAGGAAATAACTTTAACAAGACATAAAATAAGAGGTTGCTTTATCTCACCAACGCTGATCCTTTTGACGACTGCTCACGGCTACTTATCACTTTTCTCACTTTAGAGCGTCGAGCGGATTCCCGAACACGACAGTCTCTTTTATTTCTTTACTCTACAAAACTACACTTCTCTACCATCATTCGTATTAAACTATCACCATCAACATTTCTCTTAACTCCACACTAATCAGCTATCCCTTCATCACCATTCTATTACATCACATCCTATATCCATATCTAGCAATTCACTATCCTTCCTTTCATACTCCATTCAACAACTCCCTTTCATTTCATTTCAATCAAAACCTTTTAACATCTCTTCTACTCATCTAACACCGAGATCCTAGTTATTTTACTGTTGCACAATGCTGACATAAAACCAACTCGACCAAGACTGTTGCCGAGTTACTGGCGACGAAGTAATTTAACCGTCCCAACTTTTGGTGACGGTCCATAGCTCGACCTCACAGTCCCCCTCCAAGAAAAAAATTTAGTCGGGAAAATCCCCAACGGGTTTGATCGAGTAAATTTAAACCCTAATATAGCTCATAGGAGTGAGTGCAGCCGCAACTTAATTTGAAACTTTAAAATAAGTTAGAAAAAAAATTAAAGTGTAATTTGCTGAGCAATGAGCTGCTTACAGCTTCAAATACCATGGCGAATAAAAAACCCTTTAGCTTAAAACCGGACAAACCTCGAACAAAAAAAAAAAAAAAAAAAAAAAAAAAAAATAAGTTTTAAATTGAATTGAGGGCCCTTTACAGCCGGAAACTACAGGGAGAAAAAAAACGTCTCAAATAGGTTAGCTCAACTATACAATGGGGCGTACATTCATCTTTCTGTTATTCCAGAAAGAGAAAAAAAAACTCAATTTTAAAGTGAAGTTGAAGGAGGATTAAGTACAGGGGGGTTGCTTTAATAGACTAGCAACATGAAGAAAAATTTTTATTGAGATAAAAATAAACTTGAAATTCTGTCCGACGTAAGCCATACTTCGAAACTTTCGATGTGGAATTTCGTCATCCCTCAGAGCCAGTCTAGGCTTAACCACATCAGCTGGTCAACGTACTTGAGAAAAACTTGATTCAGAAACGTCAGGCATCAGAATAACACATTCGACATCAGATTAGAGCATCAAAGATATTTCTAAAACAGAAACTTCTTAAAGTATCAAAAATATAAAAACTTTGTAGATAGATAAACGAGACAACTTGTCTCTGAATACATAAAATAGTTTATATACAATAATTTTTTCCTCCTGGGCTATAGCATGCGAAACGACAAAAAATTAATTTGTTAGTGATTTTAGTTTAAAGTTACGCGTGATTTATCCATATAGCCAAAAAAAATATTTCCCCACTCAAACACATAGATATATATATAGATAAATTTTAGTTGAATACAAGAGTTATAACAATAAAAAATATTCATTTTATACACTTATCAAAGTTCATTTTAGTTATATATACAAATACAATATGTATAGAAATACGAAAAAGGGTGGGGGGATATTTACAAAGGTTAAAAAAACAGTTTATATTACCAGCTTTTTGCATGCAGGTGATGGCTACAAGGTAAAAGAACTTAATACATACATAAAATATATTAAGAGAGAACTAAAATGTTGACATTTGAAGCAGAAACATGATTTTCGAAATGAAAGTTCATGTACTAATTTAAATTTTACAGTTTTTCTTTTTAGAAAGTCCTGCTCTTTCATACAAAAATAAGAAGTCCGAAAGGCTTCAAGGCATGTCTTACATTTTGGTACAGCTCTGATAAACAAATACTTGAGAAAAAGTAAAATAAGAAACAATACAACCTCACCCGGGGTTTCCGCTGTAAGAAAATTAGCACTAAACATGAGAGTCCTACTGGTCATTGCACTGGCCGCAGAAATCGCAGGGCTGGAGGCTTGCATCAGGAGGTCAGGCGTTGCGAGGGCGCATTCCTGGGCTGCGATCG
Source organism: Salticus scenicus (assembly GCA_963930645.1). Taxonomy (NCBI): domain Eukaryota; kingdom Metazoa; phylum Arthropoda; class Arachnida; order Araneae; family Salticidae; genus Salticus; species Salticus scenicus. Next base: position 105,659,423 of record OZ005653.1, read on the forward strand.
AACCCGGCACGCTGTCGCTGTCCGCAGCATCAGAGGATGATTCCGCTCGCTCTCTACTCATGAGTGTTGAGGTCTTGGAGGGCTTACGAACTTGAAAACAGTTCAAAGAAGTAATGGAAATCACATCATTTACTTTTAACTTTGTAAAGAAAGTTTTAGAAGCAGCGTCACTTAATATATCATTTACAGGATTTTCAGCCAAAATACGTGACTCTGTCAACTTGACAGTTGTGGAATATAAATTTAATTCCTTAACGTAGAAATGTGTTAATTTACTTTTATTCCCTACATTTTTATGTAAATTAGCTACTCGCTTATGAGAAGCATCGTTGTTTAAACCGCTATTTTCTGTAACTTGTACCACAACATTTTCATTTTGACTAATAATTAAATCTGGTGGCTGACCAGTTGTAAAACATAAATTTAACTCATTTGCTAAAGGTTGAGTACCAACATTAATGTTAACATTTTCTGCGACTATTGTTCCTGTGTCATGAGAGAAATTTCCGGAATCGACCGGTCTAGCATTTGCATGAGATTTATCAATAAAAATAGCAGAATCTGCCTCCGACTTGATAGTTTGAGAATTAAACTGTAATTTATTATAAGGTGCATTTAAATTACTAGAAAGGTCTCTTGACTTAACAGTTTGAAAACATAAATGTGATTTATTGATGAAAGGATTAGCCGCTACATTTAATAAACTTTCATTCTTTTCTAAATTTGAAGGAAACGGAGAGTTTAAATTGGAAACGCATTGAGAAGAATTTAAACGCTGCAAGTTGACTGAAGAAGTAGAAAGATAATTCAAACATATAGCTTGTACCTTGGTATTACAGGGGCTCGGTTGATTTCTTGCAACATTTTACGGTTGATTTAAGTCACTGGGTCTTGCTTGTGAAAAGTTAGCTTGTTGCGGATGATTGAAATTAACATTTTGAGGGGGGGCGAAATTATCTCGCTGTTCGTTTTAAACATTGAAGGGTTCTTGCCAGCGATTAGACTTATCTGCTTGTTTAATAGCGTGGCGTGCTTGATATTTATCGAGAATTTGAAAAAGAGTATCAACAGATGCGGTTGGCTTTAACTCGAGGTAATCTTGAATTGGCACCGTGAACAGCGGATTAACAATATCAAATATTTCTAAAAAAGATAAATTCAGATCGAGTTGTTTAATTAAATCGAGCTTACGCAGGAAAAAGGTTGTCGGTTTTTCAAATACAGACATTTTCTGTGCATTGAGTTCCTGCCTTAATCTTGCTCTATCGGCACTTAAGGAAAAGGTGTTTATAATTTTGATTTTTAACTCTTCATAGGTGGGATTTTGACCCAAAGAATGACAGGCAATTAGGTCAAGCCACATTTTAGGTTCTCCTTTTAAGGAGTATTTTAACCATTTACATCGATCAGAGATATCAATATGACATACATCAAAATAATTCTCAAGTTCTTCAAAAAATTTAAGTACATTATTTGAGCCGGTAAAATAGACTCGAGCGGGGGGGATGTCGAACTGAGTTGGGCGCCACTGTAGAGAATCTGTGGACGCCATGATTTAATCTTGTGTAGATTTTACTTAATCTTAAATATGAACTTAGATTAACTTAATTACGTAATGATGAAAGCTCGAGACAAAGTTAACAAATAAACAAGGTTTATTTGGCATTCAAAATTAAGGAGGGCGTTGAGCTAACGTAATTTAAATAAATGACCTCAGGAAATAACTTTAACAAGACATAAAATAAGAGGTTGCTTTATCTCACCAACGCTGATCCTTTTGACGACTGCTCACGGTTTCTTATCACTTTTCTCACTTTAGAGCGTCGAGCGGATTCCCGAACACGACAGTCTCTTTTATTTCTTTACTCCACAAAACTACACCTCTCTACCATTATCGTATTAAACTATCACCATCAACATTTCTCTTAACTCCACACTAATCAGCTACCCCTTCATCACCATTCCACTACATCACATCCTATATCCATATCTAGCAATTCACTATCCTTCCTTTCATACTCCATTCAACAACTCCCTTTCATTTCATTTCAATCAAAACCTTTTAACATCTCTTCTACTCATCTAACACCGAGATCCTAGTTATTTTACTGCTGCACAATGCTGACATAAAACCAACTCGACCAAGACTGTTGCCGAGTTACTGGCGACGAAGTAATTTAACCGTCCCAACTTTTGGTGACGGTCCATAGCTCGACCTCACAGGATGACTTTTATTTGGCAGTACTTTAAAAAATACAAATGTATTATGTTTTATGTAACCGATTACCCATACAAATTCTATTATAATAAACTAATAAAAATATTATACAGTGTACCCAGAAAAGGATTTACTGATTTCAAAATTAAATATCCCGAAAACAAAGGACAATAGATGGATGAGACAAGTTGTATATTTATTACGAAAGCTGTAAAAATTGATACATGAATCTTGAAAATGGTAATAAATGTTGGCAGCATATGGCGCTCTACGGGGTTTTTGCAGCGCCATCTGTTGGCAACTGTTGTTACTATATTCAAAATTCCTGTATTCAATTTTTACAGCTTTCGTAATAAATATACAGTTTGTCTCATCCCTCTATTGTACTTTGTTTCCAGGACATTTAATTCTGAAATCAGTAAGTCCTTTTCTGGACACCCTGCATATATCACATTGAACAGATGAGCTTATTTTAGAGATGAAATGTGCTTTTGTATTCATATCAAAATTATAATCATAGATGTTAAAAATATTTTATTTTCATTCTTACTTATTTATGATAAAAATTTATTTGAATGTTACATACATTATGTACTTTTAAAATCAACTGATTGAGGTACGCAAATATTGCCAATATAATACGTTCAAAACCAAACTTCGCTAATTTATAAGTAAATCTATAACTGTTCTATAGTTTAAATCTTCTTTCAAAAAAAAATATATATATGGATTTGCCAATGAGTTAAAACAAGGCCTTTTAAGTGTACCTAATTTTTAAATAATAATTATTAAATAAAATGCACGTTCCACATATAATGAAACTGCACACACACGTACATATATATTCCTTTTTTATTTCTATCACTATAAATATTTCATTTCACTATTCTTATTTATAACCGGTAAATTTAACTAAATCTTTTATGTTAAAAGTTTGTAAATCTTATGCATAACCTATGCTATATCTTTCTTTAAATTCTTTCACATTTTGAAAGTTTTATTTACCGTTACTTGCTACACATTTTTTTTTTTTTTTTTAGTGCCAAATTTAGTTTAATAACTAAATAGTCATTTAAAATTAATTATTGATGCAAGTGAATGACTTCCAAAGTTACATATGAAATTTTTTATCGGTTTTCTCCTCTTTAAACTACGAATATCGAAGATTAGAGAAACTCCTTTTCTTTTACTGTAGATGTAAAATAACTTTATTTAATTTTATTTTTAAATGCGCCCAGTATGCGCGCAGGCGACGGGTCATAAAACTGCATTCTGCCTAATGGTGGTTAAGGAACTGAATTTTCGAATGTCCCGTCCTCGCAGGCATTTACACAATTTGCTCTATTATATGAAAGTTTCGAATTTGTGATTCCATGAATGACTGAATGTGTAAGAACACTTATATGTAAAGAGATTAGGTTAAAAATAAATAATAATAATATAGTAAGATAAAGTCAAAATTATTAATGTATACATTTATAATATAAATTTATAATTCTACATTTATACTGCTATAAATTTATACGATTTTCTACTACGTTTATAATATAAATTCTGTCACTTAACAATCGGAAGGGGGATAAAAATGACAAGGACAATCAAGATAAACATATGAAAATTGATTCTAATCAAAGTTTATTAGACAAAGTAAAACTGTAGCAGAATAAATTAAACTAATTTAAAGTATTATATATTTTCATATAATCCTAAATAACAGCAGAAATAAGAACGTGATTAATAAATATCATTTACTTATCTTATTATTAACATTTACCTACATTACTTCCATGACTCGTAACTATATGTGAAATCTGAAAACAAAACAAAGTCTATTTAAATAATTCAACTGTTTATAAAATTTTATTTAGCCGCTTGATAGTCAAATAAACAGATTATTACAATTAAAATGTCGGATCATAAAATTATAGGACAATATTTCTGTGACAAATATAAAATTAATTTCTATTTATGAAATTCTCTTTGATTTATAACAACAACATTTCATTTTAAAATTATTCACGCAGTAATTTTATTCAGAAATTCACGTACCGTTTGCATACATTAATCAATCAATGCCGCTAAAGAAATATTATTTTAATCTCTGCTTTCATTATTGGATTTTTAAAATTGTTTAATTACATTTTCTATTTCTGTATTTGATCGTTCTCCGTCACGTGAAATGTTTGAAAAGATTTTTCATTTATATATATATATATGATAAGCATGATAAATGTTGTTTTACATTAAGCTAAAATTTATTGAATAACATGTTGGTGTAAGGTAGAGGAAGTGAATCAGATGTGACAATTAAAATATTCACAATTTCATTGGAACATAAATGAGCTACGGATAGCTAATAGCCAAAGGATTTAAAACGCAGAATTAAGCCTCGTGGCTAGAAGCCAAACACGAATCAGACTTTAACAGATAGATTTTAAAGTCGACTTAAAAGAATATGATTAAAATGAATTGAGATAAATAGTTAAGTAACTAATTAACGGGTGCTCACCCATTCTCCAGAATCCATCCCGGTAGCATCTAGGAAGAATATCGAATGCCACAACATCGAGGGCACTTTCACTTTAGTTGAAAATTGTTTTATAATCACATAATACTCACGGTTTTCGAATATAAGCGCTCTGGTTCAGCGATGAGTAAATTAAATCTTAGAATTCATTGTTATAATACTCTTAGTACGTAAGTAGCTTTCTGCAGAATAATACCGCACGAAGAACAGTCCAATACTTCAATACACAGAATCACCGTTCTGCGAATGTCAGAATTTCGAGAATTGTCCGAGGCAAAGTTCGCAAACAGAAATGTTTACTTCTGTCATCTGGTAGCGATATGTGGAGTCAGAAACCGACTCTCTCTGAATTATCCGATTCTTCAAGCACTATTTTCTTTAAAATAGTTTTTCATATTGTAGAAGCAAATTACATTTTACAGATTAAAAGCTATAAATAGCTATAGATATAAAATTTATTATACAAATTGAAAGGAATTAATTTAATCGTCTATTAGATAATTAAATGAAATAGCATACACTCTTAATCAAAACATACTCGGAAAAATAAAATTAAAACAGGTAACATTATAAAGTGTATATATCTATAAATATATTTAATTCTCTTTAACTAAATAAACTTTGTATTAATTAAAATATACAATATTAAAATAAGATGATGTAAAATCCTCTGTCTAAAGGAATATAAAAATAAATTGCCCTTACAAAAAACTTTAATTTTCAACAATACCATAATACGTACTCGGTGTTCGTGAATTGTTTGAGAATAAAAGGCGAATCTTGCAGGAACTTAACAGTCCATTTACAAAATTATCTAGAGGATTACGGTTATATAAACCAAGTAAAAACTTCAGATTCCTCAGAAAACACAGCTTAAATGACAGCTGACAACATTAAATTCACAGTATAAACTGTATTATTGCATTAACTCCCAACAATGGGCTGCGAACAAAAGTAGCAAGAGACCAGTCAGGAGCAGTTTACTGTAACGCGGTTAGCGAGAAACTGACTGACTTGGCTGCGATACGATTTCTTATACACCCGCGTAGAAAGTTGAGAATGTTCCAGTAACTTCTCAACTGTCCAAGTTAAAGCTAAGGTATTTAAAATATCGATAATAAAGATTTTATCACCAAGGTCACCAAAAAAGTCGATAAGGACAGATAAACCCACCAAATTTGGCGCCAAAGACGTTACTGCCTTAATGAAAATTTTTAATAGGTTTTTTTAAAACAAAATGTACTATTTTAATGCGAAAACAATCTAGAAATGCGGAAAAATTGCATTTTATAACCTGATTAAGCTTCTTTGAAGGAAATTACATAAAAATAACTTTTATTATTTACAAATTAGTAACAATACCGTATTAAAATTTAACATATATAAATTTGCTTCGTTATAACATGCATGATTTTTTTTTTTCAAACTAAATTTGAATAAAAAAGAAAATAATGTAAGAAGTATCTTGATAATGTACTCCTTTACTATGCATGTATTTTTATTCAGTTTTCTTTGCAGTCAAATCAATCTTACTAGACAGGAAAATTTACATAACAAAACTTTTATTCGGGTGGAAAATTTAATTAAACAAAAAACATCATTGGCATTTAGTTTTTTGCTATATATTAGATGTTTCTATTTTATTAAACAGATTAAAACTTTTTTTTCGGTCGAGTTTATTTTTCTTTTTAAAGTTTTAAAAGAAATAAAGTAAACTATAAATATCACCACAATTTTGACCACAAACTTTTTGCGCTTTTTATTATAATATTCGCGATAACACAATAATATGATGTCCATATAGATTGATTATCAGAGTTATATATTATTAATTTATTGTTTTAATTTATACTCCACAGTTTTTATCAGTAATCCCAGCCATATTAAGGTGGTCTGCAAAGTTTTGTTCAGCGGTGTATTTTTAACACTATGGTGATTATACATGACTGATGATTCAGTGAAATATAATTTTTCAAATAAGAATTTTCTTACAAAACCTGAAGAAACGTGAAAATTATTTTTAACAAGTAAATTTAAAAATACGAATTTTTTGTTGAGTTCCAATAAAAAAAAAAAAAAAAAAAAAAAAATGGCATCCATGCTTTCGGTAAACAATTCTTCAATTAAAGTTCATTTTTAGCTGAGTTCGAACACGCATTAAATCTTCACGAAAAGTGTTTCTAAACATCCCGTTGACTATACGTTGCAACAATTAATGACAGACATCAGAAATGATTGAAATATATTAATGTAGTCTTGTTTAATGACTTCTTTAATGAGTTCAAAGGTTTACACCGAATCGCACGACGATGAGCTTTTCTAAATCAAAAACAAAGCAATTGTAAGTCATTTTTACGGCTGTAGTTAACATCGAATTTTCTATTTAAAACA